>JAUPFZ010000005.1:9637500-10383750 GCA_036937285.1 Euphydryas editha | reverse complement strand
CATCCGAGTAACCCGTTTCCCACAAGCTAGATTTTTTTTAAATTATGTTTTATTATCGGTCAATTATGAAATCGCAAGTCTGGCAGGCATCTCGCAGTTGGAATTATGTTTTATTGACTAAGTTTTAAATTTGTTTTTTAGTATTTTATTTACTAACTTTTTTCTTTTTTATTGTATTAATTGCATTTTTATTAAGTATTTAATTGGATTTTAGTTTTATTGACCAGGTTTTAAATTTATTTTATTATTATATTAATGGAAATGATTGAATTATTGGAATTATTATTGTTAAAGACAATAATAATTAATTAATGTTTATTATATAATTTGATTATTTATTGTGAATTTTTACTAATAATTTTGGTTTAGTAAAATAGCTCAATGGAATTCAATATAGTGTCAATTATTGTACTTTTATCTTTATATGACACGTATCTAACACGACGACACTACCTCATTAGGATAACTATCCTGTAATGTTAGATGTAAGATGATAAAATAAATAAATAAATACAAAAAAAAAATTGTTAAGATAAATAATAATTTATATTCGCCGCGCGGTAGAAAGAGCTCTCTCTTATAGGTTTATGGTAGCTGAAGTAAGAAACGAACAATTTTGGTTCGAACCTATTAAAATGTCTAATAAAGACCGCATCAATAGTAATTTTGTATACTGCTTGTGTTTTCTGTTTTCCTGGTACATGTCGATTTTTTTATTATTGCATTATTATGTTTTATTAATTAAAAAAATCAGTTTTAGGTTAATTTATAATATTCATAACAAACTAAAGTGCTTGTGTTTTCTGTTTCTCTGGTACATTTCTTTTTATATATTATATATTTATTATTGCATAATGTTTTTATAATTAAAAAATAGGCTAAGGTTAATTTCTAATATTCATAACGAACTAAACTGCATGTGTTTTCTGTTTGCCTGGTACATGTCCGTTTTTTGACGTGATAACGTCTAGTAAATTGATGAAAGCTACTGGGTGCATGTCCGAAAAAGATGACGTCATTGTCACAATTAGTGAGCGAGAGCGCGGAACAAGCGATAGAGAGGCACGATCGGCTCGGCCTAAGCGTTCGGCTGACGATTGGCGGTCGGCCTAACTTATGACGCGTCCGAGTAGAAATGACAGCGGTAAATGGCGGCAAACTGTTTTGTCAATATTGAAGTAACGTCAATTTATTGTTTTTAAAGTTCTAATAGTGAAAAGTTATGTGGTTTCCATAGTTTATTACAACAACAATTGCAGCAAAAAAGGTAATTAATTCTTGCATTTTAAGAATTTGATTAGTGATATAATTTCATAAACGTTAAAATTAAATGTGATAATAATAAAAAGTAATCTAAAGTGATATCCTAAAAATATAAGTGAAACGTCATAAAATGTTCAAAACTATTCGAAGTTTTCTTTTTTATTTACCAAAAATTTTTCAATAACAATTAGTGAAGTGTTCTAGCCTCGATTATATAAAGAATAAATCTATTAGTGCATATTTATGTAAATAAAATTATAAATCAGAAGACACGGTTGCTAAGGCCGCCATCGGTCGTCATGATGACGACATACGTCACGTGGTCTCTTCCACTGCAGCGTCCAATTGCAAGACGATCATCTGACGCACATACAGCTACGTAACGACGCATGCGTCTTGATACCAAAACAAGCAGCCGTCATATTTTGACTTTGTCTTTTTTTATATTTTTTGTGTATATTTTAAGTTATCTTATTGTGCTTTTTAATTTGTTTTAAGTTATTCTTTTTTGTAAATATATTTAACTTTTATGAATGCAGTCCGTGACCCAATCTTGTGATGGCACGTCGAACGAGACCCATACATGTACACAATGCAACAAGTCATTCAAATCTTTGAAAGGCCTTAACATACACACTTCAAAAACACACAGGAAATTTATTAGCCAAAACAGTTCACCTTCAGACATCCATCCCATTATTCCGAGTGCACCTACTTATGTAGCCAATGATCCAACTCCTTTTCACTCATATCTTAGCCATTTGAAAAATAGTATACCCATAGTTAAAAGAATCCCTCGTGGATCCCGAATAACCGTTGCTACACATTTATCAAAATTAATCCAGAAATGTTACATAAATAATTGTACTCAAGACTGGCAGAACCTATTTTTATTTTCATACAGCTCACTACATATAATAAAAACTGATGAACCGAATTTATCCTTGACACAAAAAATTAAGAATAACTGTGCTGTAAGCTCTTCGCCTTCTCCCGCACCTCTAATCAAACATGATGCCCCTCGTAATCGCAGAAAACTAATCGAAAACAAAATCTGTGACGGAGATCTCAAAGGTGCCGCTCGCCTTTTGTTCTCCAATGACGTGCTTTCACCAGATACCCCTGACACCCTTCAGGCCTTACGGACTAAGCATCTTCCAGCTCCAGTAAACCCATATTTTCTCAACCCACCAACAGCAGGGCAAACATGCCTTCAAATTCAAAACAAAGATGTTACGGATGCTATTTTATCTTTTAAACCAGGTTCGGCTGCAGGTTTGCATGGAATCTCACCCCAACATTTGAAAGACTTAACATCGCATTCTGTAGGTGATGCAGGCAAGCAACTTGTAAATTCAATCTCTAAATTAATTAACTTTATGTATTCCGGTAATGTTAATCCAGAAATTGTCCCCATTCTTTTCGGCGCGAACCTCATAGCTCTCACGAAAAAGGACGGAGGGGCGAGACCAATTGCTGTTGGATCAACACTACGACGTCTGGCCTCCAAAATTGCTGTTTGACATATTTTACCAAAATTAAATTTGGAATTTGAACCCGTACAGTTAGGCTTCGGTGTAAAAGGAGGGTGTGAGGCAGCAGTCCATGCCTTACGCTCTTTCCTAACTTACGGACAGCCTGACGTGTTGCTCAAAATTAATGTCAAAAATGGATTCAATTTGGTAAATAGGGATACCCTGCTGACGGAAATAAAACAACATATACCGGAAATATATAACTATCTTCTTCTCAGTTACGCTGAACCAACAAAATTTATATATCGTTCTAATGAAGTATCCTCGGAAGTAGGTTGTCAACAGGGTGATCCCCTTGGGCCTGCAATTTTTAGTTTGGCCATAAATCCGATAATCAAAAATTTAAATTCTAAATTTAACGTTTGGTATTTGGACGACGGAACCCTAGGAGGTGATGTGGATACTCTGTTTTCAGACCTTTTTTTAATCAAAAATAAATTTGACGCCATTGGTTTGGAGCTTAATTTTAGCAAATGCGAACTTTTTATAAATAACAGTGATTTAAATTTAAATGACGTAAAACAAACATTTAATATTTTGACTCCAAATATTAAAATCGTTAACAGTAATTCCCTTTACCTTTTAGGTTCTCCAATTTTTGATGAATCTATTTCTGAATATATTAATAATTCAATTACTAAATTTCAAATATATTCTGACCGTCTCTATGAAATTAGTCCACATTATGCACTTAGCATCTTAAAATTCTGTCTTTTCGTCCCAAAATCTACATATGTGCTCCGTTGCTGCTCCTTTTGGAATCACCCAGATCTTTTAACACAAGTAGACGACTTAATCAAAATAACTTTAGAATCAATACTTAATATGCAGCTCAACGAGCAATCTTGGACACAAGCATCCCTACCCATCCGTTATGGTGGTTTAGGGATTCGCAAAATTTTCAGTGTCGCTTTAACAGCCTTCCTATCTTCTGTCCATAGTTCAGCAAATCTCATAAGTAAAATTTTAAGGGCATCCCCTTCAAACTTTGAGATTGCTGGTGTGGAAGAAGCTAGAAACGCTTTCTTAATTGCATGCCCAGGTCAAAATTTTCCATTTGATCCAAATTCACAGAGGAGCTGGGACGACTCCCTACTTTGATATGTAATACAAGAAATAATCAAGTTTAATAAAGAAGTTAAGTTTAATAACTTAATTAAAGTTAGCAAAACAAATAAGATTATCATTAATCCCTTATGAAAATAGTAAAAATATACTAAATAAAAGCAGTCGACTTTTTATACGATCGTAATTATATGAGTCCTAATAAGTTTTTAATCAAAATTGTAATATAATCTAATATTACTGCAATCGCCGACCGATGCTACTTTTTTAATAATCAAATAACAAATATATGAAATTATATCGCTAATCAAATTCTTAAAATGCAAGAAATAATTACCTTTTTTGCTGCAATTGTTGTTGTAATAAACTATGGAAACGACATTAACTTTTCACTATTATAACTTTAAAAACAATAAAATAAATTAACGTTACTTCAATATTGACAAAACAGTTTGCCGCCATTTGCCGCTGTCATTTCTACTGGGGGACGTCATAAGTTAGGCCGACCGCCGATCGTGAGCCGAACGCTTAGGCCGTGCCGGTCGTGCCCCTCTCGCCTGTTCCGCGCTCTCGCTCACTTAATTGTGACAATGACGTCATCTTTTTCGGACATGCACCCAGTAGCTTTCATCAATTTACTAGACGTTATCACATCAAAAAAAAAAAAAGAAAAAAAAAAACATATTCTATATTGCGCCGCGTTGCAGTCGTGAGAAAATACCAATAAAATTAACGTTTGTTTAAGGCACTGTAAATGAAATTTACGAGGCATTTATTCGTTTAAGAAGCTTTGAATACCAGTTTATGAGATGGGAAACCGCATTATGTGCGAAATGTAGGACTTTAAAGATATAGTGATATATAACTAGTATCAGAGTTTTATTACATTTTCTTTTATTTTTCTTTAATATAATTGTTTTTTTTTAAAATCTATGTAGTTTACCGGTGGGAGGGATGCGCTGTGCCGCGCTCCCGGCTGCATGGGTACCACCATCTTGCTTATTTCTTCCGTGAAACAGCTTTGCTGTGTTTCGGAAAGAAGGGCAAGATAGGCAGTGTAATTACTGGCACCGAGACTTAACATCATATGTCTCAGGATAGGCAACACATAAATGAGTTGGCTGGGCTAGTTCCAGGTAAACTAGTTTATGTTCATGGGCGACGTCGACCACTTTCCATCAGGTGGAACGTCTGCCAGTTTGCCTATCCAACTAACATATAAAAAAAAAAAATCTTTCTGTAATAGACGGCATTTTAAAGTGCTTTAACCGCTCATTGTAAAGTATATGGCAGAAGACTGAATATTAATGAACAATAGTAACAACTCAGATTTGTTTACAAAAATGTCTTACTTGTCCAACTGGATTAAATCATATTATTTGAAAAAAGGTGTGGTTGAAAATCGTGTTTCAGGATTTGAAATCGTGATCGGATGTGGAAGGCGCACGGATATTACAAAGGATGTTGTAAGTCATCGATCATCGTTACTGTCACAGCGTCTTTAACGAGGTCTATAGCCTATTCTTAAATACTGGTAAAAGTTCTATAAATGGAATTTGAGTTAAAATTGCAAAATATTCTTGTCTTACCGAAATTGATGTAAATGTTCATATATTTTATATTCTACTACACATTGATATTAAACAAAAATATTTGATTTTAAAAATATTAAAAAATAAAATATGATAAAAGCAAATATTATTCAAAAAGAAGAAAAGTGTTTGAATATTTGATATAGAATTTCTTCGACGTGAAAATTCAACGTTATATATATGTTTTTTGAAGTAAATAGCAAATTTAATTGATTTAAAACTATTTCTGCACGGAAAAAAATATTCCCGAAAGAAATACAATCTCGGACATAGTAGGGATTGCAAGAATCCAGCTATGCAATTTCTTTTCTTCGAGGGTATCGTTGAGACGCCAACAAGACGTTGGTATAGTCGCTGTAGTTATACCTAAAGAAGAAAATTCAAAAGATTTCCTTACAAGAAACGCGTTCTTAAGAATGATTTGAAGTTTTTATTATTATCTATTTTTTTGCGAGTTTAACTTGCATTGAGCTACTTATTTGCTTTAAGATAGGTATATTTTCTCAGTATGTTTTTTTCTGGTCAGACGATGTACGACTTACAACAGAAGAAACGAAATCATTTTAACGATCTTCACTTCACCTCTCCGGAGCGAGATAATTACGGTTCGAACACATTAGTCAAAAACGTTACATAAATAACAATAATCCTATACAATTTGTGTCCAATGAAACTAATAGGAATAAAAACTATACTTTCAATAAATCCTGCACGAAGTTGGCCACTGCCCTAATGTGTTAGGATGGACAGAAAATACGCTGATCACATAACAATATAATAAAGCGTTGTCCACACCTCAAGGTTATTGACTAAAAAAGTTGGATACAATTTTCTATTAACATTTTAATATTTTATGAGTTTTGTTAACTATATTTTTTTAATTTACCCGCGTAAATATATATAATATTGTAATTTTTTTTAATATAAATATTATAGAAATTATGTAGGTTTTTAGACAACAATATTTTTAATACATAGTAAAAAAAGGCTTTTCGATGCAAACAGGACCTTTTGGCCTCAAGGCAATGCAAACGGATCACAATATTTAACGCCAGTTTTACAATCTTTTGTTAATGACTGACAAACAGTTGCAGCAGCAAGCATTGACGATGCAAAAACCAAGGAATTTATATACAAACTGGAATGCTCACGTGCACTCAAAAAACGTTCCTATGCCGGAATTCCATCTCTTTCTACCATGGATTCAAGGAAACTCTCGTAAGAAAGAGACAAAATACCGGTTGTCAACAAAATGCTCGGAACGATTTTTCACTTTACATGTTATAAGCCAATGTCAACTTTATGTTAAATACTTCAAGGTACGTATTTACAATTTTATTAAGTGAGCGTTTCAGTTATGATATAAATTCCTTGTGCAAAAACTTTACACGAAAATACGCACGCATAGCAACTATTTGACATAATTATCCGTAAAGATCTTAAAAGTTTACGTTACGAGTGCAGCAACAAAAGTTGCTTAGTTTACTGTTACTGAAGTATTTATATGAGAAACGCCATAATAAAGTCGTTTCTAATTTATATTTTACGAAACTAGAGTTCCTTCTGCTTAGCTCCTTATATTCTATACGCAACTGTTGGATTGTTCATTATAGTGATAAATAGACATAGAAGCACATATTTCAGCTAAACCCAGCTAAATATCCAATGTGTAGCCGTCGATTATAAAATGAGGTGAGTTTTTGTAGCGTGTTTTAATCGTCTTTTATATACTTAATTATAAAAAGAAAGAAGAAATAAATAACTATTATTGAATCACACACAATATACTACAACAAATAGTTTAAATCGACTATAGAAAGTAACATACACATAATACTGTTAAAATTTTTAAACTATCGTGTGCCTCAGGAATGCGCCAAATGGTGCGGTTCGACACAAGTCAGATTACCTACTATGGTAAGCTGTAATATAACTAGTAACAAGAAGTCTGCAGTTATTCATTTAAAATATAAACGTGTAATGTTTGTTAATTACTTTATTGGCCACACCTGGGCGTCACATATAACGTTAGAATAAAGTATTAACAAGAAGACTATTAAATACTATTAAATACCACATACATTAGGACATACATTATACTATTAAATACCACATACATTAGGACATACATTATACTATTAAATACCACATACATTAGGACATACATTATACTATTAAATACCACATACATTAGGATGATTACATACATTCGTCTTAACAAAATAAGAATCCACTGAGCACTATGTCACACAATGACTATATAGAGTGTACTCAGTACTGCGACCGCGCATACCCCGCACCTGAGGGAAACGCGGTGCGCAGAAAGTCATTTATAATACACTGCGCAGTTTGTGCCTAATCTATGGTCTACTTTATAATTAATCTAGTCATAGTAGGCGCGTTACAAACGTATTTTTGTTAAGATTACTAATTATACCCGCACATTCGTTCTAGATTGCTATCCCTTTCAACCATTCAACCATCAATCGTTGTTTTTACAATGGAAAGAACACCAATGATCACATTTGGATGCATACAGCCTAGTACAGTAAATAAAAAGAATCATGTCTGTCAATAGAAGTCATGTATATGTTATACTTTATCGCAAAAAAAAAGATAAGTAGTAATTGCAAAATGACGTCTCGACTAATTGTAAGTTGGAAAGTCATATTACTACTCACGCATTTGTATATATGTATATACGCAGTATATTTCTGATCTGCAATAGTGTGAAATTGAGTTATTTCAGAGAATTAGCAAAACTGACGTGAACACAAAGTCCTGTTTCGTGTATTACTAAAGTTGCAGTGAACTACAGTTCTGTGCAGTTAAACTATCCAAATTCTCAATAAAATGGTTAAAACTGTTGAACTATCATACAAGACAATATTATACAAAATGATACGCTCGTAAATGTCGGGTTTTGTTGATAAGTATCAATGAAGTTTTACGGACAGTTGTATAACTCGGTGAACCAACCTGTTCGTAGCTCTGCTGAAGATCCATGAGCCGAGCTTATCCGACATTATTCCGAATACATCCCGGACATCATCTTGCACGAAATTAGTATGGTTCTGAGACAGCTCAAAAAGAATAAGGAACCGGGCCAGGACCGACAATAAGGAACCGGTATTACGTCAGAGCTACTGAAAGCAGGTCGAACACCGATACCTAAAAAACC
This sequence comes from Euphydryas editha, assembly GCA_036937285.1. NCBI lineage: Eukaryota > Metazoa > Arthropoda > Insecta > Lepidoptera > Nymphalidae > Euphydryas > Euphydryas editha. Next base: position 10,375,114 of record JAUPFZ010000005.1, on the reverse strand, counting down.
CTTCAGAAGCTCTTTAATACCGTCTTGCTTGAGGGCGTAACGCCGAAAACCTGGAACCGATGCGTGTTGGTTGGTGCTTTTATTCAAAAAGTGCGATGAAACCTCGTTGAAGAATTACAGACCCATTTCGCTTCTGAGCCACGTTTATAAGCTGTTTTCTAGGATCATCACGAATCGTTTGACGGGCAAGTTTGATGATACTATATTTCGAAATGAATATATTTTAAATAATGAATTATAAACATAATTCCTGCGTATAAAATAATTTCTTCTAATCCATATTCCAAGGAATTATGTTATCACCAGTATACTTTCCTTTCACCTATAATTTTTTTTTTTAAATTAAAACGCACGTGTCTGGGCTATTTTAAAAGCACTTAAATAAGCTCACATTTTTGATTGCGAGATAAACTCTTAAAGTATAGAACGAAAATAAAATTGTTTCTCTCCCAAGATAAATTAGGACAATTTAAAATAGTGTAAGTTAATTGTAGTATAATGTGTAGCTTAATTGTACTAAGCTACGTAATCCAAGCTGTTAGTTAAAAAAAAGTTCGAATTAAGTACTAATTATGTTAATGGTTCGTTATTTCTAATATTAATATTAATTTTTATTTTTAACATTAAAAAAAAGAGAAAAAAAAAAACGCTATAATAATATTGGAAACAAGTACCAAAGTGTCAATACCAAAGTGTTAATATTACACTGTAAATCCACTTAAGATCGGGCCCTAATTAAATAGTCAAACGGATTTTAATATAATCCAAACGAACGTTCACGTAATAGATTACCGGGTTCCTCAGCGTCTGAAGACCTTGTGGGCACGTATTTCTTATATTCATATATTTATATTTATTAAATTATATATAACATTAATAAATATATATGTATGGTATATCGAGTTCTTGACCATCACAAAGGCGAACTGCGATGTATGCCTGGCCATCTGCAAGAAAATAATGCAGAGCTTCCAGTACGGCCACGAAAACTTACTGGGAGTGGAACTTGAAGAAGCCGAGGCAGCCATTTACAATAACGACGCCCGCGAAATACTCAGGGGAAACATGTCGGGAAGGTATATGGCTGCTTATCACACATGCATAGTCGGCTTCGTGGGCGCGGTCGACGCTGAGGGCCAGAACGAAGAACCTCAAGCCTTCCATACACCTAAAGGGGATCCAGTGGTGGTACTGGCCAGGTGCACGAGAGTGATGCTAGGCGACCGGATACTCGAGATAGCAAAAACCATTAGGGGAGATCCGGAAGTCGGCATTGTTTTCGGAGCCTGGGAGTTGCCAGCACTGAAATGGATAAACGGGGTTGCTGGATGCGACAAGACAACTTACATAGTCAGAAACTTTGACGAGGACAACGAGGTCGTAGTTACGACCACAGTCGAGGCGGCCCATGATCTCAGGCAGAAGCTGACGCAACATTATGGCGACAAAGCCAAATTCAAGGTGCGCACTATGGCCTCTATATTGGTAAATGGTTTTCGTGAGGGTACAAAAAGAAGCCGTTTAACGGTGGATGAGGCCCTCATGAATCACTTTGGTGCCATAGTGATGGCCGCCCGACTGTCGGAAAAGAGGTCATCCTTGTCGGAGAAAATCTGTTCGAGGTGCGATACAGCAGGCCTAATCTGACGGTAAATATATCATGAAAGTTTCGTGCACGCATCGGAATCCCAAGGATGTCGCTCTTGCCATCAGCGAGGTTTACGACAGGGTCTACAGCTCGAACCCCATCTTCCACTCCCTGCGTGCGGAGAGGCTCACTGGCGCTAGAATACCCGAAAAACAGAACCGGTCCCTATACCTGGTCTTCACACAAGAGGAGAAAAAGGAGTTAATAGGCCGGGGATATGGTACCAGAGAAGGGTCAAGTCGCGTCTCTTTCATAGAAGATGGTGAAATTTGACAAATTAATAATAGAATCAATTAAATTATTAAGTTTGAAGTAGAGAGAGCTTGGTGTAATTCTACATGAATTAATAGAAATAAGGAGATCCGAAGAAATATTATGTAAGAAACACAGTTTATGGAGCGGCAAAGCTGAAGTAGCAATGTGCGGGATACGTAACACGAACGACTTATATTCGTTTGGTCTCTAAGATACTATATTAGTGGAAACGAAACGACAAGCACAGAGTGAGTAGAACTCCAACCAGCTAGATAGATGACCCAAAAAGAGTTGCGCGGAGCCTGTAATGTTTGATACTGTAAGATCGTAAGACGCGCATTAAGTTTTAATTGAGAATTTCCATGTTTAGCAGCGTATGAAAACGAAGAGCTGAAATCTATTTTGTAATTTTATTACAGTTATAAATATTATGTTTTAATGTAACATTATATATTGTGATATTCACTTATTATGAATAAGACTATTATGAATAAATTATCATTGGAGTTAAACTCAACCATGAAAACAATGTATAATTGCTCTCTCTAGTGACTGAAGCTTTGCAAGCGCAAAGGTATGCTTTTAACGCTAGGTAAATTGTTGAGAATTATTAATGTTATGAGAATGAGATAATTGTTGTACGAAAACAGAGTTAAGATATTTTTGGTTTACTGTACACATTTTCGAACCACAAATACTTATACTATATAAGTAATGCGCACGTTTAGATTCAAATTTAAAGAAATTTTCCAATGTCTAATTTTATTTTTTTCATCCCTATTAACTTTTGTAAGATACTATCGTCAAAACAATTCTCCCTCGAAAACAACTCACCGTGCAAAAATAGTCGGAGATGATTTAAATCATTGTTGTCGCTTTCTCCTTAACAGTTTTACGGCATTTGGCGATCGGTCGCTTGCCAAAACATTGTAACGACTACACACAGTATATTACACTTATTATCTGGCTATCCTAGTAAATACTGCTATAAATCTCTTTGTATAATATCTCCCATTTGAAATGATTTAACATGAAACTTGTCTATAAACCATGTTATTTTAATTTAACATTTATGTATCTAACTAAAATAATAGGTAATTATAGGGTTCAAACAGATTTTACCCGAAGGGTATTTTTAGATCGAATCGAAAATAAATAAATATACTCGTAGATGTAGATAAATAGCATAAATCACTCATATTATTACACGATTGTTGTCGATACATATTATATTTTTACATAAAACAACAAAATTTATTGTATGAATTCTCTGTTGTTTATTATACTTGATTTTGCATTATTTCATTTCTAATTTTTCTGTGTACGTCATACACGAGGAATTATTTCGCAATAAAATGAAATGAAAACATTAAAAAAATTGTTTTTATTCATAAATCTTTTCTGTTTTTAAATGAATTTATTTAAAAGTGAGTGTACATTTAAAATAAATTGTTTCCATTGTCCAGTAAATTCAATGTCATGGGCCGACCCAGTTATATTAGAATGTTCTCGTTTTAGGCAGCTGTCAGCGACAATCGCTTTTGCTGGAGCTGAATTAAAGTTTTACCTCTTTTATTCGAGCAGTTAGTGGTACAATAGAAGTTGTTAAAACCTTTTGGGATGTACTTATTTCGACTCATTCACGGTAAAAACTGTTTGACAAATTACTTTCGCTCTTCGTATCGGGTACTCTTAAGTGTAACATATAGGTATTGATATTTTTCAAATTTGTTTTAGTAATTTACTATCGTTCCTAAGTAGTATAGTTATTACAATAAATTTATTTGTGTATTATTATATTATTCTATTGTATTGTTATATTCTTTATTGCAGAATAAAATGTTTTTATAATTTTTTAAAACTTAAATTTTAATTACATTTAAATTTGGCAAGGGCGAACTTATTTCTAGAATAGGTCTCTACCAGTCAACCGGTGACGGTAAGATATAATATTACCCCGGGGTACAGTAGTGCAAGAGAATAAAACAAGGGAGTAAAAGTATAGTTAGTGTAAAGCATACGCTCAACATATACATAATAAGGTACATACATTACGTATGTACAAAAACATAAGTACATAGATACATTCAGACAAATGTACATTCGACGTCCCATAAATTCTGAATCACTTTGCAGCGAAAATGGTTCTTAAATTTGTATTTGAAAGCGCTTAATAAAGTGTTTTTTTATTATTATTACCTGACTGCAGAAGGGTAATGTTTTTACCAGTCTATGTATGTATGTTTATTCCTATGGGGCGTTGTATTGTAGAGACCAAACGCGTTGACCGATTTTGATGATTCATACATCAATCAATTCGTCTTAACCTTGTGAGTGTCTTCTGAAAATATTCTGAAACAGCTTATTGCCAACATTAAAACACCGAATGTCATAATAACTATTATATCATCCAATGATATATGATATCATCATCGGATCATATAATGTTGTATACTGGATTTCATTCTTGAAAGTTTAATTTTTTTTAAGTTCAATTCCTAATGATAATTTTTTTTAGGGCAAATAAAAATTAAAAAATAAGTAGTCAAACTGTAAATAGTATAGTAGTATTAGTCAATTAGAGGTAGAAATATATTGTTGACTTTTGTAATTTTTAATAAACATTTGATTATACCATAAAAATAAAATTTATTTAAGTTTTAAATAAAAGCTATAACTTTTGCGGGATCCCGCGGGATACCGCTGGATTGAAGTCGATCCAGCAAAAATACCGCTGCATTGAAAACAGTGCTGGATTTCAATCCCTACTTGGGATTGTAATACAGATTAATATTTCCCTTTATATTATATTATTTAAATGAATACAACAAAAATATATCAGTTCTACTACAAAATGTATTCATATCGAAACAGTTTGATAGCGGGTCACTCTGCCGTCCGTCGATAATACCTGTGTTCTTATTAATCTAAAATTTACAATAATCGGGAACGTAAGTTATTGTATTGGGCGGGCTTTGATTAAAATAATTTATTTTAATTAGTATAAAATAGTAACGAATTATATAATTTTTATAATGTTTGTGTGTAGTAGTAACGAATTTTAAATTTCTCTTTTATTTTTATTATTTAATGGATATTAGTTCAATATTTATAATATTAATCTCACTGTGAAGGAAATTATTCTCAGGAAACCACAGTGAAACATTGTAGACTTAGCTTCATTTTTTCTTTATCAACTATTTTCTATTTAAGTAAATGAATTAACTATATTAAATTGCCAATTATAATGAACAATTAATACTCGTGACATATCTTTGTCTGATAATAATTAATGAAACAATGTTAACGAACCACTCATTATCGGGATAGGACTATAATCCTACGGCTTAACTTGTTCTATGTTAGAGATGAACAGGTTTTTAAAAGTTGTAACTTTGTAAAAAAAATTACTTTATGTTTGTTTAATATATTTTTTTAATTTGTTACAGTTACAAAAATATTATTATGAAAGTATCAAGCGAAAATGCAGTTCATGTATGTATGTTACATGATCACTACAGTCTAAAAAACTGAACAGTAAAAGAAAAAATCTGATAATTTACACAGAGATCAACTTTCACCTCGAATAACATTTTAAGGAGTGAATTAATCGAAAAACTTTAAAAAAAAACCTTTTTTATAGAGCGTTCAATTTCCTGTAACAATATGTGTGTGTCATTACAATAATGACAGACACATTCGTTTCATCTTCAAGGGGAAAAAAATATTATAAAAAGTAGCCAAAAACCCGTGTAATTTAAATGACAAACTTAAGGACTATCGTCCTTAGGTTAAGATTTATTATGAATATTGAGTCACACATTTTTTAGATGATTAGCTAAAAATTTAGTGGGCGTCGCAAGAAAAATAATCGAATTGGTAAATAACGGACTCCCTTATATATATAGTAAATAGTTTCAGAGATATAACACCTCCCATCAGACATCACACCGTTGCATTGAAATCGCTCTCGTACTATGCTCCTGTACTGGAACTAACATACTAGCGTTATTGTAGCGAAAGTTGGTGTTGGTGAAAGCAGTATTCGCAAAAATAATAAATAAAGCTCAAGGACAAACGTGCTCACGAGTCTCGAGCCAAATCGGTAAAAGGCGGAAAAACCATGAACGTAGTTTACAAAAATTAATTTGATATATAATGAAATAAATAATTACATACAAATATAGTCATAAAATTCACATTAAATCAAAGTTATTGACCTATTTACTTACATTTTCATACATGTATACAATCACGTTATAATAGGTGATAAGTTTTTTTTTAAATTGTGTACCCATACTTACAATACTAATTCTACGCAGACGAAGTCGCGGGCAAAGCTAGTATATCATGATATTTCCAACCAGTTTACTGACGTGTCAATATTCGACGTCATCGTTGAGTCGGTGACTCAAGATATCTATGAAAATGTCATTTTTACTGGCCCAGTGTGTTCGATTTGTCGAAAAATACAAGACTATATTTTTTATTTTATCTAAGAATATATAGTAAAATACTGTTTTTATTTTATGCCCGTTACTAATTAGATATTTAAAAAGTATTATTGTATCTTTAATATTTTTAGTGACATTTAAATCTCTTATAACTTAAACATTCCATTACAATTTAAAGTTGTTGTGTCTTTTAATGAGGCTTACAACAGACGCTGCAGATCGATTGTATAAATGTTTGCTGAGGCGAATTCGTTGATGGTATTCAAATAATTTAAAACTTTCCTTATAATTTTAAGACTTATGAAACTTCGTTAAGCGTTTGCATAATTAAATAGTAACTATAATATTTGAATTTCAAAGATTATTATTAAAAATTAGTAATTGATGAGCCAATTAAGAAAAGAAATTGATAAGCTAATAAAAGTTAAAGTATGTTTTTTTATTGTTATTATATTATTAATTAATTATTCTCAAATTAATTATTTGTTCTCTATTATATTTTGTTAAAATTGTTGATTCATACAAAAATTGCCATGACGTCTCAGTTTTCCTTGCTCTTTACGTTGATTCACGAAAATTTACTCTTTATTTTCTTAAAAGTTATAACAGGTTATCATATCAGAATATTATTACATAATACATAAACGAATAGTCACATTAAAGAAATTCCATTTATTTAATTAGGTATTTAATAGCAAAATAATAAAGTTTACAATAATCAGAATTGTCTCGTTGAACACAGCGCAATTGCATTCTCCCGTCCCTCATTAAAACGGTGAAATGCGAGCGCTTTTCTTCGACTCTTAATTTTATTCATTCCGTGTCGGGAACAGAAAATGTCAAATAAAAACTACGTATAAGAGCATGACAATTTTTATCGTTGTTTTTTTTTTTTTTTTTTTTTTTTTGTGTTGAAAATGAAAGGAGGTTGTGGAGGTTCCTATTATAAACAAGGATTCTTCTGGTAGCATGTTGACTGTTACTGTGTTACAAAATTGCATAATGCACACTCTTAAGTATACTATTTATTATATTCATTTTTACACATTTTACAATTTTTAGCCACATTATAATTTTAGCAAGGGCGAAATTATCGCTAGAAGAGATTTATATCTATATCTATATCTATATCTATTAAAATATTTAAAGAAGTATGTATTTTAAGTAGTATTTAAAGAAGGATGTTAAAATATTTTTGATTTATCTATTTTTAAGTGTAGGTACTAGTTATGTCAAAAACAGTTTTACGCAATCATCTGATATCGTAATATCAGTACGAGTACTTTGTCTAATTGCCATTTTATTGTTATTAAAATGTTTGTGTTTATCTTTCAAATAGACGTACGTGACATAAAGTAACTTCACTTACTTTAATACAGTAAACACCGAATTTCATGTTCGCAATGAAGTATAGGAGATGATAATAAATTCGGAAAATGACTATATAAAAAGTTTTAAACGCTAAATCTAAGTTATGTTGAAAAGTCTAAAGATTTCTTACTAAATGTAGTATACACATTTTTGGTCGTCGTATCTTTCAGTTGATTTCTCACCTTGGAAACTTTACAACTGAGTTCAAGCCAGCTTTTACAACAATGAAGCATTTCAAATTCCAACTGGATCTTGTATTTATATACTGCGATCTCGAGTTATTGCTGATAGGATGATTGCGATCTATGCGGTCAATTATTTATTTATTTATTTATAATCATTTTACTTCCAAAGATATTTACATATAAGAAGTTCATCATCATCATCATCATCATCATATCAGCCATTGGATGAACGTAGGCCTATCCCATCGACCTTCAGAGCGACAGGTTCGAAGCAGCCTCCACCTCCGGCTTCCGACAACTCATCTCAAGTCGTACGACGGTTTCTTGATCAGTAATCGTCGAGCCAGTGTAGTTTTTCCAAAAGATACTCTGGTTTTTTATTCCAATCATGAAATGTATGTGAACAATGCAAGCGTTAGGGAGTTTCCGTCGAGCGCTTATGTTAAGAATTCCTTTCCGGTTCCAGTATTTTATTTTGATAATAAAAAATAATAATAATAAATAAATTATGATTACACAATCTTCAATAAATTTTAATATAAATCCTTGTTACTTGAATAAATCTTATCAATCAAAAATAATTATTGTATAAAGTTTTAAGCGCCTTAACAACATCAAATGTTATTGACAATTTATTCAGTAAATTTATAAAAAAAGCAGAATAATGCAGCAGCAGAAAAATTCAATACATAATTTTTTTGGAGGGCTCTTTTTAATTTACGAGCATACTGAAGATAGGAATATAATTTTAATATTTTAGGTCTGTCTGTATCTTAAGCACGCCATTCACGAACGTGCCATTGTTCCAAATGACTTGTTATCACTCCTAAATGCGCCTGTGAATGTCAATACTCATGCAGTCCAATTGGACTGGCACGCCAAAATGGAATTCCAAACGATGGGAACAGCGAAAATCCATTGTGCTGCGCCGGTTGGCGCACCGCGTCCTTTCGGTAGGGCATGCTCATGAGTACTCGTGAGTGTGAAAACCGATGTTACGGCGCGCCATGCATTCGCGCCGCCCTGTTTGGCTTGCTCGTGAATGCGAATACGCGCGCGCCATTTGTCTCAGTTTGCTTTGAGTTTTTGAAATGATAATGCCCGCGCTGCATAATCATAAGTACAAACCGAGAGTTTGTAATCGAATTCATTATCATTTCGGAGCGTTCAAAATATGTATGTGTCAAGTTTGATCTCTTCAACAACCAGTCTTTACACAATTTTTTTTTAATATATAAACAAACCGCTATCGAAATTGTATAAAATTCATAATTAAAATCAAAACTTATTTTGCCAAATCGTACTATAGATATAGTTTTGTACTAACAAAAGTGAAATTATTGATGCGAAAACGCCGACTGCTATGGTCGCTGCGTATTGTAAACTAAAAAATGGCATGACGGGCTGGCGTGTCGTGAGTGTGATAAGAATTTTACAACGCTCCGAATTGAGCCGATCTATATGGCGCGGCGTTAAATGGCACAGCCGTGAGTGACCACCTTTATCTTCGTGTCATGCCAGAATTAGTAAATGAATTTTAATCAAACTGGTCGAAATTTGAATTCATAATACCTAGGATACTAGATATTTTTTATTCTGAAATTGAGCACGGTGCTCTTGCAAGAGAGCCCGAAAGTAAAAATTATGATTGTTTAAATTTATTGAAGTTACGAGTAAGTTTTTGACAAATTAATGTTTAGACCTAGACAACCCCTAAGCCTACTAAGGATTAAGAGTAATTTGACAAAATCCATTTATAAAATAAATTTATTTTCACCATTACGCAGCGGAGAAATTTATTTATGGCTGCCACAATACCCATCCTTAAAACGCAGCAACACTTTTATTTGTTTTAGCTGCGAGATCGTTATAATGAGTGTCGTTAATTTTGCGAGCGGCGATATTGTTAGGCAAATAACGTAGACATACGAATTCAAATAATAATAAATTGAAATATCTTAACAAGAATTTTCACGTTTTTTAGTGTTTACAATCTGTCTGTTCATCCATCAATCATACAGATGGATTTTTGAGTCATAATAACTTTCCACGGTCTACGTATTAACACATTCGCTGCCGGCCACTCGGATCCGAGTAGGGCTAGGTGCATTAGCTAGGTGCCGTCCACCTGATCTGATCAGAGTATCTCGCACGTTCATTTTCCTTTTCTCTTTTCAAAATCTCAAATCAAAATTCTCATTTCTATGGCACTCAATGTGCACATTGAAATGATATTTTTTTTTTATCCACGGACGCCAATTTTTAACTGGCCTAAGGAAAATGAACGTGCGAGGTACTCGGATCCAAATAGACGGCAACTAGCGCCCTACTCGGGTCCGAGTGGCTGGAAGCGAATGTGTTAACTAAATAGATTAAGCTTTACCCGTTCTCTAATGTAAGAAAAAGCCCAATGGGACTTTTACGGGGTGTTTTAGCAATACATTGCATTAGTATCAATATGTTTTAACACTTACTAATTTTAGACCATCGCAATAATCATATCAATACTAATATTAATTCAATATACATATTATTATATAACGATGTAAAATTGTTTTACGCAAATGCAAATATTTATCCATTCAGCATATTTTATTCAAAGATTCTGGGTCAAGACTGTCTTAACTAAAGACTGCACTAACTCTTGGACTTTGGCCGATATTACGTTTGCAGAGTCGAGTAATATCCAAAAACAAGGGGCTTAGCGCGATCTACATTTTAATTTTGCTATCGGAAAAAGAACAAACCACGTTGTTTTCTGCCAAATTGTAGGGGTGATAAAAATACGATTGTTGACAAAATACGCGTTTAAAGTAGGTTTTAAATTAGAATACCGACGTACACTTCGGCTTCTGTCGCCCGGAGGGCTCGGATCAAATGACGGTGTCGCCGGGGCATTAAAGACGAACATAAAGCGCGACATCGCGCTAACTCTGCGAACGGAGGGTGACTGCCTTTTTTGCGCGTGTATACTCGATGTTCTCAGAGCTCAGCGTAGAGGCTTTAAGCAGGTGAGTGGGACGTTAAAAGGATTGGCTTTTACAAAAAAAGGTGACAGAAGATCATTATGAATGCTTGATGATCTCGAAAAGGCACGAGGTCATAGTAAACGAAAACCAGTGGGGAGACCTAGGCTTTTTAATAGCAGTGGTTAAGCCATAGTCCAAACCTGCAGAGATTTCCTCTCGGAGAGGATATAAACAATTCATCGCCACCACTTCAAAGACGAAAAGAAACGAAGAGCAAGTCCCGGATACCTATCTGTTAGCGTTGCAAAAAAACTCTTCATATATTCGTCTCTTCCACAAAATCAGTGTCTAACTCACCTCATTTGCCCCTAGACCATCAATATCTACGGATTGGAAGGCTACGGGTCTGGAGTATTTCCTTAGCTGCTGAGAGCTGAGAAGAAGCTGAGATGCCAGAGTAGAACCCACAAAACCATGTTATAAATGTATTCGTTGAATTCCTGGCCATAGTTGAAAAAAAAATCTTGAATATCTACCAGCGAGGAAGTCATAACTTGACACGTCCCAGGTTATCAAAGAGATATCGGTAATGTTTCGGCGAATACCTGTGTAAAATCGGATGTGAAGCCATAGTTATTTGGCATTACTGTGGCGCGGACTAGGATACTGCGTAGCATACGCTGTAGTCGTGTCCGGCTTGGTACGCTGAGTGGCAGATTCTAATCCGCGAGATCAGGCAGGCTTTTTCCTGCAGCCGTCGTGTCAGCGATTCTCCATAGGGATTAGGCGATGGAGACTGTAGTTTCCTTTTGCGAGACTATCATGGTCCAGAAGGAGACAGCTGAGATGGATCGGAAGAGGGCCGATCCATCTCGGCGTGGACGCCCTGGATAAAATAAATGTAACCATTTAACGGTGGATGAAGGCCTCATAATATATTTCTGAGCCATAGTAATGACGGCACGGTTTTCGGGAGCAGGCGAAGTTGTTCTCATAGGAGATGTCAACTAGCATCTTACATTGACAGAGAAAGTTTATTCGAAATATGGTACGGAAGACCTTCCAGATAACCAACATCTCTAGTGAGTTGTTTTGTTTTTGTATATACAACTAATAAAAAAAACTAAAAAAAAAGACAAAAACAACAATAGAAAACCCTATACGCCTATGGAGTTGCTTATAGTCGCGTCAATAAAGGTTTTTGGACGAAAGTCCTCAGAAACAGCTCCGATTTTGATAACTTTTTTTTTAAATGTTTGTTTCTTTATATTATTTGAAATCTAAAAAGTTTCAGAGGAGGGAAACCTACCTACCTCTGAAGAGTATGATAATTTTATTATTATTATTATAACCGATCTAAATTTAAAATATAGCACGTTCATGAACACAAATAGTAATGAATTGTATAAATGCCTTTTTTTGTAGTCGGTGGTTTCAAAATCTCATTTTGTTCGATATTTTTAATTAAAATATGTTATTACTTTGCAAAGTCTCTAATAACAACTAGCAGCAAAAATCTTGAATATTTTTTTTATAATTTATTAACAAAGCACCAAATAAAAATCGCTTGCAAGGGAATTATTATTTATCAATTTGGTACAAAATACGATTAAGGATCAAAGATAAGTTGATACGAGAGTTTATTGGCAAAGTCGTCTCTCCAGGGGATAGAAAAAAAAATCAATTACACTCAGCCGTCAAGCAGAACATTCAACTTAAAGTTGCGTAGATAATACTTTTTTTTCATGTTATAGTAAAATATTTGATTTAACTTGAAAATTCAGAGTTATATCGAATGCTAAAATAAAAATAAAATATATATCAATGAGCTTCCTAATTAGAAGATCTTTCAAACACGAATTAAATTCATCTAGTTTAACATGGGGAATATAAACTTGTATTTTGTAAATATCTTACATAAATTGACGCAGATATTCAATAACAACGTTCTAAACTTTAATTGGATTTAGTCTAAGCTAACACATTATAATGGAAGTGACATTATGTACATATAAAAGCCCTCGATAACCAATAACGTGTGACATGTAACATGACATCAATAAATACTCATCAGCTAACGTCACTCCATGTCACGTGACAGTGTGCCGCGTCATGTTGTGCCCCGTCATCGCCACGCGTTGTTGACTCGGTATTGAATTGTTTTGATGAAATGCACTTATGATGATCTTAATTTTCCAAAATTCGATAAATTCCTTTAACTAATTTAATGTGAAAGTGAGTTTATTTGTTTCATTTTCATGTCGTAGTCGTTTAGCCATTAATTAGGTAATCATGCAGCTCAGGAACCTGAAAAGGTTATAGTCTACAATGGTTGTAGTCTGTCCTTCTTTCATCGCAGAAAAATGCGTAGTTCCTTAGGGAAACCGAAAAAAAACTTTACAACCGCAACCGTACATCGATCGACCTTTTTACCTAGATATTAAAACTCAAGGATGAGACGACTTTAAATAAATGAATGATATGATGATGAATGAAATATTTTAAAAGTCAGGGCACGATACGATACACGGGTCCTTGAAATTTCACTACCTACCATCATTACATTATACAATAAATATATTTCCATCAAAGCTTCATAAAAAAAAAGACAAAAGAGGTTAATTTAGGTTTTAAAGATCTCTTTAATATTATTGGTATTGTCAGGAAATTTCTAAACAGAATCTGTCCTAGGATTATAAATTAATTTAAGAGCAAATAATAATGTCAATGGTTCCGGGTTTATTCGGACTTGGCTTCGCAATTCATTTCGAGTGGCAGGAAAACATCGCAAGGAAATCTGCATGTTTAGAAATAAATTCTAAGATATATACAAGTCGAACCGCAGTTAAGATCTAGCCCTACCTCTTCATGTAAGTGATCTATATCCAGCAGTCTGAAATTTATAAGCTATAATAGTACAGTAAAGGCATTATGTGATTTTAGTACCTCCCATTGTTCTCTTTAAAATAACTTTAATGTTACTGTCCAAAAATGTTTTTATGCTTATCCCAAAACATTGTGTGTGTAAACGTATGGTATTATGAGCAATTTATAAGAAGTAATTTATTTTGAATTTACATTTACTGTCTCACTTTGATCAACTTTACTAATTTTAACTGGACAGATATGTCTCATCAACAAGCCACTCGTGCATGACCCAGATGACACCGTCTATATGACCATAACACTAAGATTACAAAAGTCGAATGTGTCCTTTCGACCAGCTGCTAGCAAAGTTCGGGTTTTGTCCTTGTGAAGCGGGGGAATAAGTATCACTTTTTTTCCTATCTAGGCCAAAAATTAGATTTTCGTCCCTGTGAAGCGGGGAAAAAGTGTAACTTTTGTTAAACACTTTTTGTTGCCACGTTTTGAGAACCTCCAACCGATATCTGGATGGGCACAACACGAACATTTGACGTTATCTTTATGTTGTCCATATTCATTTTAAGGCCCACTCCTCGGGAAACTTCTTCGAGGTCACTGAGCCTAATGCTGAAGTCTTCCAGGAATTCTGCCATAAGCACGATATCGTCGGTAAATCGAAGATGAGTGAAGTACTGGCCGTTTATGTTGATGTGGAATCCTTTCCATTTCAGAAGCTTGAAAGCATCTTCCAATGCTGCGGTAAATAGTTTCGGAGAGATGACATCTCCTTGTCTCACAATAAGTATTATATTATCAAATAATTATATTCATTTTTAATAATTTATATTAATTTATCCATTAATGTAATTCAGATTTTTTTATATTTATTTTCTTATCATCCTTTAAATATTAAATAATAAATGCATGTTATGATAACCTTTAAAAATAAATACAATTACACTCGTTTTATTTTATTATGTAAATATTATACCATGAAAAACATAACTTGTAAAAAAAAAACAAGTTTCGTGACTCAGTTTTTTCAAACGAGCCCAAATTCGACGAGTTTGTGTCCTTTCATTGCGATGTTATTGTGGCTACCTTCTAGCTCCTCCATCAGATCAGCACAATGTCATCATAATTTTGCATTCTTACACGATTTACTATTATTTCGGATCAAATTTAATTTGCTAGATTGATGACAAACATCGGGACAGGTGAAACTAAATAAAAGCTTGTAAAAAGTGAGTTGACACATTATTTAAATCTTTAGATATTAAGAGTACCACATATCTCTGGAGTATCTCTGTTAAAATAATCAGTACAGTTGTTGCTATCATAGCACCCGACCTAGCAATTACATTTAATGAATGTATCATAAGTGGTGAGTTTCCTGATCTTATGAAGCATAGTAAAGTGATACCTTTGTTTAAGTCCTAAAGATCCGAGAAATTACAGGCCTATTCTACCTGTGTGTAAATTATTTGAAAAAGTAATTCTCTGTCAGCTTTTAAATAATTTTACAAGAAATAAGCTTTTACATAACAAACAATTTGGTTTTACCAGAGGAAGCTCAACAACTGATGCTGGTGTAAAGCTTTTTACTTCGATAGTCGATGCTTGGGAGGAGTCGCGGGATGCTTTAGGTGTGTTCTGTGATTTGTCTAAGGCATTTGACTGTGGACAACATGAAACTTTAATCAGGAAACTCAGTTACTATGACATTAAAAATACCACGCTAAAACTTCTGAGTTCTTATCTTAGTCATAGAACTAAGAAGGTTGAAGTAAATTGTATTACGTCGTCTGAGTGTCTTGTTCAGATGGGGGTCCCACAAGGCTCGATTCTAGGCCCGTTATTATTTTTAATATACATCAACTACCTACCATATTTGGTGGAGCATAATCATGAGATTGTATTGTTTGCTGATAATACTTCATTAATATTTAAATTTCATAAACAAGAAACAAATTATGACGTAAACAATGCTCTCTCTAAAGTAGTACCTTGGTTTAGCGTGAATAACTTACTTTTTAATAGTAAAAAAACTAATTGTATCAAATTTTCATCACCTAATGTAAGACAAGTCGTTATGCAACCAGAACTCAATGGTGATAAACTGAATTTAGTTAGTTCAACGGTTTTTCTAGGAATCACCATTGATTTAAAGTTGCAGTGGGGACATCATATCTGTCGATTGGAAGATAAACTGAGTTCTGCAGCATACGCGGTTAAAAGATACGTCTACTTTCGGATGTCGATACAGCTAGATTAGTGTATTTCAGCTACTTCCATAATATAATGACCTATGGTATTTTGCTATGGGGCAATGCGGCAAATATAATACTATTTTCATTCTGAAGAAAAGTGCTATCCGTTACATATATATAATGAAATGTAAAGAATCTCAGAGGAAAAAGTTTAAAGAGATCAATATTCTATACCTTTGCAACGCAATATATTTATGAAAATATAATGTATATACGTAAAAATAGGCATTTGTTTGTTAGCCGTAGTGATCATGCCTTCTACAATGTAACACTCAGGAACGGCCACAAACTAGCGTTTCCTAAATGTCGGCTCAGTAAAAAAGTCGTTCCTTTATTGGAATGTCTATTTTAATTTACAATAAAATACCGGTTGCCGTTTAATCTCTGCCTTTACAGAAGTTTAAAAAAACTATTATAAAATATAGGACATTAATTAAAAATAAAAATAAAAAGTATAAAATTAAAATAATAAATGGTAGAAAATAAATAAATGAATCGTGTACTCATTTGTGATTCTTTATTGAAACGTAATGAAACTGAACCATTTTTGAAGATATTGATAATTGTTGATGAAAAGTAGATCACCTACGACAAGAGAGTTTGAAAAAGCTCATGGTCAAAGGATAGTCAAGCTCCACAGACTGTAGCGACACCTGGATTAACACGCAATAAGGTGATGCTGTGTGTGTCAGGGATTGGAAGGGCATCATTCATTATGAGCCTTTACCGCTGGGCAAAATCATCGATTCGGATCTCTACTGTCTACAACTAATTATTGAGACAAGCAAGCAAAAAAATGAAAAAAAAAAAATATGGCTATAATTGATCAACAGAAAAGGAGTGGTCTTTCGTCACGATAACGCCAGACCACACACATATTTCGCCACAAATCAAAAATTGAAAGAGCTCGGTTGGGAACTGTTAATTCATCCACAATATAGCTCTAACCTTGCATCCCTAGATTTTTCTCTTCAGAATTCTTTGGCTTCAAAACTACTTGTCGCATTTTTTTAATAAAATATTCTAAGTTTTCTTTTTACAGAAACGGGATTATGTCACTACCTACAAGATGGCAATAACTTATGGAACAAATTGGCATATATATTAAAATTAATGTAATTAAACTTAAAAAAAAGTCTTGAATTTGTAATATAAAATATGAACAAACTTTTTCCCCGACCTAATACATGGATGAGTAGCTATATTTTCATCTTCCGTGAGCGACTCATGAAATCCCACTTTTGATAAAGGCGCTTCTTTGAATTTATCAGTCAGTTATCTAAATCACGTTCCATCGCAAATTTAAAGATGGCGTTAGTAAAAAATTAATAAAAGCCTTTAATAAAAAGCATTTATAAAATTTTGTGGGGAAGATGTTATGTTATTTCATTAAGTAAAGTTTCTCTATCTGTATATTTTGTATACTTTCTATTTTTTATGTTTCTTATCAACCTTAAGCAGCACTTTAACTGCGACTTTGCCAAAGCCCACTGATGTAAAATGTTGTCTTTAAAAGGTTTAAAATGATGATCAAATAAAAAATTTAAAAAAATGCGAAAAAAAGGGTTCTAAATATTATTACATACACAGACTTAAACTTTACCAATTCGCAGTCAAGAATAATGGTGGATTATGCAACCCAATAGTACATTACAGTACGGTTTAAAAAAAAATTGATACTATTTCGCTCACTCGATAAAAAAGCGGAATATTTTTTAGATTTTTTAATAAACTTGTTATGATTAATAGTTTTCTCGAATAATGAATAATATTTCCTCATGATATTTAATTTTGGACTTGTTAGTTCAAAGGTTCCAGCCTGAATGTGACCCTGTAACCTTCGATGTCGACCCTTTGGTCCCGTCCATTACGCCGCTTAGCCCACTGGATTAGATATATAAATATCTGCCATACAACGAAACAAATATATGTTTATAAAAACTAACAATATTTCACTGTTATTTAGTATTAATAAATGCGTATTTACTTGACAATAATGATGCAGTTTATTCAAATACACAAAGTATACATTTCTCTTTACTTTTCTTTGTTGTACAGTCGAAAATTGCGAAAGAAGAGAAGACGAGTTAGTAAGTTGTTGTCAGAGTTAACAAGGACTTGAGAATTATATCGGTATTATTTAAACGTCTGAAGACAATGGTATATTTACAATAGTGTCGAATATTAAAAGAATTATATTTTAATTATTGTTTTTATGAATGGTTTAAGAAATAAGTTTTGATGTTAATTTAAATAAATAAATAAATAAATATTAACCAACAATCACACCACGTTAACCTAGCCCCGTGCTAAGTTCGTAAGAACTTGTGTTACAGGTACTAGGAACGGAAATAAATTTAAGATATAAATACATATATACATAACCCAGTGCAGACATCTATATTCGTCATACAGATTATCTGCACCTGGCGGGATTCGAACCCGCGACCGCTGCGTAAAGTGTCCAGTTGCCTGACCAGTCGACCAGCCGGCCGTCAAATAGTCGTCAGCCAGTCGTTATTTATATCTCATAATCAATATAAAAATTATGAATGTCGTAAAATTCAAAGTATAAAAAAAAATCACCTTTGGTTACTTTAAGACTAGTAAGTTCATTTATGTACACGAGGAATAAGGTGAGTCCCACTATACTTCCCTGAGGTACTTTGTATGTAACTGGAAGGTAAGTACTTTTGTATTTGTCCACTCGGACATACTGAGTTGAGCCAGAGAGGTATTGAAGAGTCCAAGCTGAGTACCCCTGACACCAAGAGACTCAGAATCTTTTGAGTAAGAGGGAGACAGAAATCCTATCAAAAGCCAGGCAGGTTTGAAAAAAATGGAAAGACACTTTTTCTTTTTGTTTAGATTAGAACTCATAAAATCAATAATTTTATTTACTGCCTGTAATATGTAGATTTTCCATGTCTAAGCCCGTATTGATTTTATAATAGTATATTTGTTTCAATATAATTTACTAGACGAATATTGTAATTTTATCTATAAAAATATCTTTGATTGAGATATTTCGAATAATGTAGGACTGTATGTGTACGCAATTCTATACAATAATAATAATAAATATATTTAACACACACACACACACACAAGGTTCTGTCGTCTGTTCTCGTCTGTTCCTAAGGTAGACAACCCAATGCATGTGTTTTAGGTAACAGCCGACTAATATACATATTTCTTCTTTTAAATAAATATACATATAAATAATACATATATATAAATAAACATATATTACACCCAGACTCGGGGCGGGAATTGAAACCACAACCCTTTGAGCAGAAAACAGGGTCACTGCAAACTGCGCCAACGGGTCAGTCAATCAAATACAATGAATTTAATAAGTACGTTAATTGGCTATTTAAATGAAAATATTACTGTGAGTAGTATTAGCGGAAAGTGCGTAACAACATAGCAGTTTAAGAAGCAATAAGTCATGATTTCGGGTACCTAACTTACCTCTTACTTAAGTCAAAAGCCTTTGAGTGCAAGATAATTTTGAAAAAGTTCTATTTGAGACATATAAAAAAAAGAAATATTATTATGTCTATTCAATAATAAAAACAAAAAAAAAAGTATTATAAATAGTATAAAGTATTATAAACTAAAAAGAATAAAACAATTTACTAGCTTTCATTTGATACCCATATTGCTACAGTAAGAAAGTTGAATATACAACTTTTTAGTATTGATAAAATCTTCAAATAATATATATTTTACCTTTTATAATTCCATCATCTATATACCAGATTTTCAATTTAATTTTTACATTTGGAAATCAATTTTGGATAAATTGCTTCCTTGCTAAACACAAACATTAAATTGTTTCTTTTTTTATAGCTAAAGAGTTTATTAAGAACTATTATGTCACAAGATGAATGGAAGGAGCTACAATATTACTCTTTCTCAAACGTACATGTAATGGTTGGAAGTTTATTTTTGCGTCATTGGTGTCGTCGTCTTTAACCTGTAAAATAAGACTGAAAATAGGAGAAGTAAATTTGGACTGACGAGTTTTTAAGAAAGATAAAAAGGATTAAAATAATAAGGTATTTGTTTTGTTTTAAATAGGCAGATAAAATATTCATTTTTAGTTTTGACATCATGCGAAAGTGTATAAAAAAATATTAAAAAGAAGATTTTGCTAGGTCTAATCAGTATTATAAATATATTTTTGAATCATAGCTGACAGAGATTACTCTTAGAATTATAACTAGACTTGTACTGACTCTTCTATCAACTCATTTAACGAGCGTAATATTTTAGTTACATTAACTACAAATTTTTAAATGGAATCGACTAATGTTTGTAAAGTTCTGACATAGGAGGTATTAAATAGACTAGTGTATTCCGGCCACATGAGTAAATAAACTTCTTTAGTAATGTGTTCCGGCTGCTCAAGCGACTGTCGGCAAAGTCAAGCTCAATAAATCTAAATAAAATAGAGTGAAATATAATATTGCGCACATTTTTCCGATATATTATGATATATATATAATATATTGTTTAACATTATTAGGGTGTTCGTTTCTTTGGTAGTGTATTATAAAACTTTATTATCAAAATTAGCTTTATTTATTATACTCTTTCATATATATTTTTTGTTATAATAGATAAAAAAATACACATAAAATTAAGTAGAAATTATTTCGCTACATAAACAAAAGATTACTTAAAATTGTTTCGCTCAGTGAAACTTCTTGATGTTCCTGAATAAATCCCGGCCGACGTTTCCTTTTCCAGTTAACAATTATTTTCCCAGTTGGCGCTAGGAATATCTCACAAAATTAAAATAAGTGAGCGCAATAAGACACGAATTTGGAAAATCAAAATTTTTTAATATTTAAATAAGTAATTAATAATGTATGTCCGTCCGTTCTTGTTTTAAGGTGAAAGTGTAGGATTAAATAAAAATAAAATCAAATTAAAATTTCTTTTTTTGAAGTAGGCTTCAAAATAAACTTCGAATCAGAATAGAACTCAATAGCTACTCTTTTAAAAAAGCCGTCAATATAATATTAAATTATTAAAAATTCAGTCAATGTCCTGCATGGTAGCGCTGCTAAATCTTTCATCTTTTTTATTTATTTAATCATTAATTAATCTTTTTTATTTATATAATCTTGTAAAGAGTAATATGCTTTGGTTATTAAAGAAATTTTAATACAAACTTCAAATTTATTCATTGGAAATAATTTATGCTATTTTATTATATATGCGTATATCTTGGCCCATAAAAACGTTTACTTTGTGAAATCGGAAAGTTTGAGTTAGAGACCAAGATACAAAGCCAAGTAGTTTATGTACTTTTAACATTAACTTATTATTGACTTATATAAAAGTTTAGCTTAAGCCTATGGTAGCCCACTACTGGACACAGGCCTCTAAAAGTTCGCGTCAAAATAGGTAAATTATCTAAAACTGACACGTACTTGGATGTGTAGTATCCATTGGTAGTATCTGTAAGCGTAAAGCATCTCGTCGCACAGTATAGTGCATATACGTCAGAAAAATCAATCTGACTCTCTTGCACACTGACGATATAATGAAAGTAAAAGAGATAGAGAATGTTATGTTTTGACTACTATTACTAAGTATAGCGCGATATTAATGATCTTTTTGATCATCTTTTAATTTAATATTTAATGTTGTCGTTGTCAGTTTTTTAAAATATATGGTTGGTGTAAGTACTGCGGAAGATCGATCGGAAGCTGACACAGACTTTCGATCTCTGCCGTATACTCTCAATTATATAAATAAATAAATATAAATATAAATATTAACCAACAATCACACCACGTTAACCTAGCCCCGTGCTAAGTTCGTAAGAACTTGTGTTACAGGTACTAGGAACGGAAATAAATTTAAGATATAAATACATATATACATAAATACACATACATGACCCGGTGTAGACATCTATATTCGTCATACAAATTATCTGCACCTGGCGGGATTCGAACCCGCGACTGCTGCGTTAAGTGTCCATTTGCCTGACCACTCGACCAGCCGGCCGTCAAAGTAGTTTTTTTAGTCAAAATTATGTATAGAAAGGGAATTACACAATTTAATGCTATTCATTCGAACAGGTCGGCTAACTGGCACACAGTTTTGGAATTTATTTGGATTTTTTCGAGATTTATATTTTAACCCTTTTTACGTTAATAGTTTTTTTTTTAAATTATAATTTTTCTGACATAGCTAAATCTTAATCGAAATGTTAGCTATGATAGAATTAAGTAATTTAACAAATTTTATACTTTATGTAAAAGTATTTATGAGAAAGCCTTCGATTCGATCGAAATTTGGGCGGTGCTGCAGTCTCTCCAGCGGTGCCACATTGACTACCGTTATATCGAAGTGTTGCAGTGCTTGTACAATAATGCCAGTATGTCGGTTCGAGTACAGGAGCATAGCACGACACCGATCCCAGTGCAGCGAGGTGTGAGACAGGGAGATGTTATCTCTCCGAAACTGTTTACCGCAGCATCGGAAGACGCTTTCAAATTTCTGAAATGGAAATGATTCGGCATCAATATAAACGGGGAGTACAACACTCACTTTCCATTTGCCGACGATATCGTGCTCATGGCGGAATCCCTGGAAGACTTTAGCATTATACTCAGTGACCTCGACGGAGTTTAAGGAAACTTAAAGGAAATAAATGTGAGAAAAGATAAAAAAGCTTAGATTTGTAGATAATACGTAAGTTTTACAGAGATGTAAGCGATTACAAATAACACAATGAAGAATCTTTAGGACTTTTAGATAACTTGCTGCTTTAATCGTTTCAGATCGTTTCTGTTGGGATTATGTAAATGTTGCTTTTAATCAATGGTTTAAATATTTATCACAAGACATATAAGAATAAAAAATAGATTTATAAGCCTGAATTAATTTTAGCTTATGTGATATAGTAAAGTTTCCATAGTAAGCTTTTTGTTAGTATATCATGAGTATGAGTATAACTTGAGTATACCTTGTCGATGTGTAAGCACAAAACATACGCTAAATAAAGAGATTATAATAGTTTTAATTAGTGTGCCATAATGCGTAGTATATCATGCTATATGAAGTGTTCTGAAGTAGGATTAAACGCGTTGGTTGCTGAATTAACATCTACGAGTATAACTCTTGTTGCTAATGGAGCTAATTATATTTGTATTAACTAAATGACAGTTTCTATTGCTATAAAGTTAGATATTATATTATTAACGAGCTTGACGAAAAGAGGTCTTTTACGAAATTATAACTTATATTACTAACAAAAAAGATTACCATCAGTTAAAGTGATTCTATGATATTTATTTTAAGGCACCGTGCGAGTGCAGCGAGTTCTATTGGTTTATTCAAAAGTTGTTTAAGTCATGAGCCAGTTTGTTAAAACTACGGATCAGTTTGCACGGAATCCCAAATGAATTTAGGTGAAACGAAGAAGGAAATACTAATTTTATAGATAGTATATCTATTATTGTATTTTGTTACAATGTAGTAAGCGAAAGACATCTTCTTATTCATGAAGCTTTAAGATATTCATTAAGGCTATAAGATAAAATATGTGCGCCAGTTTAAAATAAGCCGTACGTTCAATAATTTCAATTCTGTATTTCAAGTTATTATGACCTTTAACTGAGGGTTATAATTCTGTCATTTTTGAATTAACAAACTAGAGACCTTGAAATATTTACGGAATATTTAATAATTATTATTAAAGTATCTTATTTTTTAAGAAAAAAAGACGAATAAATGAAATCGGACTACACGTTAATCTATATATATATAGGAGACTTTCTATAGATATAGTCACTCATCACGATATCTCTGGAACTATGAGACCTAAAAACTTGAAATTTGGCAGAAATACTCCCTTTGCCGAGTAGAGGTCAGCTAAGAACGGATTTTAAGAAATTCTACCTCTAAGGGGATGAAACAGGGAGGCAAACTTTGTATGGGACAACGTGATTCCTTGGTCCAATCTAATTCAAATTTTGCATAAATATTATTTAACAGAATTAATTGAAGACGTGTTTCGTATTTTATCGAAATTCATCCCCTAAGCGGGTTAAAAGGGGGTAAAAAGTTATTTTGATATCAATACTTCTTAGGGTTTTTTTTTTAAATTACATTTTATTTTGACACATGTTTGACAATTCAAACCGTCTATTATATTATAATATTTTCCAGTATTGACGCAGGTGTAGGTGATATCTTTTTTTGGGTGCTCCTGGTGGAACAGCCAAGACTTTATATTAAACGTAACGAAATTGAGGTGTTAATATACCGTGTAGTCGCTTGATAGTAAAATAGTGTTTTATATAATATTTTTTACTTCAATGTTGGTGTTGTTTTAAGTAAAGGGTTTTAAACTGAATAACTCATCAGCAAGACATCTGTAGCTCACAATGATCCAGATATAGAAGACACCAAAGTGAACTAGGAAACATTTTTGAATTATACGGCATTAACACCCCAATTAGTACACGTTGGCACCATAGACTAATGTTGGAACAAGATCAGAAAACAAACAAGGTAGGCAACTTAATGCCTGCGTTTTAGGTAACAGCCGACTGACATAAATTTTTTTATAAATATGCATATAAATATTACATATGGAAATAAATAAATTTTACACCCAGACTCGAGGCGGGAATCGAACCCACGATCCTGGAGCAGAAAGCAGTGTCACTACCAACTGTGTCGAGTCAATCAAAATTTAATAAATAATTACTTGCGTGCTTATTCAAATCTAAGAGACAAAATCGTATTGACTTGTGGTGTAATTATACCTAACATACAATGAACGAAGCATTGATGACCGTTCTGGTGTAGTGGTGCGAGTAGTCGCCTCAACGCCTCGGCTCAATCCCGGTGGTCGCGGGTTCGATTCCCGCTCGGGGCAGATATTTGTATTTGTGACAATATTTGTTTCAGGTCTGGGTGTATTTCCTTGTGGGTTTTCCCACCGTGCCCCGGAAAGCACGTAAAGCCGTCGGTCCCGTTTGTTATCATAGATACCTTACAATATTCGTTACTTATGGTTGGATGTTATCCGCCAACCCACAGTGGAGCAGCGTGGTGGCTTAAGCTCCAACCCTTCTTCTATATGAAAAAAAGGCCTTTGCTCAGCAATGGGCTGTTTACTGTCTAATACAATACAGTGCAGTACAGAAGCATTTGTGGACTGCAGTGACGAAACTGAGCCTTACCATAAATATTAGAAACGACCTAAGGGGAGATGTTACTGCCGGACTGTTTTCAGACCTGTTGCTTAAAATAGGAAATGGTGATTTCCGGTAACTGAATAATAATATAATGTATGAGTGTATATATTAGTATGTATTTACCATAAACAAAGCTTAAGGTCAAACTCTTAATGTAGCGGGAGTATACTTGAGCGAAAGCTGCTTCTCTCTCTCACAGCCAGTTGTATGTAGCATGTTCCAGAGTAGCCTGGTGATTCTAGCACCCCGAAGGAAAAACAAAAAATATATTTTATAAAGAAATACTACGGGAGGCATCAACGGGAGGTGTAGTATTTCGATTTGGTTGTAAAAAGGTAATACCCCCATGTAACTTTCTCCAGATCAAAGGCCGAGCTCCGTGTTCATAAAATATAACAGTTTTTATTTTTATTTTAATGTTTATTTAAAGTTTAAATCTCTACTCTATAATAAAGATTGTTATATTTACATATTACATATACATAAGTATACAATTTATATGTTATAACAAAATTAATAACGTAAAAAAAATTCTGTTATAACCATTTTCGACTTCTACACGGACGAAGTCGCGGGCTAAAAGCTTAATATATAAAAGCGAAAGGTCACTCACTCACTCACTTATCACGATATCTCTGGAATCATAAGACCTAGAGACTTGAATTTGGTAAAAATATTCCTTTAGCCGAGTAGAGATCAGTTAAGAACAGATTTTACGAAATTCTGACCCCAAGGGGGTGAAAAAGGGGGACAAAGTTTGTATGGGACAACGTGATTTCTTGGTCCAATCTACTTAAAATTTTGCATAAACATTTTTTAACAGAATCGATTGAAGACGTGTTTCGTATTTTATCGAAATTCATCCCCTAACGGGGTTAAAAGGGGGTAGAATCTTATTTGCTTTGTAGCTGACATCAATACTCCTTAGTGCTTTTGATTTAAATTACATTTTATTTTGACACAAACTTAAACTTCCGTCTATTATAAAATATTTTCCAGTATCGACGCAGGTGTAGGTGATAAAAAAATATAAATTTAAAATTTTTGAAATTTAAGTTAAATACCCGTGCGAAGCCGGGGCGGGCCGCTAGTGAATTATAAAATTAAGTATACTTTTTGGCTCTCACTCCTTTTCCCAATAGCTGTGCCGAATTTTGTGATAAAAAGTACCCAGTGTCCTAGTGGCTTGCAGTATGAACTCAAATCGTACCCAGTTTTTAACCGACTTCAAAAAAGGGAGTATTATTATTACAGTTTTAAAAAGATTTATTATTGTTGTTTTATTTTTAAAAGTATTTATTTATTTCTGTAGATTTGTATTTATTTATTTACTATTAAACTAGTCTTTACGAATCTATGATTTAAATTACTCATGTTGAGTTCCGATAGGCGTACTAAGGTGTTTTATTTTTATATATATATATTAATTAATATTCTTTACCAAATAGGCCTACTTAATATAGAAGTAATTTTGAACTGACTGGACTGGGTACTCCTCCTCTTGGCGCATTCAAGCAAATAAAAAAAAACTTGGCTTATTTACAGAAAACATGTATACATGTATTTATTTATATCTAGTTGTTGTGCTTCTTAGTTCCGTAATACTATAAAAAGATATACAAGTCCGATAAGTTAACAGCTTGTTTACAAGGACTTGTCGCCTACATGGTATTGGTATTGGTATTGGTTGTGGGCTCAATTTTCCGCATTTAGACTCGCTTCTGGTCCATTATGCGTGAAAGAAGACTGGCTAATTCAGCCAGCCAAGCTCCTTCCAGAAGCTCAGAAGCCTCCTGGGGCGTTCGCAGGCTTCTCGGAGCGTCCTTATTTCTTTAAGGATATTTGCCCGGTGTGTGGCCACTCCCTCGCATTCCAGGATCACGTGGGCGGCTGTTTCTTCAGCAGCTAGACATCCCCGGCAAAGAGGACTGTCCGTTGCATTTATAATGAAAAGTTGGTGGTTGAGTGCCATATGGCCGGTAATCGTACCAACAACTATTCTGATGTCCATACGGTTCAGATTGAGTAATCGACTCGACAGGTGTGGTGATACTTCCGCGAGTACCATTTTGGACTGTCTGCAGCCGGTTTGGTCTGCCCAACGGGCATTGTGAGTTTCACGCGTACGTTGCCTTACCCACGAGCACAGTTGTCTAAATGGTAGCGGCAGTAAAATAGTTGGGCCAGCTACCTCTGTATTAGACCCTTGTCTCGCTAGTACATCGGCGGCGTCGTTACCGTGTGATTCGCTATGTCCTTTAATCCATTGGAGGATTACCCCATTAAATGAGGCTAATCTTTCCAATGTTTGGTGACATTCGTAAATAAGACTAGAGTTAGTCGAAGAACTCTCTAGTGCTTTAAGTACGGCCATGCTGTCCGACAGAATACGGATATTATAATCCTTAATGTCTTTCGACAGGGCGGCGGTAGCTGCATAAGTTATAGCAACACACTCACATTGAAATATGGAGCTGTGTTGACCTAGCGTTATTGACAGTTTGATGTTGAGATCTTGTGAGTACACACCGGCACCGGTGCCAGACCCCATTTTGGAGCCATCCGTATAAATGCGGACTTCCCGTGTGCCGGACTGATCTCTTTCGGTCTCACATAGTTGTATTTGGTATTTCCTTTCGAAAATATGTTGTTTGGGAATCCTGTCACACGGAGCCGCAATTAGCGGCTCATAGCTCGTAAGGCTATTCCATAGTTTATTGTGTGGACCTTCCTGGTTGCGCCACAGGCCCAAGTGTTTCAGCCTGATAGCTGACATGGCTGCTTCCTGCTGTATAAACAGATCGAGCGGTGCCAGATCAAGCATAACCTCAAGGGCTGCTGTGGGGGTAGTACGCATACAGCCAGTGATCGCAGAGCATGCTATTCTCTGGAACCGCTGTAGCTTGTTTTTAACGGTGGTGAGTTCCGTTTTCTGCCACCAGATTACCGCACCGTAGGTGATTATAGGCCTGACGATGGTTTTGTAGAGCCATAAGGTAATTTTAGGAGATATGCCCCAGCTTTTGCCGAGCAGCCGTTTGCACTGGCAGAGAATTATGCTGGCTTTGTTGATTTTTGAGTCTAAGTGCCTGTTCCAAAGAAGTTTGCTATCCAGTATAACACCGAGATATTTAACTTCCCTGGTAAGGGCAAGACTGGTACCGAATAATTTAGGGAGTTTTAGGTTCCCTAAATTCCGTTTGTTAGTGAACATCACAAGTTCTGTCTTTGCAGGGTTCACTGTTAGGTCATGGTCCGTGCACTACTGTTCGACAACTGTCAAAGCGGCCCTCATTCGGTCGCAGACTACGCTCTCAGAGGGTCCGCTAATAAGTATCGTTAGGTCATCTGCATAGCCCACTGTGAGAAATTTCCGGTCGTTGAGCAAGGTGATCAGCTCATCGATCACTATGTTCCATAAGAGTGGGGATAAGACCCCTCCCTGTGGACATCCTCTCGCTACGACCCCTCTTGTCGTTTCATTCACAGTGAATTGGATGGCCCTGCACCTTAGCATGTTGTCAATCCACCCAGCAATTGTGTTATTGACTCCATGCTTAGACAGGGCCCGGCTTATGCTGGTAAACTTAGTTTTGTCAAAGGCCCCTTCTATATCGATAAAGGCGCCTAAGGTTGATATTTTGTGGTGGAGATTGCCCTCTATGTAGGATGTAACCTTGTGCAGGGCAGAATCTGTTGATTTGCCTGTTGAGTAGGCGTGCTGGTTGGGATTCAGAGGTTGTTCAACTAAGGTTGTACTCCTCAGTTCCCTATCTATAATCCTTTCCTTGTCGCCTACAAGACCTAGATAAAATTTCTAATCGGTGTATTTAGTTTAGTGGACGGATTATATAGCTTTATGGCCTGGCTGATCTAATGCCACTGGTACATCCACATGTTATATATATATATATCCGATTAATTATTGGGACACCCACCACCTCAGTCCCCCGAGATCATGGACGCTGTAAAGGGACCGAAACGTCGGGAAATAATTTAATTGAAAAATCGTTAAACTATAAGGTTTTTAAAACAAATAAACGCGATAAAATCCGATTTACACTTTTAATTGAGTAAAATTCGCGTAAATATAAGTAGTATAAATTGTATTAAAGACCTAGGGGTCACTTATGATTCTAAGCTCATTTTTGATGAACATATTAATGATATTGTCATCAAAGCTTCAAAGGCTTCAAAGGTTTAATTTAGGATTTCTGCACAGTTTGGAAATATTAAGACTGTTGAAGTATTATATTGTGTTTTTCTTCATAGTCACCCGGAATATGCTTCTTAGATCTGGAGCCCAAATTATCAAGTATATATACAGATCGCTTGGAAAGTATTCAAAGAAAGTTTTTAAAATATATACAATATAGATTTAAATGTTATTCCCCAACGTACATTAGTGGCTGTTATAAGTTCACTTGCTTCCGCTATATCTTCGCAGAAAGATAACTGATATATCCTATCTCTTTAAAATATTCAATGGGTCATCAGACACACCCGACCTAGTGAGTAAATTTGGACTCCGTACGCCTTCTGTTTATTTTAGAAGATTTGAGGTTTTAGACATTCCTGAAGCAAAGACCACTTATAGGCAGAACTCGTTCGTAATAAGGGCGGCCAGCACTTTTAATAAGACTTCCATAAATTAAAGAAAAATTTAAGTAAAAAGCCTTAGTGAGCATAATACCTACCTAACTTTGTTATTATTATTTTCGTAATTGCTACACTCCACCCGTTCAATATATAAATATAGGTACACATATAAATATAATATAATATATTACTTATATAAAGCATATAATAAATTTACATAAACTTACATAGATAAATATAAGCGGGTGGAGGATTACGCCCGGCAGGGAGATCAAACGGCCGGGGGTTAGGGCTGTAGGCTGAGAAATCGGCGGACAATCCTAGCCGAGTTATGTATACATATCATACATATCCTCCCGGTTATGCATGGACTTGGCGCTTAATAGGCCTCGGCCACCACACTTCCGTGGGATGTACAGTCTCATGGTCGACGATTTCGGGTGATGCATGCGTAGGTGAGTCATAGTCGTGCGGACTCTTCAATCCAGAGCGTCGACTTCGGTTATTATTACACTAACTATTTCACTCCACCCGTTCAATGATATATATAAATATACATAATATAAAACAATACTTATATAAGGCATACATATAATAAACTCACATAAAATTACATAGATAAATATAAGCGGATGGAGGATTACGCCCCGGCAGGGAGATTAGACGGCCGGGGGTTAGGGCTGTAGGCTGAGAAATCGACGGACAATCCTAGCCGAGTCGAGCAATACCGGCTTCTGCATCCTGGCTGCGAGCGAACCATCACGGATACCCAGCTGCCTCAGATGGTGAGCGAGGCTAACCGGGATCAAACCGTCGGCAGATATAACGATTGGGATGATTTCGGTGGACTCAACTCCCCACATGTCGTCAATCTCGTGTGCCAGGTCCAGATATTAACGTTTTTTCTCTGTTACGACTTATTATTTCACCTATTATAATTGGTAAAACTAACTTCACATTTAATTTTGATTACATGTCTTTTATTTATGTTTTCAGAAAACAATATTTTATGAATTTGATTGTTATCTGTGAAAACTTGTAATTGGCCTTATTTTAACTATAGTTTTAGATATAAAATTATCTAGCTGTAAGTTTTCTGAATAAAAAATAAATAAATAAATAAAAATGGTTATATGTTATAACTATTCAAATATTTTTACACAATAATTTATATGTTATAACAAAATTAATAACGTAAAAAACCAATTAAAAATCCTATTAGAACCATTTTCGACTTCTACGCGGACGAAGTCGCGGGCTAAAAGCTAGTTACAAATATTTATTCAACGGTCGCTTGTAAATCCAACTTAATATAAAGGTATAATTTTTCTCGTACATATTCCTAAAATTTTATATGACCTTAGCAACATAGCTTCCAACCATTTTTCAGTTAGCCTTTTTAACTCTCTCTTTAGTTACACGTAGATTATTTTCTATTAAAGATCGTCCTGAGAATTGTGTGGCTATTTATTTTGTGATTCCCTTTTATTAGTATCCCTTATAAGTCGCACACATAGGAAATCTGACGCCACGAAAGATTTCAAAAGAAAATATGCTTAGTCCACAGGAAACCTCATATAATTTTTTCATGAGTTTTGATGTGTACTTACATCACGTGGCACAAGCATGTTATATCACGGCTACTACACACTATTTATTATACATATAGCATAATAATTTAACTGATTAATTTCCATGACTGCGAATTTTTATTAGTTGTAGCTCTAAAAATAATGCGCAATGTTATAAAATAATATTTTTTTATTCAGATAAAGATTCATACAGAATTATTCGCTAGTATCTATACATATAATAAAATGGTAGGAAAGTCAAAACTGCACATTGAATATTTTTTAAAAAGAATACTCGGATTGTGATCTACAATCGATACAGAAGCCAAAAATATAGTTTTTAGAATTTTTGTCTGTTTGTCTGTTCGTCTGTATGTATGTCCAAGATAAACTCAAAAAGTAATGCATGGATTTACTTCAAATTTGTCACGAATATTATTAAGAAGTCGGGTCAACATATAGGCTACATATTATCACGCTATCACCTACGGGGAACGTGCAGTGAACCTTTATTTCTTCAACGCATTCCGTAACAACGTGTAATCTAATATCGTTCACGCAGACGACGTCGTGGGCAGCAGCTAGTAATATAATATAAGTAAAACAGAGGAGCAATATTTAAATGAAAGTAAACGTTAGTTCCTATTACAATCTTGGTGAACCTTATACAGACAATATAGCACAGAACTAGAAAAGTCTTCAGCAATAGCCTCAAGGGTGGCACTATCAGAACTTTCTCAAGAGTCTTTCTCAACTGTTATAATTATACGGTCTCTAATTATTACGAACAAATCGAGCGTCCGCGAGCGCAGTTTGGTGTCGCAGGATATGGTGTATATTATAGTACAGCAGTTTTTTTAAAAACAATATTATTTTACCAAACTAAACTAAGATCGCCAGTATTGTTTTTTTATAACTGGCTATTGAAAACGTGATCGAATTGTTATATTTCCTTTGTCTATATTGATAGAGATTGAGTAATATTTTTATACCAATTAATAGCTAGGCCTCAAGGCTAATTAATTAATTTAATTTAAAAATATAACTTTAGGGAAAAATTGTTACAACACAAAACTTAATAACATGCGATAACTGTATACATTTTGTTATTTTTCTTTCATTAATTCTTTAATAGAGGTAATTTATATTCCTTTATTTTTATTATTTTCTTTCATATATATAAACTCGTATATATTTCTTTTGAAACTACCTACTTCTGTCTATTTAACAGAAACAAATGATTTTTAAATTTTCTCCCATCGGATCTCTAACCACTTAGACAGTTTGCCAACTTTGAACCCTTAATGGATAATCGCTAGATATACGTCAATTTCTGAATAGGTCGCGTCAGTTGCAGGATTGATGATAAAAGCTTATACGCCCATCGACTTACATTTATCACACGCGATGAATATTCTATACTACCACGAACATTTGTGATGATTGCTCTAAATAAAAATTCTAATAGAGATCTAAAACCTAAATTTAATACCTTGAATTAGTAGCCGTAGGAATATTATAACATTGGGGTCTGTATGGTTAGTAAAGTTAATATAATAATAAAATGTTTAACATACACACACGATCGTCTGTTCCTAAGGTAGGCAACTTAATGCCTGTGTTTCAGGTAACAGCCGACTGATATACATATATATTTTTTAATAAATATACATATTATAAATAATACATATATAAATAAATACATATTACACCCAGACTCAGGGCGGGAATCGAACCCACAACCCTGGAGCAGAAAACAGGGCCACTGCCAACTGCGCCACGGGCCAGTCCAGTTAGTAATTATTATTGTCCAGTTAGTAAAATTATTGTTTGATATACTCGACTTACGTGTATATTTTGGTATATAGGAGTACACTACCAAGTGGTAACAAGATACTAATCTGTCAATAACTAGAGGGACACACTAGCCACATGTACTTTTATATTAAAATACATAAAAATATAGATGTTATAAAAAATGTGTTTGTGTGTGTGTATTCATGTACACACGTATGAAGTGAAACTTTTTTTACATATTTAACATAAATTGGTCAAGTGACGTTTACGGAAAAAAGTGTGTGTGTGTGTGTACTTATATGTAAGCACATAAGAAGTTATATTTATAATAAAATGGTGCGCCGAGTTAATGGGTAGTGCGCACCATCTGTAATCAGATTCTGGTAACCATCTAAAAACAAATTACTCGTCAAAACGAATCAAACAAGCCGAAACTCGATGGGATTGCGTCGTTTCATTACAGAGTTCCTATGGCTACCTTCCAGCCCCATCACCAGACCCTGGTTTCAATTGAAAGGCAAACTACTCGTCAAGATGATTCAATCGAGCCCGAAATCGATCAGGTTGTGTCGTTTGATTGTGAAGTTCCTATGGTCACCTTCGAGATACATCATTAGATAAAACGCTGTTAAACATCTAAAAACAAATTACTCGTCAAGACGAATCAAAAGAGCCGAAACTCGATGGGGTTGCGTCGTTTCATTACATATATAGTACGGTGTCCCGAAACAGTACAATACAATATTATATAGACCGAAAATGTGACGATCGTAGTGTGACGATTTTTGATTTTAACATCTATAAAATTTCTCCCATACGTCGATATAAAAGTTTCACTTCAATAATTTATAAAGTGCAATAAAAAAGACCTAATTCATCATTATCAACATATTAATGAGTTTAGTTAGTAGACGAATGATACGATGTTTAATAAAATTAATTTCACAATAATAAATGATGCTTGTGTTCGACATTTCTCATGTTAAAAAAGAATTATGAAAATATGAAAAATAACTATGCCTCAGAATTTCTTCTCATATACCCATGTAGATTTTCTTGAAATGTTTTTATTCGTTGTCGAGTACGAGATGAATTGTAAACATAAAAGTATTTGAATAACCTTCGAGAAAGATCTACGCGGTATTTCAACTAGATAAGCTTAGCGATAGGAAACTATAGCGTCACCCAAGATATATATAACTTGCAAAAATAATATATGTAGTGTAAGTTATGTAAGATATATAATTTCCATATCGATATAACAGGATAAAAATAATTATTATTTATTTTATTTTATTATCTATGTATATATTTTTATACTGACTTTCATAAAATAGCATCAAGATTATATAAAATTGAAATACAATCTCTACACAAATTAGATCCAGAATGAATACTGGAAAAACGGGCAATAAACATATCATTGTGTTTATATTCTTACGTAATAAAAAAAAAAAAGCTGAAACGAAATTATCATAAAGATAAACAATTTTTCAAAGTTTATGTTAAAAGCGGGAACCCGCTTTACAATGCGTTTTTTTTTGAAAAAAAAAAATATAATAATAATAGATAATAATAATTAAAGGATAATGCCATCAAAAAGTGGCGTTCGAGAGTGTTGTATAGAAAAATAATTGTCGGGAACAGATGGAAGTGTAGTCCTTTGAATTGCAGCTCACAGAGGCACAAAGGCTTAAGCGTTAGCTTTATTAAGATGTAAAAAAAAACCAAAGTATCGTACTAACTCTTTGTCCAGTCAGTCTACACACTGGTGATTTCCGTTAAGTAAATAAGACTTGTGCAGAGAAAAGAAAGCTCCCTGGCTGAATTCACAGTTATATATTTCTAGGTCTTTTATTTCGGTTTTTCATACTTACTCATTGCTACTATAGCACATTTATTTTATTTGAGTACAATATAACGTAACTTTTAAATATTTTTATAAAAGCTATCAAAAATATAATATATAGCAATATTTAAGAGAATCTTGTAGAAAAAGAAAAATGGTGTGTGTACTTATGTACACGCGTCAGAAGTTATACTTTTTTGGCATATAAGAAAAAAAAAGTTTAAAGAAAAAAAATACATAAATTATCAAAGAAAAATGTTAAAAACAATCAAATAGGTTTTATTATAGTAAAAATTTAGCTATACCGTATAAATATAAAATCATTAATTATCATATGAATTTAATTCAATATTATTAAAGATTTTTCTAAATAAACTAATTTTGGAGCTTCAAAGTATCAATAGTTTACAATCGATAATTATAAAATATTTTAATTATGAAAATTAAGTTAGCTGACATATAAAAAATTTGAGAATTTTTTTTTATTGAAAAAATGATTAAAAAAAAAATAAAAAAAAAATTTCACTTGTAAAAAACTTCAAGAACTGTAAGTGCAGTTTTTTAAAAGTATTTTTTTGTTCTAATTTAATTATTAAAGATAAAACAACAATATTGTAGTACGAAACTAGATTTTGTTTCCAACAAAATTCCGGAAAATTATTTAAAATGGTCTATAATATGAATTAAAAAAAATATGGATAGAATTACTATATTCGATAAACAAAATGATTGAGTCTGTATTAAAAATTATGAACTCAATAAAAATATACCTAAATATAGTACTACCTAAATATACTACAATATTTATATTTTAGTTTAAATATTTTAATTCACGAAATTACTATTTTTGAAAAAATATTGATTAAAAGAAAATTATTATCAAGTTAAATAAAAACTAAAATATTTATTTGACAATTTTTTAGAATTGATGATTAATATGAATAATATATTTCATATTAAATGGTATTTATTATGTATTTCTATCGAATTTGAAAATAACAACGTTTCGTTGGATACTTTGCAACTAGCCTGTATATGAGTTAACTTAGTCATTTAAAAAAATATATACTTTTAATTCTATTCTGTGGCCAACTTCATTCTGTTAATTTTGTGTCACGGTGCGCGCGCATCGTAAAATTTCACTGTCATCAATTTTTCGTAACGCGCCTAAAGAAGTATAACTTCAAAAATATGTAAAAGACATTTGTCTGTAGTACATATATTTATTAGATAGTTTTTTCTTGTTGAATTGTTTCTTCAAGAGCCTTATAATATTATATTCTTTGAGTGAGTGAGTGAAATACTAGTAAAAAATATTAACGTTTTAATTAACTATAGTTCTGATCTTTTTTTTTGCAAACTGTTCGCAATACTTTTCTTCTTATTATTATTTAAAAATTTGCTTTTTATCCAGTAAAAAAATGGGTGAAGGATGCTTATAAATAATTCGAATCATAGACTAAAAATATTCTGGCGACTGACGTTCGAAACTTTTGTTGTTCCATTAAATAAGCTCATTTAGCGAATCCCTGAATAACATTACGGTAATATCAGTTGAAAGAGATTTTCTTTAAACGCTTCTTATCTGCGAAGAAAAACTTACTTAAAGAACAAATCTAATTTATTCTTTATATTAATGACAAGAATTACTTGGGAAAAAAATATTCTTTTAAGAAAGAAGGTTTGTGTATTTATTATTTATTACTTTAAAAATGAACTTCTCGATTCCAAAGTTTTAGATAGGTAACAAAACAATATCAAAGATGAAATGATGTAAATGCATAATTTTTTGTAATAATCTCGAAAATTTGTTGCTTTTGAATTATTATTTTCATATAATCTAGCTTATGAGAATTACTTAAAATTAACGAAATCGTTGCTATTATAAACTATTTTTAGCAGTTAACTAAGTCGTTTAAGATATTTTATGATAAAGAAATTCTGTGAAGGCAAAACCTTTACAAACTCTTTCAATAAATCAAGAGACACGATTGGCTTAAAATTATTCAGATGTATGTACATTTTAAAGTATTATGAAAAACGGCAAAACTTTTATATTAGTTCTTTTATAATAAATTTTAAGTTTGCGGGTTTAGTAGTGATGACGAAAATCTTTTTATTAAAATGTAGAAATTAATAAAATTATATCAAAATATACTTTTATAAGAAAGTATATCTTAGTTCGTTTGTTTACCAAGTTATAAAGTTGAAAATATTCAAAGTTTTTACAAACCATGGGCTGATGACACACGTGAAAAGTGACCTGCTTTTTATATAACATATACAAAAGAATGTAGAATAAATAGCTTCCTGAAATTCAAATAAAGACACGATTTCAATTAATTTTGTAGTAATTTATAAAGCCCATCATGTTGATCCAAACCTCAACCATGTTATTGAATCTATAGTTTTGAAGTCTAACGTACTCAAACAGAAAATAAGTAATTATTTTAAAGTTATGAGGGTAAATCTAAAATTTTATTAAAATAAAGAAGATTTAGCGAAGTGACGTACTGTATTAGGGTCATTCCATGTCAAATCGACAAATTTTTTACCTGACCCCCTTTGATTTCGCTGAAAATTTTCTATCTTTTTCTACCCCCCGAAAGTTATTGTTCAGAATTTTTTCAAATTTTTTTTCCCGACTCAAAAAATGTTATGAATTTTTGAAAAAAGCCGCTCTTTTATTTTTAAATTGCCAGAACTTTTTCAAAAATTGACCATTTGGGAACTTTTTTTTTTTCAAAATTTTTGTTTTTAAATGTAGTTTTCGAAAAAAAATATGAAAAAATTCTCAGGATCCCAGATATATGAAATATTTTAGTTTTTTTGAAAAAACCTTAATTTTCTCAAAGTCCGACCGTTTTTATTTTTTTTATTTTTTTCTCTAAAAATACTTCAACTAATTCTGCAATGATCCCCGTTAATCAAAAGATGTGACGACAATCGCTTCTAATTTTTTTTCTTGATTATAAAAAAAAATTGTTGAATTTTTGCTGATTTTATATAACTTTGTTATGAAATTTTTTTTTATTTCCTCGTGAAACCTCAAAAGTTGAAAAATAAAATTTTATTGGAGAATTTCAAGTGATTATCGTCCAAGAAATTGTTATTTTTTTTCAAAAAAGTAAAAAAAAGGACTTTTCATACTAGGTAATAATAAAATAATAGGTATTTATTTAGCAATAGTAAGTCTACGTGACACGATGAACACAACGGCAATGTAATTATTCTGAAAACTCCATATTATTTAAATGAAATGTAGATGATATCTTATTTACCGACAATCGATAGCTCTTAAATTATCACATTGTATCAACTGGAGGTAACTTTAAACCCATTGTATTTTTGAAGTTGTCATATTTCAGTACCAAAAAAAAAAAACGTCCATAAGAGTAAAAAAAATAACGTCAATGAGAGAATTTTTTTTTTTTAAATAACAATTTCTTGGACGATAATCACTTGAAATTCTCCAATAAAATTTTATTTTTCAACTTTTGAGGTTTCACGAGGAAATAAAAAAAAAATTCATAACAAAGTTATATAAAATCAGCAAAAATTCAACAATTTTTTTTTTATAATCAAGAAAAAAAATTAGAAGCGATTGTCGTCACATCTTTTGATTAACGGGGATCATTGCAGAATTAGTTGAAGTATTTTTAGAGAAAAAAATAAAAAAAATAAAAACGGTCGGACTTTGAGAAAATTAAGGTTTTTTCAAAAAAACTAAAATATTTCATATATCTGTGATCCTGAGAATTTTTTCATATTTTTTTTCGAAAACTACATTTAAAAACAAAAATTTTGAAAAAAAAAAGTTCCCAAACGGTCAATTTTTGAAAAAGTTCTGGCAATTTAAAAATAAAAGAGCTGTTTTTTTCAAAAATTCATAACATTTTTTGAGTCGGGAAAAAAAATTTGAAAAAATTCTGAACAATAACTTTCGGGGGGTAGAAAAAGATAGAAAATTTTCAGCGAAATCAAAGGGGGTCAGGTAAAAAATTTGTCGATTTGACATGGAATGACCCATTAGTAGTCGTACGTTAGTAAGCATTCATTCTCCTTACAGCAACTTTATGGAGAAATTTTCATTTGATATAGCAATATCAATAACTAAAACCCTGTTCGATAAATAGTACATTTGATAGCTTCATTTTCTGTTATCTGATGATTACAAACCGCTTCATAGCCGGTCTATTCGATTCCCACGATACCAGCAACAATTATGGAAATTGAACTTAATAAATATAGTGTTTAATATTATTTATTTAGTAACGAGAATTATATTTAAACTATATTAAACGTGAAATCAAAATAATAATTTCCGTATTTCAATATTTATGAATACTAAAATTTTAAATATATCTGACGCACAACGTGCTCTGGATGCTCACGGGTGCAATTCAAGTGTAGTGTGCATATTATTAATTTATGGAAATTTAAATTAATTTCTTTTGTGAAATTTATTATTTTTTTTTTAAATTGTATATACCTATTAATTTGTAAAATGCTTTTATTTATTTTAATAAGGATAATCATAATTTCATTGATTTCTATACTGGCAAAAATAGTTATCAGCTAAGGTATCTATTATATAGCCTTTAGATTAATACCGAGTTTTGCATACGAGATTGATACACACACACACACACACACACACACACACATATATATATGTATGAATCAAAAATTGCAGATATATATATGTGTAATTTTTTTCTAAAAGTGGTTTTACAATAAACTGTTATTTAAATAAATAAAAAATAATAATGATCAGGCAAAATCTTACATGATTACAGGCTAGAGAGCTTCATTAAATTAATGGACATGTTGTAGGTGCATTTAGTCGTAATATTGACTAGTTAAGCAACATTGCCTGAATTAATGTGTGATTATACATTATCTGACATTATACATACATATATACCAGTAGTGTGGCTATTGTGCGAAATATACAATATATTCTGGTTCAGACATTGACGTGTGATTTTATCAGAGCGTGAATCTGCTTCTGTTAATTGACATAATAAAATTGTATAAAATGTATATTGTTAACCTGACGCAAGCAATTCGCTCATATGCAAATATAAATGTATGTATAACCTTTTATCCTAAGCACACGTATCTTTAGGTATTGCTTCATGGCCGATATAACTATGTTTACTTATAAAGAATCACACAGCATCGCTTTAGCCTATTGCAGTCCACTACTGCACATAGACCTCCCTAAGTTCCAGCATCCGC
This sequence comes from Euphydryas editha, assembly GCA_036937285.1. NCBI lineage: Eukaryota > Metazoa > Arthropoda > Insecta > Lepidoptera > Nymphalidae > Euphydryas > Euphydryas editha. The sequence goes on along the minus strand of JAUPFZ010000005.1, from coordinate 10,334,801 downwards.
GGGCGACCTTGCGTAAGTCGCCGTTCCAGCGGACCGGATGACACCCCACACTGCGTTTGCCGATACGTGGTCTCCACTCCAAGGTACGTCTGCTCCAGCGGCCATTGGTCCTGCGACATACGTGACAAGCTCACTGCCATTTTAACTTACTGATTCTACGGGCTATGTCGGTTACTTTGGTTCTCTCGCGAATAATTTCATTTCTGATTTCATTCTTGAGAGAGACTTCAAGCACAGCCTGTTTCATAGCACGTTGAGCGACTTTAAATTTGTGTAGGTACTAATTCTGTCGTCAGTATCCACGTCTCGGCGCCAATATGTCAACACAGGTAGGACACACTGCTCGAAGACTTTTTTCTTTAGGCATTGCGGAATCTTCGAATGGAACACTTGACGAAGCCTACCAAATACCGCTCAGCCCAACTGAATCCTATTATCGGCTTCTTTCTCGAAGTTGTTTCGGAGAAGTTAGATTGTGTGGCCTAGTGGCCTAGGTAGACAAACTCCTGTACAACTTTGTGAAGGGTACCATCGACAGATATCAGTCTCGGCATCACAAGTTTATTAAGCATAACTTTTTTCTGGTACAAATTCATACTCAGGACAGACTCATTCAGGTCGCCCAGCATTCGGCCTAACTCCTTCAATGTCTCTGCAAAGAAGATGATATCATCAGCGAAACAAAGGTGTGAGATTTACTCGCCATTTGCATTTATTCCTCATGCATTTCAGTTCAAAGTCTTAAAGGCATCTTTAATCGCGTTCGTAAACAGTTTCGGAAAGATTTCACCCCTTTGTCTTACCCCGCGACGAAGGTGTATGGGTCTTGTTCGTTGGTTTTGGATTTGGACAGTCATCGTCGCTGCGTCATATATACACCTCAGTTCTTCGATATATCACCAGTCGATATGACATCGCTGCAAAGAATCCAGGACAGCCCAGGTCTCGATCGAGTCAAAGGCTATCTCGTAGTCCTCAAATGCCATACATATTGTTGTCTTCAGTCTTCCGTATAATCTGCCGAACAGTATGGATGTGGTCTACGGTGCTATAGCCATTCCGAAACCCAGCCTGCTCAGATGGTTGGAATTCATCAAGCCTTGCGACGAGACGGTTCGTAACGACCCTCGAAAAGAGCTTATAGACGCTACTCAGAAGTGAGATCGGTCTATAATTCTTCGAGAGAGATTTATCACCCCTCTTGAAGAACAACACAACCACACTCCTGGACGACGCCTCCGGCGTGGTAACGCGCTGGATGACGACACAGAGCTCCGCTAAGGCTTTTAGGACCGGTCGTCTCGCGGCCTTAAGGGGCTCAGTAGTAATTCCGTCATATCCCAGGATCCCCCCCCCCCCGTTTTTAAACTGTCCAAGTGCTGCACTAATCTCATCGACATCGATATCTGGGATATCATTCGAAAAATGGCGCAACAGTGGTGCACGTGGATCTTCGGTGTCTTGAGTCGTAGGCTTGTGTGCGCTCGACAAGTACAGCAGTCCATAAAATTTCTCTGCACCTCCGCTCTATCAGATCCAAGGTTACGGGAGAAAGTTTTGATTGCTTAATTGATTTCGTTCGCGGAAAGTGCCTACGACCCAGTGTACAAACTGTCTTCACCACGTTGTCGATCATCTCGTCCACGTTGCTAGTGGTTTCCAGCGAATCGAATCGATTTTACAGTTCAAATTGGAATTGCTCGGAGCCACATAGTATTTGGAGCGGCATAGGTTGGAGGGTAGATCTCATTAAGCGAGTCCGCTCTTTTTAAGGGGCTCTGCCATGAGGCTCACCTCCTTTGGGGCTTCTTTTTGAAAAAGGAGTTCATCAAGAAGAGCCCTTCCGACTCGAGGAAGTTGACTAGCATCTGCCCCCTGTGATTCCTACGCCCCAACCCATGCGGTACAATCTTCGTTTCGCCGCGGTTTTGTACTCCTCACTTTGGCGTTGAAGTCTCCCATAATAACGTTGTAGAAAGCCGAAGTAGTTGGTACTACTATGGCTTTCTAAATATTCTCATACATAGTCTCAACTTATCAATAGAGTGTGATGAGATCGGCGGATGTACCTGTACCTCTTTCAGGGAGTACCTGCCAGTGAGTTTGAGTACTAGGTACGCTATATGGCTCGACACACTGCTGACGTCCACAACGTTGCTAGCAAGAGTCTTGTGAACCAGAAAACCGACGCCATCTTGGGAAAGCCTATATCACCTTCACGGAAGTAGAGTAAGTAACCGGAGTCTAGGATTATACTGTAATCACCCTCTCTTCGGACTTCAGATAGCCCTAGTACACTACAGTTAATATTACTTAGCTCGACTTTGAGTTCGGTGAGATGATTGTCCAGCCGTAGAGTGCGTCTATTATACGTTGCCAGGTGTATAATTGGTTGGCAGCCTACCGTACCCCGGTGAATATCAAGAAATAGAGTCGAAGGCGAATTATTATTATTTTTTTTTCGCTTTATTTTTATAAGGACTTTTACACTTAAATATGTATATCAGTCCTAATATACCCTTAATAGCAAATTGTAGTTTCTTATATTTCATTTTACGCGGTTCCTACAAACATTTTGAAACTCATCTGCCGACAACTGGGTCACAGATAAGCACTAACTCGATCATATTGCAGTTAAAGTATTCCTTATTTCATTTCAGATTTAATATTACGATTTAAAGTACGTCAGTAATATCATTAACTCATCGAAAAATGATACATTACGTAAATTAAAGGTAAACGTTAGTTTTTTTTTTATATTAGACATTATTTAATTAAGTTATTTTTAGTACCTTGAATAAATGTTAGTTCAATTACACTGAAATAAATTTATTCATGATAAATATCTTGATAGGTTGTCATAAATAAAAAGCTTACATAATGTTTCTATTTATTTTTTATTTCGCTCTTTATTTAACTGATTATTTTATTATTTCTCGACATTATATTGTTTTATGCACAAGTATTTATGTCAGCACAATGCACGTAAAAATTCGAATATTTATTTTAGAAACAAATACCTACAAAAAAAAATTAAAAAAAATCTCTCCGTCAAACAGCCAATTCATCATGTTGTTAACTGTCTGGTGTAGCCAATTTAGAGATTTTGGGTTAATACCGTTTATTTGTTAACAAATTTTCTAAATATTGATATTATGGATTTAGGTAAAAAATAGACCAAGAGTCATGCAGTGTCTATATATTTTTTTCGAGATTTTGAGCGAACAGTGACAGCTTTTTTGCATTTTTTTTTAAGTTGATGTTTCTAAACATTCAGTCTGAAGATTGTTAAAATTATGTTTAAATTACTATACAAACTTAAATTAGTTATCTTTGAGCACTATGTGTATGTTAAGCTTGTTACAAATATAGGTAGTAAATGCGTAATTTTATAAGAAGTAAAGTTAAGTAACTTTATTTTTATTTTATTTTTTAAGATAATTAATACACAGTTTATATTCATATACTAACTGTGTCTTTAAATTTATTTTTATTAACTGTACTTACGCATCAAAAAGAGAAGAACACACGTTGCTCATTATCATACATAAAGCATAGCTGTGTTTACTCCTCCTGACGCTAGAGTAGCTTTGTTTACTGAAATGAACTGAAACTCATCTAAGGGGTCTCTTATCCTATATAGGAGAAGGGTTGCAGCTTAATTCGCACCCCTGCTCTTCGGATTGTGGGCCGATGGTTAATTTCACTTAGAAGAAGAACGATCGATATTTGGTGAAACATGGACTGTTTCACGTACTTTCCAAGTCACTGTGGGAATCCCATGAGGGCTAACAATTAGACTAGAACTAAATATCGTACAAATGCTAATATTTGTTCCGAACGGAAATCGAACAAGTGGCCTTTAACGTTAACGTCGTCATCATTATAAAATACATACTGATTTTACTTCAGTCGTGTGGTCTAAAGCAAACTAGAATTTTTTTTCAATATTTTCTTTTTAAATGATTATCAATATTGTTGATATATAACTGACGCGTGCGAAGATTTTTTAGAAAATCTAAAACTCATACATTACTTATTTTCAAATTATATCAACATTTAATATTTGACTACAATATTGTGCGAAATTTTCGCACGGGTCAGATATTAACTGATTTACTAATCAGCTATTGTACATTTTATGCCCATGATTATGTTTAACATCTAACCTTAAACTGCTCGTACGACTTTTCACATTTTTATACTCTGAAGAATATTAAAATACATACTTCATCTTGTTAACTTGTTAACCACTTTTTACGATCACTGTTAGTACGGTAAAAAAAAATAATTAATTCAGTTTTCTATGCAACTGAATCCGTCGATTATAAAATGTATATTTTAATCTTACAAATAAGATTCGTATCCTAATACCTTCGGAACGATTTCCATAGGGACATCATAGACATGAGTAATGTTTCATACGCGATAATAATGTTCCGAAGAAGGCAATAGGTACGTGATTGGAATTTATAAATTTACTAAAATAATTTTTTTACTATGTGTAAGAAATTTTAAGGATGGCGATATTTGAAGTACATATTATGGTATTAAAAATAAGTATTATGAAGTGGGGAAAGTTATCATTTATTGAATAAAAAAATGTATATATATATTCTTTCTTCTCTTTTTTGAACCGATTTATTCCTCTCAGATCCTTTATATCATTATATCCATATCGTACTACAATATTAGTCTAAAGTGTATTTTGTATCGGTATAGCTTCATGATTGAAATACCTCGTATTGAATCCTCAATAATGCACCAACCAATAGCACCAACAGTGGAATCGTTTGAATAGAAAATTGCATTTTTAAAGTGCAATAAAGAGAACTGTAACAAGCTACTTCGAGTACTTTATATTTTTTCTTGGCTTATTACTAGTAGAGATACGTAGTGCCCCTACATTCAGTGGGGTGCCATTTCATAGGAGAATGTAAGTAGGTCGGGTAATTAGTTCCAAATTTGTTTTACCGATTTTAATCTATGTCTGTATTTGTTAAATGCATTTAAATGGACCCTTTACCCAAGAGGATATTTATTTTTACATATGAAGTGATCCATATTATTCTTCGTCCCTGGTGGATATATTTTTTATGAAACTCAATTTTATAAAGTATACTTTTTAACCGGAGTGGATTTAATTTTTATTCTGATATAGTAAAGAAACACAATTTGTTTGTTTAAATATGCTATAGTATAAACTATATATAATAATATAGCAGAAAGGTTCTCGAGTGGAGACCACGTACCTTTAAGTGCAGCGTCGGACGGCCGTCCGCGAGATGGACGGACGACTTGAGGGAAGTCGCTGGAAACCGTTGGATGGAAGCTGCTTTAAACCGGTCGCTCTGGAGGTCGATGGGTGAGGCCTACATTCATCAGTGGACACCCAACGGTCAATATGAGATGATGATGATAAACTATAAAACAGCAATTTCATTTTTTCTTTTGCATTAGTCAGAATTTTTGTTGAGGATAATTATTAGTAATAGACTAAAACAACTCATTATGACTCCTAGAAAGAACTGTGTAAGTAAATAGAAATAAAATTGAATTTTGTTATAAGCATATTATAATATTTTATGTAAGCCCATGATGATAACACAATTCTTCAACAAACAACAATTATTGTAATTCACTATCTGATAATATAATATATAATCTGTCCGAATGAAAAAGTGGCGTCGCAACGTCGCGTCGGTGTTCAGGTATTTTAAGGTACCTATTTCTAGTATTATGATTAAAAAACAGCCTTATATTACGTACTCTATACGTTACGGTCCAAAAATAATTAAATTCTGTCATTGTATGACTAATAAAGATCGAAGAACAGATAATAGAGTAGGTATCAAACTTGACAAATGTTGTAAAGGATTCTGAATTAATTACCTAATGTTAGATATTAGTCTTTAAGTTTTAAGACTTATTTCGTGGTTTGAAGACATATTATTATGTTTAAAACGGGTACATACCACGATATAACACAAGTGATTTTGTGTCAATATTTCGACCCAGTTGCATGGATCGTGGTCACGACAGGACTCCAGTCGTCAGGAGTCCTGTCGTGACCACGATCCATGCAACTGGGTCGAAATATTGACACAAAATCACTTGTGTTATATCGTGGTATGTACCCGTTTTAAACATAATAATAAGTCTTTAAGTTTTTTTTTTAATTTTTTTTATAAATATAGTTGTATATTATGTTATAAATACGTAGACTGTAGAGCCGAGATGCGTTGTTTTTTTTCTTTTATTTCATAGACGCTGTCTACTTCGATATGAGGGTTGAAATAATATATGGTCTTCGATCATCATGACGGACACGTACTCTATCAATAAAATTGATTTCCTTCATTACGCTCTGCACGTTTTGTCCTTTACTTTACTTTGCTATTTGTATACAGATGTGTCGTAAATAGTGGATAATCCGTTAACTGGGGGTAGCCCTGATTTCGAGCTACAGGAAAATGTACTTTTTATGTCAGGGTTGCCAACACTGTGAAAATTGTGAATATTTTTGTGTTTTTTCTACCGCGACTAGTGATTTTGTCATAATTTTTACAAATTACGGTATTTAAGTGTACATTTACTTTTATTTTACTCGGGAATTCTTGTAATTATCTAATGAAATTACTATTTCAGGCACCATTTATGCTAAACTTATGAAAATTAGCTTTAGAAGTTATTTTTGCTTTTATTCGTTTCTTTTTGTCACGATTTAACCATTGATTGTGAAAAAAATGTATAGCACTAGAATTAACCACTATTTAAAAAAATGCTTAGTTTGTGTAGTTTCTAAAAAGGTATAACAATTAGTGCTTGACAAGCAAAATTACTTTGTAGGAGCGAAAGAACTTGTCTGTAAGTTCGTTTTGTGTTATTAGTATTTGTGTCACTTAAATGATAGGATAAAGAAAAAAAAGGAAATATTTGTATAATAAAAATACATTTATAACATCAAACTAAATTTTCAAAATGTCCTCCATTGGCAGCAATGCAGGCTCGGCATCGCCTTACAAATGATTTTTTGATACGGCGTGCATAGCCTGATACTTCAGTTTCACGAGCGGCTAATTGCACACGTTTGCTCAATTCTTCGGTAGTCGACACTGCTTTAATATATAAAAATAAAAATAAAATTTAATCCATCCCCAATAAAAAAAAATCTAGGGGCTTCAGGTCAAGCGATCGTGGTGGCCATAAAATTGGAGTACAACGACTAAGCTCACGAGGTGACAGCTTACAATACGCTTCCACACCTCCACCTACCACGTGATTGTTTACTATAATATACAAATAACGTTTAATTATAGTTTTGGCAATCGAATAGGTTTGTCTTATGTGATAGTTTTGTATAATGTCAATGTCAATACCAACATGTTTAATATTTTCTCGAAAATCTTAAGTTTTATACAAAAATAAAGTCAATGATTTTGAATTAAAACAGGTTGAATTTTTTGAGATATTTTAAAAGATGACGAAAGAAATTTTGAGATATTTGAAAGAGACTGTAAAAATGTAATACAATAAAATATATAAATATATCAGGTTCTTACCTGCAACTTATATCAAATATTAACGCCTCTAATGTAACTGTAGATTCATCAGTGTCTAAAAAATAATTCGTATTATTGGAAACAAGAAGTATCTTTTTCCATTAATTAACGGCTAAAACTGTATCAGCCTGTAGACAACCCATTGCTGAGTGAAGGCCTCTTCTCCTTATAGAAGAAGGGTTGGAGCTTAATCCACCACGCTGCTCCACTGTCGGTTGGCGGCTAATATCCCTATCATGAGTAACGATCATTACCAGGTATCCATGATAACAAGCGGAATCGACGGCTTTAAGTGCTCTCCGAGGCACGGTGGAAAAAACCCCTCTAGAGGTCGATGAGGGAGGTCTATGTTCAACGGTGGACATCCGACGGCTGATAAGATGAAGGAATCGAACCCACGACTGCCGGCGTTGAGGCGACTACTCGCACCGCTACACCAGAATGGTCGACAACGTCTAAATCATTTTAAACTAACTCATTTCGAACTATGTAAAAATTGAGAAAAGTATTGACGATTTTTTAAAATTTTGTTATTGTAATTGAATTTTAGGTTTAAAACAAAATATATTCGTAGTAAAAGAAGCAGTTATGCTCTTATCTTAGTTAATTATTAGCTAGATATAGCGCTATGGCGAGCTTGTGAAAATATAAGATATGAAACTTGAATAAGCGAATGGCGGTCACGCGTAGCTTGGCAGTGAAATAATTTTAAAGTATACTAATGTTTCCAACTGTGTTGCAATTCGAGGGGCCCTTGTTTATTTAGTAAAAGACTAAATGTATCCTATTTTCGAAAGTGAAACATTGCAAACAATTTTAAGCTGCTGCGCTACATCGTACAATGCGGCGCTGCAGTAATGTGGTCAAACTCATAGTAGTTCTACTATATATATAATTAGTTTTAAAACGTTACAGTGAATGATTGATTTTTTACTAATGGTAAATATTTTATAATTTTATTTAATTTACACCACCGTACCTTTGCCGTGTGGGTCCCACAGGATATAATATAACCTCCTTCTCTCCCCGTAGCTGTCATAAGAGGCGACAAAGGGATAAGATGGTTTCGATTCCAACAATGGAATTATAAGCCAACGAATGGCGGGATAACCATCAAAACTTTTGGCCTAAATGACAGACCGGAGATGGGCAACAACAAAAAATCGATTTGATACGCTGGAAACAACTAGCAACGTGGATGAGATGACCGACAACGTGGTAAAGAGGGCATATACTGGGTCGTAAGCATTATTCGACGACGTAATCAATCCACATTTTCTCCTGGAACCTTGTAACTGATGAGGCGGAGGCGCGAGATACCTTCTTCTCAACCAGCTTCGCCAGAACAGAAGGTTTTGTCCAGGAAGGTACAGAAAATTGTATGAAAAAACCTCCACTGCTCAAATACGAGAGCTATCACAGCGCTTATAGAGCAGAATAGGGGGTCAAAAGTTTTTCAGATACACTGGTTAGAAGCCTTCTTGCGAAATTAAAACAGCGCATGGCAGAATCGTTTACTTCCAACCTTAGATACAGGAAGAGGTTGAGAGATTTTATGCACTGCTGCACTCGTTGAGCACATAAAAACCTAAAATTCAGGATACAGAAGACACACGACAGAGTTGGCCGTTGTAAATGTTAGTCTAGTGTCTAGTAGGATATTCTGCATGTAGTTGAGATGAGATAATATATTGTTGGCAATTATTGCGGAGAAAATAAAGTCATTATTTGTAAAGCTTTCCTTTTTGACGGCGTATAATTATTGTTCTACCTGATTTAATCGTTGGTTGATGAGCTTGTGTTGCTTGTTCATAACGTTCTCAGTACGTTTTAATATATTTAATTCGGCTTCGACGATTGAGGTCTGGTTTTTCCAGAATCCGGCTCGAAGGACCATAAAAGTATGTTGAGTCCTTGATTGACTATACACACTTTTTACTTGATACGAAATGAAATCCGAATTACGATTAATTAAAATGTACTGATTTATTGATCCCTTGATATGATCAAATGACCCGGTGTGTGAGCACGCGCTATCGCCTTGATAGATCGAAACGTACTAACTAATTATATTTAATAACCATCAATTTATTAATATAACGCGTATCGCAAAAACTGCTGACTCGCAAATAGGCCAATGTACGACTTGCCTCGTACAGGTTATGCTTGGAGTCTTTCTCAAGGATAAAATCAGAAATGGGATTAGCATTGAGAGAACTAAACTAACAGATATAGCCCGTAGATCAGCATGTTGTGGACAACAGGGATATTTGGAGTGAATTTGGGGAGGGCTATGTCCAGCAGTGGACTACGATAGGCTCAAGTGAGCGAACAAGCAAAGCGAGCGAAATTATACCCCATAAAAAACTACTGTACATTTCGTTAAAAATATTAGATATAAATATAAAAAACTAAATTGCTATATTATTTTTATGCTGTAAATTTTACTACCACTAATAAAACAAAATAATCGTTACCCTCGATTTTAAACAAACATCAATTTGTAACTATTTGTGTTTATACTAACTAGTTTGACAATCAAAACTAACACCTAAACCCATAACGTTAATTACGTTAATTCATTATACTCGTAGTCGTTTCGATAGATTGAACGACCTTACTAATTAGTCAGTTGGATTAAATTTGTTTAAAATGGGTAATGGCGGATTCAATGAAACGACTTGTTTGCTCTAAAGTTCATTTAATTAATGATTTAAATTTATAAACGGTATGGAATTAGAAGCTACTGTCAGGCCACTAAACCTTAACGAAATTTTGAAAAAAAAAATAGTATGAATTATACTTATTCGGACACCCACCACCTCAGTCCCCCGAGATCATGGACGCTGTAAAGGGTCCGAAACGTCGGTAAATAATTTAAAATATTGTTAAACTGTAAAGTTTTGAATAAACGCGATAAAATCCGGTATAGACTTTTAATCAAATGAATTATACTATTTTTTGTCAAAAATATTTACTAATCCGGACATCACTGAAAATGCGAAATGGTTTTACAAATTTTAGAAACAAAGCCACTTAAAAATACTAAGATTATATTCATCTTAAAAATAAAATAATCGTTCTTATTAATAAAAAACTCAAATTATTATATTATTTCCGTACTCTGTGTCACAATATTTCACGCAAGCGAACTTGCATACAGCATGATCAAGAAATGTCCCGATACCTTTATTATTTTTCTTGATTAAATGTTTTTATTCTCTTTCATAACATTTCCGTCTCCTTTTTATTAAGCATATCGATTCATTACGTAACATAACCAAACTTTGGTCCCCGAGTATTAGTTAAGATAACATGCGATACATTACACAAATTCTAGAATCTTATATCTTTAAATGAGCAATTCTTGAGCAATATATATATATAATCTGATTTTCATAAAATTTAGTACGCAGGGGGTTTCGGGGGCGATAAATCGATCTAGCTAGGATTTATTTTTAGAAAATGTCATTTTATCCCTTTTTTTATGCAATCAAAAAATATCATTAGAATACGAAGGTAAATTTCACTGTCATTGATAAGCTTATAATAGCTCGGATGGGAATCGGACGGATTCGAAATCAGAAAACTCGGGTTTGAATCCAGGTGCCTACAGACCAACTTTTTTTTTCCTTTTTTTTCTTCAAGTTTCTTCTTTTTGAGAAAAACTGTTACTGAGAGCTCTTTTTATTTTTTATTTACATAACCAGTTAATATTATTTTACTATTATGTCGGTAAGATCGAAAACATTATTTATGTTTCATCAGTATGTAATGTATCTAAATATAATTTAACCGAGCAAAGCTCGGTCATCCAGGTACTTGCAATAATCAGCGAAATTATACCCATAGTTGCTAAAACATTATGTATACATTTATAAAATCATCCTACAAATAAAACAAATTCGGTATTATATTAGTGAATTCCAATTTAATAATTGTTTAGAATTTGATTTCAATTCGCATACAAAATAAAAAGACACTTAAGAACTGATTAGAAAAACTATTTATTGTAACTTTAGCATTTTGAATTTATTCTTGATTAAACGTAATCATTATAAAATTTATATAAAATACAAAAGGTATATCGGTGTCACCAGTTTGGGGTAGAGAGAGGAACAGGGTATGAAGTTCCTCATCCACCATTGAAAAGGGTGGATCCTTCGATCAGACGGTTGTTGTCGGGTTCTTGTATACATGTTCAATCTCTCGGATAACTTTGATAGCGCGATTTTGGATACGTTAGTATTTTTTAGTTCGTATGTGGCGAGATAGATGTCGCGACAGTACTCTGATTTGATTCGTTATACCGTAATATAAAGGATATTAGCTTTATTCAACAAAGCGATATACGATCCATTTGAATACTCATTGTATGCAAGAAATGGAGTGAGTTTATTAAATTTTTAATTAGAATTTGCAATCGTGATCTTTCGACTTGAATACAATAAAAAATTAGTTGCCTGTAAAGTCGGTTTTAGGAACGATAATTTTATTTTACGTGATAACGTCGTAAGAAAACATTGATGAAAAATTACATACTTTTTTGAATTGAATTGAATTATTATCATTGAATTATAATTATTTTGTATAATACAAAGGAGTTATTTGAAAATTACAATTTTTCGATAAATTAACATTTATTTGCACTCGTTAATTCAAATATTTTTTCTCTTCTATTCGGACGCATCTGCCGATGGAGTGGAAGAGAGCTAGATGCGTCACAAGCCGAACGCTTGTGACGCTAGGCATTTTTTAAGTGACAACGTAAGTAGGTATAGTGCGAATATTCCCTTAACGTTGATGTTCGCGGGTTCAATTCGAAGCAGATATTTAAATTTGTACAAATTATTTATGTCTGGTTTCGGTGTTTGTCATAGCTAGTCTCAATCATACTCGATAATCACGTAAAGCAAGAATTAGAGAAATGAACCATCAATCCGCAACGGAGCAGCGTGGCGAATTCAGCTCCAAATTTTCTCCTAATCCGAGAGGAGACCATTGCCTAACTAAGGTATGTTTACCGACTGTTTCAATTTAGTTGAGTTTAAAATGATAATTTTTTTTTCATCTACATATCGTTTCTTTTAATACCACCTTAAATAAATATAAATAATAAAAAAATTGCTTAACATACACACACGGTAGTCTGTTCCTAAGGTAAGCAATATAATACCCGTGTTTTAGGTAACAGCCGACTTATATTTATATTTTTTTGCAACAAATTTACATATAGAAATGATACATATATAAATATATATTACACTCAGACTGGGAATCGAACTCACAACCTTGGAATAAAAAGCAGGGTCCTTTAGGGATACCTTAGATTGATTATTATTATTAAGATTACTGTAGAAATTTACCCTGGTTATTTTCATTTGTATCAATAAATAAATAAGTAGTTTGGTTTGTACGATGTTGTCATTTAATTGATTAAGTATATTTTATTTTTTAGAGAAGACTATAGTGATATCCTGATTTTAATGCAATCGTTGTATGATAATAGTTATTTTTCCTAAATTAAACGTTACCTAAAATATATTGTGTTAAATTACTTTAACCTTTCGCTAAACTCCAAACAGTGTAATAATAACAAGTATGCTTAATTAAAAAAATCCAAAAATTCGACTGCGTAAAATACTCTTATTATAAACTAAAAAGAATAAAACAATTTACTAGCTTTCATTTGATACTATACATATTGCTACAGTAAGAAAAAAAAATTCAACTCCCCCCCCCTCATTCCGCCATTTACGGGCGCCATTTTGAAAATTTATATAGCCTATGTCACTACTACAATTTAGACAAATCCAACGACACCTCATATGTCAAAAACCGTCCAGCCGTTTGGGCTGTAGGGCGTGCCAAAGAAATGGACATACATACATACATACATACACTCGAAAAACATAACCCTGCTTCTGTCGCAGTCTGGTAAAAACAAAACAACATTATAATGAACGTGGTTAATACTTTAATATCCCTAACGCTGTTACATCGATATAATTGACTGATATTTTACTCACACTAATTATGAGGTAAGTATTACGTTGAACAAAACAAATAGGCTGCGTCTGCATATGGTTTACATGTACATACGTACGAAATTCGATCACTCAAAATTGCATACTAAATGAGCAAAGGGACTCCCCGCTATGTGAATGCAGGAATTTCATAATCAAATACAGTTACGATTCGGCAAAGCAATCTACAATACAAACAGTACAATTCACTGAATGGCTATTTGAGGAAAAGTAGCTTCATTGTATATTTATTTTAAATAAATTTATAAACGAAAAACCATTACTTAACCATTTATTATAAGGACAAGAATATATACTCGTGTATTATGAGTGATTATATAATATTGTAGTAAGTAGATTAGGAGTAGAGTATGTTCTTCTTTAGTTATACATTTTTTTTTAATTTTTAGGAATAAGTAATTTCTAATTAATTTGGGTTGGCATTTTAAAACAATTTAAAGCAAATAAATTATCCGCAATATTATATGTATAGGTACTAATGTTATATCATTTTTCTTAGATTCATTTATATGAAATATATGACGTGGTCTTCAATTTCATCGGATTGTTCTAATTTTTAACAGTATAGTTGTATTTGAATTTATATTACTGCTGTTTTATGGCATTTGTCGCCTTATAGCTTAAGTAAAAAAAAGCCGGATATAAGAGTTTAAGTAGAATTTTAACTATTTGCATAAACTTCCTTACTTATTGATGTACTAGACGCACCTTGAGGTTTTAGCTGCGTTAACATTTAACGTTATTCTTTCTATACTAAAATTTCACAATACAAGTCGAATCGCGAAGTTTTATAGCCTTTGTTATTTTGACATAAATGTACCAATGAAATAATTATAAAAAATATTTAGGAAAATCCAAAAGTGCACGCCTCATAATATCATTTTTCACAGTAAAATTGTCAAAAACAATTAAAACACATCGAATTAGACCGTGAAATTAAATTATTAATTTATTAAACTATTACTAACTATACTGAAGCGTAAGAAAAAGAAAAAAGAACGTGATTAGTGAAGTCTTTCGGTCGTTATCGTGACCACATTCAGGATCCGCACATAAAGACACAAGGATGTCCAAGACAGAACTTTTTTAAACAGTTTTTTAATAAGTTTAAATACAAAAAAAAAATGGCATTAAAAATATCATGAGTGTTAAAAATAGTGCTTTTTTCTCTATATATGTGTGTATACATTATTTTACAAGTGCAATATACGATAAATATAGACATTTTAAGTTTGAAAAATCACTCGTTTACGAGCAGAACCCACCTCAACGCTTCGCTTATAAGGCGTGCAATAATTTAATAACTTTAGATTTCATCGATTACAAATATTTACCTCTCTTAATTAAGTACAGATATCTAATGTATGTATATATATGTGTTCGAAGGCTTATAACTGCTTACCGTACAATTGGAGCCACGTCGCAAGCTAACAAGGCAACCGGCTACGGTATTAGGTTAGCAATACTCGAAATTCTAATATTTCACGCGTCAATAATTTAGAGTTAAACAAGTTTGGTAGGTACCTACTTGTTTTTAGTTCATTGTTTTGAGATGGAATACAGGTGACACTGATACATTATCACTGAAGATCGATTTCATTAACTAATGTTGAATAATATATTTTAATAATTATGTAATTTTCTTTACTTTTAAGTGTAGCCTGTAATACATCGATTTTTTATAGTACGGTTTTAAGATAATGGAAAAATATTAAAGTTATAGGTACCTATTAGAATTTAGAAGTATATACCTAAAAATTATTACTTATATTATAACATTATCCCACTAAATATACGTCAATGGTAAATGTATTTCTTCTATTTCATTAATGTATTTTATTTTATATGCTTTTAGCATTAAGCTCGCATTTTGTACAATTCAACTTTGTGTTGTGCAATAAAGTATAAATAAATAAATGAATTCTTTAACTAAAAGGTATAACTGCACATAAAACCTTTAAATAGTTTTCTGTGACAAAGTATTTCATTCAAGAAACACTTTTCCTTTAGTCATTACGATCTGAATACAAAGAGAGCTATAAAATATTCTCATAAAGGCAAGGCGACAAAAGAAATGAAGTACATTCAAACACAAAATAGATTGCGAGAGCAGAGAGAACATTGATAGCAGACGAAAATAAAATAAAACTACGAAATTCATTTTTAATAAGCTTCTAAATTGTGATTATGTATATATTAGTATACTTACTGTATTTACTTTTAAATAATAATATATAATATAATATACATTATACAATATAATAATATTGAAATAATTACTTAAGTGCCATTTCTGTGAAAATAAAAAAGAGTATACTAAAAAAGAGTACATAATTATATTTATATATAATTAAGTTTACGTTTTTATTTTTCTTTTTTTTTTGCATTTGGCGACATATGTTTGATTGTTTTTCTTTTTGTGTGTATATATAACTTAATTATTCAACACCAACAACAATAAAGAACAAATTTTATTTATTTATTTATTCTTTAGTGTACACCACAAATACATTAAGAAAAAAATACATACAAAGCATAGTTAAAGGTTAATTAAGTTAGATTGTGTAGAAGGCAACGCAATAAGCGGTTTTGTGGCTAATTTTATACGAAGAAATAACCAAATTTTTGATCAATGGAGAACTAAATTAAAAAAATATCTAAAACAAACCACAACAGATAAACAGGACTATCACATCGTTCAAACAATCTAGCTAGATAATATGAAGTGATTACAAGTATTATAAAACTATTTTAAAATTGACAAGTTAACTAAAGAATAATTAATTTATGTGTTTATTTACTCCCATGCTTTATATCTATAAAATCTTCTCTATAAAATATTCTGAAACAGTTAGCTTATTGCCAACATTGAAACACCCAATGTCCTAATAACCATTATATCATTCAAACGGATGATATAATGTTGTAGTGAGTTTCATAATAACACTCCTTTGTTTTTTTTTCGATCCCTTCTGCGGAATGGCTTTAATCAACAGACAGCCACATTATTACTGCTCAATGCGTGGTATCTGTTTGAATTAAAAAAAGAGTGTATGAATTAAAAAAATAATAACATTGTCATTCACGTGCGATTCACTACAAGAACGCAACTTACTTTGTTTTTTTTTTTTTTTTAAGTGAGACTTTTATATCGACGTATGGGAGAAATCTTATAGAGGTTAAAATCAAAAATCGTCATAATACGATCGTTACATTTTCGGACCTTATAATATTATGGTATTGTACTGTATTTCGGGACTCCGTACTATATATTATATAATGAAACGACGCAAACCTATCGAGTTTCGAATTATATTTTTATATGGTTACCAGGGTCTGATCTGATGATGATTGAATCGTCTTGACGAGCTGGAAGGTAGTCATAGGAACTTTGCAATGAAACGACACAACCTCATCGAGTTCGGGCTCGATTGAATCGTCTTGACGAGTGGTTCGGTAGTAACTAGGTTCTGATGGTGAAGCTGGAAGATGGTCATAGGAACTCTGTAATGAAACGACGCAATCCCATCGAGTTTCGGCTTGTTTGATTCGTTTTGACGAGTAATTTGTTTTTAGATGGTTACCAGGATCTGATTACAGATGGTGCGCACTACCCATTAACTCGGCGCACCATTTTATTATAAATATAACTTCTTATGTGCTTACATATAAGTACACACACACACACACACACACACACACACTTTTTTCCGTAAACGTCACTTGACCAATTAATGTTAAATATGTAAAAAAAGTTTCACTTCATACGTGTGTACATTACTACACAAACACATACACACTTTTTTTTTCAATGCCTTCTGCGCAAAGGGTTTACTCGCGAATTTTCTAACTGTTGTGTAGCAAAATTACAACAGATTTTTGTAAAATAACTATATTTGTTTGATATATTTTGTTTAGTGAAATTTCAAATAATGTATTGTAATATTACTACATAGGATTTTAATAACTGATTAGTAATTTTGCGAAAGATGATTTGTAATATTCTGAAAGTGAGTTCTTGTAAATTGTGTAGTAAAATTACTATAGAAATTTTTAACACTGTGGTATCTGTATGAATTTAAACAAAAAGAACATCTGCATGAATTTCAAAACAAAAGAACGTTGTCCTTCACGCGCGTTTCACTACCAGAACGCCGCGTGCCATAAAAAAAAATGAAATTTAGACTAGGTTTTTTGGACTGTAGTCCTTTGCCTTTGCCTATTTGGGACAAAAAAAAAACAATGTAAAAAAAAAGTAGATTATTCGAATCCTCGCCATTTTTCTTCGATATTTTTATTGGTTTGTTTGGATTAAATTTAAAGCATGGGAGTAGATAAAGTCTTGTATGCAACTGTTGATAATTAGGTATTAAAACACTCATGTGATACTATTATCACACTCGGCTTCGTCTCGTGTAATAAATCCATATTCGTGTTTTAATTCCCCTTAAGATACAACAGTTGCATAAATAACTATTATCTACTCCTATGTTTTAAATCTTCTATAAAAGATTCTGAAATAGAGCTATTAACGCTAGCCATCACGGTTCGATTCCCGCTCGGGTTAAATATTTGTGTTTGTAGAGATGTTTATTTCTGGTCTGGGTTTTTCTGTTTTAGTGCATCTTATTAACTACAATATTATGGCAAATTTTTAGTCATCTGTTTCATTTAATAACTAAATAATATTAATAAAATATTTTTATGTACGTATATAATACATTGTTGTTATTGTATTGTAAGTTTGAATACGATAATCTCATCTTATCTTTGATTTGAAAATTGATTTTGTACTATATACTACATGGTGCCTGCATTACTAGATTAGTAGCCACATCAAATTGCATGAAACAACTCAAGCATGCATAATTTTAACTTGTTGAGAGTGATAACCCATTGTGTCCGCACGCCCCACTTTTTACTGACAATGAGAAATTTTATCTATACTTCTATAAAAAAAACGAGAAATATTTGTTCGTAATTTACGAAAACTTGCAAATATGTACTATACTTAATTCTATCATCTTAGAAAGTTCCATAATTTTATATAAGTAACATTGATTTTTTTAAAGAATTAACATCGACGCAGGTAAAGTCACGAAAATCTTCTAGTAGGCTATAATAAGAGACTGCCATTGTACAACACTACACTACGAAACCATAAGAGTGTGGTTTCGTAGTGTAGTGAAGATTAGATTAGTAGATTAGTAGAATATTATTGTTTTATAAATATAATCGTTAATACTGAAATTGATAAGCTCCGAGATTTTGTTTGTTTTCACTGTTTTCGTCCAATTTCGTTCTATTGACGATTTGTTAATCGACAATCTGTATTTAAGAATAAAATGGAGGAGTTTATCAATGCGTCTGACTTTTTTCCTTACCTGTTACACAATATCTTTACCAACTTATAATCGACTTTAGTAAATCTTTTTAATTACGAAAAATATCCATATGATTGATTAAAAACGTTTTTTGTTGCGAAAATGTTTATTTTTTTTTACTTTTTACTTCTATCGGTATGATTTAATATGATAAAATATTCTAGTTATAATCCGTTACTCCGGTAGAGTATTCGATTTGGTGGAGTATTCGCGATGGCTACTGAGAAATTTGATTTTAGAAATTGGTTTCAATATTATACTAGAAATACAGCTGCGAGGTGATAGGAATACATCATCGCTATAAAATAGGAATAAAAATAAACCTGTGAAATGTATGTTTTTGTAACGACGTCTATAAAAATATTTGGAATATGTATTAATAATAAAAATTACATGGAAATATTTAAGTCACAAACATTAACTTTTTTAAATGTTATATAAAATAAAAGTATTAAAATTATATTACTTATCAAGATTTTAAAATATATTTACTACTTGTTTTACGCAACTAATAATAATCTATCTATTTATTATACGAAATACTATGAAACTTTCATTTTTCCGTCTGAAATAACATTTTATAAGTCGGTCGATTTTCACCCGTTTACTTGTTATATACAGCTTCCATGTATTTTTTTAAACATCGAAAATCAACCATTTATCAAAAGGAGTGGGAATTTGATAAAAAAACTGTACAGTCACTATCAGTTTGCGAAAAACAACAAACAAACACACGCTTAGACAGACAGACAGATAGGGTACACGCTTTTTTAAATATTTTATTGTATTTGCTTATAGTCCCTTAAATTTTTATTCTCTTAAATTTTATATTTTACTTTCTGTTGAAACCTTAAAAATGAGTAAACAGCAAAAAAAAATTAAAATAGGAAAAATACAATTAGGTACTTAAAAGCATTAATACGTTTTCATTATTTATTAAATTAATAATGCCAGCGAATAGCATACTTATAAATGTTTTCAGTAATTTTAATCATGGGACTGATAATATAAACTATTATAAGTATCTGCAATAATGATTACATATATTTTAATTTAAGTTTAAATAATAGAAATTATGAATATAACGAAAGAGATTCAGAAGCACTTCAATCGTATGTCGATATAAAAACTAACTTTGAAGTATTATTCCTCAGAACACTTAAGTAATTAGCTTCATTTTAACTTGTACATCCAATTTCTCAAGGAGCTTAGCAATAAAATTACCATCTACTAAAAGGTTATGTCAGTGACGAAGTATTCTGCAACTAGAACGTAATTAGCGTATAACTTTTCTGTGCAGTTAATTGCTTAATTAATAGAGTCCTCAAAGAGTTACTAAATTAGAAATAACGATATGTTTTTGGGATTCAAAGTAGAAAAAATAGGTACATACAAATAAATAGTAGGGGAAGTACGTACAAAATGACATGGTGTTTTGTTTTTTAATCATATTTTTTTATTTAACGTAATTATAATCAGTCTCATTTGTTTTTACTCATCTTAGGTTCATTGGCTATCAGTAACACAGTATTTTAATTAAGTAGGAACTATAATAAAATATATACTAAGAAAAAATGTAACCAATGACAAAAACCATTTTGTCCATATACTACGGACAAAATGACATACAAAGTAAAGACATAATGACATACTAATATTTTAAGAACACAATTCACAAATAAATCGTTTGGTCTTCTTTGGGACATCAGCACATGAAGCATGAGCCCAAAGAGAACAAATCATACATCGTAACCAACTATCACCGGGCTTAGAACGGGAAAAGAGATCATTGCAATAAATGCAAGCCGCGTTGCTATCGTCGTCTTCTGTCTCTCATAAGAAATCTTCACTTCCTGAGCTATCATCTATCGGAGCAGTTGTACGCTGCCTCGAAGCTCCCAATCTCTTCTTTGATGGTAAAGTGTTTTTGGATGCGGGAATATGGAGTGACGTACGCGTCAATCCAAAAAGTCGTGTTTCTAAAAACTTAATGTCTTCCACTAACTCCTGCTCAATTTTAGTTGAAAACGTTTTTTTGAATCTTCCTAATCCTTTAGAGTTAGACTCCAAATTATTGTTCGTATTGAGTGCATGTCTTCTAAGCGTTGCCTGAGGACTACCAAATGTTTTTGCGGCCAATTCCCATGCCATTTTTTTTTATTCCACGCTTCAATAGCCTTAATCATGGATTCTTGGCTCCAAGACTGCCGATTTGTTTTTTTTTTTCATAGTTTCTCGGCATATCACCTAAAGAAAATGATAAATATTAATCAACAGAACCTTTACGGGAAAAATGACATACCATGTCGTTTTGTCCATTGTATATGTATGTCATTTTGTCCAAATGTAAACAAAGACTAATTAAAAATCATAATTCTATCAAACAACTAATAATTGCAATAAAGTTAACTGAAATCACTGGATACTGTCATAATTCATCGATTTTAATAGAAATAGATACAAAATAGCAAAAAATAACTCACCAAAAAACAGGAGAAAACCAATGTAAAATAAACTTTTGTAGGCACGAAACACGTTCGAACCTGTTACTGTAACGCGACTGTGGCAATGGCGCTCAACATCTGACAGGATTTTAAATATGGCTGCCGTCACATGGTATAGCGGCGGGGACGTCGCTAAAGCCCACCAATTTTGAAATAAGGCGACTATGTCATTTTGTCCATATATGTCATTTTGTACGTATTTCCACTATATAGTATTTTAAATAATTTATTATTTATTAATTAGATTTGTTTTATATTTATTTGATTGTAATATAATAACTTATAGAAGTAGTATTTAGTTATTTAGTAGTACACAATTATGTTACACAAGATACCGCAAAGTCATCAAAATACCTTTGTTATTGTTATAATCGCGTTTGCGGTAATAATAAATAAGGCGTTGTATGAAACCCCCATCGTAACATTTTAAGAATAAATTTTATTTCCCCCCCTAAATTTCGTTACGAAATAGTCGCATTGTCCGAAATTGTCGCAATGCTGCTGGAAGGAAGTAAAACTGCACACTCCAACCTTAAACTTCCTTTTAATTTGATACAAACCGGAACCCCTTTCTGCAATATACCTAAACAAACGCAAAACCAAATTAATTGTTTAGGATGAGAGTACTATGGCTCATAAAGAAGGTTTAGAAAACTGCATCTATTGAGTGTCCCAAATTGTGAAATTTGGCCTCTTAAAGTGGTCAAAATTGGTCACGAAATTGTCATAATTGGTCAGTGATTTTTAATGATTGGTCTATACTTTGAAAAAAATTCAAAGTTACACAAGTTTCACAAAGTTAAAAATTCCAAG
Organism: Euphydryas editha; assembly: GCA_036937285.1. Lineage (NCBI taxonomy): Eukaryota > Metazoa > Arthropoda > Insecta > Lepidoptera > Nymphalidae > Euphydryas > Euphydryas editha. The sequence continues at coordinate 10,312,491 of JAUPFZ010000005.1, read as the reverse complement.
GAATTTAGAACCATTTTCGACTTATACGCGGATGAAGTCGCGGACTAAAAGCTAGTTATTTATAAGCTTTGTGATGTTATAGATGTATGCCCTAAGTGTAAGTATGTCACTCAGTCACCCAAAATATTCCTGAATCAGATATTACTAAGTGAAAATCAGATTTTTTTTAAAAAATTATAGGTATCTGTAAAAGAGATGAGTAAACAAAAAAAAATGTTTTATTAACCAAAACCTTAAAAGATTTCACATATTCACTTTATTGTTAATAACTTAGATTGGGGAAGTTACTTAGTAGACAGCTTTATTATGTAATAACTTATTAAAATTTAATTTAAAAAAATATAATATAATTATATTTTGTCCACATTATGGCCGAAAAATGTATGGAAAGTGATTAATACCATTTAAAATAATATCAGCAAACAAATAGTCTTAAAGTATTGGAATATTTTATTTATACCACAAATTAAATAAATAAATTATTTGATACAATAGTTTTTATAATTATCCATAATTATTTAAATAATAAAGAAAAAATAAAAACAAAAAGATGTAAGAAAAAAAAATGTTGTGATTTTTTTAGTATAGTTATCTAAAAACTGCTGAAATATCAAAATAAATATCCCAAAATTTTAAGTTACAAACATAAATTCAACTGGAAATAAATAAAAAACCTTGAAACTCAATTTTTACCCGCGTATGAAAAATGGCTTGAAAAAAATTTATACTTTTTTATGTGTGACTCCATTTGAAATCAATCTCTGGATGTGTAGCTTAGAGCTTTGTGAATGCACTTTTCTAAAAAGTTTAGATATTGATCTAGATTGTTGAAACCGAAAAACCTATATAAAGTTAGCATCAGGAGCATTGACTTTCTAAATTGGTATCAATAAATCAATGCCTACTTGATTCATTTCCTTAGAATGGATAGCACCCTAAACAAGAAATTTTTGCAACTGTCCGAATACATTTTTTTACATTTACACCTTTAAATATTTCCAACTAATTATTTTCTTAAGTTTCAGGATATTTACCAAAATATTTTTTGCTAAGTGTTTTAAAAAAATTTTGTTCACGTAATTTGTGTAATTGGTTGAAAATTTAAAATGGTACATCCATTTTTCCATCCATCCATCTTATTCGTAATTATTTTTATCCTCAATTTATTCTTCATTTCATTTAAAATAAGAAGTACTATAAATGTTACTTATACTCAGAAATCAGCTAAAATAGTTTATTTATACTTTTGCATGTTCTGATTACTGCCAAGTAAGCAGTTGAATATTTGTTTTCGTAAACAAAGATAACAACAGATTTCGAGTATTATATTTTTTTTATAAATAATCAAACTATTAATGACTATTTTTGCTTTGTACTCGATTGCGTCCTTAACGTATCATAGCTCCCTAGCTAATATATATATAATAGTTCACGTATATCTGTGATTACTTTACTAAAATTTGTCTTCAAGCGTATGTTACTTAATATTTTAGTTGAATAGTTATATCCTTAATTATTACGATTAATTAGCTTCAAAGATATCATGGTACAAGATTAAAAGCTAAATTAGGAATATATCAAAGCAAAAGTTGAGATGTACGTGTACAAACATTTCGAGCACTTAAATTTTTTTTTACTTTTAGCATAATATTTTTCTGTCGGCGCTTAAGAGGATTAAGTACGCTGTAACTGATAACAATGAATTCATATATGGGTTTTGTATTTAGGTTGATCGTCCACTGGCTCTTCGGATATTTATTGTAGAGTCCAATAATTTGCTAGGTACCTTTGAATTCCATCGGGTGATGTTCGGTACTCCGAGCAGGTATGAATATTTTGTATGGTATATTTTGCGCACCATTCAGATTCGTGATTGAAACCGAGTTTTATGATTTTGAATATCGATTTTTTTTTTGTTTAAAAGCACTTCATAAAGCCGTTATCTAAAGAAGAATCTTAGAATATTATGTGTGTATAGAATTTGCCAAGCAAGTATATGAAATAATTTAGATTATACTTGTATCAACTCGAAATTGCTTACAAAGAATTTTATAAAGGTTTAACATTCATTTAGTGTATATACTAATCTAAAGTATGCTTGTATTTACAAAGTTTTCTTTGCGGTTTCGACTAATTTGTCGGCTGTGAGTGCAATTCTGCTATTATAAGTGCAAATTCACATTAAATAATCATTTTACTATCCTCGCTTCGCTTTGCTTCAGTTTATCGCAGTCCACTGCTGGACATAGGCCTCTCCAAGCTCTCACTAAATATCCCAGTTTTCCACAATCCTCACTCAGCCTCTGCCGGCGACTTTGCGACCTCAACTTACTAATTCTACGGGTTATGTCGGTTATTTTGGTTTTCTCGCGGATAATCTCATTTCTGATTTTATCCTTGACAGAGACTCCAAGTATATTTCGTTCCATAGCACGTTGTGTGACTTTAAATTTTTTACTAATCCCGTCGTCAGTGTCCACGTCTCGACACCATATGTCAACACAGGTAGGACTCACTCCTCGAAGACTTTTGTTTTTAGGAATCGCAGAATCTTCGAACCGAAGACTCGACAAAGCCTACCAAATGCCGCTAAACCCAACTGAATCCTCCTATCGGCTTCCTTCTCGAAGTTGTTTCGACCAAATTGGATTTTGTGGCCTAGACATTATCTTGTTCAACTTCGAGAAGGGTACTATCAACAGATATCGGTCTCGGCATAACATTTTTACTGAACATAACTTTCATCTTGTCCAAATTTATACCGAGGCTGACCAGACGGGAGGACTCGTTCAGGTCGCACAGCATCTAGCCTGACTCCTCCAATGTTTTCGCAAAGATGACGATATCGTCAGCGAAACGAAGGTGTGAGATGCATTCGCCATTGATATTTATTCCACGTCCACTCCAGTCCAAAGTTTGAAAGACATCCTCCATCGCGTTGGTAAACAGTTTCGGGGACATCACATTCCTCTGTCTTACCCCGCGACGAAGGTGGAGGAAGGTATGGGTCTTGTTAGTTGGTCCTGGATTTGGATGTTCATCTTCACCGCGTCATATATACACCTCAGTGCCTCGATATAAAGCTATTCGATATGACATCGCTGCAAAGAATCCATGACAGCCCAGGTCTCGATCGAGTCAAATGCTTTCTCGTAGTCCACAAATGCCATGCACAGCGGCTGATTATGTTTTTGAGTCTTCCGTATAATCTACGAACAGTATGCATGTGATCTACGGTGCTATAGCCATTTCGAAACCCAGCCTGCTCAGATGGTTGAAATTCGATTCGTAGACGTAGACGATTCGTAACGACTCTCGAAAAGAGCTTATAGCCGGGACTGAGAAGTGAGATCGGTCGATAATTCTTCAAGAGAGATTTATCACCTCTCTTGAAGAACAACACAACATGCCTCCGTCATGGTACCCCGCTGGATGACGATATTAAAGAGCTCCGCTAAGGCTTTTAGGATAGGTCGTCCCGTGGCCTTAAGGAGCTCAGTTGTAATTTCGTCATCCCCCGGGTCCCTGCCGTTCCTAAGCTGTCCAAGCGCCGCACTAATCTCACCGATTTCAATCTATATTTTTTTAATTTACTATCTACGGTTTTAGAATAATGCAGCTTTGTACTGGTGAAATAATTTTTAATACATGTTTAACAGTTTCTGAATTTATGCTTTACAATATAATATATACATATATTTAATAAAATTCTTTTCTCCAATTAAAATATTCTTGTTTATTAATACATACATGGTACAATATTTTATAATGTTGATACACAAATCGCTTTAGCAGACGATCTTATTTTGTTAGAATTTTTGTTTTACAGCCTAAGTTTGAGTCACGGACGTGTTTTAAGTGCACATTGTATAATGTTGTTTTTATTATAAGCGACGTACTTAAGAAGTTACTGTGAGAACAACCATAATAGTATGTATAGTAAGTACGCTACAAGTGATTGTAAGATTCACTATATAGCTGATAATATTAAATGGAATGGAAATAATTCAGCATTCTTCTGGAAGAAAGAGTTCATCATAAAGAATCCTTCTCCAGAAAATCGGCCGGCCCAGGGGTTCCGCTGTCCATATCCAAATTGCCCCACTCTCAGCTCCTAGTCTCGTCTTTTGCCTATCTTGGCGTTAAAATCCCCCATAACAACATTGAAGTAGTTTTTGTTCGTATGTATGGCCCTACTGATATCTTTTTTATCTGGGTGTACCGAGGTCGGTGCGTATACTTGTATGACCTTCAGCGAATATCTGACACTCTGAGTATAGGGTACGCAACCCTGTTCGACACACTTCCGAAGGTCACAATGTTGTCAATGAGGGACATGCGGACAATAAACCGGACACTTCCTTGGGACTGATGGTCGCCCTCCCGGTAGTAGAACAGGTTACCGGATTCCAGGGTTATCAGGTCCTCTTCCTCTCTTCGAACTTCAGACAGACCCCTTCAATAGACCCAATGAACAGGTTACATTGGGATATCCCAATGTAACCTGTTCATTTCCTCTTCCAGCTCAACAATTCTTTCATTGACCTTGAGGTGCGAATTTTATGCGTCACCAGGGCCAGGTGTCGTCGAGGGTGGCAGCGGAATCTCATCCGGAGATTCTTAGCACCCCCTGCCCTACCGTTACCCGAGCCGCTGTAGTAGCTGGAAATAGTAGGGCCACCGGGGACTGGGGTCTGGGCTCATTTCGTACTGTCATTTGGAGGGATTTACCAATACTCGCTGGGCTTGGCATGCGTATTGGCGAGCGCAGTGTGCAGGATATGACAACGCTGCTGCCTATCACCACCCCTTTCGGTACACAGTTTTTCGCAACACTATGGTCTTAGTCGCCTTTTACGACACCTCGGCAAGAAAGAGGTCGGGAATATTCCTCTCTGCCGGTCACCGCATGGCCAAAGTATAATAATATTTTTAAAAAAATCACATTATAATTTTGCGCAAAATAATTTATACTACAAAATAATTGAGTTATTTCATATACTTCAAAAAGTTACAAAATTTCAAATGTATATTATGTCGAAAATATGCAATTAAGGCAAAGCATTGCTTACACTTTTAAATAATAAAATAAAGCGGTCATTATTTAAGCTAAATTTAATATTTTGTAGTTATATAAGAACATAAAAAGGGTAAGTAAAATAATATAAGTTTTTAAAATTTCATACGTAACTTAAAAAAAATTGTTACTTCGGATTGAACCGTTTTTATTATGCATATCTATAATATAATATAGGATTCGTTTTTGTATTCATTTCGTTGATATAATTAGCAATAACTCATAATTTATCTACAGTAATATAGACGTCCTACGTTCAAAAACAATAAGCTATCCTTATCTGAAAGATTCACATTAACGGGATCTATTACGACTTTTGTTGAAATGTTAAATATAACGGGATAAATGTATCGGAAAACTGAGAACGTAGTCATGTTAATGTGAATTTATTTTTTATTTTTTATATTGAATCGTCGTTTCAGAAGACGTTTAAAACGATGTAATGTTTTAGGGGAGAACTGTGTATCTTAATCGATGTAATCTATCAATATACCATTTTATATTTTATTTATTTTGTATATAATTATTTAGGTAATGATTGATTATTTGCGATGTTATGTGTTCAGTACCTACCTACCTATTCTTTTTCAATTGGTAATGCAATATTACATTAACAGTGAAAGTATTATTACAGTTTAAAATTATTAGGTAATGACAAAATCATGTAAAATCGATGGTAAAAATGAAATAAAATTTTTGTTTAATATTAACATTAAACTATGTTACTGGTGATTTAGTGCCTGAAAAAATAATTTTCAATATTATTTTAGATGAACGCCTACGAAATTTTTGAGTTCTTGGAAGCTGATGCGTGTGATTAGAAATTAAAAAATAGACAAAAACGGCGTCGCATGATGTTGCGAAGGGATTGCAATCCGTTTTACTTAAGTGAAGCAAAATTTGTAAAACGATATCGCCATACTAAACCTTTAGTACGTAAGATATGCGATGAGTTGAGACCTCTGATGAAGGATACAAAAAAATCCACAGATTTGTCCGTAGAGACGAAGGTACTCACTTTTTGTAATACCTATCCTAATAAGTAAAAATTAAATTAGATGTTTCATCTCGTGATTTATTTGTTTACTTATATAATTACGTATATTTCTAGTTAAACAAGTAATAGACAATTATAATATTGTATTAAATTATAGTAAATTTGGAGCTATTTAAAACTTAAAAATTAATTAGAAAAATAAATTGCTACTTCAATACAAATTGAATAAGATCAATACCTATTCATCTATGAGTACAAAATACATATTTAATAATTTTTTTTAGATATTAATCGCATTATCCTTCTATGCAATGTCTTATAGGTAATAATGAGGGTCATTTTATGGCTCAACAGACTGTCTCCTCTGTAATTGCGCAGGTTACCAAGTGCCTTAATACCCAGCAAATGTGCCAAAAATATATAAAATTTCCCATGACTGGTGAAGAGCGAAAGAGAGTTAAAGCAGAGTAAGTATTTATTTTAATAGTACAAATGAAATAAAATGGATGTGGGGTGAAAAATGGATATAATATAGTATATATGTGTGAAATGCGATCCCCACATCAATTTATCAGAAAATAGGTAACAACAAAGTGGCCAGATAAAAAGTAATTATTTTTATTAAAAAATAACATTTAATAGGAGTGTATTATGATTTTTACAGATTTTATACAAAATTTCACATACACTGGCATGCTAGGTTGCATTGATTGCACCCAAGTGGCAATAGTTCGCCCTGCACAAAATGAAGAGCGATTCTATAGCAGAAAGCATTATCACTCCTTGAATGTTCAATTGGTGAGTACTATTTAATCAACATAAAAATATTTAGCATATTTATTTTGTAATACTTACATGAATGAAAAAAAATTTAAATATAATTATTATTACTACCTAAAAATATAATTTTAAATAAATAACCTTATTTATTTTTGCAGATTTGTGATGCTGAAATGCAAATTATAGGTGTAGATGCTAGTCATGGTGGTGCGAGTCATGACTCTTTCATATGGACCAATCATCCACTAAGAACTCATTTAGAAGAACTCAGAAATTCAGACTCTATTTGGTTTCTTGGTATGTATATTAATAATAATATCAATTAAAACATTATTTATTTAGATACTTTATTGCACACTTAAGTAAAATATAAAAAAAAGATACAAAGAAAAATATACAATATAGATGTCAATAGAGTGCAAAGGCGGTCTTATCGCTGATAGTGATTTCTTCCAGACAACCCTAGTCTATATAGGACATACTGGTAATAAGACAGGCAAATGATTGCAATTAGTTTTTTTTAAAATTAAACATTTAAAATATAATAACATAAGTTATACCTTAAAAAAAATTAAAACTTTATGTCTTTAGTATAAGATACATACATATATATGTTCAGCATATACAATACACTTAAAGCTATACATAAACAATTACTATTACTTAATGTTTTTTGACAGATCACTTAAAAATAAGTATCTCAATCTAAATTATGTATGTATATCAATTAAAAAATTTCTAAACAGCACCTTTTACCATCTCAATATATTTAATAAATTTTTTATCATTAGGTGATTCTGGATATCCATTGAGGAAGACCATGATGATACCTATACTGGAAGCGGCACCAGGTTCATCAGAGGAGCACTACACAAATTTGCATGTCAGAGCAAGAAATATTATAGCGCGCACTATAGGCCTGCTTAAGGCACGTTTTCGCTGCTTGCTTGTTCACAGAGTATTATATTATTCACCACAAGTAGCAGGTTCTATTATAAATGCTTGTGTTATACTACACAATATTTGTAATATGGCAAAAACTCCTGTGCAACAACTGAGTGATGAAGATGTATCGGAAGAATCCCAGCTGCGTGTAAATAATGCACTGAGTGAGCAGCCCCACAGGAGTAACATGCCGCTGCAGCAGGGCATAATTACTCGGAATTTCCTGGTTCAGCAGCTCTGGGAAAGGCGCAACTTAGAATCCTGAAAAATAAATAATTTTGAGAAAATTATATAATATAATATTACCTATTCATATTTTATCTATTTTTTTATTTTACCTTAAATTGAATAAAAAAAATTAACTATAGTTAAGTTTCAACTTGCTTTTATAATCTACCCAGTACTAAAAAGATAATATGGTATTATTTAATGTACTTTTAAGAACAACAGTTGGAGATTAATAATTAAACTTATTAATTATTAAAAATTAAACTTCTTTAATTTAATTATTTAAAAAAATAGGTACTTACTTTTGACCAGCCTTTCTAATTTTTATGAGCACCACGCCCTTGCGAGTTGAGAGTTTCTGTAATTTCTCTCCATTTCCTCTTAGAGTTTTCCTTGGCTTGTAAAGAGCGATTATGTGAGGAAACTATATCGCTGTTCCTTTTAAGAAACTCCCAAAGCATTTCTAATTGTTGGTAACTAACTCTGTTACTTCTACGGCTGTAGATAACAAAGCATTACAACCTATAGTTACAAAATATCAACAATGTAAAGAAATACATTTATATATGTACAAGTACTAATTTTATCTTACATTGGTTCCATAGTACCCGAATAACTCGTAATAATCGTAAATATAAACTTTTTAATGTTTAATATTAATATAATTGTTTATACGTTACTATAGGTACGTCATGCGCTAAGTAATGATGTCTAATCGTTAAAATTCGATAATACGATTTGTTCCGAAGCGAGAAAGGGATAACGCTATACAATAAATAACGCTATTTCCGTCCCTCTAAATAAGTTATAGACAAATCATTCGTTCTTTCACATCACGCAGCAATAATGAAACAATCATGCTCGGTTAAGATCGTAGTACGAATTTGAGTATTATTACAATACGCCGGAATTAAAACGCTACCGTAATAAGCTTACTTTGTTAAAGATTGTGGTAAGCCCCCAGGAATGTATAATGTTAAAAATATTTCTATATACAAAAATATTCTTTAAGTAGTAAGTATATGTAAGTATTTCATTTTAAGCATTAATTTTTAACCGAGACTTTTGGAAAATTAATACAGCCATTGTTTTGAGTATTTACGTTTAATTTTTACCTCTGACTGTATTACGAGTTCATATATTATAAACATTCCACGCTTAACACGTTGTTGCTAACAATGTACATATGTTGGTAATTGTCCTGTGGCATAACGTCCAGCGAAAATTCAATTTATTTAGGACGACGTAGTACGTAGACGTCGACGTACGATGTCTGGCTATATAGAGCAAACTAAAAGATTAAAGGGGTTGCAACGCTGTGACACCTCGATCCAAAATTCTAATACTACATCAGTTTCTGCCGCTTTTGATATTTCAACCCTCGCACAATGTACCTACTTTATTCACGTAGGACGTCACTTAGACGTCGCTCTGTTTAAGACTTGTGATTACATTTATCGACCTGTGCACGTCCGTTTCGTTGAAGAAGGATCAAAGAAAACAATAAATTACAAATAATGTATGCCAAAATATGTGATGGTCGAGAGAAATTAGCTCTTTGTGTTTTTGTATTGACGACCGTTCTGGTTTAGTGGTGCGAGTGGTCGCCTTAACGCTGGCGATCGCGGGTTCGATTCCCGCTCGAGAAGGTATTTGTAATTGTTCAATGCAAACATTTATTTTTGGTCTGGGCCTTTGTTCTTGTGGGTCTTTCCACCGTGCCTCGGAGAGAATCGGAGTCTCGGTTGTTATCACAGACACCTGATAACGATCGTAACTCATGGTAGGCTAATTATCCGCCAACCCGCAGTGAAGCAGCGTCGTGTTTTAAGCTTTTATCCTTCTCGTGGAGAGAAAAGTGGCTTTAACCCAGCAGTGGAACGTTTACACGCCGATAAAAGATGTTGAATATGATTTGTAATATTATGTTATTATTAAATACGATGGCATTGAATATAACTAAAAAAGTCCTGGAATTGTCAAGAGATTGGTACTCAAAATTTTTGAGGATTTTTTTAAAAGTCTAATAGCCATTGAATTTCACAGCATCAGAATACGTTCTTTGTATATTTTTGCGTTTTTGTTAATCAGTTATATTTTGTTGATAAGAATAATAATATTTTTTTCTTTTATTTTATCTATTTTTCTTGGCACAAGTGTCTAATATACATCGACGTTAATATGAATAAATGATGTTCAAAATCGCATTGTGCTAAGACATTAACGTTTTCACGTAAACGTGACAATTTTACTGTACAAAACCTACTATATAGGTTACAAATTATAGACACTATAATATTTCCATTTGAAAAGTCCTTATATTCTGTCATAATCGATTATACATTTGTGCTTCTCGCTTTTCCTCATTTGGTGTTCCAGAGTGATTGATTACTTCTGGGCTATTACGGCACGCAGTCAGTCGGCAAATCTTAAAGCAGTATCGGCATATTTGAGATATACTCCAAGCACTAAATCTCTATTCTCAATGAATAATTTCCAATTATTTTTCTTTACTACTCTGCGCTAAAATAAGGTAAAGGTTAAAAGTAAATGGATAGAATATTAGTGGGGCTATAAGAAGCTACCTTATGTTTTTTGATTAAACATAAAAGTCAAAGTCAAATTTGCATATCGAAAGTATCAGGAGTAAAGCCCTCAAAATGTACGGATTCGTTATGCGATCGTCCGTTAACTTTAAGCAACCATCCTCCTATCTTACCTTATATAAGGCTCTAGTCCGTTCTCAGGTCGAATATGCTGTGCTTATATGGAACCCTTTTTACAAAAAATATGCAGACGTACTTGAGGACATTCAAGCAAAATTTTTGAAGAGCATGCACTACAGGTGTTTTCTTTGTCGTCTACCGTACGCACAGTTACTTGAGGAGTATAAGCTCATTACCCTAGAGGCTAGACGTAGTCAGCTTGAAGCCATGTTTTATTTATGATTTGTGCTACAATAGATTTCGATTTTCGCTCGAAACATATGTTTGAAGACTTTGCCCAGCAGTAGAACGTATATAGGTATATACACGAAGGGTATATAAAAGTATATTTATGTCATCTTTTTACTATTGTGTTCCATGAATTAGGCGAAAGTAGCGTCTCAAACAACTTATATATTATATTAAAAAAAAAACACAATTGGGATAAAACTTTTTATTTTAATTCACTTATTGAAAAAAGTTCTTATACATTGCAACATAATAAGAATAAATAATAAAATCACAATAATATTTAAATAAAAATCACTCTCACTTAACTTTTCAATTTCAATTTCAAGCAATTTCGTGTGTTTAAAAATTTACAAATCATTTTTCAATAATCTGCTGATATCCGATTTAGCCTAAATTTGTACGTATTAATGCATATGCAGCTAGTCAGATGTTAAAAGAGTGACAAAAGAAACTTGTAAATTATACAATATGATAAACCGTCATTCATTTATTTTAGCTATATAGCTTTAAGTAGTGCATACATACCACAGTTGATTTCGCCAATGTCACTTAAGAATAAACAAAGAAGATTGATCGATACGTTGAGGTTACAAAATTCATAGGAAAAAAAGGAGTAGCAACTACTCATTTTTGTAATGTCTGTCAACTGTTATATTTTTAATTCCTTAAAACTATTTTGTTTGTATTACACCTGTTTAATTTAAGTTATAATTATATTTATAGTAGATAATTACAATAATTGTTACAAAAATAATTTTTTTTTCAATAAAATTAATTAAAATAAAATTCAATACCATCTGAAACATAAATTCGGTTCTAAATAATTCTAAATATATAAGTCTATGTATTGTTCGTTAATTATGCAACGTGTTCTTACGTATGGCGCTACCTGCCTCGGACGTGAGTTGGTAGTCCGGTTATTAGCTCGTGTGCCGTAAATAAGCTTCATAGAATAATGAGCCCGTATGACCTGTTAGAACCAATTTAACGTTTCAAAAATATACTTTCGGAAACAATATAATCCTATCATTCTACTATTTGTTAAATATATTAATTGCGGTGGTAGTACTCGTAGTATAAAAGTAACATAAATCGAGGCACTACTTTTAACTATATATTATGTGTTTTATTATTACATATTTCTTAGATTTGTTGAAAATTGTCTTTGTGAAATGTGACGTATTAAGCTTTCTATTGTCTCGCTCGGACGTCACAGGGTCGCTTTATTACGATGTATACTGAAGACATCACGTGGTGTAGTGTATAATCGAATTCAATTTGGGTGAGTGTTCTGAATACGTAACAAGTTCGAAGTTCCGCATAATTTGTTAGGCTAAACAAAACACAAAATATAGACAGTAACTTTATTTTGATTGATTTTATAAATGGTTAAATTTGTAACGTCTCACTCTCACATAGACTAACAAATGAATTAAGGGAGTATTCTATTTCTAGTCTAGAAGCCCGAATTTTGGGCGCTTTTTGAAGGTCAATAAAAAAAGCGATCAAATTTTTTAATACATTTGTTAGCATTTAAAAATTTCCTAATTTTATTATAAAAATATTTGATTCTGTAAAGCGTTATATTACTTTTATTGTTATTTGTTTTTTTTTAAAATAAAGTATCGCAAAAGTGCAAAGATGGCGACACTGTCTTCCGAATTATCAATACTGATTTCTGATTGGTTAGTCGCCATCTTTGTGATCCATTTGGCGGGATTGTTGCCCTATAAAATAGGCACTTATTGTTGACTATTGAAGCCAACCGACGCGTACAGTCCTTCAGGTCCCCCTCTAAGGAGGCTCTCATTTCTAGGCTGGGCCTAAGTGTTCGGCCCACCCGCCCGGTGTCGCTGTAAAGGCCATTAAGGCCAACAGCAAAAGACCTTCCGAAAAAAAAATTGACTATTGAGAGAATCGCCACAACGAAAAAGATAAATAGATTATTGTCCATATTGTGTTATAGTTATAATATTGTTATAATGATGGAATATTGCTACTACTATTGTTATAATTTACAACTCAATTTTGTTACATTTAATATAAAGTCTTGCCTGTTCCACCAGGAGCACCCAAAAAAAGATATGACCTACGCGTGCGTCAATACTGGAAAATATTATATAATAGACGGATTGAGTTGTCAAACATAAGTCAAAATAAAATGTAATTTAAAAAAAGCACTAAGGAGTATTTATATCAAAATAACTTTCTACCCCCTTTTAACTCCGTCAAGGGATGAATTTCGATAAAATACGAAATACGTCTTCAATCAATTCTGTTAAAGAATATTTATGCAAAATTTGAAGTAGATTGGACCAAGGAATCACGTTGTCCCATACAAAGTTTGCCTCCCCTTTTCATCCCCTTAGAGGTAGAATTTCGTAAAATCCGTTCTTAGCTGACCTCTACTCGGCAAAAGGAATATTCCTTCCAAATTTCAAGTTTTTAGATCTCATAGTTCCAGAGATATCGTGATGAGTGACTATATCTATAGAAAGTCTCCTATATATATATATATATATATATATATATATATATATATATATAAATAATATAGATGCAATAATAAAAAATGCTCTACATTAGATGATCAATAGATCAGATTCACCTAAATATTCAACAAGATAAAGATTTAATAGCACTAGATTCAGAGCTAAATTGGACTACAATGTGAACGCGGATGATGTAATTAAGATGGCAAACGGGTTGCGTGTCTCTAAAGTTACCTAAATGTTCTGAACAAGGGTTACGCTGATTATTTGACTAAGTTCATGACTGGCCCGTGGCGCAGTTAGTAGTGGCCCTGTTTTCTGCTCCAGGGTTGTGGGTTCGATTCCGAGTTCTTCGAGTTCGATTCGAGTCTGGGTGTAATATGTATTTATTTATATATGTATTATTTATATGTACTTATATTAATAAAAAAAAAATTATATCAGTCGGCTGTTACCTAAAACACAGACATTAAGTTACCTACCTTAGGAACAGACGACCTTGTGTGTGTGTTTAACATAATTATTTATTTATTTATTTATTTATTGCCCGAACACTCAAGCGGATAGTAATATAGTAAACCAATTACTTATAAATGATAATAAATAACAATAATCGAAACCAAAAATCCCGTAAATCCTTTACCCGTTATTTCATGGCTCCGTCATCAATGCCCAACGCCTCCTATATCCGAGAGAGTCCGAGATAATTGTAGGTTTCACCCTTGTTGAGAAAAATTGAGAGAGAAAAAGTTGGTAATTTGTATATTTTCTGATGAAGCAGTTCTACCTCTTTCTACATGGATTCCAGCGCATTTATTACACAAAACTCAATTCTTATACAATCTCTAAAAGTTTCCGTAATTTTTAATAACTTGACTAGATTTGGTTCTTTGGGTGCGAACAGCTTCAGATCTTTACGAAGATGAAATCCTAACCTTGAATCTTCTAATAATTACTTCCACGGAAATTAGGAAGGTCAGTTGTTTGACTTTGCTTTTTTTATTAATAAAACATAATAATGCAATAATGAACTTTTTAATGTAAAATAATTGTAAAAGTTCTGAAGTGTTAATTTTTTTATGTATTATAAATTGTCATGTTTGTGTATATTGTACAATAAATGAATATTGTATTTTACCACATAAATGATAGTACTTTTATACTGATAATTAAAGCAATTCGTGTAAAAATTATTACCCAACCATTCCATAATATCAAAAATGCACAACGTTTATATCCAAGTTTTCACTTCTGGCGGCACTCCCGGAGTGCAACCCGTTGTTTTTATTTTTCACCATTTGATTATGGATTATATATATATATATATATATATATATATATATATATATATATATATATATATATATATATATATATATATATATATATATTTTATATATATTTTATTTATTATATATATTTATTATATATTTTTTATTAATCAAAGAGTATTTCAAAAAGTGCAGTTAAAATAAAAAAGAACCCTGTCTTATTTTTCATTTAAATAAATTAGTTATTCATGTCCTCTTAACTAAATCCTTTTAGCATAATTTAATATTACTTTTCACTCTTTTATTTTATATTTAAGTATTTATATTATATTAACTATATTTATTGCATAACTAGACATCTTAATAGTGTATTTCTTTACAAATAATTAATAAATTTTAAGCCATATTACTTAATTTTTCTAGTTATCCTTGTCTTCGTTAACATATTTGAAATAATAATAATTTGTATATTAAGAGTCAATTTGAAATATATCTAAGCCCTACTCTTTAGATATTAGCTTAGATTATTGCCACTGTACAGTGAATAGTTCACGTTTAATGTGAACAAAGAGGCCAGTAGTACTAAGTTTATCTTGCCACTGCAATGCCTACGGCTAGGTAAGTTATATAATGCGTATGGCGTTTAACTTGAGCTTAATTAAAACAAAGAGGCACTTAATCCAATTACTGCCTCGTGTTCGATTCACGTACCATATGCATTAAATGTTAGACGTTGATGAGATTATGGTTATGTTCATATCGAATACTAAATAAAGGTACCGAAATACAATACAAAGACGTTGAAAAAAACTATATCATATAAATACTTCCATTCAGGATTTCGTATGGAAACGTAGAGTAAAAGCAAAACGATTCGAGAGTATAAGTATTACCATCTCTTAATTTATTTATTTGAATGTATTAGTGAACATTTTCAGTTTGGATATACAAATTTGATTAAAAAAATACTTTATTTAATATTATTATTATTATATTAAAAACCCTATTAAAAACGTGTGTGTTGTAACCAATCTAACATGTATCAAACCTTTACTAATAATTAATGCATTTAATACCACAAGGATATTTATTTAATGTTATTATTTATGATTAATGTGTGTTACCAGTGATGATATGCGGATCTGAGACGTGGTCTCTGACTATGGGCCTTTTAAAGAAGCTAAAAATCGCACAGCGTGCAATGGAGAGGGCTTTGCTTGGTATTTCTCCGGGAGATCAAATCAGAAATGAAAAGATCGGCAGACGAATGAAGATTGTCGATATAGCCCAACGGATTTGCAAGCTGAAGTGGCAGTGGGCAGGGTACATAGCTCGTAGAATTGACGGCCGATGGAGCATAAAGGTTCTCGAGTGGAGACCACGTACCGGCAAGCGAAGCGTCGGACGGTAGTTCACAAGATGGACAGACAACTTGAAGAGAGTAGCTAGAAGCCGTTGGATGGAGGCTGCTCGGTCGCTCTGGAGGTCGATGGGGGAGGCCTACGTTCAGCAGTGGACATCCAATGGCTGATAATTACGATGATGATGATTTATGATATTGTTAGATATAAAAATTTAAATTGTACAATTGAAATCACATAGCGGATAAAATAATATATTTATCTCCGTATACAGGTACACTTTTTAATATAATTTTTTTTTTTAAATAAAAGTTATATAAGACCTATAATAAATTTACACAAACTTATAATAAACAAATATTTGCACAAATACAAATGTCTGTCCCGAGCGGGAATCGAAGCAGCGACCGCCGGCGCGGAATTTGAGGCGACTACTTGCATCACTACACCAGAACGGTGTCATCATCGGTTTTAGTATAAAAAAAGCTTGTTGTGAAGTAACACCTGACTATTCAATAGCACAAGACTCCTTTAAAAAAAAAGTTTCTATTTAATATGTAACATTTAATTAACTAACTACGGTGTTGACTAAGTAGAGTAGATTCGCCAACCCAGCGTGTAGCAGCATGCCAGATCACGTTCAGTACGTCTACCATAAGTTTCCAGAGACGATAGTTCGTGAACTATACTAAAAAAAAAAAAAAAAAACTATACTAACTATACTTCGTGAATCGTGATACACGCTAGCGAGTGTAGTAGACAATTTGTATGGAAAGTTGAGCAGCGCCTCTCGCGGATACTGTCATTACTATTGCGTTTCTACGTTCACTACTGTTATGTCATGTGCGCTTGTAACAAAAACTCATGGTAGACGTACTGACCCTTTTCTAATATAGAAATGTGGCCTTTGAACGTTATCGAGATTTTTACATGATGTTTTGTTTAGTTCAGTCGAGTAGGATTTAGTTTATTCCAATAAACCAGTGCCAACAAAATTTTATTGGATAATAGATATTTGTACAAACATAATAAACTTAAATAATCAGTTTGTTTGTTCGTTGTCCTGTCCGTCCGTGTGTTCATTTGTTGGTTTGTCGATGAAAAAAAAAGTTTTAGAAAACTGATTTATTGAAGATAGGTAATTACAGTAAGACTCATAAGAGCAAAGGCGAAACCTAAACTTTTACTTATTTATACTAGTCGACTTCTAGTTCATAATTAAATTAAAAAATATATGAATATATTAAAACGTGTAAGTAGGCTTATAACTGAAACAAATGAAATCGGATATTTTCATCCGTTCGGCCATTGATTGTTCAGTTTTACATATTATAATAACTATATCAACAATAATTATATTAATGTTTTATGTTAAGTAACGTTATACGAACCGCGGTGAAATATTGCCTGCTGAAAGGTAGTGGACAAGGAATTTATATACAAACTGGAATGCTCACGTGCACTCAAAAAACGTTCCTACGGCAGGGATTGCATCTCTTTCTACCATGTATTCAAGGCAACTCTCGTAAGAAAGAGACAAAAGACCAGTAGTCAACGAAATGCTCGGCTCGATTTTTCACTTTATATGTTATAAGCTAATGTCAACCTTAATTATGTCAAATATTTCAAGGTGCATATTTGAAAAAGTGAAATTAAGTGAGCGTTCCAGTTACGATATAAATTCCTTGGTAGTGGATCACATATTCTCTTTTGATATTATTTATTATTATAATTAAAGAACTGACAAATTGTTTGTAAATAAGTTTTCTATACACGTATTTTAAAATCAGGAATATAGAAAAATAATTGCATTATCTGTTAAGGTGATACATTTACAACGTGTATTGTAGTTGAATAATTATTGTCTATTTGAGATGTTATTGGATAATAATTTAAAATTAGAACTAATTTTTCTAAAGAACAATTAAAAGCACGTTTAAACGCAGCGTGATGATAAGGATGGTCATAAAAATTAACACCTGTTTTATTTTTGTTTAAAACTTGAAACTGCGCGAGGCGTCTAGTTAATTTTTTTTTTCTGTACGAGAAACAATACCTATCATAGAGGTATCTTAGAGCCATAGTATGATAGTACCCAAAGAACAGTCACAAGACACTTTTTCTGGTTTAAGACGTTTATTTCTTAATAAGAATACAATTCACTTATTTTAAGAAATACAAGTTACTCTTAATAGTAGATAAGTACATACTTTTGAAGCACGGTACGGTTATAAGGATTAGTAAATAAATACATTAATAACAAGTGATGCATATTGAAGGTAACAAAAGAAAAAATAGAAACAGCGAAATTATGCAATTATGGGCGGTATTAAGAAAAATAAATGCACAATTACGTATAATGTTTTCTGATAGCAAGTCGATCGCAATAATACATTATTCGTAGTTAAGAGCCTAGTTAATATTACAAGACCAAAAAGTTATTAGAATACGTAGTATTTTTTTAAAGTAATATAAGCACTTACAGTTAGAATAAATTATAAATTAGAAATAGTTATTAGTATAATGTAATAGTATTTTATATTTAAAAAAATACTTTATAGTCCATGTTAACTTCTTGAACATTGCATATACATCTGAACTGACTATCCAAAGACGTTGATTTAACGTCGACGAATTGTCAATTTTATTAGAGAGATTCAAAGTCTGACTTCGTATGGAAGCCTTTTTTAGTAATAAATTTTTATTTCTTTGGTAGAACATCTAACATTTGTTTTGTTCACAAATTAGGTTACCATTTTGCTATACTTTTTATCTCGAATTCTTATTCAAAACAAAATAATTATGTACGAATCCGGACATCCGGGAGGAAGCAGTTTTAAAACCATTTTCCAAGTTTTACTACTGAGAAATGCGTCATTAATTTTTAAATTAATATTTCACAATTTAATATACTTCTATATCAAAACATTAAAATCTCTTTCAATACATACAAATATCAAAACATTCAGAAAAATATTATTCAGTTACAGAAGAATTCACACGAAATACCTGTATTTTTTTTACTTTCAATATATTATCTATATACATGTATATAGTATTTTGCCACACAGACACACACATACATACATACACACACACACACACACACTTAATTTTATAATTTATTTAAAACAATAGTATTTGAATTATTTGTTGTAGTATGAACGTGCAAATATGAAAATGGTGCTGAATCAATTATCATAAAAGTTAGCGGCATTATGGCTCAAATACCTAGCTAAAACTTAAAATAAAAGTATCACGTTTGACACAAGCAAGCGGACCAATAACTATTAACATCAACGCTAGTAAACACGCTGGCCAGCCCGAATTTACAATAGTAAAAAACAAGTACAATTGTTAAATAATAAATAAAGGTAAAATTATAAAATGCGCTGTACATTTTTCACAGGAATTGCGTGTTTATTTTCACTGTATTGTGCCAATGCCTCTCGAACAAGCAGATTAAGGGGCGTGAATAAATTTCATTGAAAATACTCGGTTGCTCTCCCTTTGTCTTGAATTCATTATTTATTACTGATTTGTGATATTTATGAGAATATGATGACTGATGAACGATTTGTAATCATATATGACACATAGCCTAGTCAATAATAATTAGGTAAAAAGAGTGTTCTCGTAGATTTGTGCAAGCATGGTCCAACTTCTTGTAACACGCGTAGAATAGTCTGAATCAATTTTATTCAACGCTCCAAGACTAATATTAATATTCTTTACTTGGTTAGTCAAGGTACTGTACTGTATCAGCCTGTAAGCAACCCACTGCTAAGCGAAGGCCTCTTCTCCATAATATAGAAGAAGTCTTACTGATCACACTGATCTTTGAGTATAGGCTCCGATACACCTGGTGAAATAATATTTTTTTCACGAACTTTGTGTCTATTGATCTCTGACATAATATCCTCGCAGCCATATGTTATTATTTTTTTCTGGTGAGCTAGCTGTGAAGCTGTGAAGAATTTAATTTGAGTTGTTAAATTATAGATTCAAGATTAAAAGTCTTATTATTATGATTTTCTCTTAAATTTTTTAGATATGTCAATTTTATTCTGATCGAGTATGAGAAGATCACATTATGAGGTTTTCACTTGTAGTTTAAATGTTCATTCATCTGTTCTTCAATTGACAACATAATATCTTCGGATAGTATTCTGTTAGTTTTTTATGCTCTCATTTGATTGTTCGTAAATTTCGTAAGAAAATTTATTGATTTATCCATCTTTTCGATCGATTATCGATTTTTCCCGCTTTGTATCTGTATCCAATTATGGTTGGTTTCTCTTTCACGTAGTAATAAATGGGTCTTCTAAGTTAGCTAAGTTATTTTTGTATAATATAATAAATTTGTTAGGCAGCCACCATGGTTCTGCCCAATGCCACTTCCAGTAGGTGAACGCACCACGATCTATGTTTCGTACCAGACTGTGACTAGTGACTCACTAGTTAATCGTACTTATGAGAAATAAAAGAATTTATACATACAACATGTATATATATTATTCGGTATGATTTTTATATGATTGATATTGTATACATTTTTTTTACATCAATCATCAATTATATTTTAGGTTCAAAAAAAAAAACTGCATAGTTATTGTGAGTTGTATAAGATTTAGCAGCAATGCAAGCATGTAATATATTCTTTTTTACTATTTGTTCTTCGTTTTTAATGTGGCTATCATGACAATATTTAAGGCACTGGATTGAAGGTAGATCTTAGATATTTAGACAAAAAGATATGACAAATTGATATGAGATAAAACAAAAGACGCAGTCAAAATGCATGTAACGTTGCCTTCGTTGAAGATTTTACGGTTCAGTATTCTCACCTGAAGCTTTTTCTTCCGAAACTTCTTCCACAGTCAGATAACGCCTATTGTAGATTGTCGATTGGTGGATGCCTTTTTTTATGTGATTAGTGATTGTAAAGGGGTTAGATCTAAGTAACGTAAATCTTGGATAACAACGGCAAAACACGAGGCACGGTGGCTTAATCTATTTTCTAAAAAAGTTGAATTGAAATATAAGTAAAAACAGATACTTAAGATATCTTAATTAAAAAAAATATTCAAAAAGAAACATTTACGTTTTAAACAATATTAAAACGCAATAAAAACACCAAATACGTTACTCGTTGTTGACGCGACTAACGTAAGACTTTTCGTGTATTCTTTCGAGGCTAAAAATAATAACCGAAAGAGTCATATGTGACGTGGAACTAACTAATTAGCATGTGAGGTGCATTCCATTGCATGCGAGTATGATATCTACGAGTATAAGCTTATAATTTAATACGTGAAATGACATAGTTTGTAACTGCTTATAATTTTTTAACAGCTTATAATTTTGTGAGATATAGATTATAAAGTAACAATATTCAAAATATTATTATGGCTACAACATATATTATGTATATGACAGTTATGATATAATTATATACACATGAATAATACCCATTTCCTTTGAAATGGTTCTGGAAATTATGTTTTAGGTACTCAATACATTCAATATTTGTAAAAACCACACATTGTGATTAATGATGGAGATTAAATAATAATGTATTAATCAGATTGATCAATAATTCTTGTTATTATTCAAATATTATATTCAATGGTTATATTTTTTATTTAGTTCATACGAAATAAATACTTCGGTTGACCTATATTAATTATTATTGATTGATTTATATTTATATGTAGATATCCGAAGCTCCTGATGGTAAGACATTAACTCTGAACTATTGATACTTTTTTGACGTAGAGTACCTACCAATACCAACTTTTTTTTTAAATCTAGTCTTAAGAGGGTTGTCGAATTGAAATTGTACGGTGATTAAAAGAACTCTTCACTTTTTTTACTTTATATTTAGGACACAAACTTCCCAATAAAAATATTCAAGCAGCACTCGTCAATTTACTCACCGAGTGGGTAAAAACATAATAGAGGATGAAACGATATTTCGGTCGTTTGTTAGCACAAATCCAGAAACACTATTTTTAGCTAACCATACCCAACGAATTTTTTATATGTTTTAATGATTTAAGCCGATATTTGTATCACCTTTAAATACAAGTCACAATAATTTACAATATTATTCAGTTTGCTGCAGTAGTAGTTGGTCAAATTCTAATTTTCCGTGAATGCGACATGATAAATTACATTTCTCGATTATTCGATACAAACAATGAACTCAATAAACTCAATCAGAGTTGGGTATTAACAGTCCGGACACTCGTAACATTTCCGCCCTTGGGTATTGGGCTGTATTTTTTGGGATTTGAATAAGTTAAACTTAGATTTAAATCGTAATCAACTACAGAAATTTGGAAAGAACGTCTATTGACATGCTTATTTTAGAGAGTAAAAGTATTATTGACGGGCGGTTTTATTGCGCCGCTACCCCTAGTGCGCGGGCGTATTTCGGCATATTTCTATCGACTATAAAAAAATAACCTAAATGACTAGTCAAAAATTTCTTTTTTTATCTATGAAATCTATTCTTGTTTATTATGAACAATAAATAAAAAACGCAATTATGTTGTATTTAGTACATTAAAAAATCGTTTCCTTTGAGCATAAATTGACAAAAAAAAAAAAAACTTACATAAACTAAATAAAAATTTTATAAGGTATAATCTTATTTAGTGTGATATTTTTAAAGCACAGTTAGTAGCAGAGTGGTATGTTACAATAGTCTGGACAGTAATACACCTTCTCCTTGCGTCCTCGTTTGCCAGTTTTCTTCTTGATGAAGTCTGCACAAACTTTGCAAACTCGCGACACTTTCGTTTCGTTCTTCTCTGTTCGAGGTATGTGCTCCAGAAAGTGTCTGCTGACTAACCTGGTGGACCAGTAGCCTAAGGGTGCTCCTTGAGAGGGGCTTGTATCATCAAAAAACACATATTCCACCAGACCTTTGCCACAAGTCATCAGAAACTTTGAAAATAGACGCTTCTTTCTCTCGGTCCTTAATTTCTTGAAAATAACGTACGCAATCACCATAACAAGTGCCACTAAATGAAAAAACATATTTTTCCACCATTTCAACAACACCGATTTTGTTTAGATTATTATCTAAAATAAAATCTGGCTTATTTTTTTTATAGGCCTCCTTTTGTTCCTAGTTTCGTTCGTAGCGCTTTAGTTTTAGTTGTTTTCTTCCCTCCGCACCCCCTTTGTACTTACAGCAATGAATTTTATATCTATGCATAGCTAAAATACTAAGCTATAAGCACAATAACTTCGACTCATGATCTGAGTGCGTGAATTTTAAGGACAGAGTATGAAAGTTGATCACGACCTCAAGCCGTGTGCCGCGAGTTAGAGAAATTTAAGGAGCGCGGACCAAGTTCGTGGCTCGCTGTCAAAGTGTCAAGTTTTTTTTTTTAAATGTATACATTTTTCAATATTTGAATTATCATCATTGTCATCACTATCGTCGTCGCCATCATCATCATCCTCATCATCATCATCATCATCATCATCATAACAGGCATTGGATTTCTACTGCTGAACGTAGGCCTCTCCCATCGACCTACAGAACGACCGGTTCGAAGCAGCCTCCATTCAACGGTTTCCGGCGATTCTCCTCAAGTCGTATGTCCATCTCGCAAACGTCCGCCCGATGCTATGCTTGCCAATACATGGTCTCCACTCGAGAAACTTTCTACTCCATCGGCCGTCAGTTCTGCGAGCTATGTGCCGTGCTCACTGGTACTTCAGCTTAAAAACCCGTTAGGCTATGCCGGCAACCTTCGTTCGTTTAAAGATCTCATCGTTTCTGATACGATCTCTCAGAGAAATACCAAGCATAGCCCTCTCCATTGCTCGCTCCATTCTTGCATAGTCAGAGATCACGTCTCAGACCCGTATGTCACCACTGGTAACATACATTGGTCGAAGATTTCCAACTTCAGGCCCTGAGGTGTGACGGATGAAATGATGACTGAATACTCAAAGGAAATAGGTCATTCAATTTTAACTTTATAGGTGTTATAAAAATACATTTAGCACACATATAGCTGAGCAAAACAACCGTTTATTAAAATTGCATTCGTCAAACCGACAGTAGGTTTGCATGCTGTACACGTATGATGAATAATAACAAATTTAATAGCGTTAAATCATTCCGAAATAACTACCTATACATTTGTATAACAAAACAATCGTTTATTTTGTCTGTTTTGGTTGTTTAGCATTACAAAGTTAACAGTTAATACATAATATGTGTATCCTGTAGAAAAGAGGCCTTTTCTCAGCAGTAGAATGTTTACAGAATGATTCAATTCAGTTCAAAAATTGCAACAGAACAAATTTCAAAATATGTCCCGCATGTGTTCATTCGCAATGATTTTCTTTACTTGTCAGACTAAGACGGATCTGCTCATATGAGTTGTAGTAAAAAAAATGCAATAGGAAAATATTATATTTTATATAGGTTCCTAGCGTTCTCATTTTATTTTCACCAAACAAACAAATTCTTTACTGTTATTACATAAGATATAAGTGTTGGTTTGTATAAAAAGCCCCCAGGTACCCTTTGCACATCAGCTGTAGGATAGGCTCGCTCTGAACTCGACTCACGTACACTAAATCCATATTTCCCTCCGCATGAATATAACCAAGTTTGAAAATATCTGTTGGCTCACATTCATGAAAAAATAAATGATTTGACTTCGAATCGTACGTAATGTTTCAACTAAATTCTTAATTAAGACAAAAAAAAAAGAAGAAATATAAAGAATAAACAACGTTTTTAATACATAGAAATAAGTTCATAGATAAAATATTTTGTTATATCGTACCTACCTCTATAAAAAAGAAAGTTAAAGCGCCTGTTTAAAAGTATTTAACTTTGTAAGTTGACTGCTTTTTGTTAAATCTATATGAACCTTTACACTGTACATACTGTCATACCAAAAAAAAATAACTTTTTTTTCTGTTTATTTATTATTATTTTTTTCTCTGACTAGACTCTGAAACGGTTTTCCTTATTTTGACGGAATTAAATGAATCAATGGAATAAGAAGTAACGAAGGTTAATTTTTTTATTAAGAAAAATAATTAGATTGGACGAAAAAATAATATAACTCATGAAATTGTCTACAAAATTCGACTAAGGCCAATTTCACACGAACAGAGTTGCGTTTAGCAACTACTTTGTCATATATTTCAACAACCTTGTACGTCAACATAACAAAACTTTATTTGAACACCGAAAGTAGAAAGAAAAACAAATATACGAAATACAAATTTAGGTTTTTCTTGAAACTTACCAAAAACACAAAAATGTGAACAAAGTTACATGCTGAATACGATTCGATTCCCAATGCGATGATTCGATGAATACAAAACTTAGAAGCGGTTGCGTTCATTCCACGAACACAGCTGTATTTGTTTCTTACTTCACATGTTATTATACGTTTTCGATGTTCTAAAAGGTTTAATAATTACTTTTGTGTAATATAAAAAAAAAAAAACAGTATTATTATTTGTATAAAATGATTTAGCTCCCTTTTGCATATGTAGAAGTAAGTTGAGCTTAAAGTATGACACCGCTGCTAGCGACGGAAAAACTTCTCTAGAGACAGAATTCGTCAAGATCTTGAAAATTATCCTGCCATCTAGGCCAAAGTGAAAGTATACAAGTAAATATACAAGTAACAATACCTACTCTTGAGGTTTTCGTTTTATGTGTAAACGTATTTTTCAAAAAATATTATTATTTTTCAAAAGTCTTATTCCATGTAAATATAAAATATAATCTACCAAAACACATTACACGTGTTTGAATTGAAGAGCCTATACATAGCTTCATTTAGCCTTCAAATTGAATTGAGTCCTTTCATCTATAAAAAACCCATTTACTCTGACAAACGTTAAAATTTTAAGTATATAGTAGCACAATCTAAATTTTGTGAGAATAAAATAATCTCAAACTACGTTACAAAAGTTATGATAAATTATCTTTTATAATAGGAATATTTTATTCATAATCCAAGGAATTTATTTACAAACTGGAATGCGCACGTGTACTGAAAAAACGTTCCTAAGAGAGGGATTGTATCTGTTTCTACCTTGGATTCAAGGCAACTCGTAAGATAGACACAAAATACCAGTAGTCAACGAAAAGTTGGGAACGATTTTTTCACTTTACATCTTGGAAACAAATGTCAAACCAAATAATACTAATAATAATAATAATATTCGGACAGCAAAAATTCAGAAAAAATATTGGAATATATAACTTAAATTTTATGTAAGAATAATATAATTATCAATAAAGAATATTAAAATCTAATAATATTAATATCATTTTATCAAAAAAAAAAAAAATTTTAAATATTGTATCAAAATGTTTGTAAAAAACTTATTTATTTATGAAATTGAAATCGTTTATCGAGTGCTTACAAAATACCGGTTCAATAAAGTCAGAGCGAAATGAATGGTTGTCGTTATCATCCAACATTATCGCTTAATTACCGAGCCTCATACAAATAATTTTTCAACCTTTTAACGATTAAATGGTTGTTGAATACTTCGTGAGAATATTGATATAGCATATAAATTTTATGTGCGTTATCATAAAACACAAAGCGGTTTTGTTGTAATAACAAGTATAATATATATATATATATATATATATATATATATATATATATATATGACTTAATCATAAAGGGTAATAAGTAGCTAACATAAACTATACCTACATAAATTACCTTCTTTTTGAAAGAAATCGTATATTTTGAAAACTATAGTCTAGCCCAGAACGGAACAGCGATATATGTATATAAAATAGAGCATTTACAGTAGAGGGACATTTAACGACTGATTCAATACAGTTCTGTATTATTAAATAAAATAATTTTAAATATACAAAAACGATAAATACCGTTATACGTCTCGTTTCATAGTTTTACATAATTACGTACGTATAATTCGAGTCAACAAATATTTAAATATTTGATTTATATATGTATAGATAAAGATGCATTAACTTTAATAAAAGATAATAACGAGCTTCCTTATATTTTTTTCTGAATCGATGTCGTGTATAATCCCGTAACTGCGTAGGCAAATCTCAGTGCTACGCCTAACTTTGAGTTACATTTTCTAAACACTATCGTCTATGTCCAAAGTAGAAGTGCCGTAGTGCCTCGTACCTTAGTAAAGGGATTTCCGTAGTTGTGAGATTAGTTGGTAAACCCTATACTGTCTTGACTTGGCCATACGCCCAACTGCACCAACTAATATAAACTTATTTCTTCCATCGACTCTTCGTTTGTGTTAACTTTACTTGCAGCAAACTTATTTATTTTCAGTATAGCAAATACGTCTATAAAGTTTTTAGAAAAGTTCGGAGATATTTAAAGAGTTCGATTATTAAAACTAAATATAACTTGCAGGTTTTATTCGCGACTTCGTATTTTTTATTTGAGCATTGAGATGATCAACTTTCTCAATAGTTTATCTAAAACAACTTTTTATCGAATGTAAAATTATTGATTTATTTGATTTCTAGAACTCAAACATCCGTTTGAGTTCTAGAAACTTCCACAAGAACGCCATGACAGTTTTTTTTAGTATTATAAAAGTTAAGATTATAAAATTATCACAGATTATAACAAAGATATTTCGAATCATTATCTTAGTTATACTTTCTATGTAAAAACTAGATACGAGGCGGGCGCATTAATATAGGCACTCTAGACAACGTTCTTGGGCGCTCACATTTGGGGGCGGTAATCGGGGTCAATACGCGTGATAGTGTCAGCGACACGACAAAGAATAAAAAAAAAGTATTATTACGCCCGGGGGGGGGGGGGGGTCAAATTTAATCTGTCGGTAAAAATACACATTCAACACTGTAATGTAATACTCTGATTAACTGATATCTTTATTTTGCTACAAACTCAAAATTTTATATTTTATCCTTAATTATATCAACGTCAATTTATTCCAATTTCTCAACGACTAGACAAAAAGCAATTATTTAGAAAATAGAATCCAAGTTACTAGATTAACTTATCATACTTGATATTAAAACTATACTTGAGCAAACCAAATGTCATCGTGTATAGGGTTATCACACTTTTAGTAATGAAAAATTGTAATTTATCACCAATTTCCTAGTTGTACATTAATAATAATTTTACTTTAAGATTGTTTCCTATAACTTAACTTAACCGCCAAATACGTAATATACAAGAAAATTTGCTTATAATAAAAATTAACAAATTTGTAATTACTAATAGATATACATCTAACAACCCTAAATTTTTGCACTGACAGGAAAATTTCGCAGATAAGAAACATTTGGTCTTTTTTGATCAGTCTTTATATTGTTAAAGGTAAATTGTTATCGAGTTTTATACACAATTTCAAATATTATAATTATTATGTTTATTCAACGTAAGTAAAGAAATATAAATATATAAAAGAGAATGAGTGTCTGAACATAGATTTTTAATCATATTAAATCCATTTTAAAACAAATTTTGTTTTATTTTGAATGCTATTCAGGGATAGTGTAGCTATTTTTAATATAGGCATATACATATTTATGAAAATATTTAGAAATCATTCCGAGGGAAATTAGTATACCCACGTTAACAAGTAAATTTTCCACATAATTATAGATAATATATAAATATATCTAACTTTCTGACTTATTTATTCCAAGTTTTATGTAGCTTGTACTACTATGTATAAATATTAAAAAATATAATTATTATAATTATTTTTTTCCAATAGTCTGTAAATCTACCTATGGTTGGTTGCTAGGCAACGATTTGTTGGTAAACATTCCATGTCGAATTTGGCATAAGTATAAATATTAATATTTTTTGTTATATATTCGACATTGGTTTTAGTAATCGTGATTTTTTCAAAAGGGTTGCTCTACTCTTTCGCCTAAGGCGCTGAAATAGATAGCTTAGTAGATATTAATTCATTATAAATTTATAACATAGTTAATATAATAGTATGATAATTTATGGTGACATGTAGGTTGCTTTTATGTTTACGATTATTTTCAAATGCCTATAAAATTAAATGCTCTTCTTTGTTCGGGTAATTTAACCCGTATCCCATAAAAACCCTATAATTTAAATTGGTTTTTTGTCAGAATTAATTTTAAAAAATCGGATTTATTTATAACGTTAATATATAATTAAATAATTTTATTATATATAATTATATGTATGTATATATCCGTATTTATCCGTAAGTAACGTATATATCCTTTACTCTGAGTTAAAATAACATTCATAAGTGTTTCAAAATATTTAATACTCAAAGGAAGTATTAAGAAAAGAAGTATTAATCGATTAAGTCAATAAAATAATTAGGACGTCGTTTTGTAATTTATCAAAGTTTTCGTATGAGAAAATCTAATTAAATCTAATAAAAAGTGATAAGTAAGTAGTAATATCTAATAAAAAGTGATACTAAAATATTTTACAATATACATTTATTATTTTATTCTTTTTTTAAATATTACATATTTAAATACTTAAATATTAAAAGTCGGTAACTAAATACATTCAATGTTCGAGAACGATTCATTTATTAAGAGTAATTTACGAGTATGTACACGAGACATGTCCCAAAGACGTCGTAAAAGAAACACGAGTCAAGTAGCAGATGTC
Source organism: Euphydryas editha (assembly GCA_036937285.1). Taxonomy (NCBI): domain Eukaryota; kingdom Metazoa; phylum Arthropoda; class Insecta; order Lepidoptera; family Nymphalidae; genus Euphydryas; species Euphydryas editha. The sequence goes on along the minus strand of JAUPFZ010000005.1, from coordinate 10,282,713 downwards.
GATAATGACGCTAAGTTATTTTGCTTTGATATGGGTTAGAGGCGAAGCAAATATCTAAAGGCTTGTGATTGATGTTGGCCGTTCCGTCATGAGTATGAGACGAAGCTGGAAACTATTGATAGTAAGTATTCTATCTCGTTATTGTTACGATCGCTGCGTATTATTAATAGTACTTACCTACTGAGGTTTTAAACAAAACTACTTTAAGGTAATAATTTTTTACAAAATCTACTATTGCCATGTAATACTCAAAATTTAGTGGGTACTATCAATCAATCAAAATCAAAATAAAAACAACCTTATTCGAATAGTACCTTAATTAAAACAACCTTATTAAAATAATATATAAACTGTGTACAAAATTAGTAATATCTTGCATGAAATGCAGCGCCACTAAGTCCACACATCTTTATCGAGTAAGTAATCCTGCACCGAATAATACGCTTTAAATCAAATCTTTAAATTTATATTGAGACAATTCCGAAATTGTTTGTGGGATTTTATTATACATGCGAATATCATAACCCAGAAAGGAGACGTTTACTTTGCGCAGTCGGAAACTTCGAGTTACAATTTTGTTATTCATTCTAATGTTTACACTGCGATTAATAAATACTATTTATTTCAAAACAATGAATATTCTGGTGAATATACATAATATTGTCATAAATATATTGCGACGCCATTGTTAATATGTCTACCTTTGGAAAAACATCAAGTAGGGAGACTCGAGCTCCAAGATCGTAAATGCCGCGAATAGCCCTTTTTTGCAAAAAAAAAAAAACAGTCTGAATATCTGTAGCATTACCCCACAGTAACAGACCGTAAGACATAATACTATAATAGAACAACAAATATCTAAAAGCTTGAAAGACAATTCGAATTTTATGACATGGTTCGGATTCGTAGTTGAACATAAGATTCAATATCTCATTCACACTGAAATGAAATAAAATGAAAATATTTCTTTCGTCATATTAAGGTGATTTTACACATTTAACGAAAATATTTAGAATAAATACGTCAAATTATTACAATTTAATGTCTTGGTAAACATCATATTACTATTATATCATCGGCTTTATTAAATATTACAATAACTAACTTATTCTAATCTCCCTAGTGTTGGCCGAGAGGAAAAAAAGCCGGAGGAAAAAACTCTCGGTACCTACTCTTTTAAAAAATTGATCGTAGTTATACAAAATAAATAAATAATGCACAGTATGGCCATGAAATGATCAGGACAAACACGAGACAACCAATCGTACGAGTATATGCCGAAATTAGCACATGCCACCTGCTCACAATATTGTATAACTATATCTAATGACAAGGTACATATTGATTACCTAGCTGAGTTATATTAAATCCTATGCCTTTTATTTTTATTTTTTATTGGTTAACGTTATATATCCAAGCAATTAAGCAACTTTCCCCAGTTATTTTAACGCATTAAGATTAACAAGCGCATTAAATATTATGTAATCGGTATCAAAAAAGTTTTTTTTTGTGTCTATAACCAAAAAACAATGCTTCATGCGTGGAGTGCTGTCAAAAATACTTTACATGATCTAACCTCACCCATAAAATTTTTTTTTCCCTGATACATATACCACCAAACTGGGACGGTCCAAACTCGGCGAACTCTGCATGAACACATGAACAATAGTTTCGACAGTCGAAAAAATATACTAGAAAACTTTTATATCCTTTTATGTTTTATTACTACTATGAATTCTTACGTGTTTACTGAATCATCAAAAAATAATAATATTTTACGTCACTTGAATTCATGATTTTAAATAAAGTCGTTGTTGTTTTTAATGTTTCGTATTAAAAATCCTAATAAGAAATCCTTATAGGATCGCTAGTTTGCTTATTTATCTATTTTTCTGTTTCAGTCGATTCATAATCAACTAGAAATGTTAGTATCTGCATGCGCACTTAAATACATTTTGTATATTTGGGTCATTTAAAAATAAAAATGCACCGTCAATTAGTAACAAAATTTAAGAAAAATTAAATTAACTCTTTAAAAACGACCAATACATGAAATAGTTTTTCCCTTATAAATCACAAGAAAACTTATTAGAAGTTATAGTTTAATGCTTATATTGTTTCTCGAAAGGTCGCGTTTTTCCTACCCGTAGCCAGCATAAACATAGAGCACAGCTGCGTTCGGGTGGCGAGTCTGACTGTATGGTGGAGGCGATCAATCTTTAAACAAATGCACACGTTCAAGAATCAGTTGTATTACTACTGTCATACTAAATGTCTAACATTAATGTTTTAACATTACGAGTGCTAAATTATATTTGGCGTTAGTTGATACAATATAAAATTTGTTCTTGGAATAAACTTTCAGAAATCAGAAATTTTAAATTTTGTTCCTTCGATAATACTCTATATATATATATATATATATACCCTTGTAGTTTTACCGTATAGATCTCAGGTAAAACTACAAGGGGAAATTTAAATTCGGCTAGTAGAGCTAGTACTATAGTATACTGTTAAGGTAGTAAAACTCTTTAAAAAAAATTAACATCACTACACAAAAAAATAAAATTAAATATGCATAGTATACCGGAACCACGAGTGAATGTTGCTAAGCGTTGCGCAGCCCATTAAGATGGTCGAAGTTACACGCTATAGCATTATTGGACCCTAACTATGAATTACTTCGATGGTTTTGGCGTACGAATCGTTTATGCGTTTCTTGCTAATCACTCTTCTTTATAAAGATCAGATAAGGCAACCTTCAAAATGGTATTATAGCATGTCATAGCTTTGGGCGACTAGTTATGTTTCTCTGTATTAGACAAAAATTAGCAATCCGTGAAGATGTTTAATTTAAAATTACTGTTAGCGTTCAATTGTTCCTAGTCTACCAGAAATTCGATTCTCATGACGACATGATTCGTGAGGTGTGGGGATTGAAGAGCTGAAGACATTCACTCAACCCCCGCAATCTCTTACTTCCTGTTGGGGCACTCATTGCTCGTCAATAATATCCTTCACAATAGTCATAGAGAGAATTTAATGAAATATGCACTTTGATATGAAAAAACGACTATAAAACCAAAACTAAAGCTCAAACAGTAAAGTGTTGTACCTCATTTGAATCAGCATTAAATGAGCAAAAAATTTTAATACAGGGTCACTTTTCGGTAGTACATTTTTTTTTCACAGGATGCTCTTAAAGTGAGAAGTAATTTTTTGTATCGCTTCAAATTTTACGGAAAAAAATTCATTGCTCGTTAAATTTGGTACCAAGAGCTGCAATACAATTTTTGTAGTATTGATACATTATCGAGTCATAGTAAAACACTTTTTGTTTTACCTATTGTTTTTAATCAATTTAATTTTTTATTGATTAAATTGTTAAAAAAGTCGGTAGTTTCATTGAAAAAACAAAAATATTCATAACTTTTCGTGCAATGAAGTTATGGCCATGCTGTAGAAACATTTTTTGTTGGAAATTACCTCCTCTATCTCCCTGTTTCGTTTCATCCACGACTTTTTGATCATTCTGTATATGTAAGTTTGTATTTATATATGTGTAGTTTATTTAACATGTGTATATGAGACGCACATATATGTGTAAATATGAATACATCCCATACGATATAAATAGTGTCCACCAAAAATATTTTCAAACTATCTTCAATGTCCAGAATTGGCCCTGTAATAGTTTGCTTATAAGTATCGATTAGAAGTTAATCATTTCCCTCTCCTTCATTTCAAAATTAGTGAGATATGAAACGGACAAAACATACTCGTAATTCCTTACTTATAGATCAGGATATTTTTTTCTTAACCTCTGATAAGAAATACGTCTATTTTTCAGAATTGACTATATCAACACTGGTGGATTAATGTAAGTGAATTATGGTCAAAATTTAAGTACTAATAATTGAAAGTTTAATATATAACTTTCGTCCAGTGCCTTTTTCCTAAAATGTCTCATTTAGAGACGTATTTTGGACTTGATAGTGGGATATAAATTCTCGTCCGGACAAAGTTTTCTCATATAGCGGCCCGCTCGGGACAGTAATGACCTATCCACATTTACTCGCAGCTAATAAATTAATTGACAAAACAGTTTGAAGAGAAAGTAAGTCACGGACAAAAATCACTAAGTATCAGAAATTTAAACTAACTATAAAGTTCACAGAATGAAGTGTATAAAGAAATAAATTAATAAACTTAAACTTAACTGAACTAAATGTGCTTGCAAACTTCCCTATATAGGAGAATGGTTGGATCTTAATCCGACATGCTGATCCACTGCAGATTCGTGGATAGTTTCCTTACCATGAGTAACGATCGTTATCAGATGTTTATGATAACAACCAGTATCGATGACTTGAACCAGTGACCAGCGGCGTTGAGGCGACTACTCAAACCACAACACAAGAATGTCAATGGTATAAAATTATTATAAATATTTAATATTGATAAAGTAGAAAACATGTAATAGACATGTCCGTATAGGTATCCGACTTTGTAATTGTTCATTTTAGTAATTAATAATATAAAATAAGATATATACTAAACAGAAAACTGTCTGTTAACTGCGAATTTAATTAACCAATGAAGCTTTTCGTATAAACCGTATGATATTTAACATTAAATATATTTTTTAAATCTCAAATACCGAAAAAAACAGTTAATATAACATTTGAAGTAGCTTTTAACGGTTTTGTTTTTAATATTTGTCGCTATGGCGTTCTTTCAGTACGAAAAACTACTTGTAAGTATAAACAACACTTGCTTATTGCTTTTATGAATGAAAGTGACAGCATAACTGTTAAAAATACCATCCAATATTTTCAGTGGATTTAAAAAAAATGTTATTCATATAAACTTTGTTCAGACAAATAACAATTCAAAATGAAAAAAAAACCAAATCGGTCGATATGTTCTGAAACGATAAATAATCTTTAGTTAAAAATTTTATTTTCAAAAAAGAATTGACATGAAAATGTAGCGGTACCAAATCTGCTGGCAGAACTTTTATATCAAACACAAACCACCGTATCCTCATACATATCTGTCTGCATTATTTTTTACCACTAATGAGCTATGTTCGCTTACTTATCGCGTATTTTCCGCTAAAGTAAAGGAAATCCTTAGTTGAGTGTCAAAGAGAACTTAGACCGCAACCCTCTGCTGTTTGCGATTCCAGCAATTTAAGGGATATTATTCTGCAAAATCATATAGAAAACTAGTCAAATAATTAAGGTCTGTAACATGAAGAGAGTAAATACTAAAATAGTTTGCGGTTATCTAAAAGTGTATACTATATGTAATAAATAATATATTTTGTATAACGGGTTTCCCGCGAATTCTTTGTTTGAAAACTTCTAACCCTGCTAATAATTAACTAACCGCACATAAGCGTTGTTGCGTTTACTTGAAGAAGAATATTTTTTAGTAGTTTCATATTATATTAATATAAATATTCCTCATTCGAGATAAATATTTTTGGCTCTCATAAAAATCTGCTTAATCTAATCTAAAGTTGCTACTTCATTATGAAATGTATGCTTATGTTATCAAAATTGCTTTTTGCTTTATGAACGTTGTTTGCACTTGCATTCACAACTATGTGATCATTGACTATGCTTTGGAAAATAGGGAACCTTGAAAACTGTCTAACTAATTGGGAAGCTGGTTCAAGTAGTTCCTCAAGAATAATATACACAATTGGACGTTATAAAATAATGCTATTACAGTTTAATATACTTTAAAAGTGGCTCTGGCGGGGATTTTCATTATACAAAGTTTCTGACAGCAGAAGATTTGAATTATCTTACTATCTGATGTATTATAATGTTGAAATATGACGCTTTATGATATGTTATAATAATTGGTCATATTTTCAGCACATCGTTGTCATGTTACCCAATAAAATCACAGTGACTGACTTTTCACTATTGCCAAAGGTATTCAATTGTACTATAGTGCATCGGCAGAATTTTACCTAACTTTTATAAAATGATGTCTGAAGTCTGGAAAATAGGGTCTGTTAGGCATTAACTTCATAGGCCCCTTTTGTAGGATACAGTATTTCCAAAGGTCTGTTATTTTCTATTAACGGTTATATATCATATTATTGTTAGATTAGATTATAAAATTTTACATTTTTATGGATTAAATATTCACTAGTTTTATAATTTTATACATTAAGTACATAGAACGTACCCTTTGTGTAAAGTGCGAAAATGTTTGAATCATTTGCAACGCATTTTTGTAATAGTCTTTATTCAGCTTTTCAGTAAACACTGTTCGTTTTGATGCATAAACCGGATTACACGAGTAAACCCATTTATGTTGATTTATTTTTGTCTACCTGTCACTTTAAACGAAAATTAAAATTGCAATAAGTTTTGTTTAAACGTGGTTACATTCCAATAAATTTTAAGCATTTATTAATAGTATAGTCTCTTGCATCTACAATATTATATGATTTTTATCGATATCAACGATGTGCATTGTATACGTTTTATCATGATTTTTATAATTTAATTATTCTTTTATTTTTATTTTTATTAAAAATAAAATTATGGAAATACTCTTTAAAATATATAAATCAAGTTATGTAATAATGTTTTTATATTGAAATTAAATTTTAAGATATTTATTCATTTAGTAAATCATTTTACAAGCAGGCTTGTTGGCTTATATTTACGATCTTCCTATACATCAAATCACACGGATTCAATTACAGAGAGTCTCTTCTGAGGTAAATCTATTTATTCGGATGTCTTGTCAAGAGTTTTTTTTTTAAATATCATAAACTCTAAGAGCCCAAGCACACGGCGTATTTCAAACGCGCAGACGACGTGCAGGCGAGGCGCAGATGACGCCCGTATACGCGCTTCATACGAGATTCGAACGCAACCTTGTAACCTACGCACACGGGGCGAATATGAAACGCGCGTCTACTGCGCGTATACGAGCAGTTACAGCCATACAGACGTGCTGTGGTCGCTCGTAGCTTCCGTGCGCTTCGTGAGCGCGCGCCTCTTCTCTGCGCCTTCTTTGCCTCTTTGTACACGCGTTCTAAGCAATGCAAACGCAAAAATCAGCATCTACGGCGCCGAAAGCGCGCGTACCTAAAACGTGCGTCGTTTGCGCGTTTCAAATACGCCGTGTGCTGTCTCTAAAGTAGTTATCCTTATATCTACATTTGACCATAATACCATACTACTCGTAGGTAACTTTGAAATATAGTTAAATTAAATTCTAAGCTATCCAGTGAAAAAATGAACGTTTATAAATGATTGGAATAATAATGTCATGTTGTTTACACAACATCGTTTAATAAGCTTAGGTTGTTTGTGAATGGAGGAATTGGTTTTCGACATTCTTGAGCATCATTAAATTCTCTCACATATCCAGATCATAAATCTGTATTCTATACTAATTATTACTCTCGACTTCGTATATAGTAATTTAAATACCTATATTAGTAGCGATTATTGTATTAATAACAGCAATTGTAGGTATCAAGATACATAATATTTTAAGTTAAATCTTTAGAAGCACAAATAAAAATGTACTGAATTAAAAGTTTAAGATGTATGCAGGAACAAACCGACATGTATTTTTTTAAATAACTTAATTAGTTTCTATTACTGCTGTATAAATCGATAAGATACTATTCCTCGTTTTATTCAAAAAGCTTTCATGAGGATGACATTTGTTACAATTTGAAGCACACACAGAATATGTTTGGTACAACTTTTTATTATTATATGTTTGAAGGGAATAATCGTAGAATATCTGATTACTTTTATATAATCAATAGAGAATATTGATTGAAATAATAGAGAATAGTCTGAAATTGTAATGTGTATTTATTAATATACATAGTAGTTGATGATAAATTAACACTAATTAATAGCGTCAGCTTATTTACGAAGAAAAAATATTTATGATAAACAAATAATTATTGAATTTCACAACTTCATTAAATTTTTGGTTTTAGTACGATAAATATTTTTATTTAAATAAATTTTAGTCCTAATCAATAATATTATAAATTCATTTTTTTTTCTTTTCAAATTTAGAATACCATCTTAATAATCTGTGAAAAACTAATAAGAAAATGTTTGACAAATATGACAACATTCAATATAATTTATTTATTCATTCTTAAAGTTATATATTTTATAACTACAGTTACAGCTATAAAATATTAGACGTTTTATTTTAGAATATTTAAAATTTTAATTAACTATTATTAGATAAAATATCTAAAAAATAAAGGGTATCCTTCGTTAAATTTGCTTGACATAAGTTGGCTTCGAGACTTTCGCGAGTGAAACTGCGATAAAATGCTTTTCCGATATAATAATGTCAAATGGATGTTATAAGTACGACATAATACGCAGTATCTATAAGAAGTTAATAAGTAGTACAAGTCATAATATAATTTATGTTTAATAATAAACATTTAACAAGTGTTCTTGTAATCGTATGAAGAAAGTACGAAATTATTAGTTGCGAGACTAATAGCTCAATATATATATATATATATATATATATATCCAAAATATTAATTTCTAGCTATGCTGGGTGCATCGGTGGCCTGTACATAAATTTTACTTTAATTGTGAAATTCAGAAAGCAATTCAGAAAGCGCTCACAGCGCCATCTATTATAATCATTCTTCCTCTTTTCGTTTGATGGCTTTCAATGATGCCAAAAGAGCACAGATGATTATGCCAGTGTCACGTAGAATGGAGAATACACGAAGTAGATTGATCGGTGCGATCGAGGAGCCGAGGATCGAGGATCGGTGCGATCGAGGGCAAAGAGAAAAAAAAGACCATCGAAAATAGCAATAATTTAATTTAAAACCCTTAAGACATAAAACAACACAAAAATTGAAGTTAGTAATGTAATATATATGTTATATTAAGAAAATCACAAAATTATATTTACAATAAAACAAAAAATATTTAAACTTAATTTTGTTACGTTTATTGAATTTACATTTACATACAAAAAATTACAGTCAGGATTTAACAAAATATTCAACAAACATTCAATATTTACAGAAGGGTAGATTTTGCAAGGAAGGATATCGTAGAGGATAAAGAACTTTAGGATAATTTTGACAGACTATGGGATACTGAACCTTCGTTGAGGCCGCATTCACAAGGAGTGGTCTCGTACCCTAATTTACAGCAGATTGTGGATATCACCCAACGTCGTTAACCGATTTTGGCTCAATCCAGAACGAATTTCAAGACTTGTCAAGATGAATTTTCACCAAAGCGCGCAAGTCCTCAGAAGAATTACAAAAGTATTCTAAATAGCCCGTACGAGCTGCCATTTTAGCACAAGAATCTGCGGATTTGTTACCCGGAATGCCAGATTGATCTGGAAACCATAGCAAAATAACTTGGAATCTTTTTCGTAAACATAAAAAACATAGCCTGTCTAATATTTAAAATAATGGAAATTCTTAATTTACTACAAAACAGGTTAGCTTAAATAGCTAACAGAGAGCTGAGAGAGTCAGTAGAGACTACTGTCTGTCGTGAGTTATGGGAGAGAGAGAGAGAGAGAGAGAGAGAGAGAGAGAGAGAGAGAGAGTATAAAATTGCTTCCAGAATGGCAACTGCTTCCACAAGTAAACACTAATTTCTGCGGAGGAGATTGCAGTATGATTCTATATTTTGAGATCTAACAAGCAGCACTAAAAAAGTTGAGATGTATTAGTAGAAATGAGAAGATGTTTTGACCAATTTTGATGAACTAGATTTTGGATATTGATATGCCATCAAAAACATAACTTGTAAAAAGAAACCAAGTCTCGCAACTCACTTCTTCTTCCGTAAAAAGTTGTGAGATCCATGTAATACCAAGTCGGCTAATTTATTCAAACCCTACTTAAGGGTTCTTCTGTTTTAAGTTATTACGTTAGTAGCTAACCTAACAACATCGTATAGTGATCATATCAATATTAAAAATCTTTGATGTTTTAAATAAATAGACTGACTTGGCAATCGCACTAAACAATCTAATTTAAAATAATATTCCTATGTGTTACTTCTTAGATACATTGTTTTCATGCGATTGCCAAGTCAATCTATTTATTTAAAACATCAAAGATTTTTAATATTGATATGATCACTATACGATGTTGTTAGGTTAGCTACTAACGTAATAACTTAAAACAGAAGAACCCTTAAGTAGGGTTTGAATAAATTAGCCGACTTGGTATTACATGGATCTCACAACTTTTTACGGAAGAAGAAGTGAGTTGCGAGACTTGGTTTCTTTTTACAAGTTATGTTTTTGATGGCATCTCATTTCTTTTTGTAGACAGTCCTACTTATTTTCCTTTCCGGTGTCTTCTACTTCTTTAATATCAACAACGTATTTTCTTAAAGCCTTCGCTAGGTCTAATGAGCTTTTCTTATTTTTGTAGATATTCTTCCTCTTTTTCTTTTCCGATACGATACAGATATATAATTTGATTGTCATGTCATACATATTGTGATCTCAAGTTGACAACTTGAAATACTTGACAAGAGAGGTGAATGAAGTATGTTTAGCCGGAAACAGTGTTGTCAGATTGCTGTCGATTTTTTACACCTAAACTTCCATAAAATTAAAGTTTTAAAAAATATTTTAAAAAGTGAATGTATACTTATGTACGTACGTAAAAAGTTATACTTATAATAAGACGATGCGCCGAGTTAATGGTTGGTGCGCGCCATCTGTAAACAGACCCTGAAAACCCACTAAAACAAAGTACTCGTCAAGACGAATCAAAGGAGCCGAAACTCGATTGGGGTGCGTCGTTTTATTACAGAGTTCCTATGACCACCTTCTAGCTACATCATCAAACCCTGGTTACCATTGAAAGACAAACTACTCGTCTAGAGGATTCAAACGAGCCCGAACTCGATGAGGCTGTGTCGTTTCATTGCGAAGTTCTTATGACTGCGTTCCAACTCCATTATCAGATTAGACCCTGGTAACTATCTAAAAACAAAGTACACGTCAAGATAAATCAAACGAGCCAAAATCCGATGGGGTTGCGACTTTTTATTACAGAGTTTCTATGATCACCTTCCAGCTCCATCATCAGACCCTGGTTACCTTTGAAAGACAAACTACTCGTCAAGACAATTCAGTCGAGCCCGAACTCGATGGGGTTGCGTCGTTTCATTACAGAGTTCCTATGAGCACCTTTCAGCTCCATCACCAGACCCTGGTTACCATTAAAGACAAACTACTCGTCAAGATGATCCAAACGAGCCCGAACTCGATGATGTTTTGTCGTTTCATTGCGAAGTACCTTTGCCTGCCTTCTAGCTCCATCAACAGATCAGACCCCGGTAGCCATCTAAAAATTAAGTACTCATCAAGACGAATCAACGAGCCTAAATTCGTTGTGGTTGCGTCGTTTCATTATAGAGTTCCTATGACCACCTTCCAGCTCCATCATCAGACCCTGGTTAGCATTGGAAGATAAATTACTCGTCAAGACGATTCAAACGAGCCCGAACTCAATGAGGTTGTGTCGTTTTATTGCAAACTTCCTATTGCCACCTCTCAGCTCCATCATCAGATCAGACCCTGGTAACCGTCTTGAAACAAAATACTTGTCAAGCCGAATTAAACGAGCTGAAACTCGATGGGGTTGCATCGTTTCATTACTGACTTCCTTTGACCACCTTTTAGCTACATCATCAGACCCTGGTTACCATTGAAAGATAAACTACTGGTCAAGAGGATTGAAACGAGCCCGAACTCGATGAGGTTGTTTAGTTTCATTGCGAAGTTCCTATGGCCACCTTACAGCTCCATCATCCGATCAAACCCTGGTAACCATCTAAAAACAAAGTACTCGTCAAGGCGAATAAAACGAGCTGAAACTCGATGGGGTTGCGTAGTTTTCATTAGGGTGTTCCTATTACCACATTCCAGCTCCATCACCAGACCCTGGTTACCATTGAAAGACAAACTACTCATCAAGACGATCCAAACGAGCCCGAACTCGATGAGTTTGTGTCGTTTCATTCCGAAGTTCCTATAGCCACCTTCCAGCTCTATTATCAGATCAGACCCTGGTAACCATTTCAAAACAAAGTATTCGTTAAGACGAACCAAACGAGCCAAAACTCGATGGGGTTGCGTCGTTTCATTACTGAGTTCCTATGACCACATTCCAACTTCATCACCAGACCCTGGTTACCATTGAAAGACAAACTTACTCGTCTAGAGGACTCAAACGGGCCCAAAATCCTTCCATTGGCTACCTTCTAGCTCCTCCATCAAATCAGCACCATGTAATCATAATATTGCATTGTCACATGATTTACTATTATCTTGGATCAAATTTAATTTGCAAGTTTTGTTGACAAATATCGAGACAGGTGAAACAAAATAAAAGCTTGTAAAAAGTGAGTTTACACATCCAGCGCAATGAAGTAAGTTAGCGCAATTGCGCGGCGCCTACTACTTAGCTTTATGTTGTCGGTTTTTTGTCACAGAGTACACGCGCATCGTATAAAAATTTACTCTCATCAAGAAGTTATAGCTTTAAAATACAAAAGTTATTTTGAGTCCTTATTTTATATATTTATTTTTATTTATTTAATGTTAATATACATTAATTAACAGTTATTGCTGTTATGACTCACTTAATCAATCAGGTGTATTCTAATAATGACATAATTATATGAACTCAAAAATGATGATCACGCTGGCGAAATGGTGCGCGCTGTTGTATATTAAGCGGGAGATCCCGGGTTCAATCCCCGGCAGAGTAAATTTTCTTTCTCTGATCTGCTTTGGTGAGAGTCTTTGGTAGTGGCTAGTTACCACCCTATCGGCAAAGACGTGCCGCCAAGCGATTGAGCGTTTTGCTACAATGCAGTGTAGAAACCGATTAGAGGGATAGGTTTAATATAGCTGCCAACTGAATAAAATAAAATAACTTACGTACGGGAAGCGTGGAAGCCGTGGAGCGGGCAAATCACCTCAGCCAGTCGCGGTTATGATTTATTAGTGTTCTTTAATACTTTGCGTGATTTTGGTACAGCTACATAAGACATGTCCCATTCTTGCTTTTTCATTCCGTTGACCATTTTACAGGTTACATTTGAAGATAATTATATCTAGGTACCTATCTACACCTATTATTCCACTATATTATACTTGTACGGGTACATTGATTCATTAACTGCAAATGTAACTTTGTAATCCTATATATTTATATGGGATTACAAAGTTATTTATGCAGTTGGTGTATCTAGAAAACTGGACCGAAATTGCAAAATATTTGAATTTTTCCTTGGTTTATATACTAAACACTAATGGTATTCTAAATTTGAAGCTTTTATGTCTGCTAGAAGTGCCTTAGAGTTTTGATGATCGGTCAGTCAGTGAGTGACAAAATTCGAAACTTTGACTAATTATAATTCTTAAACTACTGGTTCAAATTGAATGAAATTTGAAATTTACCGTGTTTATACAATGCCTGCTTAGGTATTGAAAATTCAGACTTCTAGTTTTATCCACAACGAAGTTATAGGGGGTCGAAAATGGCCTGAGTTGCTTCGAGAAAAGATAGTACGGCCGTGCAACTTTTTTTTTTTGCTCGACTTGGCGGAGGCACTGCCGTGCCTCCAGATTTGTATCTGATGTACCTTTAACCACGCTATGTTCTGCTACAACAGGAGGATTGTATACAAGAGCTTGAAAATATATAGTAAAGAGACGATTAGAAGAAAAAAATATTAAGGTATGAGGTAGCCTGGTAAATTTAATAAAATTTGTCTAAAAGTCAAGTCAGTAGGTGCTGTTACTGGAACAAAGATGGGATAATTCCTTTTTTTAAATGAGTGACACACATCAAACTTATAATAAAAACATACATACGTTTGAATTGGTATTTGTAAATATATCTAAAATTATGGAATTGAAATTGAACTGAATCCATGTTAGCATTAATAAAAAAATATATAGGGTAAAACAGGGTATAACTGGCCTCTTGCAGAAACTGGCCACATAAAATTTCATCGTTTTATAATAAGAGTACTATGAAAGCTACATTATTTGTAAGCAGTTTGACGTATTGTATGGATAAGTAGTTTCCATTTTAGTTTCAGTTTTATCCACTATAGAAACTAGCGACAATTTTGGCGGTAATTTTTGACACTTGGCGGAATATGTCTTGTCATGAAAGGTCATCTGTTGTGAAATCGTTTAGGAGTCACCTTTCTGAGATTAAATAGGTATTTAGTGTTAAAGTGACGTCTACTTGTTTCTCTCATATTTATTGGCTGCTATTAACGGTAAGTATTGATAATTTAATGTTGTTTTCTGTTAGAATGCAAAAAAGCGAGGATAGACTGGGTGGCCAGTTATTGGTTTAGATAAACGTATTTTTTCACTAACTGGCCATGTTATGCCAGTAACTACATTTTTACTCAACCTTTGATTTTTAGAGAAATTCAACCGTATTTATATAGTACATAAGATTTACTATCATTCGTATAAAATAATTTTATTTGAAACGTAATTTTTCAGTAACTGGCATACTCGATCAATTTATGTGGGTAGTTACTAAAGCTGTCTATTTAATTTGCAGCATCAAGGATAGTAGACTACATAATGGGTAAAAAGCGCCAGTACACGAAAGAATCTATGGATAATGCTATAAAATTTGTCACAAGTGGAGGTTCTGTTCGTCAGGCTTCAAAAAAATTCGATGTTCCCAGAAGCAGCATTCAATTTAAATTGCTAAACCCATTGACAAAATTTAAATCTGGACCAGATCCAGTGTTGACTGAAGCAGAAGAAACCACGTTGTGCAACCATGTTCTCTTACAAGCTAAACGTGGATTTCCTATGAATAAAGAAGACGTGAAATTAGAAGTCCAAGAATTTCTCAAAAAGAACCCAAGACCAAATCCATTTAAAAACAACAAACCAGGAGATGCATGTTTTCAAGCATTTCTAAAACGGTTTCCTGTTATTTCTATCCGGACATCTGAAGGAGTTACAAATTCTAGCTCATGTGTATCTAAGCAAGACATACAAAAATGGTTTCAAGAGATTCGAGACTATTTACAAGATGAAAAACTTGCTGATGCCATTGCAGATCCAACACGAGTATACAATGCTGACGAAACAGGCTTTAACCTTTGCCCTAAAACAGGTAAAGTCTTAGCAGAGAAAGGCAGCAAAAATGTTTATCAAATAGAAAAAGGTTCTTCAAAGGAAAACATAACCGTTTTATTCACTTTTTCTGCTGCTGGTTTTACCTGTAGCCCTCTGATTATTTATCCATATAAGAGAATCCCTGATAAAGTAACAATGAGTGTGCCAAGTGGGTGGGGAATCGGACGAAGTGACTCAGGTTGGATGACAGCTGCCGTTTTTGCGATTACATAGCCAACTGCTTATATCCAGAGCTGTTGGCCAACAATGTTACCTTCCCAGTAATATTGTTTGTCGACGGCCATAAGACCCACGTGACTATCCAGGTGTCAGAACTCTGCTGATCTTTGAAAATACATCTGATTGCACTATACCCAAACGCAACACGCATATTGCAACCAGCTGACGTAGCGGCATTCCGTCCAATCAAATTAGCGTGGAAAAAGGGGCTGAGCGAATGGTATGCGAAAAAAAACTATGAACAAAATTTAAACAAAGAGGCTTTTGCTCCTTTACTCAAATCTGTAGTAGAGACAAGTATTAAAGAGAGCACTTTGATTAACGGTTTTCGAGTGACTGGTTTATTTCCATTCAACGAACATAACGTGGATTATAGTAAGTGTATCTCTACCAAAGAAAAATCAACAACACAGCAACAAAATGAGACAACAGAACAAAACATGGCAAGTACTTTATCATATCGAGAATTTTGTGATATTGTTGGCGAGGAAATCGTTGAACAGTGTCAAAAAGTCACAAGATTAGACTGCATGGATAAAAATTTCCTTGCAGTCTACCGTCTGTGGAAGAGAATGAGTGAAGGAATGAAGAGAATTCCTCATGTAGAAACTGAAACTGAGTGTTTAGTACCCGAAACTATTGGAAAAGCTTCAGAGTCTGATTGCATTCCTAGCATTTGCATTGCAGAACTACATAGTACGAGTATATATGATCCTGGCCCATCGACCTCCACTAGCTCTAATAAAAAAATAACCATAATTTCAAACGAATCTCTTGAACATTATTTAAAAAGAAAACCTTGTCCAGCCTCACCTAAACGAAAAATTAAACACCAAACAGAAAAAGTATCTTTTGCATTAACTTCAGATGGCTTTTTACAACTGATGAAAGCAAAAACCCTAAAAAAACAAGAAGAAGAAGCAGCGAAAGAAAATAGGAAGAGAATGCGTGTAGAGAAAAAAAACCAAAAAGAAAATAATGTGCCTAAAAAGAAAACAAAGAAGATTTTAGCTGCCAAGGATTCGGAAAGTAAAATGAATAAAACGGAGATTCTTGACACTCAAAATGTATCACCAGTGAATAATAAACCCAAAAAGCACTTAGCCGTGGTATGCTGTGACGCTTGTCTGAATCCTATAATAAAGAGGATTATTCAGTGCAGTCAATGTAACCAACAGTTTCACCAAAACTGTGTCCCATCCTTTCATAGAAAACATATTCCTGAAGATGATGAAGATTCATTTCTATGTCATCAGTGTTTCCACTGCAGTAATACTGATTCATCTGAGGGTGATGAATTGTTTGAAGCTATATTTGAAGAGTCTAGAAAATAAGGCTTTTAAATTTATTTCATAATTATCTCTACAGAACTTAAAATTTTAAATAAGAAATTTATGGTTAAAATATTATAAAATAGGCTTTCTATAGTACGTTCAACTTGTTTAAATAATTATTTAACTACAAATAACTCTTCTAGATCTAAACTCTAATAACCTTAAACATCTAAGGCAATTCATGTTCTTAAGGGTTCTCAATTAAATCTCTTTAAGCCCTACAAGATCACGATTAAATGTAATTGTATTTGTTGAACGATGAGACGTAAACTCGTCAAGGAACTTTAAATCTTAATTGCAACGAAATTGATGCTATTTTCTAATAAAATAAATCCTGACGTCAAGATCAACTGACTCCTTATTTTATCCCGTTGCGTCTGAAGAAGTGTCCAAATGACATTTTATATCATGTAATCTTGTTTTAGATATTAATATTTCATCAGACCCTGTAGTAGAGTAATTTAAAGTGTAATTTGTGTTTTACTTATAAAATCGCACAAAAACGTTTTAACTATTTTAAAAAATAACAAATAAAAGTAATGGAGAATAAAAAATAATATAAAAATTAGTCATAAGTTGAATTACAAAGTGACTACGAATTCATTTTACTTCGCGTTAAGCTATTTAGTTTTTCTTACAGAGATGAACTATTATACATCAGAAACTTTCTGTAGTATTTTCTTGCGTCCCTTTCCCAGGAAGGTCCCTTTTATCGCGGTAATCTCTCTTAATTCGATGTAAGGTTCAAATCCTAGCGGATTATCCTTCGAGGCCTTGAGGTAACATAAATCCTGAGCTTTGCGGTACTTAATTTATGATTTATTTTACTCTGCTATAACTGAGTATGAGAGAAAGTGGATAAAAAAGCTTGCGATAGGGTGGACAAGTAAGTTAGTAGTTTTTATTTTCACGATCTTATTGATAATAGTAGTGTCCATTTAATTTTCTGATTACATCCATTATTAAGTACATCCAGTTTTTATGGTGATTTACCGGAATGTTCCACTATTAAGCTCTTAGTGTTATATTTTATAACCCATGTTAATCACATAATCCATAATTATGGATAGTATAGATTTTTAAGATGAACGAATTATTAAAACTGGTTCCGTATTACAGTTAATATTTCCGAAGTATATTTTAAGAATGAACAAATCTTTTCTCTTTATTATGTAATTAAAGGGAAATTATTTATAATTTATAATTATGTATCAGTTATAGGTAGGCACAGTCATGCGAATAAAATAATTAAAAACATACATAGTATAGATAGTTTAACGAAATTGATATAATCAATTAAGTTTCATTTCATGTATGAATACTTTTTACCTCACATTTTATGTAGATTATATTTTGTTTTCATTTTATTTTTTTGCATGATATGTCATACAAGAAACGAACTATATTAAAGTATGAGAAGGACTTAATATTTATTTTGAAAAAGGGTTGTGAGGATAAGGATAGCAAACATCAGTTATACCACATTGTATACTAGTTTGGGGTGTTTTGTCGTTGACCTCCTCGTGGTGTATCCTGGGCAACGTAGTCCGCGACATCCGTCGCCAAGTGGTTGCTGGCTGCGGCTAACAACTGACTGGTGGGCGCGAAAGCGCAGGAGAATGACTCGCTCTTCTCCTCACGAGGGACACGAAAGCGCAGTGATGGGTGTGAAGGTGAATAAGCCACTGGCCCCTGGACAATCAGACGGCGGGCACGCGGGCAAGCGGAATGGCCCGCAGTTTGGAGGGTAGCTGGGCGTCCAGTGGTGGGTGGAGCACGGAAGCGCGGTGGGGTGTTTGGCAATGGGTATGTGGCCGGTGAGAGCGCAGTGCCGAGAAGGCGCAGAGGAATGAGGAGAAAATTTTTCCCACCGGTAGCAGGAGCAGGTAGGTTCGCTCGTCCACTTGCTGCAGGGAGCACGTAGCGCGTGGGTCGCCTCAGCCCCCGCTGTCAGATCACCGGTGGGGGTTGAGTCACTTAATGCTGACAATCTTCTGCTTTGCGAAGGAGATCTGGTGGCAAGTCGCCTGATATTGGAAATTGAGCCAGTCTTAGTACTCCTCTGCCTAACGCAAAGGAGACCGCTGGAGCGGCTCTTCAGAGGGGCTGCAAGGCCAATTGCCGGGGAGTCATGGCTGTATGCGAAAGCTAAGAAAAGCTGTAGAAGAAAAGCATGGTCCTCCACTACGGCGCCAACGGTGTTGATGGGTTTAAGTGGGTATTCTGGCCTACCAGACTAACGTGCAGTCCTGCCCGGTCGGGAGTCCCACATACCCTCCGCCATATGGCGGGACACGTAAATACATTTCCCATCGTTTAAAAAAAATGGTTGTATATTAGCTTATCTCAATAATACCATATATACTTTACCTAACGATAGCTTAAACTATACTATTTTAATTTAGTTTCTAGTTTCTATATACTAGCTCTAATTTCGTAACATAATAATATATAAAATACATAATTATCCTACTTACTGTTAACAATGGCTTTGCAGATCCTTAAGTTCCGTAGACCAGTAAATTAGAAAAAAACAAAGTTATTTGTACCAATTACTATTTGGTATGTTGTTTAGCACAAGTGTGTAAAAACTTACCGAAACTAAATGAAACAAATAATCCATACATATAAAATGCTTTGTCCTGAATGACTGACTGACTGACGGATCAACGCACAGCCTAAACCGCTGATTGTAAAGACCCGAAACTTGGAGGGTGTCTTTTTTGTATGACGTAAGCATCGGATTAGAAAGGATTTTCCGAAATTCTACCCCTAAGGGGGTGAAAAAGGGAGGCAAAGTTTGTTTGGGCCAATGTGATTCCTTGGTCCAATCTACTTTAAATTTTTCAAAAATATTCTTTAACAGAATTGATTGAAGACTTGTTTCGTATATATCCAAATTCATCTCCTAACAGGGTTAAAAGAGGGTAGAAAGTTATTTGCTTGGAAGTTGATATCAATACTCCTTAGTACTTTTGATTTAAACTACATTTTATTGACACAATACATGTTTGACAACTGAATGCGTCTATTATTGGTCTATTATAAAATAATTTCCAGTATCGACGCAGGTGTAGGTGATATCTTTTTTTGAATGCTCTTGGTGAAACAGGCATACGACAACTAGCATACAGCCTAATATTAATTATACAAAAGTGTGTTATTGTATGTTGTATTTTTATTAGTACATTAGATAACAAGCTGTGGCAGCCGAGTAAGAACACTCGAATCTGCAGTGCTCATTTTGTTGGAGGTTGTATATATGTAGATTGTACATGTGAGTTCCGTAGTGTGTGTAGTGTTTTTTTATATTAATTTAATTATTATATAAAATAATTAATTGAAATTATTTTATATAATAAAATAATTTCATTATTTAATATTTTTTTGAGTATTATTATATTTTATATAATAATACTCAAAAACTTTTTTTGAGTGAAGTCTAAGGTGGAGCACGCAAACTCAAATAGTGCCTGTTCACTCTTGCCTTAAAAATCCCTAAATTGTACGTATCGGGAAACAGTGACGCAGGAAAAGAATTCCATTCCTTTGCAGTTCTAATAATGAAAGGAGATGCGAACCGCGAGGTGCGAACCGGAGGAATGTCGACCACGTATGGATGAAATCTCCGTCCATGTCGTGTCGTCCGATGGTGGAATGGTGCTGGGGGAATTAATTCGTGCAATTCCTGTGCACACTCACCGAAATGCAACCTGTAGAAGACACACAGACTAGCAACCAGCCGGCGATGTTCGAGGCTCTGGAGCCGTCTTGAAGCAAACATCTCATCGCCAATGAGTTTCCTGGCACGCCTGTCGATAGATTCAAGGGCTTCGAGCTGATACCGGGCGGAACCATCCCACAGATGGCAACAGTACTCCATGCAGGAGCGGACTTGAGCTGTATAAAGACTTAACAGCTGGTCCGGTGTGAAATAATGACGGACCTTGGAGAGGATGCCCAGTTTTTTTGAAGCAGTCTTAGCCCTGGATTCGATATAGTTTCCAAAATTGAGTTTGGACGATAAGTCTATACAGAGAAGTTCAAGATGGTTAGTGACTGGAACAGGTACAGTTCGGAAAGTGGGAGCCAGGTTAAACGGGCTCTTTTTAGCGGTGAAGAGACACGCCTGGGTTTTAGAAGCATTGAATCTCACTAGATTGGCATCACCCCAATCGGAGGCAGCCTGAAGAGTAAGATTGGCACGGTTGACCATTGCTTCTCTAAGATCGTTCACTTCTGTTTGACTCGATCTTGCACTGGAGAAGTATCTCTCCGCGACAGTGCTGTCACCTGCGTACCCAAAGATACCGGGTTTAAGCAGATCGTTTATGTGAAGCAGGAATAGTGTTGCGGAGAGAACAGATCCTTGGGGTACCCCGGCATTGATAGTCAATAGGTCAGACGAGCAGCCATCAACAACTACACGAATTGACCGTTCCCTCAAGAAATCAGAGATCCAAGTACATAGAATATTGGGAATACCATAAGCAGGAAGCTTCGCTATAAGACCATCGTGCCAGACCCTGTCGAATGCCTTCGAAATGTCAAGTGAGACAGCAAGGGCCTCACCATATTTATCGAGGGCTTCCCCCCAGAGATGTGTAGCGTACACGAGAAGATCCCCAATAGAGCGGCGTTTGCGAAATCCGTATTGCCGATCGCTGAGGAGATCATTATCTTCCAGGTATGCCAGAAGGCGATTGTTGACAGTACGCTCCATTACCTTGCATAGGATGGAGGTGATCGCGATTGGGCGGTAATTCGCAGGGTCAGTACGACTTCCCTTCTTGGGTACGGGTTGTACGTTCGCGAGCTTCCGTGCCTTCAGAACAATCCCAGATCGAAAAGAAAGACGATACAGACGTGTCAGGACTGGAGACAATTCGGCTGCGCAATTTCTCAATACAATAGCAGGAATACCATCAGGACCACTGGCTTTGTTCACGTCTAGACTGCGTAGTGTTTTGAGAACCTCCTTTTGGTAAATGTGAATTACAGGCATTTTGCATCCACAAGGAGGTAACTGAGGTGGAAATTTGACCTAATCTATAATTAACAGCATTGTCAACATCATAAAAATATGATTGCGCATAACATGGTGAGTATATGCAGCAGTTATAAAAATTTCGATAAAATTTCGTTGCAAGACCTATATTTAAAAAAATTCGTTGAAAGACCTATATTTCGGACCGTGTTGACAACAGACTTTGACAATAAACAAAATTTGTGTATATATGTCATTGTACATATATGTCTGCCGTAGTGTGTGTAGTGTTATTTAAATGATTTTAATGTATTTTTTGAGCATTATTATTCAACTATTAATTAATTTTATAATTAATAAATACCTCCACTTTTACGTCATACGGTTGATTACTTACTCTGGTCTGTGGTATTACTTTCCACGGATTATTTGTGTGGTTCTTTGGTGTTCTTAATTACTAAGAATATCATCAACATCGAAATAATTCAAATGAAAAAAATTGCCACGAAACATACAGTAATGAATATTCGAGATTATGTAAATATAAAAATTACTATCAGAACCTAAATTATGAAATTAAAAAGAATCATTGTGAAATTAATTACTAAATTAACAAGTAAAAAAAATAATTAAAGTCATGACAAATGAATGGGTGTTGTACGCGATCATGGTCTAGTACTAATACTTAATACTAGGCCGAGTACGCGATACGATGTCAAGTGTCATCGAGTGAACGTATCAACGTACACAATACTAGGTGGACTAAGTATTACGACAATTGGAATAGGTGCGGCCTAGTATCCTTAAATACCTAATCTTTTGATCTGTTCTAGTAAATACGACTCACCTCTATCAATGGTGATTCCTAGAAAAACTGTTGCATTAACTAAGTTCAGTTTATCGCCATTGAGTTCTGGTTGCATACCAACTAATTTTAGATTAGGCGCTGAAAATTTGATACAATTAGTTTTCTTACTATTAAGAAGTATGTTCTTCACGCTAAACCTGTTCTCTACTTTAGAGAGGGCACTGTTTAAGTCGTCATATTTTGTTACTTGTCTTTGCAATTTAATTATTAATGAAGTATCTTTAACAAACGATATATCATGTTATATATATATATATATATATATATATATATATATATATATATATATATATATATATATATATATATATATATATATATTTATGTTGTATATATATTTATGTTAAATATTCCTCTAGAACGTGTTCGTTTCCTCGTAATTTCACTTCACCGCCGATTACGAGGTAATGACAAGTACTTAAAACACAGCGGTGCTAACCTAAATTTGAATACCCAAATGACTGTTATTACGCTGTTGTTATTAACGCAAATTCATTATAGTTAACGAGGTTAAGATTTTAGAAAAACAATTTTTAATTGAAATTTTAATTTCCTAGATATTTAGCATAATTATTTGCAAGACTGAATTTAGAAAACTTCAGTCTAAGATCTTCTGTAAGTATTGCCTCTAGTAATCTAGAGAGTTGTTGTACATGGTCTTCAAAATATTTAGAAAGTCGGCGTGCGGGGTTTAGGTCACCTACTACTACTCGCACCACTATACCAGAAAGGTTGTCTGTCAAAATTTTTCAATATATCATTTTTTTCTGTCCTCAGTAAAACTTCATCTATTGAGCAAGCCAAATGGTGAAATTTAGCCTCTTAAATAGTGGTCCAAATTGATCACGAAATGATCATAATTGGTTAGTGATTTTTAGACATTGGTCAATATTTTGACAATAATAACAGAGGGTTAAAAATTCCAAGGAAATTGATAAAATCTTGACGACTGAAATTAATCCTACAAATTCGTTATAAAATCATTTCAACGCATCTCAAAATAGTCACAATTGGTCAATTGATTTTTAAATTAATCTATCATCTATCATAAGTTAACTGACCATGACAATATAAAAATCTCTAGCAGGGGCTAGAGATTATATGGCATATCTCACACTATTTTAATTTTTAGCATAGAAATAAAAATATTATTGTTATTAAAAGTGTTCATTAGACTATTCATTAGGATGTCTCGTGAAATATATTTAAAAAAATTGTGTTGACTTAAATTTGTCCCAGATTTTTAAATGTCGGCATAAACGTTTCTTTATAACATTAGGCTGAACTTATCTGACAAGATGCAGCGAATTAAAAAAAAATTTAAGTTTGTTAAAATCATCATTATTTTAGTTTTTTCAGTAGAACGAATAGTCAAAAACGTACTGGCATAACATGGCAACCTTCCTTTAAATAAGAGTAAGTGAATTGAAAATTCTACTCTCGTAGTTGTTAACAAGTACATCTACCTAGGACAAAAGAACCAACTTGGTAGTACCAACGTGGTACCAACTTCGAGAAAGAGGTCGATTTTCGAATTCAGCTAGGATGGACATCGTTTGTTAATTTAAAAAAAAAAACGTATTTTTATCAGTCATATTATGTCGAAAGTCTGAAGTCGAAAGTCCCGATGGAGCAAAATGGTTCTCAAGTGGATACCATATACCGGCAAGCGCAGCGTCGGATGGCCGTCCGCGAGATGGACGGACGACTTAAGGAAAGTCGCCGGAAGCTGTTGGATGGAGGCTGCTTTGAACCGGTCGCTCTGGAGGTAGATGGGGGAGGCCTACGTTCAACAGTGGACATCCAACGGCTGAAAAGATGATGATGATAATAATTTGTTAAGATTTCGTGTAAATTGATTGAAATATAACGATAATTGTTGAAAATGTCCGAAAAAGTCAATCCACCTTAGAGCTTTCATCGCTGCCTATATGTAATGTAATATAATAAGCAATATATGAGGGGATATGCCTGTTTGGAGATCTACAGAAACGCGGTAATTGTAAAGCTATTTATATAAATCCTTATCGATTAAGAACAAGTAACAAATACGTTAGTTACGCGCTCCTCGCTGTCCACATCTCCATTACCCTAGTAGAGCAAAGTGGTCAAAATTGCATTTAGGTGCCTTAATCTAAAATTAGGTGCTCAAATTTTTTATTGAAACAAAATTTGGTATTAATCTGAACTGTCTGCTAAAGATCAAGCTGGCAGAGTTACATGAAGTAATACTTAAATTAGACAAAAAAATATATACATAATTAAAATTATGTATTTATTATTATATATTATATTTTTATTCACAATATGTTTAGTTTGTACACGCTATTTTTTGCGACTCTTTTACAATTTTCCTGTGGCAGGACTACTGGAAGAGATTCCATCATGGGATAAGTAGTGCCTTTGTAGCAGCATTGTTTTATAAGTGCTTTTTCCTATTTGTATTCTAGTGTGCATAAACTGTTAAAATAAAATTAAGAGCTTTTTAAGTGCTTTCTATGTGTGAATAAAATAGATAGATATATAAACTCTTTTGCAAAAAAAACGGGCACTTAAGCAAAGAACTATTTTATAGTTACTATTAGTTTGTTTGACAATTTTAGGTATTGTTATCCTCAGAATTTTATAAATTAATTAGGAAGGAATAGTTTTCATCAGTTTTATCATAACATTTTAATTAAATTATTAAGAAATAATGTTTAAGCTCAAAACACTATGATTGTACCTGCTCGCTAAATAAAAATGAAACGCGTTAATTTCTTTGTTTTTCTTGAATACATTTAAAGCAGATAAAAGTTTAGTATTGAGTGTGACCCCCTCTTGCTGAAATCACAGCTTGCATTCGTCTGGGCATGCTAGTGAGTATATCTTTTATGGTTTCTTGGGGAATACGTTCCCACTCCGCGGTAATTACATTCTTTAGCTCTCTGATGGTCTGCGGAGCCGGCTGCACTGATCTCACTCGTCGCTTCAGAACGTCCCAGACATGCTCTATGGGATTGAGGTCCGGACTTCTAGCTGGCCAGTCCAAACGACGAATTCCGACTTCTAGCATATACGCATCCACACCGCCAGAACGGTGAGCGCGAGCGTTGTAGTCCATAAAAATTGAGTTTTCGCCAAGAGCGGTTAAGCGGGTTGTGCATAAGGAAGTAGAACTTCCGTTATGTATCGGTGTCCAGTCAGTGTACCGTTTTCGATGAAGACTAACTCCGTACGATTCATAGAATTTATTCCTGCCCAAAACATAACAGAGCCCCCTCCATAAGGTGTGATTTCTTCAAAACATGCCTCTGCAAAGCGTTCTCCTCGTCCACGTAGCACTCGCCGACGTCGGTCTTCACCATGCAGAGATATCCTGGCTTCATCGGAGAACAATACCCTATCCCAGTCTTCATGAGTCCATGACACACAATTTCGAGCGAAGCTAAGCCTGGCAACTCGGTGTCCACGGAGTAATTTAGGGCCGCGTGCCGGGCGATGACTGTGTATATTAGCAGCGAGAAGCCTAATCCTGACCGTCCATAGACTAATTTGCACATTTCTTACTTCTTGAAGGGTGTTCTTGAGGTCCACATAAGAAGATTTGCGATTTCTCAACGCTTGACTATCTAGAAAACGATCATCCCGTGGTTCGGTAAATGTCTTTCTACCAGAACCAGGCCTTCTCTTGACGGAACCGGTCTCTTGATAGCGCTGCCAGGTCCTTTGAACTGTCGACCGACTCACATTTAGCCTCTGAGCCACGAAGCATTGACTGCAACCTTCTTCAAGCAGCGCAATAATTTTGCTCGCTTTTATCACTTTAGCTACCATTTTCGAGATTGCTAAACAGCAATAACAATACTTTTAAATGTCAAGGACACCAGATAATTTAATAAAAATTGACAAAAAGTTAATTAGAGTCGATATTAACTATAGGGAATTCGCGCCACAAAATGTAGTTAAAGTTATTTTCTTTGAAGACCAGGCTCAGTCAAAAATTTGAATTTGGAATGTACTCTTATAAACATTATGGCACTTTTATAACTGGCCAGTAATATGTTCAAATGATTAAAACCTTTTTGGTATTTTATTTTTTTCAGCCAGGAAGAAAATCGAAACCGCCGTTTTTTTTTGCAAATGAGTGTATATTTGTATTCGACATACTGTGATAGATTAGAATATTAGATCTAAAACAGTCCAAACTAAGCAAGCAGCGCCACCTAAAGAAAATCCTTATAAATAATTATTATCGCACTATTTTTAAGTGATTTTTAAGTGCTTTAATAATACCGTATATGCCGTCGGAAGCAATTAAATTTTACACGATCTGCAGAATCAACCGTTGCAGTTCCGAAGACACAATTTAAAATAGAATACAAAACAAAACAAGCTCATTAAAATATAACTACAGCTCTATAATTACTTTTTAGGTGCTTAAATAATATAAATTTTTGGAAAAAAAAAGCCTAGATCTTCAGTATAATCATTGATCTATTAATGCTCTGTTAGTAAAACGTCAGGCAGGCAGAACCGTATGTAAATTTGGTATCAAAAACATGGTACTGGCTGTACGTTTAAACGCTTTTTAGGTTCTAAAGAAATATGTGGAGGGGCAGAATGAATCACCTCTCATCCCTTATATTGTTATATAAGAAGTATAATATGAACATACTTGGGTAAAAATGAAAAGACTAATTAAGACTTCAAGTATATGTATCGACTACTTTGCGAGTGCTGTGATGACAAATCTATCGATGCTGATTTATATATGTATAGAGAATTAAATTACCTTTGATTCTTATGAATGTTTATTTGGGAATTTATCCCTATTATCTTAGAATTGTAGAGTAAATATAATCATAGTTTTTATTCAAATATATTAAAGATACTATAAATTTTCCAGATGGTTCTTAGTAAACATTATACGTCTCTTATTCTAATGTTTAATACAAAAATTGTTGAATGGTTTGTCTCATTGATTAAAAGCACCCATAACCAAGTATTAACTGGCTAATGGGAGAAAGTTGTCTGGATTTATGTCGAAACTGATGAAACAAACAGTAACTTAAGCATCTACTACAGCGAGATACCGTTTTTTATAACAGCAATAGTGTATCTGCAAGATAAAAAAGTAGTATAGCAGATGTAACAAATTTTTCGCTATCGTAAAATCATCATAATTACCTTTTATGAAAATTAGAAAAAACTTCACTCTAAAATGATAATACAAAATTTTATTATTAGTTTTATGCTAATGTTATATAATGCATTTTATGGACTTCGCAACGTATTAGTAAGATTAAACTGACGCTATTAATATCCTGTGAGGTAATATTTTCTGCACTTAATGGGACGTCAGATGGTTGCTTTAAACTATTTGTGAGAAATTATATGCTCTCACAAACGGAAGTCTCGCAGAATGCATACTAGTATACAAGAGATAAACGGTCACACACGAGTATATAAAGACAGTTCACGATACTTTACTGAGTACTCGAAAGAACTCGCAATACAGTCGTCTGGAATGTTAAACGCAATTCGTTTAAATATTGTATTTTTATATTTATATTTATTAAAAAAGGTCATGAATATCATATTTAATGAATAAGTTCTTAAATAAAAGTATAATATAAATTTTCAATAATTGAAAATATACGAAGCGTGCAGTTTTTATTGCGAAATTCCATCGTGAATACTTGGATAAGCCAGTATAATTAAAAGCACAAGGTAATTTCCTTTCATAGAAATTATTCGTGATGTTTACGTAACTTAAAATAAAATATAAACAACAATGTCGTTTATACTTTATATTAATTTAATTAATAGAATATGTCCATAAGAAGACTTTTGACTAGCCCGTTGGCGCAGTTGACAGTGACCCTGCTTTCTGCTCCAGGGTCGTGGGTTCGACTCCCACTCGAGTCTGGAGTATAATATATATTTATTTATATATCTATCGTTCATATATTTATTTTATGTTTATTTATTTAAAAAATGTATATATATCAGTCGGCTGCTACCTAAAACACAGGCATTAAATATAACATCCTAAGGGACAGACGGCCGTGTGTGTATGTTAAACATATTTATTTATTAAAAAGAAAAAATAACAATCTCAATAGCAATAATCCTATTAAATTACGTATGAGTACATCAATTAGTATCATCTTACATTCACGATAGTACTTAACAATATATTTATTTTGTTTATATTGATAATTATTATCAATCTTTTTTAAACATAATTATATTATTTATATTTACTCATAATCATAAAAACAAGCAATTTCTTTTTCAATAAGTTAAAAAATTTAATTCGTTTTTTCTGTCAACTTTTATATAAGCCCCACTATATCATAGAGTCGTTTATTCAAAGATGTCATAAAATACATAAGGACTCCAGTGTTGTATTCAACAACAAACTTGCTCATGCTGAGCTAATAACAAACAACAAAACGAGTTAACAAGTTATTTGCAAGTCACCTAGGAAACATTCTGTAATTTCTTGTTCGTACAACATTTGATTTTATTTCAAATTAATTATAAGAGACATGCTATATGATTTATATAAAATACAAAATTTATATAAATATTACTTAACTTCTTTCTATTTGGATATGAATATTAATTATTATAATTGATAATAAATATTATCAATTCTATAATATATATATAATAATCAATATTATCAATAGTAAAAGCACACTTCTATCCTCCTTAAACTATCCTTGATCAATTAAGCCCTGTTAATGCAATCATAATTTTAGCAACCCATCCATTTGTCTCACGTATTAAGGCCTACATTACCTTAGTTAAGTGTATCTGTATATCAATATAGATATTTGTTAGTCACTAATATTTATTATAAGAAATATGTACCTTACGTCTATTTTTTTATCATTTTATTATTATTTATTTATATATTATATAAATATACAATAATATCATTCTATTTGTTATAAGTACACCTACGCCTGTCTGTATTCACTGAGTTATCCTCAGCAACAAGGTTGCCTGGTAGAGATCGCTTTTTAGCGATAAGGCCGCCTATTGTACAAAGCCAAGTCTAATTTAAATATATTGTATTTTTCTTTGGTGTACAATAAAGAATATTTATTATTATTATTATTATAAAATATTATTTAACACAACATTTAAACCATTCTCAAATCACATTTAAAACTCACCTACTTTTCTCTAACTCCGTCATTCAAAATAAAAAACTTTAAGTTAGAATAATTTTTGATAGAAAAGCGATTTTCTATACAAATAATAAATCTCTTAAAACCTCCGTTTTATTAATACACTATATATCATCAAGAATAAATTTCAATAGCGCGTATTTTTTTGTATCAGCGCCATCTCTTATCGTGTTTTTCTCTGATCACATCTCATATATATATATATATATATATATATATATATATATATATATATATATATATATATATATATATATATATATAAAGTCGTGTTAGTTACACCGTTTATAACTCGAGAACGAGTGGAACGATTTTTATGATTTTTGTGTTTTTGGATTTGTCTTCGTCGGGAATAATACTTATTAAAATATGGTATGAACATCAATGAGAAAATAATTAATAAATATATGTATGTATGTATGTATATAGATATAATAAATCTGTCACTCAATCCGTCTATTATAAAATATTTTCCAGTATCGATGCAGGTGTAGGTGATAAAAAATATAAATGTATAATTTTTAAAATTTTAGTTGAAAACCCGTGCGAAGCCGGGGCGGGCCGCTAGTTATGAAATAAAAACTTAAATGTTACCTCAGCCCGGCTAGCATGCGTGCACGAATGTCTACCCCCTTTCTCGTGTTATATCTCTATGTCTACAGTAGCTAACATTCGTGCACGTGGTACTCTTCTTGTTACGTCGATAGAAGAGATAACATTAAGTTTTAGATATCTATGGTATTTATCTCTACGCGAGCTAACATGACATAGTAATTTTGTCAAATTTTGACGTGATTTTGACGTTTGAAGAAGAATATTATCGACGAGATAAAGTAATTAGAATTAATTTTCTTCGGAAGAGAATTTTGTCTCTCATAGTGCGCATGTAAGGGTAATCGAGAAAATACTTGATATAGATAAATTATCTCTCTCTCTCTCTCTCGTCAAGAGATATCTCGGTACGCATGCTAGCCCGGCAGGAAATGCTTTATGATTTTCATTCTGATTTTTAACACACACTTAGTACTTACTTTAGCTGTGATCCGTGTTCAAACAGACAAACAGACATTTGTAAAAATTATGAATCATGAGATAGTTTTGTTCGCTGATGACACTTCACTTATTTTTAAGGTAAAACGTAATTTACTTATGTACAACGATGTAAACGATGCTCTCTCAAAGGCAACTGACTATTGGTTTGATTCGAATATATTTTTATTAAATAACAAAAACAAAAAAAAAAATATAATATATAAAATTCATGAGGCTTAATGTTAAACTTGTTGATAATGGTGTAGAATTGGGAGGGGAAATGTTAAACCCGGTAAAGTCCACTAAATTCCTAGGTATTACTATAGATTCCAAATTGCAGTGGGATCTCCATCCTCCAGCTCTGCAGCGTTCGCGGTAAAAAGAAATAGACTTATTACTGACGTAGATACAGTTCGAGTAGTATATTTTAGTTATTTTCATGGTATTATGTCCTATGGGGTCTTATTATGCTGAAATGAGCTACCGTTAATAATATTTTTG
Organism: Euphydryas editha; assembly: GCA_036937285.1. Taxonomy (NCBI): domain Eukaryota; kingdom Metazoa; phylum Arthropoda; class Insecta; order Lepidoptera; family Nymphalidae; genus Euphydryas; species Euphydryas editha. The sequence continues at coordinate 10,251,363 of JAUPFZ010000005.1, read as the reverse complement.
TCCTGCAGAAAAGAGCTATTCGTGCAATTTATAGTTTAGACCCTAGAGTATCATTAAGAGATAAGTTTAAAGAAATAAAAATATTGACTGTTGCTTCTTAATATGTGTACGAAAATGTTATGTATGTTCATAAAAATGTACACGAATTTCCCAGGAATTGCGAATTTGCGACATGTATACTTGTATAGCATTAAAAATAGGAACAAACGTAAACTTGTAATGCCTGTAACTCGCTTACGCCGAGTCAGTTATTCTTTTTATGGACAATGTATACGCTTACACAACTGGCTCCCAGAAAACATTCAAAAAGCTTCTATTGCCAAATTTTAAAAAATTGTGAAAGAGCGTTTGTGTACTAAATTAATGTTAATTTCAATTTGAAAAAAAAACATTAAGATTAAAAAAATGTTAGTCCCGCTGAGTTTCTTCCGCCAGGTCAGAGGCTTCTTCTTTCCGAACTGGTAGTAGACTCATGACGCTTAGTTCTAACTAATTTCTTAATTTTCTAATTTCTTAATTTTTGTTCTAATTTCTTAATTGTAATAATTTTATGCTGAATAAAATATTTTAACTTTGAGTTTGACTTTGATAGAAATGTATATAATTGGTGTTTTTAGACCATTACAAAAAAAAAAATATCCTAAAAAAGTTCTGAAAAAAACCAGACACGGTAAATTTACAATTTTATTATACGTATAGATGCAGATAAATGAGTGTCATTATTGTAGTAAAGTAAAAATATATCGACAAAGTTTTACTTTTAATAATTATTTAACAAATAAAACTTAAAATTAGCTCTTAATATAGTAATTTATAGAAAACGTTACAAGTTTCTTTTGTCCGTTGTTATATACGATTAGTTCATTTGGACTATGCTACGTATTTTAACATGCTTTTTAATATAATATTGATAATTCACCATTACTTATAAATACATGAATGTAATTGAAAAGAAAATTTTATTTTTGTAAATAAAGGTGAAACTATACTATTCGGCATTCGGCAGCAAATACTCATTAGATATAAAAATTATGAACCACGGAATGCTACAAATATATAAGTAAAGTAAACGTAACACACTCAACGACCTGAAATCCTATGTCATGGGTCCGGAAACATCTCATAAAAGATTATAAAAAGTTTGCAATGGTCTGTTTGTATGTATGTTATGTAGTAAATTTGACAGATTGTTGTCTAATAAATGAAAGTTAATGGGAGTTCTTATTGTAGCAGATAAGTTCTACAGTTATTATTAATTTTTCAGGAACAATTATGGCTTATTGCGATACTAGCTGCTGCCCGCGACGTCGTCTGCGTGAACGCTATACAGCACCAAAAGTACCTACTATTATACCTTTTAAAATAACATTCATTTACCCGTTTCTTCTTTACATTTCATATCTACAGAAAGTACAGTAACAGAGGGAGACTGTCTTTTGTAAAATTGACTTTCAAAAAGTGCTTATTTTAAGCCTGCTTTGAATAAATGACTTTATGGTGATTCTGCTGAATTAAGTCATAAGTTGTGACTGAAACGGATGGAGAAAATAATAAATAAGGAATACAGAATATGGTAAAAATACATATTTATAGGACTTCTCGATAAACAACATTAGTAGTTTGGCTCTCCGCAGCCAAAATGTAAAGAGAGTCAGGACTGGTGACGACGTACAGCTGCCCGTGTGAAGCAGCCGTCTTGAGGTCGACACCAGCTACCCTCAGTGTCTGCCCCTGCGACTTATTGATGGTCATCGCGAAGCAAACACTCACGGGGAACTGTACGCGCTTGAACTGGAACGGGAAGTTATGAGGTATGAGCGGAATGCGTATAAATACTGCTTCGCCGACGCCACAACCCGTAAGAATTTCCGCCTCAATGGTGTGTCTGTGGAGCGAGATGACTTTAAGGCGGAAGCATAAGCATTTCTTATTTTTATGATATATATGGCATGCTTAATTTTCCTCTTTCTTCGTTATTTAACTCAAATTGTTTACAGCAATAGCGTGCCGTTTTCGAGTTTAAATTTTGTTATACATCTATGCAGTTCTTTTTGAGTTCAGTTTGTTATTACATACAGAAAAACTCGATGAATTTTATAAGACATAGATGAAGCAGCTTAAAACTTATATAAACACATTTTTTTAAAATTCTCTTGCTCATCTCTGAAACGAATCAACGATACAATTTTTATTAAAATGCACAACTCCATCTATGACTTTTATGAACAACTATTAACCTCGCCAACATGATCAAATTTAAATTATTTATATCCAAAAAGGGTTTACATATGTAATTCGACTTGATGTTTTTAAAATCTCATAGATGGCGCTGCTCTAAAATTGTCTTGATACTACTTATATTCATTTCTTATATTACATTTATTCTTACATTCATTATGTTTATCAGCCTAAGTTACTTATATTTCGTGATTTTTTTAGTGTGAAGATAGCTTATAGGATGGTTATTAACATAATAACAACATTCAAATATGCGTCGCTAGATTACACGCTGTTACAGAATGCGTTGAAGAAATAAAGGTTCACTGCTCGTTCCCCGTAGGTGATAGCGTGATAATTTGGAGCCTATGTTATGACCCGACTTCTTAATAATATTCGTACCAAATTTGAAGTAAATCCATGCAGTACTTTTTGAGTTTATCCCGGACATACATACAGACAAACAGACAAACAGACAAACAGACAAACAGACAAAAATTCTAAAAACTATATTTTTGGCTTCGGTATCGATTGTAGATCACACCCCAAGTATTCTTTAAAAAAAATATTCAATGTACAGTTTTGACTTTTCTACCATTTTATTATATGTATAGATAAGATAAATGTCGCCCTTGATATATTCTTTATAGACTGTCTGAATTTTTTTAATATCCGTCACATCAATGCGCAAGGTGTTCCAGCTCACTATCCTGATATGTTTGCCTTCCACTTTTTACTCATTATCTGGCTTTGAGCTGATCCGCAACGATCATATTGGTAAGCCAAAGCAAGTAAGGTGGCGGGGTAGCGATCTAATTACGTTGATAGGTTCCTTTTATCGTCATAAGTTCATTTACCTAACCTTTTCTATTCGATACGGTTGATCATTTATTTATTGAAGTGGATCTCTACCACTCCAAATTTCTTCTAGGTGTCTTTTACAATCCTTCGTCTCTTTTTAACTACTTCTAAAATTTTGTAGATATCTTAGAAAATCGTCCATAGTTATAGCCACGTAGTTATAATGAAAGATTTTACCACCTGTTTACTTAAAGGCGACGCTAACAGTAAAAAGCTTTTATAAATTACAGAATAGTGCAATTTACATATTTCACCTCTTTCAGTTACACACCACTCTCCTGCTTGTACTCCCTCGCGTCTTGAGCTTATTATGGTCTCATCACAATATTCTGTTTCCAAATTGGACAGCAATCTACTGATATATTCTCTTATCATGACTTGATTTTCTCTCATATAAAATTCGTCCTCCGGAATGTAAGTCTCGAATACTTATGCAGCGTAATTTAGAGGAATTACTAAGAACATATATATATATATATATATATATATATATATATATATATATATATATAAATAAAGATATGTTACATACAGACTCGAGGCGGGAATCGAACCCACAAATCTGGAGGAGAAAACAGGGTCACTGCCAACTGCGCCAACGGGCCAGTCAAGTAACTAGCCATAACAAAACATTTTGTATTTGCCACAAACCTGTTTTGTTTATATATTTGTAGTGTACAAAAAAAGTGTAAATAAATATTAAAAAAACAAATAAGATTAATTTATAGCCGTTATAACTACGGATAGGATTGTTTTTATTTCATTGAATAATTCTTAGAATTGGTTCTATTTCTACATAGGTGTGTATCTTTGAGACTTCTAATAAGATTTTTTTCGGATTTTTTCTGAAATATATTTTTTTCTATCATGTTTAATTTTGCAGCGCTTACTTAAGTAAGCTTAATTAAAAATAATATTAAAAATATACGTTTTCGCTAGCAGAATGTAATTAAAAATTGATGAATATTTTAATTAAAGATTATAAGATATTGGGACGCGACAGCTTACATAATTATTAAACCATATTAATTATTATTATTATTATTTTAATAATATAGGGGGCAAACGAGCTATCGGAGCCTTTTTGTAACTACCGAATCCCATGAATATCCGCACAAGAGTATGCAGATGCGTTGTCCTCTTTTTCCCCATGAAATGTTTCACTGTCCATTGGCCACATCATGATGTGCCTTGCTCAGATCAATGATAAGAAATCGTTTGTCGACATGGTCAACTAAAATGCACTACTTCATGAATTGGTCAATATTATTTGATCATATCGCTTATAAAACAAATAAAAGATACCAGGGTGACCAGGCGAAAAAAAATCTATGGACTATTACTGGCAATCCAAATATGACATTATAGAAACTGCGGATGAGGAATATATTATATTCAAGAAAAAAAAAAGTTAACCTTAAACCAACCTAACATATTTTGAATGATACTGCTAGGCGTGGATGAAAAAATCGTGAAACGTTTATGATTTAATGATCTGGTCAAATTTAGTTGCCCATATCATGAAATGCGACCACTTCATGAAATTCTCGAGCATTTCATGATATGGGCAATTCTACAATATGGCTACGACATCTACATATTGTGATAGACGATGTTCAAATCTACCCTGATATGTACAAAAAATTGATATTTTAGAGTAGTACGAGTAGAGTAGGTCAACCGATAGTATTGACACTATCGATACCATCACATCAATATTACCAATAGACTCGATCGTGACGATAGTATTTATATTATTGAAACTTGAGTAATACTATTGAGGGTAATGCAATCGACACTATCAATAGTATTGAACCTTTACTCGTAGATAGTTCAACAACCAACTATTGATACTTTTCGATAGTTTTTTCACGTGGAAATAGTATCGATATTAAGACCTATTTTCGAGGCCACAACACTATCACGATACCACTGATAAACTATTACTATCGCAACAACACTACTACTTACCACCAGACGAGTTCGCAATCGAGGGCTATCTTGTAGTAGATACAAAAACAAAAATAAACTCCCTAAAAGTAAGTTACATAATAACCCACTCGTCTGGAAATACTGCTCATATGAACTATTTTCTTCTCATTATTAAACTAAATTAAAAATATATATATATATATATATATATATATATATATATATATATATATATATATATATATATATATATATATATATATATATATATATATAATTTAATTATAAACCGCAGCTTTGATCACTTCTAGACTATTACTAAAAAGCTAGTTTCGATTATTAAAGGATACTTTAAATAATAAATTTTCTGTAGCTACATGTTGGGGAAAATTTGAACATTGTCTTATGGGTTAAGAAACTAACTTCGACCGTAGTAAATAATTTTATCTAAAATATTACACATCCAATAATTCTTCTTCAGCCTTTATGTTTGCAGAAAGGCAAAGAAAAAATATGTGCACTTTAATTGTTCTAAATAAATAAACTAATACTTTCAATAGCCCACCGGCCGCTATAAATCCCTTCCTAAGAGATAAAAGTGAAGCACAAACTACTATTTTCTATTGTGAAAAGATTAAAGGAGGAAAGGTAGTTAAGAATTATACAGGAAAAAATAAGAACATATTATTTGTAAACCTACAGAGTGAATTGGTAATCATCGTGAGTGTCCAAAAAAAAATATATATATATATATATATATGCACCACATAATAATTACCAATGTTATATTTATTTGTACATATATTGTACATTAAAGTATTAATTTGATCACCTTTATTTCATTTTCCATAAGACGAAAAATAAATATATTATTTTTACTCAAGGTATAAATTTAATGTATTCATATTTTGTAAGAAAATTAATTATTTATTCGTGATTTAAAACTTGTTTTACATGTTGAGTCAATATTAAATTATAATTAAAATAAATGTATGAAAAAATCGGGTGAATTGCGAATCGTATTCGTGCACCTAGGTTTTTCTTCTACAAATATAATATATCTTCTAGCACTACTACACGCTAACCGAGCAACAACACCGTTCGTCTATCGGTCAATCTAAGTAATCTATATATTTCTCATTCAGCTTACTAGAGACAGAATGTTGACAAACGCTAGCAAGCAGAATCAGCGATAGATTATTGAACCTGGCCGTATATGTATATACGAAAAAAACTTACGGCCGATCTCATTAATTTATCTACTGTTAAACTTGCCTACTTAGTACTAGACTTTTTATATGAAATGTATATAAAATTGAAGAAAAATCTCTTTGGTTGTAGTGTTGTGGTCGGACTCGACCTCGTGATCAGCCGCATAGAGAGTATAGGGCTTCGTGTCAGGATTGACAAGACCGAAGCCCTGCTATTCCACGGGACCGGCCGTAAGGGACCTCCACCGGGGGCTACCCTTCAGATTGGAGAGGGGAGAGTCAGGATGAGCCCCCAAATGAAATATCTCGGGCTCATCCTTGACGGAGGGTGGTGGGACCGAAGGTTGTGAAGGTGGTGAGTGCACTAGACAGACTTCTCCCGAACCTCGGAGGACCCAGCGCCGCCTGCCGACCCGGGCATCCTGGATATCATCCGTAAATGGGTTCCCCTGCGACAAAAAAAAAAGTATCTGTAAGATAAGCTTTGTCCTACACAAAGCTAGTTCAATCGTTTTCAAACCGATAATTTTAATGTCCAAGATGCAGCTCACCCTCATGTCCCTCATACAGGAAAAGTGGATGCCATTTTTGAAAAGTAGAGCTTGACTATGAATTGAATATTGACAAGCAAGAAATTGAAAAAAAATGGCTGGAATTGTGCTACAGAAAAGGAAGTGTTCTTTCATCATGATAACGCCAGACCACACACATATTTGGGCACAAATCAAAAATTAGAACTTGGTAGGGAAGCATGCATCCACCATATGTTTCTAACCATGCACGCTAAGATTTTCACCCTCTTCGGTCTCTTGATAATTCTTTGGGTAATGTTAGGTTAACATCAAGAGAAGACTGTCAAAACTATTTGTCACTTTTTTTTTTTGATAAAAAGTCCCAAGATTTCTACAGGAAGAACGGGATTATGTCACTACTTGTGTATAATAGGACAAACATATCTGGAGGCACGGCAGTGCCTCCGCCAAGTCGAGCAAAAAAAAAAAGTGGCACGGCCGTACTATCTTTTCTCGAAGCAACTCAGGCCATTTTCGACCCCCTATAACTTCGTTGTGGATAAAACTAGAAGTCTGAATTTTCAATACCCAAGCAGGCATTGTATAAACACGGTATATTTCAAATTTCATTCAATTTGAATCAGTAGTTTAAGAATTATAATTAGTCAAAGTTTCGAATTTTGTCACTCACTGACTGACCGATCATCAAAACTCTAAGGCACTTCTAGCAGACATAAAAGCTTCAAATTTAGAATACCATTAGTGTTTAGTATATAAACCAAGGAAAAATTCAAATATTTTGCAATTTCGGTCCAGTTTTCTAGATACACCAACTGCATAAATAACTTTGTAATCCCATATAAATATATAGGATTACAAAGTTACATTTGCAGTGAAGGAATCAATGTACCCGTACAAGTATAACATAGTGGAATAATAGGTGTAGATAGGTACCTAGATATAATTATCTTCAAATGTAACCTGTAAAATGGTCAACGGAATAAAAAAGCAAGAATGGGACATGTCTTATGTAGCTGTACCAAAATCACGCAAAGTATTAAAGAACACTAATAAATCATAACCGCGACTGGCTGAGGTGATTTGCCCGCTCCACGGCTTCCACGCTTCCCGTACGTAAGTTATTTTATTTTATTCAGTTGGCAGCTATATTAAACCTATCCCTCTAATCGGATTCTACACTGCATTGTAGCAAAACGCTCAATCGCTTGGCGGCACGTCTTTGCCGATAGGGTGGTAACTAGCCACTACCAAAGACTCCCACCAAAGCAGATCAGAGAAAGAAAATTTACTCTGCCGGGGATTGAACCCGGGATCTCCCGCTTAATATACAACAGCGCGCACCATTTCGCCAGCGTGATCATCATTTTTGAGTTCATATAATTATGTCATTATTAGAATGCACCTGATTGATTAAGTGAGTCATAACAGCGATAACTGTTAATTAATGTATATTAACATTAAATAAATAAAAATAAATATAGAAAATAAGGACTCAAAATAACTTTTGTATTTTAAAGCTATAACTTCTTGATGAGAGTAAATTTTTATACGATACGCATGTACTCTGTGACAAAAAACCGACAACATAAAGCTAAGTAGTAGGCGCCGCGCAATTGCGCTAACTTACTTCATTGCGCTGGATGTGTCAACTCACTTTTTACAAGCTTTTATTTTATTTCACCTGTCTCAATATTTGTCATCAAATCTTGCAAATTAAATTTGATCCAAAATAATAGTAAATCATGTGACAATGCAATATTATGATTACATGGATTTGATGGAGGAGCTAGAAGGTAGCCAAAGGAAGGATTTTGGGCCCGTTTGAGTCCTCTAGACGAGTAAGTTTGTCTTTCAATGGTAACCAGGGTCTGATGATGGAGCTGGAAGGTGGTCATAGGAACTCTATAATGAAACGACGCAACCACAACGAATTTAGGCTCGTTGATTCGTCTTGATGAGTACTTAATTTTAGATGGCTACCGGGGTCTGATCTGTTGATGGAGCTAGAAGGCAGGCAAAGGTACTTCGCAATGAAACGACAAAACATCATCGAGTTCGGGCTCGTTTGGATCATCTTGACGAGTAGTTTGTCTTTTATGGTAACCAGGGTCTGGTGATGGAGCTGAAAGGTGCTCATAGGAACTCTGTAATGAAACGACGCAACCCCATCGAGTTCTGGCTCGATTGAATTGTCTTGACGAGTAGTTTGTCTTTCAAAGGTAAACAGGGTCTGATGATGGAGCTGGAAGGTGATCATAGGAACTCTGTAACAAAACGTCGCAACCCCATCGAATTTTGGCCCGTTTGATTGGTCTTGACGTGTACTTTGTTTTTAGATAGTTACCAGGGTCTAATCTGATAATGGAGTTGGAACGCAGTCATAAGAACTTCGCAATGAAACGACACAGCCTCATCGAGTTCGGGCTCGTTTGAATCCTCTAGACGAGTAGTTTGTCTTTCAATGGTAACCAGGGTTTGATGATGTAGCTAGAAGATGGTCATAGGAACTCTGTAATAAAACGACGCACCCCAATCGAGTTTCGGCTCCTTTGATTCGTCTTGACGAGTACTTTGTTTTAGTGGGTTTTCAGGGTCTGTTTACAGATGGCGCGCACTAACCATTAACTCGGCGCATCGTCTTATTATAAGTAAACCTTTTTAAGTACGTACATAAGTATACATTCACTTTTTTAAATATTTTTTAAAAGTTTATTTTTATGGAAGTTTAGGTGTAAAAAATCAACAGCAATCTGACAACACTGTTTCCGGCTAAACATACTTCATTCATCTCTCTTGTCAAGTATTTCAAGTTGTCAACTTGAGATCACAATATGTATGACATGACAATCAAATTATATATCTGTATCGTATCGGAAAAGAAAACGAGGAAGAATATCTACAAAAATAAGAAAAGCTCATTAGACCTAGCGAAGGCTTTAAGAAAATACGTTGTTGATATTAAAGAAGTAGAAGACACCGGAAAGGAAAATAAGTAGGACTGTCTACAAAAAGAAATCAGATGCCATCAAAAACATAACTTGTAAAAAGAAACCAAGTCTCGCAACTCACTTCTTCTTCCGTAAAAAGTTGTGAGATCCATGTAATACCAAGTCGGCTAATTTATTCAAACCCTACTTAAGGGTTCTTCTGTTTTAAGTTATTACGTTAGTAGCTAACCTAACAACATCGTATAGTGATCATATCAATATTAAAAATCTTTGATGTTTTAAATAAATAGATTGACTTGGCAATCGCATGAAAACAATGTATCTAAGAAGTAACACATAGGAATATTATATTAAATTAGATTGTTTAGTGCGATTGCCAAGTCAGTCTATTTATTTAAAACATCAAAGATTTTTAATATTGATATGATCACTATACGATGTTGTTAGGTTAGCTACTAACGTAATAACTTAAAACAGAAGAACCCTTAAGTAGGGTTTGAATAAATTAGCCGACTTGGTGTTACATGGATCTCACAACTTTTTACGGAAGAAGAAGTGAGTTGCGAGACTTGGTTTCTTTTTACAAGTTATGTTTTTGATGGCATTATAATTACATTTAATTAACCTTTTAAAAAGTCTTGAATTTGTATATGAAGTGCGAAGAAACTTTTCCCCTGATCTAATATATAATGACAATATTAATTATGCAAACTTATTTATAGCAATCAAACGTAAAAGTATTATTATATCATCGTTACGTTCGGTCTGTTTATAGAAGACATGTTACACAGCCGTCAAAAAATATAATAAGCTATGTTTTTGTGCAGGTAGGAAATAAAACAACCTTCTCGAGAATGATTTACGTTATAGATTGTACCCGAAGTTAGCGACAGTCACACGTCGTATGTTAGAGATAATACGCTCTAAGACAAATGTCGCCAGCGTGGACTTGACGCGTGGTTGTAAAAATAAATAGAGAAATGCTGACGTTCTACGTCGAGACCATACAATGAAATAAGCCGGCACAATAGAGTTTAGACATATAAGGTTGAGCGCTTGTTAAGCATATTTTACAATACAATCGTTATCATTAAATTCGAATTACTTGAATAGAAACGTACGTATTGGTCATTGTTTCACTTTAAATTTGTCTTTATAAAAATGAATATATAAATATCAGATTATAATGATCAGATATTTCATGTTAAATTTTTTTTTTAAATTAATAATTTCGCTTTACTGCTGTGAAAAACATTAAGGCGAGCAGATCTCATTGTCAGTTAAATATCCTAAATCGGTTTAGTGAAATTATATGAAATTTGAATTAGACAGAAAAGCTGCGTACTGAAAGTTATGCCAACGGCTAATTTAATTTTAAAGAACGTTTGCTGTAATACAGGAAGCATTTGAAAAGAGACGTCATACAAATATTTAATTTTAACTTAAATAGTCTAAAAGGTCATGTCAACGTTGTAAATGCAATTTCGCATCGCAATATTTACTTAGAGTTGGAATTTTTATTTTTACATGAACTTTATTTTTATTTTTAGGGCTAATAATACTATTTCCTTTGATAAACATTTTATTATTCAATTCAACTGATAGAAAATAATAAACCTGGCAAGTTATTGTTTACCTAAGGCATTCGTCTTTGAGTCATTGAAAAAATCATGTGGCGATTGGCAACCTAATTTAACGACAAATAATAAAATATATAAATTATGTAGTGTAAAAATGTTTTTGTTTGCATAACTTAATGTTTTAATATTTAACAGGTTTATTATATTATCTACATTTATATACAGAAATGCTTTACAAATCTATTCAGAAGCTTATTTACTCGTGACATAATTTCATTCGTATCATCATTTTGTGTAATTTTAACCCAGCGTGCAACGGTAATTTATATTCCATTAATATAGATATAATCTACATAAAAAGATAAAAGCAACACATGTTGTATGTATATGAATAGCTGTTATCATATTTAAACCTCATTATGCTACATAATTATTACTATTAAGGTTAGTAAACATTTAAGGCAGTAACGAGGCAGTTATACTAATAAGTTCTTTTGTTATATTTATTTATTTGTTTATACTTTTTGCACACCAATATAATATAGAGACAATCCATGGAAATCAAATCAATCAAATTGAATCAGTTGTTTTATATGCTTGTTAGCTATTTTTAAAATGTAAATTACTAACGATAGACAGAAATCCTAATTGCTTTAGCAACAATTTACGTAAAATTGTTATATATGAGAATTTGGCAACTAACCTAAAATTCTAACATTTGAATATCGCTTAACATAGCTGATGAAGAAAAAATTGATAATTGAGTATTTCACCCAGTACATGGAAATTCAAACTATTTTCATTTAAAATGTAATATTGTTTCTGTAAAATTTAACATCAGAAAAGTAACTCAAATTAGTTCTAGAAAACTGTGCCCTGCTGAACATTGGGACTTTTACATAATTATGACACAGCCATGTCAATTCACTTCAGTCCAAAAAAAAATAATTTAGGCTTCAAAAATATTATATTCCGATATTCATAGTAATCTGTTCTTTGGTCATCACTCAAAACGACACAAACTTTATATAGTTTCATTCAAGTACCTAAAAAGCAGTATACCAAAATCCGGGCTTTTCCTATTTTTTTTCTTAAGTTATGGAGTCTAATGGACCAATCCAACTTTATATATATTTTTTAAATATTTTAAGCTTAAAGCAGTGACGGATTCTTTGACGGATGTTATATGTTACCTCTCCATATTACAGCATTCGGTGGTTTTCGGGAAGTCCTAAGTAACAATCACTGCACTCAACCGTGGAATCTAATAAATGTATTTTAGTTCTGAATTTCGCTGCCTCGCTATTAATGTTAAAACCTAAAATACTGTAAGATAGTTTATTAAAAACAAACTTTATCTTTAGTGTGATATTAATATTATAATATTTAATATTAAGGCTCTATTGTTTAAAATATCAAAAAGTTTATTATTTAATGGTTTAAAATCTTTGTAATTTATATACAAATGATTGTGGAACTAAATAGACCTTTTTGCTCATAAATAATAATAGTATACTTTAGCGTGAAAGATAATATATATATATATATATATATATATATATATATGTTACTGTACCAAACTAAAATTTAACACCACTTATCTTCCCTCGTTTCCCATTGTTCGGGGATCTGCCACACCTATCTCAGCTTACCTTGTATATAAATTAGGAATGTATATATAATATATTCATATATCGAGAAGGGACGATATAGCGTCACGTGTCCATTAATTTCGTTCTACCCTCGACATAGTTTGGAACATGTTCTTTAATTTAATCTATTTATTATCAATTTAATCAATTTGAAAACGCTTTTATTATTATTAAGGAATAATATAATTTCCATCAAAACATCAAGGAAAAATAAAAGATGTATAAAAAAATACTTGGAAGTTACCAAGATACCTAATGTATCTCGATAAACCGGAGTGAACCATTCGGGTTACGAATGTGAATTAAATTTTCAAAGTATTCGCATTCATACTGTCTCACTGAATAAAAGCTCGCACGGAAATCATTGTGAAGTGAAAAAAGTAAAGTCTTTTGAATATGGTGCAGATAATTGTCAAAAAAAAGATCGAGTATTATTTGGAGTATCATTATCGCTATCATTTTTATAAAATATATATGAAAAATATATATTCATTTCGTCAAAAATCCAAGCTACCTATGTCAAAAACTATTGTTACACACAACAATTTCATAACTTTAAGGCGAGTTATAATCAATTATTTTAAAGTAAAATACGTAAAGAGCTGCATAAATTTTTTTTTCTTGCTCGATTGGCAATCAGATGCAACAAAATCTATACATATAATAAAATGGTAGAAAAGTCAAAACTGTACATTGAATATTTTTTTAAAAGAATACTTGGGGTGTGATCTACAATCGATACCGAAGCCAAAAATATAGTTTTTAGAATTTTTGTCTGTTTGTCTGTTTGTCTGTTTGTCTGTATGTATGTCCGGGATAAACTCAAAAAGTACTGCATGGATTTACTTCAAATTTGGTACGAATATTATTAAGAAGTCGGGTCATAACATAGGCTACAAATTATCACGCTATCACCTACGGGGAACGAGCAGTGAACCTTTATTTCTTCAACGCATTCTGTAACAGCGTGTAATCTAGCGACGCATATTTGAATGTTGTTATTATGTTAATAACCATGCTATAAGCTATCTTCACACTAAAAAAATCACGAAATATAAGTAACTAAGGCTGATAAACATAATGAATGTAAGAATAAATGTAATATAAGAAATGAATATAAGTAGTATCAAGACAATTTTAGAGCAGCGCCATCTATGAGATTTTAAAAACATCAAGTCGAATTACATGTGTAAACCCTTTTTGGATATAAATAATTTAAATTTGATCATGTTGGCGAGGTTAATAGTTGTTCATAAAAGTCATAGATGGAGTTGTGCATTTTAATAAAAATTGTATCGTTGATTCGTTTCAGAGATGAGCAAGAGAATTTTAAAAAAATGTGTTTATATAAGTTTTAAGCTGCTTCATCTATGTCTTATAAAATTCATCGAGTTTTTCTGTATGTAATAACAAACAGAACTCAAAAAGAACTGCATAGATGTATAACAAAATTTAAACTCGAAAACGGCACGCTATTGCTGTAAACAATTTGAGTTAAATAACGAAGAAAGAGGAAAATTAAGCATGCCATATATATCATAAAAATAAGAAATGCTTATGCTTCCGCCTTAAAGTCATCTCGCTCCACAGACACACCATTGAGGCGGAAATTCTTACGGGTTGTGGCGTCGGCGAAGCAGTATTTATACGCATTCCGCTCATACCTCATAACTTCCCGTTCCAGTTCAAGCGCGTACAGTTCCCCGTGAGTGTTTGCTTCGCGATGACCATCAATAAGTCGCAGTGGCAGACACTGAGGGTAGCTGGTGTCGACCTCAGGACGAGCTGCTTCACACGGGCAGCTGTACGTCGCTTGCTCCCGCGTCACCAGTCCTGACTCTCTTTACATTTTGGCTGCGGAGAGCCAAACTACTAATGTTGTTTATCGAGAAGTCCTATAAATATGTATTTTTACCATATTCTGTATTCCTTATTTATTATTTTCTCCATCCGTTTCAGTCACAACTTATGACTTAATTCAGCAGAATCATCATAAAGTCATTTATTCAAAGCAGGCTTAAAATAAGCACTTTTTGAAAGTCAATTTTACAAAAGACAGTCTCCCTCTGTTACTGTACTTTCTGTAGATATGAAATGTAAAGAAGAAACGGGTAAATGAATGTTATTTTAAAAGGTATAATAGTAGGTACTTTTGGTGCTGTATAGCGTTCACGCAGACGACGTCGCGGGCAGCAGCTAGTATATTAATATATGTTTTACATTGCTAAAATTATACGAAAGGGTAAAATATTGTATTGCACTTGGAATAAAATATCAAACGAAAATTAAAGTATTTTATTTGATACAGAATGTTTTCTGTATCATATATATATAATGACAACATTTTCTCAATGTGAAATCTATTTTCTCAATAAGGTCAATGACTCAAAACTGGACTGCAAAAAAAAAATAATTATAAATTGTATTACACACACACACACACACACAAAAGCACATTTTATAATGAGTTGTCTTGAATCCATGGTAGAAAAAGATGCAATCCCTCCCTTAGGAATGTTTTTTGAGTGCACGTGCGCATTCCAATTTGTATAATTATAAATTCCTTAAGACGGCGCGGGTGTTCGCCGCGCCCGACCGTAGCTTCATACCCCGCACTCTCCCACTACTAGTGACAAACTTGACTATTACGCTTATTGAGCCTTTTTTAATAAATAAATATTAATTCATTTATTAATTTATGACTTTATTTTATAATAATATTTTTTTTATTAATTAAGTGTAAAAATCACAATTAATTCAGATGAATCTGACATTGAACTTACTGAAGACGAGATTATTCGTAATTTTGATGATGAAGATAATAACGGACTAAAGATGAGATCTGAATATAGAATTGAAGAATTGTAACTTGTGCTAATTTTAAAAGATTGCTTAAAAAATTAAGCTATAACATGAAAAACTAATTTTAAAATTCAACCCTATTAAACTTGTATATTTAAAACCTTACAAATCCTTAACATCATTAGCATCGCATTGCATCAGCCTATCGCAGTCCACTGCTGGACATAGGCCTCCCCAAGCCTACACCAAATATCCTGGTTTCAATCCTCATCCAACCCCCGCCGGTGACTTTAGGTAAGTGGTCCGTCCAGCGAGCCGAAGAATGCCCTACAACTTTGAGAAGGGTACCATTGACAGATTTCGGCCTCGGCATGACAGTCATGTGTATTGAACATAACTTTCGTCTTGTCCAAATTCATACCAAGACCGACCAGTCGAGAAGACTAATTCAGGTCGCCCAGCATCCGGCCTAGCTCCTCCAATATATCCGCAGAGATGACGATATCTTCGGCGAAATGAACGTGTAAGATGTATTCGCTATTTACGTTTATTCCTCGTCCACTCTAGTCCAAAGTCTTAAAGACAAAAGTCTAAAAAACAGTTTCGTGGACATTACATTCCTCTGTCTTACCCTGCGACGAAGGTGTTGTTAGTTGGTCCTGGATTTGAACGGTTATCATCGCCATGTCATATATACACCTCAGTACCGTGATATATCGCCAGTATAGCCAGGGCAGCGGCCTAGATCGAGTGAAAGGCTTTCTCGTACTCACGAAGGCCATACACAGTGGCTGATTATACTCTTCAGGCTTTTGTATAATCTGCCGAACAGTATTAATGCGGTCTACGGTGCTATAGCCATTTCGAAACCCAGCCTGCTAAGGTGGTTGGAATTCGTCAACTTTGCGGCGAGATGATTTATCACGACCATCGAAAATAGCTCTTAGACTTAAGAAGTGAGATTGGTCTATAATTTTTCAAGAGAGATTTATCACCTCTCCTCCTTCTTTATCAACACAACCACACTCCTGGAAGATGCCCCTGGCATGGTACCCCGCTGGATGACGACATTAAAGAGCTCTGCTAACGCTTTTAGGATAGGTGGTCCCGCGGCCTTAAGGAACTCAGTTGTAATTCCACCATCCCCGGGGCCCTCTCGTTTTTAAGCTGTCTAAGCGCCGCACTATTTTCACTGACATCGATATCCGGGATGTCATCCGAAAAATGGTGCAACACTGGTGACGTGGATCTTCTCTGTCCTGAGTCTTAGGCTAAAGTGCGCTCGACGAGCACAATAGTCCATAAAATATCTCGACCTCTTCTCAAATCTGAAGGCGAGAGCAAGCGATTCTGGTATCCGCTGTTTTAAGCTTTGCAAGAAGGCTTCTCCCCAATGGTCTCTGGAAAACCGCCTGTTCTGCTCTATAACAGCTATGATAGCTCTTATTTATTTATTTATACTTTTTTGCACACCAATATAATTTAGAAATTATACATTATAATCAAATGAGTGATTCATTGTATGAGTTAGATCAGGCGGACTTATCGCTAATTATAATAATGCGGATTTGGCATTTATTGATAAGTATTATGATTTTGTCTGGAATATCGACGTAACAAGACTGAACATAACAATAGACGTAATTAACGTTGTTATCCTGTCGTATAATAACCGATTCTATATTAATTTAGCCGCCGCACTCGATCATCCATATTAATTAATCTATTAAATTAATCCATCATTAGTTTTACATTTGGTATGATTTGAATTAATTAACAAGGTATTAGAATATTAAAGTTGATTAATTTATATAGCGTTTAAGAAACTATTTTCGTTGACAGATATCATCTACGCATAAATTGATACAAAAAAAAATGAGAAGTTTTCTCGTAACCTGGACTTAAAGTTATTAATTGAAGAATGTTTGAACGCATCAAAAACAATTTTTTTTATTTTGTTGTATGTAAGATAACGTCTTCAAGTAAATATACTTACGTAATTTGATCCTTAAGTTTGACTCTTGTATGTGAGCACTATTATAAATACATAAAAGAGCTCACATACACGAATTAAGCACACATCACATAACTATGTAACTTTATTAAGATCTAATTAAAAATGCCGACAAAACATTATTTAGGTCCCTTTTATGTTTGTTTACCTTTATTAATAGTATAAAATTGAAAAAATAAAATCTTTTTAGCTGTAATCTTTGTATCTGGCTGGTTTTAGTATAAATATAAAAGGACATTAAGAAAAAATAAAATAAAAAGTAAAAACACTTTCAAGCCATTTAAAAACCGAGAAATAGTCTGTTTCTGCGTCCACTTTATTATATTGAGAACATGATCGATATATAAAATTGTTTTTGGCGTACTTTGTTCTCGTAAGGGGAATTTTAAAAGCGGACTAACAGCGCGAAGAATAACTAGGGCATATATAGTTCAAGCTATTTAAAATAATCGGTGAATCTATCATATTGTTAAGCAACTTATATAAGAACATTTGGTTTTTCTCCATACGATGCTGTTCGAGCGAAACAAAGCATACATTAAAATTTGTAAATCTAGTAATAAGAGTTCTCTTAAAACGTTTTATCCTTTCTATTTCATTGATGTATACTTTATATTGAGGGTTCCATATAACTGAACCATATTCTGAAATTGGACGCTACGCGTCTATTAGCCCTCAGAACGAAGCCAAGACTACGAAAGGCCATTGCAACAACGATGTCTACACGCAGTTTAAATGTAAATTTGCTATCAAGGTGTACCACCCAGATCTCTCACCTCGGAGACGCGACTCAGTACCTTTTCATTTAAGCTGTAATTAAATATAACTGGTGTTTTTTTACGTATGAAATAATGTTACATTTTTGATGTTAGGAAGCAGATGATTAACCACATAATATTTGCAAATTTCGTCCAAATAATTTTGTAATAGCAGGCAGTCGTTAGAATTAGTTATACTTTTATAGATATTCATATCATCTGCATAGAGAAGTATTGAAGAGTATTTAAAAACATGTCGAATATCATTAACAAACACATTAAAAATAAGAGGTCCGAGATGAGAGCCTTTGGGACACCTGACGTAACTGGGACAAATGTTGAATAAAAACATTTGATCGTAACAACTTGGTTTCTATCACGTAAATAAGAAGATATCCAACGTAAGAGGTCGCCGTGTATACCAGCTATCTCGAGCATAGTAATTAAAAGATCCTCATGATCTTCTATATATTTTGTCAAAAGCTTTAGAGTAGTATGTATACATGGCATCCACCTAGTAACCTTGATCCATGGCATTGGATACGTGATATACAAATTCACAGAGATTATGCCGGTAGATTTCTTACTAACAAAATCATACTGCTGTGGTGCAAGTATGGTAAAACAGGAAAGATGGTATCAAAAAAAAATTTTTTTTGAAGATTTTAGCAATAGTACATAATTTTGAAATTGGTCTATAATCTTTAACATTATATCTATCACCGGATTTAAAAATTAGAGTAACGTGCTACTTCTTTCATATTTTTGGTATTTTATCCTGGTTAAGTGATTTGGAGAATAATAAAAATAAGGGATAAGTTGTTTACTGCACATTTTCAGAAATAAAGGCGGTAAACAAACAATGTGCGGAGACCCACAAGGACACACACACAGACCAGAAATAATTACATTTTCGACTTTCCGTAAAATAGTTAAAAAAATAAATATAAAATAGTTATTTTTAAAAGCTACAAATATAACCCCATAATTGAACAATAATTTTAAAAAATTGTCAAAAATTACATTATCGTTTCTGTCATCAATTCTATTTTATTAAATACATTTTATAGATAGTGAAATTAAAGCTGGCAGAAGTCAGAATGGTGGTTGTTTTTATAAAAATAATTATTAAACTTATTCGATATTTTTTATTTTAAAATTTCGATAATATATTTTTTAAAAAATCAGAGCGATTGAGCTCACCACTTATTTTTTCTAGTTAACATAGGTCTAGACTACATTACGTCTTGGTATCAACGACGATGAAATCATATACCTGTGGGGTCACCAGAATGTCTAGTTATCCTAATAACCTCACATTTACTTAAAGATATACTTAGTTTTGAGATAGGAAATTATATGAATGAGATGTGATTGAAACGATTTAGGCGCGCGGTTAGTTTCGAAGCAAGTGCATTAGTGAAGTGCGCCAGCGCGTTCGGCTCCTCAAGTACCACCATCATTCGTCACGTCATCGTCGTGTGGCCCAAGTTGAAAAATTATAAGGAGTTGGTCCAAGTTAACAAAATAAATAATTTTATTATTGTGGCGTCAATTTTATCATAGACATCATGAGTTCGCCACATACCTAAATTTCCACCAGCTCCCTAGCTATAATTTGTTGCTTAAAGTAACATTCCAGTTTTTTTAACGTTATATAAATGTCCTACAGCTACAAAGTATGCAGCGTGGTACTTCGGTCCAATGATAAACCTAAATTGTTACCAAAGATAAGATTCATATTCGAGCAAGCATCTTGTTTTTCAAGTGTAAATTATGAGTTTAAGTTTTCATACTAAAGGATAAATAGAGACTACATAATTTAAGCGTCCGCTAAGCCGCCTTATACGACATGATGTTACTTTCTTCTGTACCCCTCATAGATAATAGGTCTTTACCTATGAAATTGCCGTTTTTCATTGTTGACCAACATTTTCGTGCTTCATTTCTTAGGTCAAAAATTTCGGAACGAAAGCGAGCGAACCAATAATGGGTGGTAACATCGTTAGTAGTGTTCGCACCATAAGCGTCGTTGATGTTGCGTGCCGTTTCTGCCGCTTTGCTACCACGACGGAACTCATAATCCATAATCACTCGAATTATTAACATATCCACGATAACGAAAAACGTACAAATGCGATGTAAACAAAACGGTAACCATTAAACAAATGACTAATTATAAAAAAAGAATTCATTATTTTTAAAATAAAAATAATTTGAAATTCGAGATTTTTTGCGATTTTTTTTTTCTTAGTATTGAAATAGCCAGTACGACGAAACGGCAATTTTATAGGTAAAGACCTATTATATATATCTATATATATCTTTATAGGAATCACGCTCAAAAGTTTCGTTTATAGGTGTACAAATGAGCCTGTGAAGAGAATGATGAACTCTTAATTTTAATTTTAAGATGCTCCGCATTGCACTTTTCGATTATTAGAGAATAACGTAGAATAATTATTTTTGTTCCTTCATGTTTTCGTAAATCTATTTTGATTATTCTAAGCGAAGTTTTACATATTATATTCTAGTCATAATAATAAAAACCACGTAACTTTGTGTGTGAACCTACCTCAGCAATTCTACAGTCGTATTTTTAGGATGGAAACATCCATTTCCTAAATGAGTTTTGCTGTACAATCAGAGGAAGGACCGTCTTAATCTTCGTTCTTTTACAACGTACCCTTTTTTAACCTCTAGTCACAATAAGATTCATTTTCACTTTTATTATAATATTATAAAGGGATTACACGTGGAAGTACTGAACATAAAAAAATAAATACACAATTTACGGTTGTGTTATAATAAACTACATTGTTATTCTCTATAAAAATGGAATCGCGCGGACCTTGATTGCCGTAATGGGTAACTTCGACTTGGTATTCACTAAAATTCGGACAGCTACACTAGCGCTCAAAGTTGTGATCTACTGGTTGCTGTAAATATTGACATCATTTTATATATTTAGGATTTAATTATTTTTTATTAAAAATTATATACTCGCTTTATCGTCGTATTAAAATAAGACAACTCAAATATTTACCAGCCTTTATGTATTAAAAAGTGGCGATTTGAATACTCAACAGTTTATGATGTACTAAATTATTTAATATTATAATTTATTATTAAGGTACACAAATTAATACAAAAAATAAAAATGTTGCTTTTGTAGATTAATATTGCAGATTTTCTTAATACCTACATTTTATTAACTAAGTATACTCGTAATAGACAACGACTATGCTGAATGCATTCTGAATCCAGCCGTCGTATTGTCAAGAGGAAAATGTGAATAGTGTTGTTGACTGATTAATTTACTATTTAATACTCGAAATATTTTATTCTACCGCCCAATAAACCAGTACGTCTAAGTTAGTAAAAGTGACGTTTCTCTTTAAAATTTGTCTAGGACGTCGCTTTTTCGTAACATAAAACGTTTTTTTATAAATAACTCTAAATAACTTAAAATATTGTTTGTATTTGTGATTTCGATGTTGTAAATATCAGTATATATAATAAACGTCATTATGCTTTTAATTTACAAATATCGTGTTTTTCAAATGTAGATGAAAAATTGAAAGCAATGCCACAATTCTAGCCCCGTATTCATCTTTTACATTGTCACAAAGGCAGAGCATTGGCTTACTAATGATTTCCAGTTTCCAGTTGAAATTCGTGGCGTTCTGTTGTAACGTCAGGTTCGTCTCGTATTCATATATATAGTTGATTAATATCTATCTATCACTTGTTGGGATAAAAATACTATATTTGTATTTCATTAATAATATTCCCGCCGTGTGGCTCCGGTGATCTCAAATACAAGAGCTATCACAGCTATTATAGAGCAGAATAGGAGGTCAAAAGTTTCCCAAAAACCACTGGGAAGAAGCCTTCTTGCAAAGCTTAAACAAGCGGATGGCAGAATCGTTTGCTCTTGTTCTCAGATCCGAGAAAAGGTCGAGAAATTTTATGAACGGCTGTTCTAGCCGAGCGCACACACGTCTAACATTTAGGACACCGAAGATCCACGTGCAATTTATCGTGTGGGCAGCTTAAAAATGGGTGGGTTTCAGGGGATGACGAAGTTACAACTGAGCTCCTTAAGGCCGCACGACCTGTTCTAAAAGTCTTAGCAGAGCTCCTTAATGTCGCCACCCAGTGGGGTACCACGCTGGATGCGTGATCCAGGAGTATGGTTTTGTTGTTTTTTAAGAAAGGTAATAAATCATTCTTGAGGAGTTATAGACCGATCTCACTTCTATAAGGTCTTGCCGAGGGTCTTTACAAATCATCTCGCCACAAGGCTCGACGAATTCCAACAACCTGTGCAAGTGCAGACTGGGATTCAAAATGGCTATATTATCGTAGATCACATCCATTCTGTTCGGCAGATTATACTATTTTAGCCTGTAAACAACCCACTGCTGTAGAAGGGTTGAAGCTTAATCCACCACGCTGCTCCACTGCAGGTTGGCGTATAATTTCCGTGCCATGAGTAACGATCGTTATCAGGTGTCTGTGATAACAACCGGGACAGACGGCTTTACCTGCTCTCCGAGGCATGTTGGGGAGTCCCACAAGGACATATACCCAGACCGGAAACAAATATGTGTATAAATACAAATATCTGTCCCAAGCGGGAATCGAATCCGCGACCGCGTGTACCATTGTGTATATATAATGCGGTGATTATTTCCGTCCAAATTTAGGACCAACGAACAAAATCCTTTTCTCAGCGCCGCGTCTTCTTCAGCCACACCCCCGAGACCACATACACCACAGCGCTTTCGCATCTCGTCCACCACTGGACGCCCAGCTACCCCAGATCACGAACACCAGGGACTAATTGGAGCTCACTGACCAGCTGGTCCAGGGGTCTAGTGGCTTATGCGCTTTCGCGGCCCCTACTGGAGGGGGAGAGCGATTCATGCCCCTCCTGCGCTTTCGCGCCTGACGATCGGTCGTTAGCCGCAGCCAGCAGTAACTTAGTCGAAAGTTACTGCTGACTCCGTTGCCCAGGGTGCTCCACGTGGAGATCACCGACAATGGACCCCAGGATTATGTCTACCTAGGTCATACAATCCAACTAGGCTGAAACTACTTAAAGAAGGAAGCCTTCTGATAGGCTTCGTCGAATCTTTAATTCGAAGATTGCGCAATTCTTAAAGACTAAAGTCTTCGAGCACGCACCTACCTGTGTTCATAGTGCGCCGAGATGTGGACACTGACGACGGGATTGATATATAAATTTAGTCACTCAACGTCCTATGGAACGGGCTATGCTTGGAGTCTCTCACAAGGATAAAATCAGAAATTAGATTATCCGCGAGAGAATCAAATTAATCGACATAGCCCGTAGAATCAGCAAGTTGAAGTAGCACTGGTCACGTATGTTGCAGGACCGATGGCTGCTGGAGCAGAAGTGTCCTGGAGTGGAGACCGCGTATCGGCAATCGCAGTTTGGGGTGTCCTCCGACCCACTGGGCTGTCGATTTACGCAGAGTAGCCGGCGGTGCGATCTTGGGGATGCCTATGTCCTATGTAGTATGTAGTAAATAATATTCAATTAACAAATTGTAATGGCCTTATAACTTCATTCTTTTCACATTCCTCTGAATTAATTTGGATTTATGATGAAGAAGGTTACTTCTACTTGTAACATTTGTGGTGTAGAGAAAGATATTCAATTTTTTTCGGTGTAATATTTCCGGAACGGAGATAGAAGGAAAAAGTTAATTAATAATTTTTTTGTAAATTTAAATCGTATAGGAATTTTCCAAAGCATATTGGCGACTCCTATGTCGGAGGCAGTCAAGATCGTTTATAGTTTTAGATTAAAATAATACGTTAAAAGAAGAGCTAATGGCTGATCTGTTGGTTGTGGTTAGGGAACGATGTGACAAGCATTTAGATTTTTTTTTTTTTTGAAAAATTCCCCAAAAGAAATAGAACATAATGATCATTACATGAAAACATTTTATGATTATGTAGAAATATTTTATTCAATTTTGTTGCCAATGATGTTAATCACATGCCATTTACATTGTAAAAGGGATTTAATTTTTTCTACAATTATCTTTTAGTTATTCGGTTTTGTTTTCAGCTAAAAAATAAATAGATCGTAAGTTTTATTCTGTGAACATGACGACAGTAGTAATTTAACCTTAGCAAGAAAAGTTAATATAATCATCGTTCAAATACACGAGATATTAGCTATGTCATATGGATAATATAGTAGCTATACCTAGATATATAGCAGTCTAATCAAGTTAACTAAGCTAATTCATTGAAGTATCGTAATATCTAGACATATTATTGTATAAAATATATTCATATATAGGTACTTTTAACGCCACAGAAAAATATTTAGTGATTCGATTTGGATCACCAAGTTACAATGTATATTACATACAGTGTTTAATGGAGCAATTTTGTAAGCCAAGTTGCGTTCACTTTATTGGTACGCGAGGTTTTTGGTTGCATGAAATTCTGAAACACGTAATACGGCTGTAAAATATTAAAATATACTTTTAAGAATTGACGGTTATTTGCATATTTAAAACGGTTTTGTTTAGAACTCCAATTAGATATAACGATAACGAACAATAACATTCCTTCATTAGGGCAAATCGGTATAATATCTCTGTTGTTAAAAAACCTATATATTAGATAATAATATATTAAATCATCGTTGATAGAAAACAATACTGTTGATATGTGTGTTCACAGAGTGAGCGATGCCGATATCAGTCAGGTAAGAAGATCAGGGTACAATACGTTAACAAGAGACTTTAGTACAATCATACAGGTAATGTCGGCTGGAATGAGACTAACTTAGTAAATCTTTACACTACTACATCGGAAGCATATTTTCCACTGCGACAAGCAGCCACCTTGCGTTCCACTTCGAAGTATGTCCGATTCGATTGGCATGGAACATTAGCATCTAGTCCAATCTAAATTTCTGAAAGTACAACGAATCTATTCGTTTAATCTATGAATTCATTACCACTTACACCAATTCATTGTCATCGTAAATTATGTTGAGGAAACATTCTTTTATTTGTGTTTATGTGTGGTATTTGTATGTGCGTATTTATGCGTATTGATATGTGTGTATGTATGTATGTGTGTGTATGTATATGTATTAATACATGTATATTTTTTCCTCATTTTGCACCCTTCCCATAAGTTTTACATTAGTCCTCTGCCCAAAGGTTGCCTGGAAGAAATCGCTGTGTTAGCGATAAGGCCGCCTGTTGCAACTGATGCAACTTAGATATTATGTATTCTATTTTTGTTTAGGGAAACTGGGGATAGTTGATCCCCTTTTTGATTTTGGACTATATATTTTTTATTTTTTACAATATTAGAAAACTTTTTTGGTCAAAAGATTCAGAATTTATCTATTCAATGATAGTTTGAATAAAAACAAGATTGTGCTACAATTTAACTCATTATTTAATTAAATACCATACTGTAGACTTTTACCATGTCTTTCATTTGTAAGGGAGACTTGTTTACCCCTGATTGGGAGCCTTGATCCCAGGGGGATCAAATCTCCCAGGGACATGGGACACTTGGTAAACCAATTTTTACCGTGTCTCCCCAAAATTGATTCTCATCGAATAAATAACTTCATTTGCGGTCAACAGTGTGTCTAGAAATAGGAAAACGTACGGCAAATAGATATTTACCGTATCTTTCATAAATAGAAGTTTGATTCCCACCGATCAGATAACTTTATTTGCACGAATCAAATCTCCCATAGTTGGGGACACATGGTAAACAGATTTTCAGCGCGAATAACATACTCAGAGGGTTGATTCCACATTAATTATTTGACTTGAATCACAGAAATAGAACTAATCTGTCATAATTTTAAATAACTAACTGTATTATTTTCCAAATAATAACACACAACTGGTGATCAAAAAGTTTAAACATCATTTTCTTCTAACAATTAGAATTCGACTAACAAGCCGACTCTTTATAATCTCCAAAAACATTAAGTTTGATATAATCTTCCAAATTATTTAACAACAGACAGAACAGACCGTAACGAACTCTCCTCTTTCAGTAGATGTAACTTTAGATACATGTTTGAGGCTACGACAAGCAACAGTTTTCTTTGGTTTATGGACTGTTGTTAAACCCGTTTCATCAATTTTGTATATTTGCTGCGGCTCAAAGTATCTATCCATGAGGCTTTTTAAGTTATCGAAGAATTTTTAATTTTTCTTTGGCTATACTGGTGTTCTTTTTTTTAACATTCTCTTGATTTATATTTTTGCGGCATGATTTCCTAAGGAGAGAGCAAAAAGTTGAAAAAGTTTAACCCAACTAAGGAACTATTTCTATTTTTATATTTTTGTTTTTAAAATTTTATATTCTTTCATATGACATATCACTCGATGTGACGCAATTTTTTTTGACATTTTTGGTGAAATGTATCCTTTGTCACTTGACTATATTAACGAATCGATCGACACCTTGTTCGTCTAAATTGGTTCAATAGTTTTTCCGCTACAGCACACACATCGAGTACATACATGCATAGTGGATATATACATAGAGTGCTAAAATCATAACATTTCCTTTTGGCTATATATTTGGCTTATAATATATCATCGATAGCTTTATGAATCGTAGGTAAGACTTGATCCCTCATTGGGACACAAGATCCCGGGATCATCTCACCCTCAAATAAAAGGACTAAGTCTCCCCATACATAGTAAGGTTATAAAACATGCCATACTCAAAAGTAGTGATCACGTATTTTAATGTAATCAAGGCCAGTCTACACTTAAATAAACGACTAACACGATAAACACACCTACTAATAGTATTTCCTTCACTTTTCATCAAATAAATCCAGTTAAAACTTACCGAAAATTAAGTATGGCACGACACAAATATTCCACCGTCCGTCATTTGCAAACTAGTGGTATTAGTCACAACGCGCCAAGATAGAAAGTGAAGTTAGGCATAAATGAATGAGTTCTGCTATCGTAATAAAATGTACCACGTTTGTTAGAACTAGAAATCAAGTTTACCAAGTGTCCCCTAGGGATCAACCATCCCCAGGTTCCCTATTAGTATTTTTTATTAGTGTGCAGAAAGTATAAATAAAAAGATAGTACCTGGATGACCAAGCTTTACTCGGTTAAACTATATTTAGATACATTACATACTGATGAAACATAAATAATATTTTCGATCTTACCGACATAATAGTCAAATAATAGGAACTGGTTATTTAAATAAAAAATAAAAAATAAAAAGAGCTCCCAATAATAATTTTTCTCACAAAAGAAGAAACTTGAAAATAAAGGAAAAGAAAATTGGTCTCTAGACACCTGGATTCGAACCCGGTTTTTCTGATTTCGAGTCCGCCCGATTCCCATCCGAGCTATTATAAGATTTTCAATGACAGCGAAATTTACCTTAGTATTCTAATGATATTTTTATTTGCGTAAAAAATGGATAAAACGATATTTTCTAAAAATAAATCCTAATTAGATCGATTTATCGCCCTCGAAACACTCTGCATACTAAATTTCATGAAAATCGTTGGAGCCGTTTCCGAGATTCAGAATATATATATACAAGAATTGCTCGTTTAAAGATATAAGATATAGTTTGTTGCTTTTGGTTACAGACATTTGGGATATCAGTTCTATGTAAAACAAGGTGATATTGTAAAATTTGTAATATTACTTAATAAACCACTTCACCAAAATAATTTTCATTTACTGGTCAAAGGCGAGCTTACGCAAATTAACAAAAAAATTAGCCTTCATATGATTAAAGATATTTGTGGCAGTTACTCGTATATCATCTAAAATCTAATATGCGTAACGTTCAGTTGGGATATGTATGTATGTTTGTTTTTATGTACTTAAGTATAAGTAATATAATAATATAAGAATGCATAAAGTAATTAAATAAATAAAAAATGTACACTACCCTTAAGTTTATAATAACCTCTAGTTAAACTACAACGAAGAGTTAACTTTTAATTAGTCGACATTTCGTTGAGTTAAATGGGTAATACGGCAGCAGGAAAAGTTATTATTCGTTTTACTTGCATCAACAGGGTATGAAATATTTGTTATTTTTCAAAAATTGTGCTTGATACTTTAGTTGCGTATTGCATGTAATATTTAATGTAATAAGAAGTAATTACTAGAAATGAAGAAGGAGTTATAAAGTTGTTTTTTTTTTTGCTTGCGTTATTTTTTTTTTATGTGCACATCATCATATTATATATAGAGCTCTAATTGTCAGTTATAGAAAGTTAATTTATTCATCTAAAGTTTGACATGTTGTTCATTTCGAGTCTGACATTAATGCCCAACTTAAACTTTTGTTTTTAGCTATTCATTCCACATCCTTTTGTGAGTGTTATTTGCAGTTTTATTTTTATTTAAAAAACGGTATCCACGTCCATGTAATAAGTAGAGATATGGTTTAAAAAAATGGTCATATTTTTTATCTTAAAATATGAAAAATCAGCTTAATTCTGAATCTGGAAGCGGAGAAAAATTAGAAAGATTGTTTTCAGCAAA
The DNA here is from genome assembly GCA_036937285.1 of Euphydryas editha. Lineage (NCBI taxonomy): Eukaryota > Metazoa > Arthropoda > Insecta > Lepidoptera > Nymphalidae > Euphydryas > Euphydryas editha. The sequence goes on along the minus strand of JAUPFZ010000005.1, from coordinate 10,222,281 downwards.
TTAAATGGGTATCGATTCAACTTAAATCGATTACAGAATGAAAAAAAAGAATGATTCCCACTAGTTAATTAAATCAAAGTATTTAGATGCGCAACTGAAGTTTCAAATAATAAAATTCATTTAAATAGAGTTAAATTAATAGAGAAAATATCATTTAATATTTGATAATAATATCGATTTCGTATTGATTTAAAAAAAATCATATTTTTAGTGACAGCTTTTAACCTAAATTTCCTAAATGATATTTTAATCTTAATAGAAGAAGAATAAAGTATGAAGTATACAAATATATAAATAAATATATATATATATATATATATATATATATATATATATATATATATATATATATATATATATAAATATATATATATATATGTGTATTTAATACATTCAAAGGTTTTTTTTTTATTCTGAAAGATATTTATTAGTGTTTCAAGTTATTGATTAATTATAATGATTTTTCCAACATTCTTCACTAAATATAATAAACATTAGTGCTTTAAGAACTTAGTGATCTTGTTTTTAATAGACATTTTAACATAAGCTTATTTTTCAAGACGTCTAATAACTCCGCTCTCAGATAGCCAAAATATAGAGAATTTTCAGCGAGGGATCCATAAGCCTAAATTCATTAATTGATACCATTTTCATTTCATTACATTTTGGCCCAATAATGTATGGAATCGTATCCATCTCCTTTGAAACATCGAGTTTAAACATCCAACTAAATTTATTTACAAAGATTTATACCGAATAATTTTAGAAATACGCTAACAGTATTGTGATCCATAGCACTATTGATTATTTTTTTATATTATTTCCATCCAAGTTCATACCAAGTGTATATGAGGATAATAATGAATATGATGATAAATCATAATGAACATAATATAATTCGAGAAACTTATATTATATTGTTTTTATTCACACGAATTTACTGAATATATTTTGCTTAGACTAATAAGTATTACAAGTTGTTGTGAAAGATTAATTAAAATATAATTATATGAAAGTTTTTATTTAGTATACGCATACATACAATTACGTCAAAATATTATTGATGTTAATAATATGGATGGAACACAGGAACTGCTTTGTGGTCAATTCATGTTTTGTGAGTGTGTGTGTGTGTGTGTATGTGTGCTTGAGTACATGCATGCATGCGTGCGTGCGTGCGTTTGATAATATCTTATATTTTTAAACGAGCAATTCTTGTATATATATATAATCCGAATCTCGGAAGCCGTTCCAACGATTTTTATGAAATTTAGTATGCAGGGGGTTTCGGGGGCGATAAATCGATCTAGCTAGGATTTATTTTTAGAAAATGTCGTTTTATCCCTTTTTTACGCAATTAAAAATATCATTAGAATACGAAGGTAAATTTCGCTGTCATTGAAAAGCTTATAATAGCTCGGATGAGAATCGGGCGGATATTATTGAGAGCTCTTTTTATTTTTTATTAAAATAACCAGTTCCTATTATTTTACTATTATGTCGGTAAGATCGAAAATATTATTTATGCTTCATCAGTATGTAATGTATCTAAATATAATTTAACCGAGTAAAGCTCGGCCATCCAGGTACTATAAGATATAAATGTGAAGTTTTTGTATGTCAGTGATCGAAAGATAATTGTGATTTACCTATTTTGGATTACTATTTATATTTAAAAAAAAATCTATATATCTCGTTCATTTTAGTAAACTTTTTTATTTTAAATAGAAAGTTAAAATAAAAATTTTAAAACAACAACACCTTACTAGAAATTCCCTTACTATTCTCACAACTTAAAAGTTATTTGTCTATGGCGTGTGTGTCAACTTTGACATGGGTAAGGCTTTCTCGTATACTTACTATACTTTACTCGTATTCTTGGATGATCTAACGTAGTAAAAATATCAAAAGCACTGACACGTGTTAGTATGACCAAAGTTGAGTTGAACTCTACGGTGGATGTTATAAGTCTCAAGTCTAATTTAACGTTTATTATTCGATTCCTTTAAATTGTCCAAAATAAAAAAGGAATTTCTTTTACAATTGACTATAATGAATAAATAATACTGATGTTGAAGGGGCACACCTTAGTTTAAATAAAAACCCAAAGGAATATATATATATATGGGACGTTCTTTGTCAACCGGAACACCTCTATACCCAAAATTCCTTTTGACCTAAAAATATTTAAAAATATGGAAAATTTAGGATTTTTTATGTACTTTCCATTAGAGCGTGGCCTTTTTTGAAATTTCATTTACAGACAGAGCAGCACGTCCCCTAACCTTGAAAAAATACCACTTTACGAAATGATCAGGCTGTCAGAAATCACAGGGGCTCACAAAAATTCCAGGCAACGACTATTTTCATGTATTTTTTGCTGCTCAACACGAATCCGGCGGTATATTTTACCGATACCTCAAGCGTTCGCCCCTAACCTCAAAAAACACCCCCAAAATTGCAGTTTCACGCACTTGAGAGCTTTGTGCTGTGATGGACGCGAGGAAAATTATTGACAGACAGTATTATTATGTATTTTTTGCTGCTGAACACGAACCCGGCGGAATTTTTTACCGATACCTCAAGCGTTCGCCCCTAACCTCAAAAAACACTTGCACCTCAATTGCAGTTTGAGAGCATTTGAGAGCTTTGTCCTGTGATGGACGCGAGGAAAATTATTGACAGACAGTATTTTTATGTATTTTTTGTTGCTGAACACGAACCCGGCGGTATTTTTACCGATACCTCAAGTGTTCGTTCCTAACCTCAAAAAACACCCCTAAATTTGCAGTTTCGCGAAGTTGAGAGCTTTGTCCTGTGATGGACATAAGGAAAATTATTGACAGAGACTATTTTTATGTTTTTTGAGATGTTGAACACGAATATTTGCAATATTACAAGCGGACCAAATTTTCTAAAATCAAACCATTTTTTTATAGTTTGGTGTATTTTTGACATATACATTAACAATAATATATAATCATTTAAAAGAATAGAAATTTTTTTCGTTTTTTTTTTTTTGTTTTATTACCATTTTTTTACATTATTTAGCAGTAATCCGTTATTGATAATATTTTGGATACATTAGAATATCTAAATGCAGAAAGACAACGTCAAGTTATTACAAAATACGTATGTCACACATATTACAAATTACATTCTTTTTTATTCGAGGGTAAAAAAGAATTAGTAATTGATTCATAAAGAAACAATCCATATTCCATAAAATACTTATTACTTTATTATCTCTCCTTATTATTTTGTATTACAGTAATATTAATAAAATTGTATTATTTGTAAAAAGTTATCGGAGAAAAAAAAAAGAATTGTTGAAAAACCTTTGAAATTTTCAAAGAAAATTAAAAATATATGAAAATCACTTAAAATCTTTGAGAGTAACTAAGAATTTTCTTTATTATGTAATAATAACTTATAGATTCTCTCGATTTCATATACTTTTTTTCTTAGTTTGAATTTCAACCACAAATTTATTAATTATTACAATGTGGTATAAATACTTTTCCATACCATCTAAATCAAAATACCCGCGAATGTATAATAACATGAAGACAGTATCAACCCTGTAAAACGCAGAGTCTTTAAAAACTTATTTTTCAATAAGGGCAGGCCTATTTCTATTCTTTTAAATGATTTTATATTACTGCTAATGTATATGTCAAAAATACACCAAACTATAAAAAAATGGTTTGATTTTAGAAAATTTGGTCCGCTTGTAATATTGCAAATATTCGTGTTCAACATCTCAAAATACATAAAAATAGTCTCTGTCAATAATTTTCCTTACGTCCATCACAGGACAAAGCTCTCAACTTCGCGAAACTGCAAATTTAGGGGTGTTTTTTGAGGTTAGGAACGAACACTTGAGGTATCGGTAAAAAATACCGCCGGGTTCGTGTTCAGCAACAAAAAATACATAAAAATACTGTCTGTCAATAACTTTCCTCGCGTCCATCACAGGACAAAGCTTTCAAATGCTCTCAAACTGCAATTTTGGGGGTGTTTTTTGAGGTTAGGGGCGAACGCTTGAGGTATCGGTAAAAAATTCCGCCGGGTTCGTGTTCAACAGCAAAAAATACATAAAAATACTGTCTGTCAGTAATTTTCCTCGCGTCCATCACAGGACAAAGCTCTGAAATGCGTGAAACTGCAATTTTGGGGGTGTTTTTTGAGGTTAGGGGCGAACGCTTGAGGTATCGGTAAAAAATTCCGCCGGGTTCGTGTTCAACAGCAAAAAATACATAAAAATACTGTCTGTCAATAATTTTCCTCGCGTCCATCACAGGACAAAGCTCTGAAATGCGTGAAACTGCAATTTTGGGGGTGTTTTTTGAGGTTAGGGGCGAACGCTTGAGGTATCGGTAAAATATACCGCCGGATTCGTGTTCAGCAGCAAAAAATACATGAAAATAGTCGTTGCCTGGAATTTTTGTGAGCCCCTGTTATTTCTGACAGCCTGATCATTTCGTAAAGTGGTATTTTTCAAGGTTAGGGGACGTGCTGCTCTGTCTGTAAATGAAATTTCAAAAAAGGCCACGCTCTAATGGAAAGTACATAAAAAATCCTAAATTTTCCATATTTTTAAATATTTTTAGGTCAAAAGGAATTTTGGGTATAGAGGTGTTCCGGTTGACAAAGAACGTCCCATATATATATATATATATATATATATATATATATATATATATATATATATATATATATATATATATATATACACCTATATTGAACAATTTTAAGTAAAGGATTAAGAATATTAACATACATCTCTTTGTTTAAAATTATTGAATGAAATTGAAAATCGAAATGAAAGGAAAATGGATTTTTGAAAAAAAAAAGACTAACAACTATCCTCTGAGATATATCTACCTAATATATGGTGATATTTCCTAAACACACAAACAAGAGATTCCTTACTAACTTGAATACGTTATCTAAGAGTGATTGCTTATATTATGTCTTAAATCGGATTACACTTAGTAAGTTTGGGACCGAGTCAAGTCAAAGCGGGTTCTTAACAATGAAACTTGCACGCGTAATCTATAGAAGTATGACGTATCTATAGAAGTCTCATTGTGCGGAAATAATTGAAAAGTAATAAACGAAAGTCTGAACATTTAGATTTATTCAAATGCTATATATATATTTATTTATTTTCAAATTTTACAATATTATGCAATGCAAAACTTAAACTAATTATTTACAAACATTTTTGGTACAAATCATGTCCGCGTGGAATGGTGCCAAGAATACTAGCAGCATTTCCCCATTGAATCTCAATTCCGATTCTCTGGGCAAAAAATGCATAAATGGCGTGGTCCAGGAGTGTGGTGGTACTGTTCTACAAAAGAGGCGATAAGTCTCTTTTGAAGAACTACAGACCTATCTCACTTCTGAGCCACGTCTATAAGCTCTTCTCGAGGGTCGTTACGAATCGTCTCGCCACAAGGCTCGACGACTTCCAACCACCGGAGCAGGCTGGGTTTCGAAAAGGCTACAGCACCGTAGACCACATACATACTGTTCGGCAGATTATACAAAAGACCGATGAGTATAATCAGCCGCTGTGTATGGCTTTTGTGGACTACGAGAAGGCCTTCGACTCCATCGAGACCTGGGCTGTTCTGGACTCTCTGCAGAGATGTCATATCGACTGGCGATATATCGAGGTGTTGAGGTGTATGTACGACGCGGCGAAGATGACCGTTCATATCCAGGACCAGCAGACAAGACCGATTTTCCTTTGGCGCGGGGTAAGACAGGGCGATGTCATATCACCGAAACTGTTTACCACTGCGCTGGAGGACGTCTTTAAAACCCTGGACTGGGGGGGACGAGGCATCAACGTCAACGGCGACTACATCTCTCACCTTCGTTTCGCTGACGATATCGTCATCTTTGCGGAGACGTTGGAGGAGCTAGGCCAAATGTTGAGCAGCCTAAATGAGTCTTCCCGACGAGTCGGTCTTGGTATGAATCTTGATAAAACGAAAGTTATGTTTAACAAGCATGTCATACCGAGACCGGTATCGGTTGATGGTATCCTCCTCGAAGTTGTTCAGGATTATATCTACCTAGGCCATACCATCCAACTGGGCCGAAACAACTTCGAGAAAGAAGCCGAGAGGAGGATTCAGTTGGGCTGGGCGGCATTTGGCGGGCTTCGTCGGGTCTTCACTTCGAAGATTCCGCAAAGCTTGAAGACGAAAGTCTTCGAGCAATGCGTCCTACCTGTGTTGACATACGGTGCTGAAACGTGGACACTGACGAAGGGACTGGTCCACCGATTTAAAGTCGCTCAACGTGCCATGGAACGGGCTATGCTCGGCGTTTCTCTCAAAGATAGGATCAGAAATGAGACTATCCGCGAGAGAACCAAAGTGACCGACGTAGCCCAGAGGATTAGCACGCTGAAGTGGCAGTGGGCTGGTCACCTGTGTCGTAGGACCGATGGCCGTTGGAGCAGACGTGTCCTGGAGTGGAGACCACGTATTGGCAAACGCAGTGTGGGACGCCCTCCGACCCGCTGGACCGACGATCTTCGTAGGATTGCCGGTGTAGGCTGGATGAGGATTGCGGAAAGCCGGGATGTCTGGCGCGAGCTTGGGGAGGCCTACGTCCAGCAGTGGACTGCTATAGGCTGATGAGATGAGATGAGATACCTATATATATATATATATATATATATATATATATTATTTATTATAATGTATGTTATTACATATTTTTGATTGGAAGATAAAAATCAATCATTACTCTTGAAGTTTAGATATATGTGCTGGAGATAGCAGACTAAAATTTAATTAAAATCTCAAATCCTATCAGTAACGTAATAACTTTGGGAATATTCATACGCACGACTTTCAAAAGATAGATTTAATTGAGACACAATCGGCAAAGGGAAAGAGCTCATGAGATTATGCCATAGAACGTTTATGTAATTGATTCGAACGTATAAATTCATATAGTGTATTTGACCATAATTATCAGATAGATGTTAGCTTAATGAATGTTTGCTAAGCATATGGTATGTTTCACTGAAGCCTTAATGTATTACAGTATGGCCGCCGGAAGTATGTGTTCCTAATACATGTCAAATAGACGACAATATTGATGGACTATAAGCATGATTACTAATAACACTACAATCCGGTTAGACAAAGTCATCGTTTGACGATGACTTTGTCGAAACCGGTTGTGTAATTTATAATTAAAATAAAATAAAAAAGTGGAAAAGTGTAAAAAGATTGTAGTGTTATTAGTAAACATGAATTTCCATCAAGAACAATCAGTCCAATCAATCATTATTATTATATTATTATATTATTATCATCAATTATAAGCATGATAGTAATAATTAAATAGTCAATGCTAGTAGTCAAAACCTAGTACGAGTGTTTATAAAATATACTTTTTACTACTTATTTCTTTAGCGCCTTGTTAACTCCAATTGAAGATTAAAATGTTTTTGTCTTAATTGTTTGGTGTTAAAAGTTACATTGAGCAACTATCTGACAAGTGTTAGGATTATATTTTTATTATATGTGAGTATGAGTCTTGAACAATAGTGCTGTACATACAAATTAACTTTACATACATTTATTTTGTCCAAATTACGAGACTAATGTTGGCCAATACGATAAAATTAGCTGAGTATTAATGTAACGCATTGCCCAGAAACTAAAATTTGACGGCCGGCTGGTCGAGTGGTCAGGCAACTGGACACTTTACGCAGCGGTCGCGGGTTCGAATCCTGCCAGGTGCAGATAATCTGTATGACGGATATAGATGTCTGCAGCGGGTCATGGATGTGTATTTATGTATATATGTATTTATATCTTAAATTTATTTCCGTTCCTAGTACCTGTAACACAAGTTCTTACGAAATTAGCACGGGGCTAGGTTAATGTGGTGTGATTGTTGGTTAATATTTATTTTAATATTTAATGCTGATTAATTTAAATTTATTTCGTCTACTGCTTTTATTTCAAAATTCTTCTTATATGTAATAATTTTAAATTTTTATTGACTATTTAAAACATAGCTTGTCCGAGTAATTTTATTGGTAGATACTAGTTATAGTAAGAAAGGATTATAAGGAGGTTTACAGTATGGATATGTAGTTTTAACAGTTATTACTGAGTGTATGCTTTGGAACTTTCTGTTATGATTTGAAGTGTAATTATAGTTACGATACGCAAACACAATTGAAATAATATACTGGATTCCGTAGTTGAACGTATGAGGAATACGTTATACATTTAATGTTAATTTTACATATTGTTATAGGAGGTATAGATTACTGTTAATTAATAAAGCCACGTATTCCTTAAAAACAATGAATAATACGCGACTTATATTAGAAAGTACATTAATTTTAATTTAATAAGATCAACCAAATTATCTGAACTAACAGATATGTTGATATTTAAAAATTACAATTTATTCTAATCGTTCATCTCTCAAAATTTTCAAGCTGCGTTTTTTAGACAGAATTAAAAACAATATTTTAACGTTGGATTCGCAAAATACTTTCGGATGATAACAGCGGTCATTAATTTCTAGCTACAGTTTATGACGCCTGAAACCGATTTTGGATTGTCAGAGAAATGCTGTGAAACACGCGTAGTGAAGTAACGACAATAGTAAAACAAAAATAAAAACCTTTAAAATAATCTGTTAAAAAATTCAAATATATTTTGATCTTAAACAAGTGAATGTTATGTAAATATTATGTACTAAAATATAAAAAATTCAAAATGAAAAGCAATAAGTGATCTAGAACACGTCTCTAATTATATCTTTACTAGTCTTTCAATTAATGTTTGTCTTATAAAAAACCTAATGGTACATGTGCTTAATTTATATACATAAATAAACGTCTCAGACTCAGCCCTTAGTAGAACTAAATCCTGTTGGGGACCGGATACATACAACACAAACATAAGCTTCCAGACCGCACTAAACATCTATCTATACGGCCTAAACAAATTAACATTTGACATGTGCGGCGATCGAACCGACCGCTAGCGCAACAATCCGTTACTGTAATCACTACTCCAACTCGTCGTAAATATAAAAATATTTTCTATTTCAGTATTTATTTAATTAAACAATGTAGTCTGTACTAGGCATAATATTGGTAATAGTTTGCGTGTTATATTATTATTAGTACATTAACGATTAAAGTAAGAAATGTGGAAAATGATAAAACTTTTATGAGTATAACAATCACGAACGTAACAGTCTCGTGTTTTAATCAAACGCTTATCAGCTATTGGTCTGATGCAGAGGATAATTTCCTAAGATCGCAGCAAGCTATTTCCCCAGAGATGTGAATCGAAAACAAAGTCGAATAGTCCAATACTTTTTTTCACATTTGAAAATTGGATCGCGTTGTGAAAATAGTAGGTATATCTTTGGAATTATTTGTACCGTGTTGAATTAGTAAAAGATTTCATTCAATTCTTACCCATTTAACTTTTTAACTGCATTTTTTACTTTTTTAAAGTAGAGTATAATTTTTACGCGTTTATAAATATTTCCTTAAGTTCTTGGCAAGAGCCAAACTGACGTCGACGTTTCTCGCTGATAAATCACATAAAATTATGTTAATGTGAATTATATCAGAATTTATGAAGGCGAACAGCAATTTTGATTTAAACATTCCATATTTTCACTTGAATACAATACCTCATTACATTTGGATCGTGTATTATTTCAAGTTCATAGAATCCCATGTGTATCATAATTCATATTCGTTATTAGTATTTTCCATATGTTTTTAAACTTGCACATTCGAGTGGAAAACTGATTTGCAGTACGTGGGCTGGGTTCAGATATAGAGCACGTATTAAGCGTACGAGTGGGTTGTCGCCCAATCGAAGCGCAGTATGAAAGCTTCTTATAAAAACTTGAATAAATTATTTATTGAAAAGATGTTAAAAACAATATTGACACTTTAAATCATGTAAAACATTTCTCCTAAAAATATAATTTAAAATGTCTTAATCAAAAGTTTCTCAAAAGTATTAAAGTTGACTTGTATAGTCATTACGAGTCTGTTTGAATAATTATCAGAAATGTTAACTACAAGAAACATCTCCAATGCTGAAATAAATTATTCAGTTATTATATAGTACCTGGATGACCGAGCTTTGCTCGGTTAAATTATATTTAGATACATTACATACTGATGAAACATACATAATATTTTCGATCTTATCGACATAATAGTAAAATAATAGGAACTGGTTATTTAAATAAAAAATAAAAAGAGCTCTTAATTCAAAATAAAAAAAAAAACAGGAAAAAAAGATTGGTCTGTAGAAACCTGGATTCGAATCCAGCTTTTCTGATTTCGAATCCGCCCGATTCCTATTCGAGCTATTAGAAGCTTGTCAATGACAGCGAAATTTACCTTCGTATTCTAATGGTATTTTTTAATTACGTAAAAAAAGGGATAAAACAACATTTTTTAAAAATAAATCCTAGCTAGATCGATTTATCGCACCCGAAACCCCCTGCATACTAAATTTCATGAAAATCGTTGGAGCCGTTTCCGAGATTCCGATTATATATATACAAGAATTGCTCGTTTAAAGATATAAGATTTGTATATAATAAGATTCTTGTAAATTGCTTACTGTATGCAGAGAAAAATATTGTTTAGTGTTGTTACGTGACCAGCATGCGCCGGTGGTGTGGAGCATGCTTCGTCTACCACAACTTAGATGTTAAGAGCACTTGTATGTAGGTACCTACAATTTGTTTGAACCGTTTTAAGTTTGTAGACATGTGGTTACAAAAATGGCGTTTTTTAATTATTATTAATTTATATTGCTTTAGATGAATATTTACACGTGTTTATCTGGAGTAGGTAATATTGTTATGAAACAAAATTAATATGATATTGCTGTTATCGGACTTTTAGTATAGTTTTGTACAACAAGAAATATCTACGCATAAAGCGAAGATGGTCTCCATGGTACCAATAAATAATGTACTCGTGGTACTAAAATATACAAATAACATATTTTTAGTACCATAGTACAAATTATTACAAGCTAATTGTACTAAAACTGTGAATAATAAAACCACTGTTCCGTCCGTACTCAACAACGTTATAAATCCAAAAATTATTTACTAATATTATAAATGCGAAAGTAAGTTTGTTTATTACGCTTTCATGCGTAACTACTAAACCGATCATCATGAAACTTTGTATACATATTCTTGGAGGTATAGAAGTAACATAGGATACTTTTTTTGGTCACGATAACCGACACCCACGCGGGTGAGGCCACGGGTAGAGACTAGTAAGTAATAATGCAAAAAAGAGCTTGTAGTTTTATATTTAAAGGTATACCTCGTAAAATTGTAGGTATCATTGATTCGGAACTGCACGTAGAGTACGTTATTAGCGCTATAATTATATTTTGTCAGTTTACTTTAAATATGTATGATAGTACCTGGATGACCGAGCTTTGCTCGGTTAAACTATATTTAGACACAAATTACATACTGATAAAATATGAATAATATTTTCAATCTTACCGATATAATAATAAAACAATAGTCACTGGTTATTTAAATAAAAAAAATAAAAAGAGATCCTAGTAATATTTTTCTCACCAAAAAAGGAACTTGAAAAAAAGGAAAAATCTTCCGTTTTCGAGACCGCCCGATTTTCCACCTGAGCTATTATAAATTTATCTAAGATGGTGGCGAAACTTACTTTCTTATTCTAATGATATTCTAGCAGTTTTTAATTGCTCTCGAGATTTTTATTTAAATAACCAGTTTATATTTTTTTTCCTACCTCTGCCGAAAGTTCGATTTTCGTCCCTGTGAAGCGGGACAAAAGTGACATTTTCTGTCCCCGCTTCACAGAGACAAAACCTGAACTTTCGTCCTAGGGAGGAAAAAAAGTATGTGTAACATGGGACGAAAGTACTACATCCATTCCCGTATGTTTGCTACCCTCGCCTTCGGCTCGGGCGGCAATTTCACATGAGGGTCAAAAAAATAGTACGTGACACAAAATACTATATTATTATATAGATAAGATCAAAAAATATTATTCATATTTCATCAGTGCTATCGTATCTAAATATAATTCCCAAAAAAAGAACGATTAACAAATAAAAAAAAAAATACCGAACAAAACTCGGACATCCAGATAGTACAGGGCTCTCAATAATAGTTATTTTTTTTACAAAAGAGGGAACTTAAAAAAAAAGCAAAAAAAAATGGGACTTGAGGCATCGGGATTCGAACCCAGGTATACTGATTTCCCACCTAAGTTATTATAACCTTTTAGATTATGCCGAAATTTACCTTCGTATTCTAATAATATTCTAACAGTTTTTAATTTTGTACTCGTGATTTTTTTTTAAATAACCAGTTCATATTTTTTTATTATTATTTCGTTAAGATCGAAAAATATTATTTATATATCATTAGTTCGTAATTCGTATGTAAATATAGATTTCAAAAACATGAATTACAAAAAATAAAATACCGAGCAAAGCTCGGTCATACAGTTAGTAAAGGGCTCCATAATAGTTTTTCTCACAAAAGGTGAAACTTAAAAAAAAAAGAAAAAAAAATAGTTCTGGAGACATCTGGATTCGAACCTGGGGATCTTCTTATTTTGAATCCGCCCGGTTCACATCAGAGCTATTATAAACTTATCAATGACAGCGAAATTTACCTTCGTATTCTAACGATATTTTTTAATTGCCAGAAAAAAGGGATAAAACGACATTTTCTAAAAATAAATCCTAGCTAGATCGATTTATCGCCCCCGAAACCCCCTGCATACTGAATTTCATGAAAATCGTTGGAGCCGTTTCCGAGATTCAGATTATATATATGTATACAAGAATTGCTCGTTTAAAGATAGTACCTGGATGACCGAGCTTTGCTCGGTTAAATTATATTTAGATACATTACATACTGATGAAACATAAATAATATTTTCGATCTTACCGACATAATAGTAAAATAATAGGAATTGGTTATTTAAATAAAAAATAAAAAGCAAAAAGAGCTCTTAATTTAAAAGAAAAAAAATAGGAAAAAAAATTGGTCTGTAGACACCTGGATTCGAACACGTCCATAAAGCTAGAATGTTCAAATGGGCAGAATCACTTAATTTTATTATGAAAAATAAGTGCTCATTTAGTGCTAATTTAATGCTGCAAAATTAAATTTTACGCTCCAATAGTTTACCGAAAAATTAGAAAACTGCTAACTTTTAATTAAGCTAGCAGTGCACTACTTCTTAAACGCTAACCGTAGCATATAGCATCAAATCGAAATGTAGATAATTTAGTGCTCAATTAGTGCTAATTCAATGCTGCAAAATTAAATTTTACGCTCCAATAGTTTACCGAAAAATTAGAAAACTGCTAACTTTTAATTAAGCTAGCAGTGCACTACTTCTTAAACGCTAACCGCAGGATATAGCATCAAATCGAAATGTAGATAATTTAGTGCTCAATTAGTGCTCCTGACATACGAAGACGAAAATATGAATTATAATAATAATAATTTTTTTCATAACTGAACGTGCTAATTTAACAATATGAGCAGAGAACCTGCTGAAAACTTGAAATCTAGGTAAGTTATCGCCTAATGACCTTAACGAATAATTAAGTGCTCAATTAGTGCTCTTGATATACGAAGACAAAAATATGAAATTATTATTATTTTTATTTTAATAACATAATTTCCTCACTTAACAGTATGAAAAGAGAACATGCTTAAAACTTGAAATCTGTGTTAGTTATCGCCTAATGACCTTAATGTTTATTAAGTGCTCAATTAGTGCTCTTGATATACGAAGACGAAAATATGAAATTATTATTTTTTTTTTATTTTTATAACAGAACATGCTAATTTAACAGTATGAAAGAGTTCGTGGGTTATGTACGATGATCGACAAAAAAAAAAAAAAGAAAAAGAGATGAAACGAACATTACAAGTGTACATAGCGCTGATGTTGTATGCTCTACATGAGTGATTATGTATATAGTTTCAATCAATCTTCTCAGCGTTGTTTTTTTTAAAGTTTAATTTTGTTTTTTTGAGATTTTCGGTTAAAATATTATTAGTTTTTTAAGTAAAATATTAAAGTTTACATTTAATTGTTTTAATTATGAAGATCAATAAAGTAGTAATTACTTCAAAATAAAAAATAAACGTAATATTTTTCTTCATTTAAGAACGGCACTAATAGAACATTAAATTATTATTTCATAAAACTATAAAATTACCAACTCAGATATCAATACTTTACTAGATACTAAGGCCTCAACGCACCTGCTAATCCTCTGATTTAGCGGGTGTCTATGGATGTCGCGTACACTTACCACCAGGTGAACCGACTGTCCGTTTGCCCTCTTACATAAAAAAATCATTTCATATTTTAGTCTTCCTGTATCAAGAGCACTAATTTATTGATTCAGATCATTACGCGATTGCTAACTCAGATTTCAAGTATTCAGCATATTCTCTGTTCATACTGTTAAATTAGCAAGTTCTGTTATAAAAATAAAAAAATATTAATTTCATATTTTCGTCTTCGTATATCAAGAGCACTAATTGAGCACTTAATTATTCGTTAAGGTCATTAGGCGATAACTAACACAGATTTCAAGTTTTAAGCATGTTATCTTTTCATACTGTTAAGTTAGCAAGTTCTGTTATAAAAATAAAAATAAAATTAAAATTTCAAATTTTTGACTTCGTATATCAACAGCACTAATTAAGCACTTAATTATTCATTAAGGTCATTAGGCGATATCTAGCACAGATTTCAAGTTTTAAGCATGTTCTCTTTTCATACTGTTAAATTAGCAAGTTCTGTTATAAAAATAAAAAAATAATAATTTCATATTTTCGTCTTCGTATATCAAGAGCACTAATTGAGCACTTAATTATTCATTAAGTTCATTAGGCGATAACTAACACAGATTTCAAGTTTTAAGCATGTTCTCTTTTCATACTGTTAAGTGAGCAAGTTATGTTAATAAAATAAAAATAATAATAATTTCATATTTTCGTCTTCGTATATCAAGAGCACTAATTGAGCACTTAATTTTTCATTAAGGCCATTAGGCGATAACTTACCTAGATTTCAAGTTTTCAGCATGTTCTCTTTTCATGCTGTTAAATTAGCATGTTCTGTTATAACAATAAAAAAAAATTATAATTTCATATTTTCGTCTTCGTATATCAAGAGCACTAATTGAGCACTTAATTATTCATTAAGGTCATTAGGCGATAACTAACACAGATTTCAAGTTTTAAGCATGTTCTCTTTTCATACTGTTAAGTGAGGAAGTTATGTTATTAAAATAAAAAAAATAATAATTTCAAATTTTTGTCTTCGTATATCAAGAGCACTAATTGAGCACTTAATTATTCGTTAAGGTCATTAGGCGATAACTTACCTAGATTTCAAGTTTTCAGCAGTTTCTCTGCTCATATTGTTAAATTAGCAAGTTCTGTTATGAAAAAAAATTATTATTATTATTATTTCATATTTTCGTCTTCGTATGTCAGGAGCACTAATTGAGCACTAAATTATCTACATTTCGATTTGATGCTATATCCTGCGGTTAGCGTTTAAGAAGTAGTGCACTGCTAGCTTAATTAAAAGTTAGCAGTTTTCTAATTTTTCGGTAAACTATTGGAGCGTAAAATTTAATTTTGCAGCATTAAATTAGCACTAATTGAGCACTAAATTATCTACATTTCGATTTGATGCTATATCCTGCGGTTAGCGTTTGAGAAGTAGTGCACTGCTAGCTTAATTAAAAGTTAGCAGTTTTCTAATTTTTCGGTAAACTATTGGAGCGTAAAATTTAATTTTGCAGCATTAAATTAGCACTAAATGAGCACTTATTTTTCATAATAAAATTAAGTGATTCTGCCCATTTGAACATTCTAGCTTTATGGACGTGATTCGAATCCAGGTTTTCTGATTTCGAATCCGCCCGATTCCCATCCGAGCTATTAGAAGCTTGTCAATGACAGCGAAATTTACCTTCGTATTCTAATGATATATTTTGATTGCGTAAAAAAAGGGATAAAACGAAATTTTATAAAAATAATTCCTAGCTAGATCGATTTATCGCCCCCGAAACCCCCTGCATACTAAATTTCATGAAAATCGTTGGAGCCGTTTCCGAGATTCCGATTATATATATATACAAGAATTGCTCGTTTAAAGATATAAGATAAGATACGATCACTATGATAATAATTTTAGGAACGCTAAATTAATACGACATTTAGTCATTATGCAGCAGTCATACAGTTTCATATGTAAATGTGTCTTAAATAAAACATGCGTATAGTAGTTATTATACCAAATTATGTTATAAATAAAAATCTTGTAAAACGTGGCGCGGGTCTTGTGTCTTCTATCATTTATATTTGGCTATAGATGATAGATTGAAGCTAAAATAATAAAATAAAATAAAAATAATTTATTTCTATAACCTTTGTTACAAATTTATCACCGAATCTTTCCAGTAAGTTGTCAAAGGCACTTGTATTGGGAATGACTCGCTATTTCCCTTTCGGATGAATAAGACTGTAATTACACTTAAAATTGAAACTTTAATGTTCAATCTATACCTTGTCCAACCTTTAATTTTCTTTTTGATAGCTTACGTCTATAAATCACAGCGTCTTTTTTTGTCGGAGTAATGTACTACAATAATGTCGTACTTTATAGACGGGTAGTGAAGTACCCTGTGCACAAGGAATTTATATACAAACTGGAATGCGCACGTGCTCTCAAAAAACGTTACTAAGAGAGGGATTACATCTGTTTTTACCATGGATTCAAAGCAACTCGTAAGAAAGAGACAAAATAACAGTAGTCAACGAAATGCTCGGAACGATTTTTTCACTTTACATATTGGAAACAAATGTCAACCTTATGTTAGTTATTTCAAGGTGCATATTTGAATTTACAATTTTATTAAGTTAGCATTCCAGTTATGATATAAATTCCTTGCCTATACAAACAGCAACTGACTATATGACAGTTTTTTTTAAATATATCGATCGATAAATCGATCATATGATAAAAATAATTTGATTTTATGTAAGTATTGTTTCTGTAAAAATAATTTAAAAAAAAGGAAATAAAAATAGTATGTACATATGACTCCAAGATTAATTATTTGCAAAGAATTAAGTCGAAATCTTGGAATTTATGTTCGAACCAAGAGTAACTCTGTTCATTATTTTTTTTATTTTTAACCGCTGCCTTAAAATGTAACTTTGCACGCATTAAAAAAAACTAATAAACGAAAAATTAATATTAAAACTTAAAAAAAAAAACATTAAATCAATTTTATTGAAAGTGCTTCTTAAATAAAATCGATTAGATTTCAAATCGAATCGGTAACGTGCGAGGGTGTCACTAATGTTGAACTTTCTAGAACTGTCAAAAAGAAAATAAACGAATGGACGGAGTATAAGTGTTAGTGTTGAGTGGGTGTGTGTATGTGTGTGTGTGTGTGTATGTGTGTATGTGTGTATGTGTGTGTGTGTGTGCATGTGTGTGTGTGTGTGTGTATGTTTATGTGTATGTACATATGACTGTGTGAGTACGCATATGATTGAGTGTGAGATTATCTATGATTTTTAAAGAATGTTTAGGTAGGGGATCATTGTACGTCGTATGAGTTGTGACCCATAGCAGCGGTAAGGAAGCACATAATATTACAAGCTAATTTTAGCGATATGGTTTTCAACCTCAAAAATTAAGAGATTCTAACCAATTAGTTAATCTTCTTTTACATTTATAACATTGCATTAGATATAATATGTTAAGTACTTTGTTAACCCTATTATACATGTGAGTGAAGTGGAAAATATATTGTCTTCTAGCAAAGGCTGTACGAATCTTACATGAGGGAACTATTGTATCCTTGCTTCTTCGACGGCTAATTTTGACATAAGTTAGTGATTTATGGTGCTGCAAAACGGGATTAAGAACGTAGAGTTCCCTCACTGATAGAAGATCACTTTTTCTTTAAAAGTTTCAGTTGGAAATCTTAAAGGCTTAGAGTACATAAGTTTAATAAGAGATCTCTGCGATTTCTCTAAGTCAAGATAATAAGTTCTGCTGGCACCTCCCCAAATCAAGATGCAGTAAGTGAGTATAGATTTTACCAGGGCTATTTAAATTTTTTTCTTAAGTTTCTTGGACATAACCTGTCACAGAACTTGAAAACCCTTGTGAGTTTTCTGATTCGATTAATTACAAATCCAAGTGGGAATAACAGCTAAGCCATTGATATAGCATAATACCGAAGTATTTCATTTCCTTAACTTTCACAATGAGTGGGCAGTTACAAATCGAAAGACTAAGTGCTCTTCAACAGAGTATTTTTATTTTATATTTGCTATCTGGTTGTGATGAAGAAAAGGGAGTGAAACAGATATAATGTGTGATACCTTAGTTAAACCCCGCTCAGCCTGAGCATGTACTAAATCCTAAGTTTTACCCGTGAAGACAATAGCAGTGTCATCTGCATAGGAGATTATTATACCACCGACATCTCGAAGATTGCATAATTCGTTAAAACATATCAAAAATAGAGTCGGGCCGAGTACAATTCCCTGAGAGACACTGAAATCGACTCTGACTTTATCATTGTGATAAACAACAAATTTACCTCCTGGGTTCTGTCTTTATCAATGTGATAAACGTCAAATTTACCTCCTGGGTTCTGTCTTGAAAGTGACTTTTAAAAAGGGAAAGTGCAACATACTGAAATCATATTTTGAGTTAGATCATATTTTAAATTTATTTAAGTAATTAACCAATATTTCATTAAGTAGATTTTCATTGATTTTAGAGATTGAAGTAAGAACAGAGCCACTCTTGTACACAGGAGTAACAATAGATCTCTTAAGAGCGCTAGGGAAGACATCAGTTTTAAAACAAAGGTTTTCAAGATGACATATGCACGGGACAACAAAGTTTCTAGCATGCTTCAAAAAAGCAGTACCAATACCATCCCGACCCAGTGCACTTCCCGAATCAAGACTCATAAAGACACTATATACAAAAGATGATGAAAGAGTATATGTAAGAAAAGAGAGCAACAGAGACATGATCACATAATCCAGACTATTCGATAATAACGTCAGCTAGATTTGCTCCAACAAACACAAAATAATTATTAACATAATTAACAGGAGCTACTTGTTGCGGTTTAGAATTTAGAAGAGCTACATTATTTGTCTTGGGTGATTTATATTGAAGAATCTCGTTTACTGTGGCCCAGAACAGATTTGTTCATAAGTTCACTATGGTATTACATTTATAAGATAAGTGCAAAAATTTCGAAATCATTTATTAGTAATTTAGAGTTGGCTTCAATATCTGATTTTATGACACAAATAAGAGAATCGATAAAATCCTAAGGATTATTGTATAGTTGTAGGTAGGTAATATCAGTAGATTTAAAAGTTTGAAAGGTTTTATTATAGTCAATAATAACTCTGGACCTTCTAGTAGCCTTGGGTGTAAAAATATTGGATAATTCAGTAATATAAGATCGTGGTCAGTTAAAGCAGCATCAATAACAGCAACAAAAGCTGGTTTAAGACTTACAGCCGATTTCAACACAACGTGGTCAAGACAGGTGTTCTGTCTCTTAAGAAGACTAGGTATGCTTCTTATATTTGGATTAAAATGAAGTCCTCTTTCAGTAAAATGTTCCATCTACAGTATTTAAGGTGTTTCGCCTTCATGTGACATAGCCGTGCGACATCCAGTATAGTTATTGTTTAGTATATTTTATATTTGTGTGTAGATGCGCTTCGCCACATTAATATTTTTTGATATTGTAAATCTGTTTATCTCATTGTAAGTGAACACCCGTTCTTATGAGAATACATGTCTTAAACCGAACCGAATATTTTTTGTTTAAACAGTAAAATTATTGCGTGAAGATCCATTGCTATGGTTAAAATAGTCTTAGTATGTTATATTTAGCCAAGCGTGCTACTCGTATGCATTCAAATTCCTGCTTAGTGAGATGACTATCCAATGAATTGAGATTGTACATGAAGTGAGTTACTTATGATGTACTCATAGTAACACATTAATAAATTACCCCACTGCCGTGTCATGACAAAACACTGTATCTGAAAATCTGTTAGTTTTCAGAAATCGCGATTTTCTGTTTTTTTAAGAAATTTGTCATAAAATCGTTAATATTTGTCTGATTTCTTTGAAATTTGGTTTATTTTCTTCGTTAGATTGGTATCTATTTAGCCATGTAGAAAAAAAGCTTCAATTAATAGTATTTTTTACGTTTAGACCAACAAACGTGTTCTGTCAAATCTATTATATAATAAAAATATAACATTAGTAAATACAGAACACTGTATATATAGATGCATTGTTATGTCACAACCATTATGGTTCAAAATATACAAGAAACATTAAATTTAAACCAGATTGGATGTCGACTATTGAACGTACGTCTCCCCCATCGACCTCCAGAGTGACCGGTTCAAAGCAGCCTCCATCCAACGGCTTCCGGTGACTTTCCTCTAATCGTCTCCCCATCTCGCGGACGGCCGTCCGTCGCTCCTGGTCTTCTCTGGCTGGTGGTCTCCACTTGAAAACCTGTCAGTTCTACGAGCTATGTACCCTTCCCACTGCCACTGCAGCTTGCAAATCCATTGGGCTATGTCGACAACCTTCGTTCGTTTGCGGATTTCATCATTTGTGATTCGATCTCGCAGAGAAATACCAAGCATAGCTCTCTACACTGCACGCTGTGTGACTTGGAGCTTTTTTAAAAGGCCCATAGTCAGAGACCACGTCTCAGATTCGTATGTGATTGATGGTAACACACATTAATCGAAAACTTTCGAAGACTTCAACTTTAGGCACTGAAATATGACCGATGAAAAGACGTTTTTTAACTTCCCTTACCCTGTCCATTCTAATATCTCTCGAAGTTGGAACTTTTGTCCTAGGTAGATGTATTCGTCAACAACTTCGAGAGTAGAATCTCCAACCGATATCGGGGTGGGCACGCCATGGACATCCGAAATGATTTTTGTTTTGCCCATATTCGTTTTAATTATTATTCGGTGGGCCACCTGTCGGGAAACTATCGAGATCATTGAACATAATGCTGAGGTCTTCCAGGGATTCTGCCATAAGCATGATATCGTCGGCAAATCGAAGGTGTAATAAAGAATGTTAATGTGTGTTAATGAAGAATGCCCCGTGATCCCGTGATCCCGTGACTGCTCTCAAAGTTTATTGTGATCTCTCTCACGTTTCTTTTTTGTAAGTACTGCAGATGTTGAGGGTTCCTCAGCATGTTGTGATTCCGAGAAAATTGTTGAAGGTATTGTGGTTGTCTCTGTTTAAGAGCATGTCGTAGAACAACCGGTGTATTTCTTTTCGTGAGTCACATGGTGTACTTGGTTAAAAGGAGTAGGTAACATTAAATCTGAGTCTATAGCAGCTTCATTATACAAATTAAAATCATCATAATAATATGGTAGTAAATCACTGGGTTTGTTGGGATCTCTCCCACGTTTCTTTTTGTAGATACTGCAGATATTGAAGGTCCAGCATGTTCTGATTACAAGAATATTGTTGAGGCAGGTATTGTGTTCATCTCTGTGTAAGAGCATAGCGTAGAATGGCCGGTGTTTTCATCTTGGTGAGTCACATGATGTACTTGGTTAGAAGTAGGGAACTTTAAATCTGAATCTATAGCAGGCTAATTATGCAAAGTAGAATCATTATAATATGTACATCTTAAATTTTTAAGATGATGGCTAGCTTCACTTATCATGGAATTATATAGGTTTGTGAAAAGCACCTAAGAATTTTCGTGGCATTCTTGGATTCCTTGGTGCCCTTTCCGGGTTTAAGGTTTAAAATTAATTTACTCCGTTCTTTGTTTATTTTAATATTTTTTTGGACACAAATAAATTGAACATGTAATCAGGAGAATGTGATCTATTACTATAGCAAAAAATTAAATAAAAAATATAAAAAACAAGGCATTTAAAATAGACCCAACGCACTTGTACACGATATTGTTATGACAAAACACTGTATATGCAGATACCGGGCGACAAATCCATAAACTGTGTCTGGACAAAACACTGTATTTAAAGATGCAGTTCTTTGACAAAACATATCTTTATTTTATTAGGAATACAGTGTTTAGTCCAATGGTGTTATTCAGTGATTTTAAGTTATAATCAAAATTTTTATATATCATCCTATGTAATCATGTGCGAAGAACTCATTTTTTGATGTTAGGACAAAACACTGTATCTGAAGATACAGTGTTTTGTCATGACACGGCAGCCCAATAAATATGAATTGGATGCTTTTGTCTGTATGAGTACAAGATAATCGAGGATATATGAGGGAAAGTGAGAAGAAAGAAGAAAGAGTGAGTTAGTGAAAAGAAGTTACAAATGATTCATCATATGCAACATTTATATTATTAAGATTAAATATACAAGAAAACTAATTAGAGTGAAATAATACAAATATCATTCAAGTGGTTGAAGGCAGTCATATATCCTGGAAGAGCTGATTTACTTGAGCCTCATATTGAATATAGGTGATTTTGGATGCGTTATCCTTTGTCACAAAAACTCTTCCAAAGGCAGTCCAGCAATACTTAACTTTTCATTTTTGGCGAAATCACGCAACAGGAAACATAGTCGGGCACCTTTAGCAGTAAGCTGTTCTGATAAGTATACAGTCGTATCTTCATTGGCTAATAAATTTTGCAATATATCTTAAAATTATGGAACCTAATTCCACAATGATGGGGGCCGTTCTCTCTCTCATATTGCGCCTTTATTCTGAAAATTTATTTTATGTCTCGTGGACAAAAAACGAGGTTTATAGTTTTCGAAAGACAAGTTGTCATATGAATTAAATACTCTCCACTCTAAGCCATTTTTCAAGGAAGAAGAAGAATTCCAATTGGTTTTACAATTTGTGTTAATTGTATATCTAATGTACTTTACTTTTACATTTGCGGAAGAAGAATGTTTGCAAATTTTGATTTTTTAATAATTTAATTTAATAGACATCTATTCAGTTAACATAATATAAAAAAATAATCATACGAAGTGTCTATTTTACCCTGAAGTACATTCGAAGTGATGTCACATCGTAGTAGACGGTGGTAGGAAAAGTTTGCTTGTAATAATAGTTGAAGCAAGTCAACCAGCAATTGAAATAATTTTCTTTTTGAAGTAACAATGGCCATGGCGTTATAAACTGAAGCGGGTGTGATGCCTGACCGTGCCAAACAGAGCAAGGAGCTTAAAATACAACCGCAAAAGAACGGATACAGCAGCAGACACAATATTTTTTAATAAAAAAATTATGATCTCCAAGCCATGTTTCTTAAGTAATGTTCGTTTAACGTTAATTTGATTAGACCATCACAAGCCACGACAAAATTAAATTAGGTGTGTCTGATGACAATTTATCCATGTACAAATAAACTTACATTATAACTAAACAACCGGCGTGGTTTTACTCACGTTGATGTTTATGGTTCGCTTATATACATATATGTGTCCTTCATAGCGCGATGTCTAGTGATGAACAGAAAATTTCTTAATATAATATATTTTTTTGATTCTAATTACTTAGCATCAATTTAAACATTTACTTAATTTCATTTTCATGATTATAAATATCATACTTTTATTATATAATTATTAGAAAAATAGAGTTTTAAAATGGCTTTTTTTCTGCGTCATATTTTATAATCTTTGTTAAAACGGTTGAGATGGATTAAGTCATTTTAAAATCGATATGCAGTATTCTACAGCTATATCTATTATTTTTACTAAAATGAAATGAAATATATTATAACTATAATGTTAATACTATAATGTTGTTTTAAAAAATTATACAGTGATGATAGATAACAAAACTAGATGCTTATACATTTTTATTAATTAAAAAAAAATTACATATGTTATTTAAATAGTTATTTATATTATAATACATGATAGTCATATTGATTGAAAATAAACTATTGTTTGAGAGTTTAGTTAAATGTCTTTTTTTAATAAGGGTACCCTCATTGGCATAGTATTATATCCTTCTCAAAGTAATCGTATAAAAATATGATTTTTGATAAGACGATATATAAGCTAAGTATTTCACCTAAATGCATTTTATTTTCGGTACAATATCATGTCTAATTACGTCTTCGTAGTGTACATCCACTTATCTCCATCACGCTAGCAGAGCAAAGTGATCAAAATTTGATTAGAAAATCTTTAAAAAAAGATGTTTTTTAGATGCTAATTAGGTGCCAAAATCTAAAATTAGGTGCTCAAATTTATAATAATTTTTTTTTTTTTTGTTATTAATGTGAACTGCCTGTTAAAGATCAAGCTGGATGAGTTACATGAAATAATTATAAAAAAAAATATTAAAAAAAAATAATAATCTTAAATAAATATAAAAAAAATAAAAAAAAATAATGATCATTATTATTAAGTGCGTTTTAAGGTGTTTTAGGTTTATGTTTGAAGACATTTATTTTTATTGAGACAATATTATCACTTAAGAACACATTTGTAACAAGCATTTGAAAAACAATTATTCTACATCGCACTTGAAATAAATGACTATTAAGTAACACAATTATTTCAAATGATTACATTTAGCACTTTTTACTCTAATAAAATAAAGACTAATTTAACATATTGTTTTAATTCAAATTACTTATTATCTAAAATGTGTTTAGCAGGTTCCTTTTTCAATACGTTAAACGAGTTTATATTTTTTTTATATGTGAGGGTAGTTTGACATAAATTTTAGTGCTTTCAAGGTGTAAGTACGTATTGAAAAATGAAGAAATGAAAATTTAAGGAGAAAAACGTAAAACATGATAATACTACATTTTTTAACTTCTTATTAATTCTAATTTTTGTCACCATAATTATGTTATTATTTTTAATACTTTCCCAGCCGTCACCGTAATATTACGTTCTATTATTTTGATGTCCAATTCTTGACTACATGAAAAAATTATGAAGAAATTTGATATTAATTATATTATTCAGGATGTATACTTTACAACAATCCAACTTTAAAACAATAGGCTCATCATTCTGATACATAAAAAACCTTAACACAGTAGTCAAATGAGGTGCTTTTACAACTCTGACACATAGCACCAAACCCGTAATTTTACGTATGTACTCGTAGAAAAAAAATACTTTTGAATTATTAATTATCTTGTTAATACATGGCTAGACTATAAAATTTATTATCTAATGTGTTTTTATAATTCTCATTTGAATAATGTTTCAATATATTTTTTAAATCTAATATTGAAAAATACGTACCTACCGCTTATTAAACTAAAATCAGAAGTATTATTATGTATATTCACTTTTTACTCGTTAAGATTTCATATTATCGATCTATTGTATTACACCTCGGAAGCACCTAAAAAGCGCTTAATTATAATGACCTTTTTTTTTCATTTAAGTACTATTTCATGTAACTCTACAAGCTTAATCTTTAGCAGGTAGTTCACATTAATAATAATAATAAAAAATTAAAATTTGAGCACCTAATTTTAGATTTTGGCACCTAGTTAGCACTTAAAAAGCACCTTCTTTTGAACATTTTTTAATTAAATTTTAATCACTTTGCTCTGCTTACATTATTTATAATTTGATTATTATGTATTAATTTTTTTGATCACAAGACGAGTATATTTACATGGCCGAGAATTCGATTTCAGACTATGACTGCTGAATTATCAAGTGCCGATTTTTTTTAAACTTAAGAAATACGTAAAAAATCAAGAAAAACTGGCATGTCTCGGAATAAATTCTAAGACATATACATATATATCTACTAAACCGAATTAATTACATTTATAGGCTCTTATTACATGTATTTTACACGGAAATACATAAAATTTGTTAAAAAAATATATTGTAGTAATCATTTTATTTAAAAAAATAAATAAACGTTTATAAATTACACATCTCTGAACGATCTAAACAGTACTGTAGTGAAAATTTACTGTAAAGTAGTATCGAAATGTTATAATATACAACGAACAAGCAGACCCAAAAAGTTCTCGGACCAGATTCTCAAACTTACGACCTGTTCGTTAAGTATACTTGTATTATAAGTAGGATATCTTTTTACTTAGCACTACACTGTTGTAAATATAGAAATGCTATTGTAAATAAACTTTTTTCGTATACGCAAATGTTATTTATTCATAATATTTATTAAATTGTCATATTATATGAAGTTCACATTTTTTTTTTACGAACATCACATAGTTAAAACCATACCCGCAAGTGAATAATTAATTTAATATATTTTTTCACCGCTGTTTTAGGGTTTTTCTATTTAATAAAGTATTTTACGCCTTGAATGTTTGTCATACAATGACTTTAATTATAGAGACAAAGATATGTTACAAAGAGTGGACTATTTATAAATGAAACCATTCTGACCCACGATATAACCTACAACGGAGTGGTAGGATTTTTTTATTGCCACTTACTACATTTTCAGTTTTCCGATACATTTATCCCGTTATCCTTAACATTTCATCGAACGTTGTAATAAACCCGATTGCTATATCAGAAAAGACCTAAATTGGAATTGAAACTGCGAAGTGGATATAGAGGAAGGGTCTGAGCCCGTCGTTTAAATTTTCCTCTTAAAATATTATGTTAATATACATCTAAATATATGATAGTGGTACATTTTTATATTATAGGACTTCGATAAGTCTATTTCCTGTTTAATACGTGTCTATTTCGATGTACTTGAATAAATATTAAAAAGAAAAAGAAAAACAAATGTATTAGGTTTTTTCTTTAATTTTTATATAATTATTGAATTATTAAATTTGACGTGTACATTGTTACTTTGTTTTGCTACTTATGTACTAAAATATTATTCTGTTGACTGATATACGTATATAATATAGGTATATGCACATATACATGCATGCTTATTAAATAACAATAAATAATCATCTATTTTTGATACTCAAAGTCAGTAGAAGTTTGTTAACACCCAAGCATTCAAGCCACAGACGGAACTATAGGAACTTTGCAGCTACAATTTATCGAGAGGTCAGATGGCAAAATTCCAGCCAATACTTTTTGCGATTTAAAATTACATTCTAAAAATTGACAGATGTAATATCGTATTAACAAAGATAAGGCGCGTAATACTGTGTAGAGTTGTCCAGTGAACATAATTATTATTAATTTTAGTCCAACTTGGTCCGCTGGTTTGAAAATCGGATATGGTTCGCTCCGTACCGAATCCGGACGTGTGGACGCTTAGGGCGAACAAACTACGGCAAGTCGTGCTCGGTACGCCATCAAGTTCGGCCACTTATTTAGTTAAATCGTTACCGAACGTTATGTATTAATTAATGTTCTTCAAAATACAAAGATTTTCCATGTTTGTGGGATACATATCACGAGCTTTATTACAACGGAGATTCTCGAAATGCTACTAGCTTCGAATGGCGGTTGGCGCGGTTGGCAGTAACCCTGTTTTCTACTCCAGCGTTATGGATTCTATTTCCGACCGAGTCTGGGTGTAATATATGTTTATTTATATATGTATTATAATATTTATATGTATATTTATTTAAAAAATGTGTATCAGTTGGTTGTTGCAAAAACACAACCATTAAGTTACCTACCTTAGGGACAGACGACCGTGTGTGTGTGTGTGTGTGTTTGTGTGTGTGTGTGTGAGTGTGTGTGTGTGTGTGTGTGTGTGTGTGCGTGTGCGTGCGTGCGTGCGTGCGTGCGAGCGAGCGTGCGTGCGTGCGTGCGTGCGTGTGTGTATGTGTGTGTGTGTTAAACATATTAGCACTTGAAGGAGTACGCGCGCGTTGTCGTGAAGTGACTGTCTGATCCGGTCATCTGTAGCGAGAATAAATTCGACATACGGATTTGGACCGGTGGACCAAATTTGAGCGTGTGTTAATAAAAAATTTACTCCCTTGCTACTGTCAATGAAGATAGAACAAAAATTTCCAATAATGTACCATATTTTTCTACCACACACGCGTAGAATCCCTTGTTGAGTTAATGTGATAATTTATGCACATTCGCTCTAGTTATATTACGCGTTTTAGATAAGTAGGTAAAACAATAAGTTAACTATCGAGAATGTAGTTCGATAATTATATTGACAATTTATTTGGTTTACATTGATCAATACAAAAGTGAAATGTCTATTTTGGTAACATAGACTTTATTAGAGCTATGAACTGCTTCTTACTTTGTTACTAGTAACACTAACACAAACCATTAAATACATTGTTTTTGATGATAAAATAGTTGTTGAGTGGGTGATTTGGTGGAACCGAAAATGTAACTTAATTTACAATGGCATAAAATTCATTTCAAAACGCTAATTGAATATCATACCACTGACACAAACTTTTTTTTTTAAATTATCACACGCTTTTAGTTTTTTTTTTTTTAAATCAAAATCAAAATCAAAATAATTTATTCGTTATAAGGTGATTACACACACTCAACGAACGTCAAAAAAATGTCTCGGTAGACATCTACAATTTCATCATCTATTTCATCATCATTTCTCATTCATTCATGTGTTCATCGATGTATGTAACAGGCAAAAGGTTCGCAACAGGCAAAATAATAAATAAACATACTTTGATAATGTTTGTTGTCGTTAAGGAATATTATCTTTTATAACGAAATAATGGACACGTAATTGTTTTATTATATTTTAAATATTGGTTTATTAAGCAAAGAAAATGATAAGTATTTTTTTTCCTTGCGGTTGTTGTAACGTATTTTTAAATATAATAAATAAATTTAAAAAAAAAACTAAAAGTGCAAAAATGTAATAGAAATATAGTAAAGCGGAAAAATTTGTTCGCTCGCTCATCGGTTCATTCATCGTTCGTCCACTTGTTATTGATTATCTTTGTTTAACATTTTGATAAAATTACATCCCAATGGATATAATTTTATTGATAGATTTGATAGATCTCTGTCATGGGTGAGAATGTTTTTCAACAATATACATAATATCATTCTGTCATAAAATAGAGACAAGAAACACGAATAAGTAATAATAAACACGTAATAACAAACGTCCTTGTCATAACCTTGTATGAATCACATTTCGATTCTTCCCTAATAACTTTGTTATTTGTCAATAAATAAAAACACATTCAAAGTTACCAACGACATATTATTGAAATAATTTTGTATTGTTTATTTTAATGTTTGTCCAATCTGACACAGACGATCTTTTTGGGGAATTTGTAACAAAAGTTTCATTAACGACGACGGCCACGGCTTCAATTCCCGTTTAGAAGTAATATTTATATTTACCCAAAGTTTTACTTTGGTTTACTTGTGTTTGTGGACTACCTCACATAATCACGTAAAGCTGTCAGTACCGGTTCAAGATAAACAACTTAAGATAGTAAGTCTTGGTAGGAAAATTAATAGGCAGCTCGCAAAAGAGCTACATAATGCAGTAAATGGTTTTTTCTCAGCAGTGGAATATTTTCATGTCATGTCATGTCAATCCGATGTCGATTTGATTAGAAACAGACATAATTATGTACTTTAAAAATTTAATCTACCTATTACTAAATTATATTAATAATTATATAATTATATAAATAATAAAATACAAGAAAAGAGAAAAGTAATGTTTATTTAAGTATAATTTATACCAAAACTGTGCGTAAGAAAAAGATACTATAATATATAATACATAATATACGTTACATACTCGTGAAAGTGGTTTTAACGAAGTGTATCCGATTACAAAAGCAGCAATTGAGGAAGTTTTCAATTCACACGCTGCGCAGGCTGTGGTCACAATAGGATTGGAAACGTATAAAAAAGAAGACAGATAGCCGTATCGCCATATATCGGACAAAAAATGTTCCACTCCAAATGTTTATATTACATTCGGAATTTTCCTTAAAGAAATATTTTAAGGATTTAGTTTTCTGTATCATGTAGCATAGTGTAGTGAAATACTAAGTGATGGCAATGCAATCACTTAATATATTTTAATAATAAGATCGCATTATTTAATAGATTATTTATTTATTTAATAATAACACGGAATAGACGCACTGACAAACGAAAAGATGTTTTTTAACTTCTCGAACGCTGCCCATCCTAACTGGATTCGACGGTTGACCCCTCTATCAAAGTTGGATCTATCAAGTTCGAGCTTTTGTCCTAAGTAGATGTATTTATACAAATATTTGTTTTCGATCTGGGAGTATGTCCTTTTGGGACCTCGAAGATTACGTAAAGCCGTCGGTCCCGGTTGTTGTCATAGACACCTGATAGCGATACTTACTCATGGTAGGGAAATAATCCGCCAACCCGCAGTGGATCAGCGTGGTGGATTAAGCTCCAATGCTCCCTTCTTCTATATGGAGAAGAGGTCTTCGCTCAGCAGTGAGCTATTTAGATACAGGATGATACAGTACAGTACAGAGCAGATGTACTCGTTAAATAATTATTTGATTATTGCCTATAAATATCTATAATAAATCTTGATCTTTAATCAAGATTAGATTTAGTGAATATTTTCATCAATGGACACGTGTCAAAATCCAAATGTGTCCAATACAATGAAAATCTAGCCTTGGGCTTCTAATTTTATATTTTTTTTCCTTTTTTTATTATTATTTGTTTTATTTCTTCACTTTTATTCAAATTTCCTAAGCAATATCACATTTTAATACTTTTTTTTCCATTCATCAGTGTGTAATAATATTAAATAATAATGTGTTATTCGCAGCATCAAACCCAAGACACTTTGACCCTCTTGTTCATAGTAAACTTTTTGTAACAGCGTTTTAAAATATCAGTAATTTTCAATCTAATGTTTTGAATACGCTCTGACATGGAATACGATATGACGGCGCATAGACATTTTTAGAGTGACGTTTCGACACTCTGACACAACCCCGGGCGCTAGTGAACTTGAGCGAGTGAGTCGGGACGGCCATTAGACATTACGCTTGTCAACGGTCTCTGGATTCACATCGTATCGGTACATTACGTGTTCGGTGGAGTGTTTCTGTGTGATTATTAATTGATATATAAGAACTATTAGACTTTAAAGTGTTAATGAACAATTGTAAAAGGGATTATAATTAGTGAATAGTGATTATATTGTGTATGATTCGTGAAGCGTCGTTTTATTCTCTTCGTCCGTCAACTCACGTCTACCAACATTTTAATAGTAATTTTTAGATATGGATGCGATTAATAATGATGATAGAGGCCAAGTGCCTTTATCAGAAGTGGGATGCGCAGGACAAAGAATTGAAGAGAATATGCAAGGTAACAAAGCGGCGACCTCATCGCAGGCACCCAATCTTCTACAAAATATGGAAATGTTACTAACTAGATTATTAACGGCTACTCAAACGCAACCCACGAGTAATCTTCCCACGCAATTGATTCAGTTTGACCCTGACTGTGTGGATGCAGACATAGAAGGTTGGTGCAAAGTGACAGAAATCATTATTGATAGCAAGAAATTAGAAGGCGCGGAGTTACTATTATTGCTTACACATGCCCTCAAGGGACGGGCCGCCTCTTGCCTAACTAAACTACAACTGTCTCAACTAATATGGTTGCAAATAAAAGAAATTTTGTTGGCGAAGTTCGCTAAGCCTATGTTACCACAGGATTATTTCGATGACGTGCTTCGATTTCAAATAGGCCCAAAAGAAACGGCATGTGAGGCAGCGATACGACTATGGAGCATTATAGAACGCATTCCACGTACAGAAATGGCTGAAGACATAATAACAGGATTTGTAGCATCAGTATTAAGTCAAAAGGATGTCATGATTCGTAGGGAGCTTCATTCTCATAATGTTGCCACTAGATCTCAACTCTTTCGCATCCTTAATGGAATATCGTTAAAGCGGAGGCATGATGGTAATGACAACCAAGAAATTGAATTAAAAAGAACTCGTTTTAATGAAGGTCGCTTTACGGGAGCATGTCACCGTTGTGGTGTGCCAGGACATAGAGCTATTGACTGCCGCAAGAAACGTGAAGAAACTAGTTCCGCAGAGGTGACATCGATCCAATCTTCTCGAATACCTGATAAGACGCGAGCGATTACGTGCTTCGTATGTGGACAGTCGGGGCACATCGCGTCAACATGCCCAGAAAGAAAAGGAGGGAGCAGTGTGAAAATAACCAAAGAGGTCAACGTCTGCGAGCGCAAATCATCGATGAGCACGTTAACTACATCATCTGGTGAGCCCGTTTCATTTCTTTTTGATAGTGGATCTGCTTGTTCGTTAGTCACATCTAGTTTTTCTAAAAAGTTTTCGGGTACGATTGAAAATAATTTGGTATATTTAACAGGAATAGGTAGCGAAAATGTAAAATGTAACTCACAAGTTCTTAGTTCCATCAATGTACAAGGTATTACATTACCAGTATTATTTCATGTAGTACCGGACGGCACCATTGCAGAACCCGTAATTTTAGGTCGAGATTTATTAGAAAATAACATTCATGTCGAAATCGATAATGATCAAATTATATTTTCTTTGCGTAAAGATATTAGTGTAACTGACAAAGCGGATTATTTTAAGTATTTAAATACAGATTTAGACGGTGATAATAAAATTGCTCTAATTAAAATATTACAAAAATACAGCGACTGTTTTATCGATGGCATTCCGACACGTCGTGTTTCTACGGGAGTATTGCGCATAGACCCGATTGACCCTACTAAAACTGTGCAACGACGCCCCTATAGATTAGCCCCCGCGGAAAAAGAAATTGTGAGGCAGAAAGTCGAAGCTCTTTTAAATGCAGGTGTCATTAGAGAAAGTCACTCTCCTTTCGCTAGTCCGGTGCTATTAGTCAAGAAGAAAGATAATACGGATAGAATGTGCGTAGATTATCGGGAGCTCAATTCTAATACACGCCCCGAACATTACCCATTGCCAAGAATTGATGAACAAATAGATCGTCTTCATGGTGCCCACTACTTTTCCTCATTAGACATGGCATCCGGCTATCACCAAATTTTGGTAGATCCCGATAGCATAGCACGTACGGCATTTGTGACCCCTGAAGGCCAATATGAGTACCTGGCAATGCCATTCGGGCTTCGGAATGCAGCATCTGTCTACCAGCGATGCATCAATAAAGCATTAGGTTCCTTAAAAGATAAAGTGGCATTAGCCTACATGGACGATGTTTTATGTTACTCTGATGACGTTGTAAAGGGCTTAGAGCGCCTCGATTCCACGCTGAAAGCACTTTCTGACGCGGGCTTCTCATTTAATATTAAGAAATGTGCATTCTTGAAAAAGGAAATTGACTATCTAGGGTATGTGATAAAGGCGGGAAAGGTAACTCCAAATCCATCCAAAGTGCAAGCTTTAGCAAACGCTCCCACACCTGAGACAGCTACACATGTTAGACAATTCCTAGGGCTTGCGTCCTACTTTAGACGCTTTATTCCTAATTTAACCCGTATTGTGGGACCCCTCTACCCACTAACAAAATTAAAGGGCCCAATTAAATGGTCAGAAGCACACAGTGAGATTCACAAAAAGATTGTGAATATACTTACCACAGAACCAGTACTAACAATTTTTGATCGGGATTCACCAATAGAACTACACACTGACGCGAGTTCAGAAGGTTATGGGGCGATACTTATCCAAAGAAAGAATGGTGCACCTCATGTAGTTTCCTATTTTAGCCGTAGAACATCAGATACAGAATCGCGATATCACTCTTATGAGTTGGAGACATTGGCGGTTGTTCGAGCTGTAGAAAATTTCCGCCATTATCTGTATGGTCAACATTTCACAGTCTTTACAGACTGCAACTCTCTCAAAGCGTCTAAATCAAAAACCGATTTAACCCCGCGTGTTCATCGGTGGTGGGCTTTCTTACAAGCGTATGATTTTGATATTGTACATAAACAGGGAAAGAGCATGGAACACGCCGACTTCTTATCAAGAAACCCACTTTCAGTTTCAGCACCTGGACCCTCTCATACAAATGACGGCTCGGGCGTATCCAAGAAAAACAAAGATGTTCATTTTGTAGAGTTGCATAAGGGCTGGCTTTCTGTGGAACAGAAACGCGACAAAGAGATTCAAGATCTTATCAATAAGTACCATAACAAAGATTTACCAGAATTGGTTGCGCATACTTACGATGTCCGAAAGGGCATTCTTTATCGAAAAATAGAGCGTAACAAGACTACCCTTTGGTTACCAGTCGTACCTAGATCTCTTACATGGACTTTGATTAATCATGTACATACAGAAATTAAGCATCTTGGCGCTGAAAAGACGCTAGACAAAATATATGAACAATATTGGTTCCCACAAATGGCTAAACAAGTCCGTAAGTTTATTGAATCCTGCATAGTTTGCAAAGCCTCGAAGGGTTGCTCCGGGGCTCAGCAAGTACAACTCCATCCAATACCAAAAGTAGCGACACCATGGCATACTTTACATATCGACATGACAGGGAAGCTCAGTGGAAAGAGTGATAGGAAAGAATACGCTTCAGTCATAATCGATTCCTTCACAAAATATGTTCTACTTCAGTATACACCCTCACTTGATGCGGCATGTGCCATTAAGGCTCTTAAAAAAGCTGTCTGTCTATTCGGCGCCCCAAGGCGGATTATTGCTGATCAAGGACGGTGCTATATAAGTGCAGACTTTAAACAATTTTGCAACGATCATAACATGGAGCTTCATCTCATCGCTACTGGTTCTAGCAGGGCTAATGGTCAAGTCGAGCGGGTGATGAGAACTTTAAAATGCTTACTTACCATAGTAGAAAACGAAACCAATAAAACATGGAGAGACGAGCTTCCAGAGGTACAGTTAGCTCTTAACTCCACGCGTTCCAGAGTAACCGGATATACGCCAACAGAACTGATGTTTGGCATACGAGCACAGTCCTTAGGAATGTCTAGCATATTACCTCACTCGGAGCCCGAATCTCGCCTAGACTTAAGTGCAATTCGTCAGGATCATCTTTAAACATTGATAAGGCTGCCACTGCTGATACTATACGTTTTAACCGCGGTAGAGCGACAGTAAAACCTTTTGCGCAAGGGGATTTCGTCTTTACAAAATGTAGTGAACGTAATCAAACGAAATTACAACGGAAGTTTAAAGGACCTTTTGTTAGTTTTAGACAACGATAGGTATGAGCTCAAGGACATTGATGGATCTAACAGAACTTACAAATACGCCCACGAAAATTTACGTTCGGTACCCAAAGGCTATAGTGGATTAGTTGAAGCAGCTGCTATCTTAACTAATAACGCGGAGGAGGCCGAGACGGCGATCCACGATCAAGAGAATGAGGGGGTACCATCTGACGATGATAGTGATACAATTTCTATAGCTAGTTCACAAACCCTTACCGCTAGTTCAGGAACCCTCTCAGCCTCTGAGCGTGATGAAAACTAAATCGTAAGTTTACCCAGTATTAGAACCCGTCTTAATTTTACTTTAATTGCGGTTGATTTGTAATATATGACCTCATGCGTGACAAATTGGAAAATTTCGAGAAGTGTCTGGGTGTTAGAACTGGCTCATGCGGGTCGATGTTCTAAGGCAGACTGTAGTGGCGTGTTTATGTATACTGGAGACAGTGATCGGTCACGGAAACTGGCTTATACAGGTCGATGTTTCGGACCGGATCTCTGGTCGAGTATGTAATGTTCGATTGTGGTAAATGGTCGAAGGGACGCTGAAGGGTTGTCCGGTCTATGTCAACATTGCGAATGTTGGCTAGTCGAAGGGACACCTGTGTTCAGTTGTCCGGTCCATTGTATGGTGAAACGGAAATGTTAAAAATTACACATTACATGGAGACATCACATTAATTAAATTGGGTCAGGGATGAGCGAGCGTACTAAAAAAAATCGTGTTCTATCCTTGCAGATTAACTGGAACAGCGAGGCAGAATAAGAGGCACGAGGGCGTGCTAATGTCAGTCCGGCCGTGACGGCGCATAGACATTTTTAGAGTGACGTTTCGACACTCTGACACAACCCCGGGCGCTAGTGAACTTGAGCGAGTGAGTCG
The DNA here is from genome assembly GCA_036937285.1 of Euphydryas editha. Classification (NCBI taxonomy): domain Eukaryota; kingdom Metazoa; phylum Arthropoda; class Insecta; order Lepidoptera; family Nymphalidae; genus Euphydryas; species Euphydryas editha. Next base: position 10,186,060 of record JAUPFZ010000005.1, on the reverse strand, counting down.
GGACGGCCATTAGACATTACGCTTGTCAACGGTCTCTGGATTCACATCGTATCGGTACATTACGTGTTCGGTGGAGTGTTTCTGTGTGATTATTAATTGATATATAAGAACTATTAGACTTTAAAGTGTTAATGAACAATTGTAAAAGGGATTATAATTAGTGAATAGTGATTATATTGTGTATGATTCGTGAAGCGTCGTTTTATTCTCTTCGTCCGTCAACTCACGTCTACCAACATTTTAATAGTAATTTTTAGATATGGATGCGATTAATAATGATGATAGAGGCCAAGTGCCTTTAGATATATAATATAATTTTGAAAATCAATAAATAAAAACGGTTTCGTCGGTGTTGTGATATATCTTTTGAAATAAATATTTGGAGTTTTTTAGCTTGTAGTAAAAGTGAATTAATTAAAAAATAATAATATCAAGTTTTAATTTATGTTCGATACTGATAATGTCGATTCTCGGCGTCTCTATAGAGTATTCTTTAAAATACTAATAATTGAATATAATAATTCAATTTCATAATAAAATAACAAATATATGAACAAATAAAGAGAAATTTTAATCTACATAATAGGTATTGTCCTCGGTTCATATCAGTCAAATAAATACTTTATTGAAATTATTTATTTTGCATGCAATTTCGTATGTAAGTTTTCGGTTCTTTAAATTTGCAAAACATTGTTCAACCGCTTGCAGCCGTCTGACTGAGGTGAAATTAAATTTTATCGTTCATTGTCATTTTCAAATAAATATTTATTAAGATTAACATAAAAATATATAATTTTATATATAATATATAATTTACATAATTATAATTAAAATATATTTATAATTATAATTTTAATAATATACAGGGTTAATTCTAAAACACCAGCAACCTCGCAGGACAAGATAGCTAACATTATGTACAACAACATTTGTTCTACGACTTTTGACATAACTCAATACATTAATTAAAAATGATTTTTTAAGCTTTTATTGTACTGCTCTGAAATTTAGAGTCTATGTTTCATTCATTATCGAAAGGATGACGCGACGCTCGGGCGCGCTTGCATAATAATAGTAATAACACTTTCTCTGCCCGATAATTCTAGTTAATAAAATTAATATAAATTGCTTGGTGGATTTGTGGGCAGTATCATAGTATGTATATCGCAGTGACTTAAGTGAATAATCAAATTTCTGTTTTGTCATGTCCCTGCAATACGTAAACTGAGTCCACAATCCCTTCATACTTTACTAGGCTTAGAACTGGCTATATTAAACGATAAAAAACAAATAAATCGTATGTATAGGAGGGCAACACATCTGCATAACCTCCAGAGGTTACAGCTCAACCAGTTGTGCGGTAGACATCCGGTACCTAGTCATCAAAAGGCTTCGACTGTCCGTATGCCCGCCAATACTATAAAAATGTAGGTATGTAGATTAGGTATCTGAATTCTGAACATAAAAAAATATGTGAAAATTATTAACGTAGGTAATTATTCTTTAACGTTTACTAAAGTCTAATTAAACCAATTTAATATCAAATATTGGTAGCTAGGTATTATTCACTTTTTATTGTTAAATACAGGCGGGCATAAGTATTTCAAAAGTGAAATCAGCGTATTTACAATAATTAAAAAATTAAAAATAATTGACAATAAAATAATATTTACAAACGAAATATTACCTCTAAGGTTAAAGTAACGCGCATGTCGGTGCGTATCGCGCAGATAGCGTTCAAAATAGTCACCATCACAACCAACACACATACAACACCTAAAAATCAGCTGTTCACTAACACGTGCTAACACTTCCGAATTAGTTTTAATTTGATTGAACGCCACAAATTATTTTAGTTAACCGAACCAGTTACAAAAATTTACTCGTGCTAGTTTGTCAGATTCGGTGAGTTGACATTGTCTCACGGCTCGGTGTAGGTAAGTTCGAATATCTAGCTGCATATTGCCGACAGGCTTCCGACACATTGTCATCACACTTAGCCAGTATCCTCACCATTTCCGTGTATTCGACATTAGAATAGCGGCGGTACCATGGTTATAAAATAACTTTAGTACAGGTACAATACATCGATCGATACGAATAAAATAAATACGAGTAGCACACAAAATCATATGACGCGCGCGCATCAAAGTCGCCCGCCGCCGACTGCCGCGGCTGGCTAAATAGGTCAAGTTCAAAGGCGCTAGCGCCGCCCCGTTCCTACCTTTCCCCTCACATTAGTACGTGGTCGTTATTTACCTAATCTTTGGGACGCGCGTAGAGTTTATTGCATTCGCGTAAAATTAAATTAATATTTATTTTTGTATGAAAATAAAATCTAACAAATTAACAAAAGTGGTAGAACAAATGTTGTTGTACATAATGTTAGCTATCTTGTCCTGCGAGGTTGCTGGTGTTTTAGAATTAACCCTGTATAATATATTTAATTTTAATATAAATAAACATATTAAAATTGACTAACATTGTTATTATATTAAAATACATTTGTAAAGATTTTTTCATTTTTATAAAAATCATATGAAAACTACCGCTGGGATCTTAAGAATTACTGTTTTCCTCATTTAATGAAAAAGATTAAGGCGGACTTATATTTTTCTTTATTTCTTACGAAATTACTATAATATTAGACAAATGAATATTAATTTAATGTTAGAAAAATTGACTAAAATGAAAAGTAATAATCCTCATTTTTTTTTCATTTAATATCTTTCTTTTTGATATTTAAAGCAATAAATACCAAATATCAAATTCTACGTCCTATAAAATGGATGCTCGTATTGAGGTTTTTTTTGGCGTTTTTTAGTAAATGTATTGAACAGAATAAAATTAAATTGTAAAAATAACTTGTGATTCTTCTTACATAACGTATTACGTAGCTGTGTATATATATATATATATATATATATATATATATATATACAATACTTCTAATGTATTTACAATGTTCTACGGTCTCCAAAATTGTATTGAGGTTGTAACCCCGAATGCACCGAACAATCAACCCCGTGTCTTATCCATTTTACGTGACATTGGCGAATTGCAAGTGTCATGGTCACCGGTACACAGTGGCATTCCATGCCAACTCGTCCTGTCCTCCTGGATTTTGCATCTCTGATTTCGCTGAAATTTGGTCACTTTTTTGTACCCCAAGAAAAAGGTTTTTATGATTTTCTTCACCCAGCCAATCGGGAGATTAATTTTTTAAGATTTCGACGTTTTTTTTAATAGCCATATATAGTGGAGAATTGTCCGATTTGGGTCTTTTAATTTTAAATTCGTGTTTTTTCATGAACTTTCTAAAAAATGTATTAAAAAAAATTAGTCATTATGAATTTTATTGTTTTTTTTATTATTATTATTTTAAACTTCAAACAGCGATTTAAAGATTGTTTGTATCCTTCGATTTTTTTTTTTAATTTCAAAAATACTGCTCCCTAATAAACAAATTTTGAGTCTAGTCTCGTAACGGGATAATGATGGCACACAAATTTTTTTTTAAATTTTGAAATGAATTATTTCTTTTATATTATACTGCCTGAAATATTTTAAGATATTTTTTAGTTTACTTTGTATCTATCGTCTTTAATTTATTCGTTTACTGATTCAATTCAAATGTTTTCCATGAAAACCTGAAGTTGTGGGGATAAATATAATATATAGCGTTTTATTTCGATGAATGATATTTTTATCCGAGATATAAATATAGTATTAACAATATCCGCTATCTCCGTGTCCAAATACTAAGTAAACAGACAGCATATTTATTGAGGAATATTTACAAAACATTTTTAAATAATGTCACTTATTTTCGAGACATATCGACATTTCATAATCGTTTATTAAAAATAATAACCGAATGCTTTTAATTACGCAATTATTCATCGATATGCCACCAACATTGGATTAAAATTAACTATTATAATTAATTTCCTATGCAAACAAAATTAATCAAAACGGATTATTTTTGAAGTGTTATTAAGTATTTCAGTTATTCCATTACAGAATGGTATATGAATATTAATGTGTTACTATGTGATATCGTATAATTTTTAACTTTTATTTTACTTAATAAATATTTACCGTTTACGATCCATTGGAATGTAATTCACTACGTACTAAGTACTAGCACTGTATACAAACTTTTGCATAATTAGTTATTTGAATATTATATAAATAAAAAAAAAATAATATATTCCTTGGTCCTATAAACTTATTAACTATTCGTATTTAAAAGATTAATAATATAAGTATTAACGGTAGAAAATTGTTTTTGATGGAAATGGAAATTTTTGAATGCTAGGTTAAAATATGTGAGGTATTTCAAATCCATAAACAATTCTGTTAATTGCGGAGTGCATTTAAAAGTCTTTCAGCATAATTTCTAATATTAATTTTCCAGAGTTATATTTGTTTACTCATTCATTTCTATTATAATTATTTTATTTATTCTTGAAGTGATTGTACAAGAGACCAGCTAAACAAATGCAAAACGAAATTGTTTGGGATTAATATGGGTAATAAATAGATCTTTACAAGATATGAGGCATAATAATTGTCAAATGGGAGGAGTAACTGTGTGGTGTAAGTGCCCAGAGGAACGCGAGCGGACGAAGTTAAAGCGTACATTAAGCATTGACGACCGTTTTGGTGTAGTGGTGCGAGTAGTCACCTCAACGCCTCGTCTCAATGCCGGTGGTCGCGGGTTCGATTCCCGCTAGGGGCAGATATTTGTATTTGTGCAAATATTTGTTTCCGTTCTGGGTGTATGTCCTTGTAGGTTATACACCCCTGTTGTTATCATGGATACCTGGTAATGACCTTTAATCGTGGTATACCTACCCTATTATCCGCCAACCCGCAGTGGAGCAGCGTGATGGATTACGCTCCAACCCTTCTTCTATAACCCTAAATGGAGAGGAGGCCTTCGCCCAGCAGTGGGTTATTTACAGGCTGATGCAGTATAGTACAATACAGAAGCATTTGTAGCCTTCAGTGGCAAAACTGAGCCTTACCATAAATATGAGAGTCCATCTGAGGGGGGATGTTACTGCAAGACAGTCCTCAAACCTGTTGCTTAAAATAGGAAATGGTGATTTCCGGGAACTGGATATTAATATAATGTATGAGTGTATATGAGTATGTATTTACCATTAACAAAGCTTAAGATCAAACTTTTAAGGTAGCGGGAGTTTACATGAGGGAAAGCTGCTTCTCCCACAGCCAGTTGTATTTGGCATGTTCCAGAGTAGCCTGGTGATTCTAGCACCCAAAGGAAAAACAATAAATATTATTTATAAAGAAATACTGTGGAAGGTGAAGTATTTCGATTTCGTTGTAAAAAGGTAACACCCCCGTTATAATCATATCACTTTCACTACATCGGGGCCCGAGCTTTGTATTCATAAAATATTTTATTTTTAAACAAAATTTTATTTTATTTTTATGTTTATTTAACCTTTAAATGCCTACTAATAAATATTGTTATATTTTATACGTATTCAAACATTTTAATATAATAATTTATATGATATAACAAAATTATTAACGTAAAAAACCAATTAAAAATTAGACTTCTACGTGGACGAAGTCGCGCGCTAAAAGCTAGTATTAAATTAAACATTGATTGCATTGTGCATCTCGAATCACGTATGGTGCGTGCCGCATAACGCATCGCGTTCCGAGTATGTTATGGTTGAAAAAGCTAATACGAGATGCGTGCTAGAATCCTAGAGTGCTTTACCTAACAATAGGACATAATATAACATATAAATGGATATCGCTACCGATGGCCTCGGATGCGAATTCAGACCTTGAAAACTTGGACGGTGAATGAATACAACGTAAGAAACCCCGCATGTTTTGGAAGACATAAGGAGAGATTTACATAAATAAATCTGTAATAGAGTTGCATGATGTAAGTTTCAATAAATTTCCGTAACAGAAAAAAAGGCCGTTTTTAGTTATGAAACATTTACAGGCGGTAATGGGCACATTATTTTGACCTACTTTAATTTTAATCATATCAACGTATTATAGTACTAAGTAAAGAAATACATATATGTGTTAAATATTACTACGGCAGAAAATATTACAACGATGTATATATATAAGCAGTAGAATTGTAATAATAATTTTTATTTAGTATTCGAAGTGCATTTTATTTATATAGATTGTTCGTCCATAACACGAGGGATCGTTTACACACGGCATCTATGGCCAATTTGCTAACTTGCCGGTGAGCTTCCAAGTATAACTATTTAGCGCGCTATTTAGAGCGAGGAGTGACACATACCTGGCCTAGTTTTACTGCTTGTATGTTTGAAAATGTAACTTTAAATATCGATTCTGACAAAGATATCGTGTTTCCATTAAAGGCAGCGTACATTTACAAAAACAGAAATAAAAATTAACCTCTTTAAAACATAAAATTACCCAACATTATATTGTTACTGAGTTGGTGAAACATTACAAATATTTCAAATATTGCAATTTGGAATTCTGTACCAATAAAATAATTTTGCGGCTAAAGGATATATATGTATAGTTGACTTAAATATGAAACACACGGTACAACAAACACCAAAACCTAACTTCATTTAATATCGTACTAAAATGAAATATATGATAGTTAAGTCGATCGAAAATCATTGACGTTTCTGATGGCGAAATTAATAAAGTTGGTTTGGAACGATATTGAAACCAACTATAATAGTCTGGTTCTTCTCATAGGTATATATATCTACATATTGTTCCTAAATACTTACATATTGCCCCGTGATGTTCTTCTTGCTAAGGCACCACCAGATTATAGAACTCGATCATATGCCTTTTTCATACCCAAGAAAGTGACATATGAGGGTCGGCCTTTTGTGCGATACTCTTTAGCAATTGTGCTCACAGTTAACCGAGGATCAATGGTAGATATGCAAAGTACCAAACCATAGTAATTTTTTGAGCACTCAGATTTTAGGCGGTTATCAATCACTCTTTCGAGTAACTTCATAGTATGGCCTAGAAGTTTAATTCCATAATAGTTGTTATATTCGTACTTTCTTCGTTGATTCTCTTCGTTGAACCTTCTAATATTTTGGAAGAGTGCAACATACTATTGAAGAAATAGGTCGGCAACATGATTCCAAACTTCCATTAGGATATCATCTGGTAACGCGGGCTTTTTGTCGCACATCTGACTAACTGAATTTGAAATGAATCTAGAAGACGAATTTCTCTTTCTAGTAGAAGCGTTCGAGCTTAATCCACATCAATCTGTCATTTATGCTCTTGGCGTTGTTTGACATTGATATTTGTCCAAGGTATTGTCGAGGTATTTTACCTTGACAGCAATTGCTATTCCAAACTAATTTTCGCCTACAATAAATGATTTTTAGTTACAAAATGAGTTTTATAGCCATATCCAGAATAGTCTATCAAGTTTCTTGAATACGAACAAAATATACTTTCTTACGCTCGAAGAGTGAGACCAGCTTATGTGTCTTTCCAGTTAGTGTTCCAATATTTAAAGTACCGAAGCAGACTTTACTTGGAATAACGTTTTTAGCCGAGTACGTCAATTAATCGATGCATTGTGTCCTGCATTAGTTCATTATGCAGCGACACGCTATCTTTTATCTTCGACGTATTTCAAGTTTTGGTTGTTTTTTAATCGGCTTATTATTACAATGCCGATTTCCATGTGACGCACAAAAAACCTACCCGATTGAGGCCGGAAAAACATGTTAAGTTGATATTTGTGGTGGTAAAAATTTTAGTTCTATACCCCAACCAAACATAATAAATAATATACATACCATAGATAACAACCATAATAATAATATTATTGAACGGATGCAATGGAGTGAAGCAGTTATAATAATAACTCTTTAATTACAAAAAAAAAAAAAAAAAAAATAGCTTTCCTATTATTTTAGCCTTATCGCTAAAGAGCAATCTCTTCCAGGCAACCTTAGGGCAGAGAAAATGTTATGCTAATGGTATAAGTATAGGTGTATACTTTTATTTTATAACACATACAACATACAACACATCTTTATGTGTTTACAGATAGAAAAAAAAAATTAATAATTTAATATATATATATAATTTTATATATATATATATATATATATATATATATATATATATATATATATATATATTATAGACAAACATATTATACATGATACATGATTTAAAGTGACGAAAGGAAATAATTATACGAGTATGATTGGATACATAGAAGTACAGGATTAAAATTGAAGGAAATTGTGTTTTACAGTTTTCTTAAAAGTTGTTAAGAATTAATCACTTCTAATGAACAGGGGTAGTGAGTTCCAAAGTACCTTGCTGTTTAAGTAGCTTGAACAGTAAAGGATTTACTATAGAAATTAATGGAGTAGGAAGGAATTTCAAGGAGTAAATTGTCAATAGAGCGTAGGCTTCGTTCATGAGAATTGTTGAGATACATAGGTACTTAAACCGTTATTTGAGGTAAGAAGGAGTAGCAGGATTGAATAATATGCAGTATTAGAGAGTAAGAATATAAAAATTTCTGCGAAGACAAATTAGGAGCCACTTGAGTTTTTTGCGAAAATCAGAGATACGATCATATTTGCGTAGACCAAATATGAAACGGATGAGCTTATTTAATTGCTCCTCAGTAACATAAATAAGATGAGAGTTGTCAGTATAATCAAGAATAGATAAGACTATTATAATACATAATAAATATTATGTTTAATATAATAAATACGGCAAGTTTTAATCTTACTTCACTTAAAGTTATTAAAACATAAAATTTAATGTGTAATTAATCTAGGCTTATGATAATACTTACTTTATAATAATACTGAAATATATAAATAAATCTAAGACTTCCTTCAGGACGTTTTTTATAAGTCGAAGAAAAGTAATTTTCATAAACACGGAAAAACGAGTTCGCATTCAAATGCCGTGTTGAAAAAAGTTATCACAGCTTAAGAGTTTATTAAATGGAACAGAAGAAGATTCTTTTCTTTCTTCAAATGTTTATTGTCCATTGTTTGCAACTGTAGACGACTTCTGTACTAAGCATAAACAATTCCTTTAATGACTAATGAAAAGAATTGTTTATGCTTAATAATAATAGCATGTTAATGATAATTGTTAATCTAGGTTTCATTGTATTTAGGACCGTTGTTTTTTAATTTCGTCAATTTCTTGATCTGTAGGTCCGATTCGAAAAAACTTTTTGTATCGAATGGCTGGCGGATTGGCGAGCGTAATGTGCTGTAACAGGATAAAATGACGCTGCTGTCCATCACTACCCTGGTTAGTGTACTGTTGTTCGCACCATTATGGCCTTAGTCGCCTTTCACAATACCTCGGAAAGAAAGAGGTCGGGACTATTCATCTCCGTCGACTACCGCACGGCAAAATACCAACCCAAATGAAAAAAGTAAAAGTCAAAATTTAATGTGAGAGACCAGGGGAAAAATTGGTGCCCACATTTTGCTTATCTTGCGCTCCCGAGACTATCTATTTCAATGAACATAGGCGTCTTTGACAGTTGCTATTCAAACAGAATTATTGCAGTTTCAACTAGCACGTATATTTTTGAACCTTTATAAGATATCGCAATTAATCAAAAATAAATGTTACATAAACAGGTATTGATGTGGCTAAATCAGGTTTCGGCGTTATATATATAAAAAAAATTAAGAGACGAATAAACAAAAATAAAATGAAACAAAAAAAGGAAATATTTTCACTAAATATGCAAACAAAAATTTTTTTGCAGATTACTGGTGATTTAATTACAAACACGACACGAGTTTTTAAAAGGCTTTTATCGGAAAAAGAAATAAAGAATATAAATAGATCAAAAAATCAAAGTAGCTTAAACTAATATAGTTCAAGAAAATAAAGCATAATCAGAATAACGTAAGAATCAAAATATCTGAAATAATCTTAACAAACCTCTATAAAATATACTGAACTGTCCTAAAGTAATATATAAATTCAACAGCTGGATGAAGACCTTTTAACCTGTTAAGAAGGCAGATTGGAACTTTGGACTCCAAAAAGATATATTGACATAATAATAGACATATCTATATAGTACAAAACATAAAGACGTCACCTCAAAAAAAGACAATTTGGTTAGTCTTAAAATATTTCATAACGTTGCTAGCTTGAACTGTGTATAGAATAGACAAAGCAAGGAAGTACATATTTACTGAATCAACATTTAGATGGATTGGGGAACGGAACAAACGTGAAAGAACATCATTTGATTACATTCCAGAGATCTCTCTATCTGCACCTTCACACAGCAAACTATCACAAACTGTATTTTAGAAATAAAATAAAATCTTTTTCCGAAGATTCTTTCTTTTGTAAATATTTACAGTAACCTATTTCTAAATATATATCTGAATTATTCAAAAAAATTTACACAAAATTATTATATGGATAAATCACAGCAACAAGAATGTAAATGTTTGAGATATCGTTTCGCTTATACGTTTAATATTATTATATTGAAGTTTTAGCTTAACTACATAATTATTTTGATCCTAAGTAAAGACAACCTTATTACAAATAAGCATAACTTAGTCAACTATGTATATATAAGTGTGAATAGAAGAAATTTGTGACTTTATGTAGAATAATATAACATAATGTATAAATTATACATATAATATATTAATTACAAAAATCGGGAAAAAATATTCACGATGCAAGAAGCACTATATCGTTGTTATCGGCCGATAGTCGCCCGAGTCGAAATATAGAGATGATTTAGCGCCACCTACCGTAGGACTTATGTTGAACTTCTGGGCTAAAATTCGGTCCTAATCCATGTTAAATTAGGTCCGACTTAGCACCCAAAAATGGCACAAATTTCCGTTTTTTCCACTTTACGATTAAATTGGACCTAAATGTAATAATAATCTGTAATAAAATGTAATAATTACTGGGCTCTAAATTGGTTCTATTTCGGTATATTGGGCTCTAAATCGGTTATATTTCGGACTTGAGGGAGCTATGTCGGCTTTAAATTTCGATTCGGGCGCTCACTTGCTGAACATAGATTTGCTGCACGGCTTACTGTCGGTAGCCAAAGGTAAATATAGATCAATAACGATAATTTGAAACCTTGTACAGAAATTGGTTTGGTGCTAATTCTTCCTATTTTCATGTAATTTTTAAATGTATATATGATATAAGATTAATATACCGAATTTACTACATATTCAAAAGTACTTAAAATTTCAATAATTGCTATACGTAAAAAAAATGAACTAATAAAACCTTATAATTACTTGTTGAAATTTTATTTACACGCGTACAGACAGATAGATTGAATAAATTTACTTAATCCACGAGGGATTTTCCTTACTTTCGTTAAGAGAAATTATATTAAATTATATTTTAAATTGGACCTAAATGTAATAATAATCTGTAATAAAATGTAATAATTACTGGGCTCTAAATTGGTTCTATTTCGGTATATTGGGCTCTAAATCGGTTATATTTCGGACTTGAGGGAGCTATGTCGGCTTTAAATTTCGATTCGGGCGCTCACTTGCTGAACATAGATTTGCTGCACGGCTTACTGTCGGTAGCCAAAAAAAATTATTAAATTATATTAAATTATATTTTATTTTTCAAAAATAATCATTAAAATCACTTGAATCATAGCGTATAAGTCTTATTATAAAATAAATGTGCTTAACAGCAGACAAAATGTGTGCAGACAGAATGAGTGAATATATAAAGGTCTTTTGTTTTAAAATAGATATCTGAAAATATCAGTTAGAACTTCTAATACATTCAAATCAATATAATGTGAATACTAACACTTCCTCTCATCTTTCCTATGAAAATATTATAAGAAACTTAGGGATGAATACTTCGAAACTTTGAATAAAATTGTGTGTGTATCCCATAATCGTCGTTTATAATCGTTAAAAAAATTGTAGTTGATCCCCGAATAAAACTTAATTATTTCACTATAAATAGACGTCTCACACTCAAGGGCCCCCCAGTAGGATGTGAATCCTGTGTCGGGGTCCGGATACACACACACACGAGCAAAGACGCCCAGACCACGAAAAATATTTGACATGAGCGGGGATCGAACCCGCGACGGCTAGCGCATCAGCCAGTTGCTGTGACCACTGCGCCAACGCGTCGTCAAACTATATAGATTAATCAAAATTAAACTATCGAATTTCTACATGCTATGTTGGTTTACGTAGAGAAAATATAAATTCAACAACTTTGAACTAGATTTGCAGTATTGATTTGAAATAATTCAACTAACAAGGCCAACCTTAAGGCGACTTATTTAGGATGCTTATTTCTTCCGTGAAACAGCTTTGCTGTGTTTCGGAAAGAAGGGCAAGACAGGCAGTGTAATTACTGGCACCGAGACTTAACATCATATGTCTCAGGATAGGCAACACATAAATGAGTTGGCTGGGCTAGTTCCAAGTAAACTAGTTTATGTTCATGGGCGACGTCGACCACTTACCATCAGGTGGCACGTCTGCCAGTTTGCCTATCCAAATAACATAAAAAAAAAAAAAAAAAAAAAAAACTCACTTTTCACCAAAGATCCCTTCTCAAAAAAGTAATATATAATTCTTATTTTTTGTACATAAATTGTTTTTTAATATAAACTTTCGATCTTCAATATTTTGGTTGCACTAAAATAAAAATAATAATTTAATGAAAGGACGTCAAATAATTTTAATAGCGCATGTGAAACGTTTAAGAAATTCATTTAATTTTAATATATATTTTAAATATTTTATTAATTTTGTTACAAGCTTTTAAAATTACTTGACGATATTGCTTATAAATATTATGTTATATTTAGCTTGTTTTCAATTTTTTTTCTCTCGTCTAGTTTTTTCTTTAGCAAATAGTTTAATTTAATACATTTATTTATATAAAATTATACTGTATGGATACAATTGATTAAAAAAGTATATTATATATTTTTTTATTATTTTTTAAATCAGTAGCAAGAATTTACCTATATGTACTAACAACAAGCTAAGTTTTATCTATAATACAAAAATAAGTCGGGTTTTCCTTCCTGACGCTATAATTCCAGAACGCACAAACCGATTTTCACAGTTTTGCATTCGTTGGAAAGGTCTCGGGCCTCGTGAGGTTTATAGCAAACAAAATTTGGGAAAAGTTTCAACAGAAAAGCAGGAAAACAGGGAAAATCATTTTTCACATACAGCACCATCTCTGATACATAGCATGTACTACAAAACAATATGGTTTTGCATGGTGGTGGAGCAGATGGCGCCATTACGTGGTGTGAGTATCCCTCACGAAAATAAGTTGGTGGCGAAACGGAGTTCGCCGGGTTTGCTAGTTACACATAAATAAATAAGTAATAATATACGCCACTTACTCCATAATAATAAAACCCACTAAGACGTGAATCCGGTGTCGGGGGTCCAGAAACATATAGAGCACACAAGCATAAACACCCAGATCACGACAAGCATCTGTATGGCCTAATCAAATAACGAAATGTGTGAGGATCGGTCTCGTTATTGCTAGCGCATTTCAGTCAATTGCTGTGACCACGGCGCCAACGCGTCATCAATTAAAACAATCGCCAACCAAATTATCGAACTTACCTGTAAGTTAACTTACCTTTATACCAAGGATTCTTCCTTGAGTAATATTATTTAGTAACATGTACATACTAACGCCAGTATGCATATTTCCACACTATTTCAAATTTTTAAGACAGTTATCACAGGACTTAATTTTTTTCAATTCAAATCTTACAATAAATCTATATCATATTTTTTAATCGAGAAAATAAAATCAGCGCGGAAATTTTATAGTAGCTAAGCTCTTTGTATCAAGTCTTCATTTAGACCGATAGAACATCACTTTCATGTAATATCTTTAAATTTCATATTCTGTCCGCATATTTACTATATAAGTAAACGAAGGAATATCTACTACATTTTCCACATTATTACAAATGTTCTTTATACGGCTTGATTTGCTTCAAGAAGAAAAAGTATTTGAAGTATTTTCTAGAGCTGTCATTTAATTACTAAGCAAAACAGAAATGACCGACGTGTATTTTTTTTATTAAGAACACCATCGTGTGATAAATACCCACCTTATTGCATAATATTTAGTCTTTAAATTTATTAATTTACATTCAATGCTATTTCATTACAGTAACCTCAATCATAATAACATTAGCACTGTATTTTTAACTCTGCAATATTGGTTCAATATTACTCTAAACGTTCCGTTTTAAACTATAGTGAGATAAACATTAACATTCAATTAGATTCGTCCTTACATTAATTAATAGCTGATTATTAACTCTATCAGAACTTTTTCATAAGATTCAATAGCGTCTAAACTCGATAATGCCCCAGCCTTGTCTGAATTTACCAAATCTCGAAACAAAAAACAACATTTTCTTTATTTTTGTTTTTTATTTTCTTTTTTTAAAAAAACAAATATTCGAAACAAATTTTCGATACAAATTTTCGAAGATGTAAAACTGACTTTCGTTTTATTATTTATTTTAAAATAATCACGATCAAAACTTTTTGGTACCTAAACCTAACAGTTGTTATTGCATTGGTTAAAAAAAAATATTAAATGGAGAAAAGAAATTTCATAGAACATCAATACATACCAGCTCATAATATTCTTCGTATCACTGCGTCCAAAAATAAGGAGTAACGAAAATGGTATTATAACCTTTATAACTAAAATCATGTTGGATTAAATAACTTTCCTTTTGCCACGATGAGTTTCAACATTAAATATTTATTAGATATACAAGTATATACAGGTTCAAGAAACCAATTTGAATTATTTATTAAAGGCCTAATCTGCAAGATTTACCTTCATTGACGTTCTTTGAGGGATTATTACGTAAAGAAAAAGCAAACTGTTAAAACTACCTAAATGTTCAAAAATTTCATCACCTCCACTTGCTCACTCACTCACCTCCTATTGCTTTTACACAGGAAATAACGGTAATACTATTAATTAGTAAATTAATAGCGTTTACTCACTGATCTTTACACCTAGTTACCCTATCCATTATTGAAAAATCAGATACACTTTATCAACCTATTTTTACCAATGGCTGTGTAAAATAGATTTTAATAATAAAGAGTGATAAAAATATCTATCTTCTTATTATTTTTTTTTATACCATACAACAATATTGGAAATAATAGTAAGTAAATTTAAAATTACGAATGATGCTATAAAGTTTCACCAACAATATGACATTAAAGTATTCTCTTAAAAAAAAAAAACACGAAATAATGGTGAGTTACAAGCAAAAAGAATAAAAGTCTTTCCATGTACATCAAGTATTTACTCGGCAAATTTAAAGCATACACAATATGAAAGTTTCATATTCTGTTTTAATAGTTTTTGGTATTAAATTTTGAAAATTCTCTATAGTATTTAAGAAATTCCTTTTTTTTTTTTAATGATGGGAAATATATTTACGCATCCCGCCGCCCTAAGATGACGGGTATGTGGGACTCGCTAGCTGCGAAGCCAGAATACCCACTAAAACCCATCGACCGTCTGCGCCTTAGTGGAGCGCCACGGGATCGCTTGCGCATACAACCGTGACGCCCCGACGCTTGGCCCGGCGGCCCCTCCGCATGTGATTGGAGCCGCTCGACTGGTCCACTCTGCTAATTCAGAGAGGTACCAGGAGCGGCCGCACCACCAAAATCTCCGCGCCCTCTCGGCGCCATGCCCTCACCGACCGCACCTTCCGTGCCCACACTATCACCGCGCTTTCGGGCCCTGCCCACCACTGGATCCCAGCTACCCCAGATGGCGGACCCCCGCTGATGGGTCCGCGCATCAGCTGGTCCAAGGTCCCAGTGGCTTGTGCGTCTCCGCGCCCTGCTACTGCTCTTTCGCGCCACCGAATGGAGGGGAAGAGCGAGTCATCCCCCTCCTTTCGCTTGCGCGCCCACCGCTGCTGGTTTTGGTCCGCGGGAGTCCGAAAACCCCTACCACTCGTGAGGCGTTCGAGTGGCGTTCCCCTATCCGCCACCGGGAGACGCGCCCAGTAGGAGACCAGCAACTCCCTTGGGATTTAAGAAAATCCCGTCTCAACAAACTAAAGTTGTGAGTTATGGGATCTCTAATAGCAAACCATGTGTGATACATAATTTATAAGTATTTTAATATAATAATATAAATAATTATAAAACACTTTATTGTACACCATAATATTTCATTACTTACCACTATTAATCATTTACTATATTAAACATAATTTTATTTTATTTTATAAACAATAGTTTAAAAAAAAAAATGAAAACTTTCTAAATGTATGCATGAAAATTCTACACCAATGCATACAAATTTCTCATGTATTTTAAACAAATATTTGACTCACGAGATCCACAAAGTTTACACATAACGAACGCATATATTGAGGACTAGTTATACCCGCGACTTCGTTCACAATTGCCTTCTTTTTCATTAGCTAATAAGAAGATACGTATTCCAACTTAGGTTGAGCTGACGGAGCAAAGGTTTTTGTACATTCTGGGGTAAAAATTATTTGGACATCTTACTGAGTATTATTATCTCTATAATTTCCGAACTCAAACCAAACAAGCCTTAAAATGTTTAAGAGAAAGTCTTTAAAATATCTCCTTTGTAACTAAAAAAAAAAACAAGATTAAATAAAATCGGATTACACGTTAATAAAATATAGGTAACTAAGAAGGTACATATTCTACCTATTATCCCGTCTCCTAAGGGAATTGTACTGAATTTCCGGATAAAAGTCCAGTGTCCTAGCTCTGGTATGAACTCAAATCTTGCTTCTTCTTCTTGCTTCTACTTCAATTTAATAAACTTAGTAGTTTTGGCGTGATTCACAGCCAAGTTACATGCAGCCAAAAAAAAAATAAAAATAAAAAAAAGAACATTTTTGACTTTAGTATAGTAAATGTCCTTCAAAGTAAATTAAATTAAATTTTCAGTACTTATACTCTATATACTTTTAGTTTATTAAGGCTACAAAGTTGGATTAGGTAAATCGAATTCGGCCGGGAAAGATAATAATTATGATGAGTAGGTATAGCAACAAATGTATCAAAATCTAGCATATTTTGATCTTAAATAACATGCTAATTTTAGTAGAAAATATCCTCAAAATATGCAAATTGAAAAATTGAAGTTTCATGATTGTTTTTTTCAGCAGCAAACGTGAGATAAATATTAACCTTTGTACTATAAAATTCAAGTGCCAAATCTTATAGTGCTGGATTGAATTTGTAATCAGGACCTGTTGTTCACATAATCCATGTTAGTTCCTAGCAGAAGTGATTATGACGACCAGTCGCCTCAAACCGCGCGCTTGCGGTCGCGGGCTCGATTCCCGCTCGGGACAGATATTCGTTTCCGGTGTACAGATATTTGTTTCCGGTGTGGGTGTATGTCCTTGTGGATCTCCCCAGCGTGCCTCGGAGAGCACGTAAAGCCGTCGGTCCCGGTTGTTATTATAGACACCTGCAGTGGGCTATTTACAGGCTGATACAATACAGTACAGAACTATTTTTTGATAATAAAGCATTATTTATGTTGAAGATATTCTTAAATACTTAGATGTTATTCATCATGTAATAGTGCGTTTGAAACATTGATCAAAAACCATAACTTTAAAGTGCTCGCAAGATCGCAAATCAAAAGAGGAGTTGAATGCATACTAATAATATGAACGAAATATTTTTTTGTTACTGACTGACTGACTGACGGATCAACGTACAGCCTAAGCCGCTGATCGTAAAGACGTGAAACTTAAAGGGTTTATTCTTTGTATGACTTTGGCATCCGATAAGAAAAGGGGTGAAAAGGTTTTTTTTTTGTTTTTTTTAATACCACGACGGTGGCAATCAAGCATACGGCCCGCCTGATGGTAAGCGGTTATCGTAGCCTATGGACGCCTGCAACACCAGGGGCATCACACGCGCGTTGCCGACCCTTCAAAAACCTATTTACTCCCCTCTTGAAGGACCCCATACTGTAGTCCTGTGGGAAAACCTCGGCAGGGAGTTCATTCCACAGCCGAATGGTCCGTGGGAGGAAATTCCTCTGATACCGAACTGTACGGAACCATTTGGGCTGCAATATGTGAGCATGAACTCCCTGTCGATAGCGAGCGGTACGATGATAAAAAGTGGCCGTTGGCATCATTTCGAACAATTCTTCGGAACACAACCCATTATACAAACGATAGAGCACGCATAGGGATGCAACATCTCTTCTTAGACTTAAGGGCTCGATTTCGCTCGTCAGTATTGGATCGTCAACAATTCTCACAGCTCTCCTTTGAACCGAGTCAAGAGGACCAAGCTGGTATGCCGGTGCTCCCGCCCAGAGATGAGAGCAGTACTCCATATGGGGGCGGACTTGCGATTTATATAGAAGCAGTCTTTGCCCCGGCGTGAAGTACCGCTTCGCTCTGTTAAACACGCCGAGTTTTTTGGATGCCATCTTGACCTTGTCTTCCAGGTGATATCGGAACTGGACGTCGCTGGATATGTCGACACCAAGGATACCAATACTGTTAGAGATGGTAAGGGTTGTGTCCTGGAATTGAGGGGCCACAGTGAATGGGGTTTTCTTAGCGGTGAACGCACAAACATATGTCTTGGAAGGGTTAAATTGGACTAAATTGTCTCGACCCCAATCGGAGACTTTGGAAAGACTACTCTCGATTTGAGACACAAGTTGTTCGCGACTTTCTACCACAGCGGAACGAGGGATGTTTGCACGGCCTGTGTAGAAAGCGTCTCCAGTGCTATCGTCCGCATAGCAATGAATGCCGTCAATAGACAGTAAGTCTTTGATATGCAGGAGAAACAGCGTTGGAGACAGCACAGAACTTTGCGGGACGCCAGCATTTAAGTCTAGCTTTGCAGAGCAGCAGCCATCTACAATGGCCCGTATGCATCGACCAGACAAAAAACTGGCAACCCATTTGCACAAACCCTCGGGTAGTCCGTACGATGGCAACTTCGAGAGAAGACCCCGGTGCTAGACCCGATCGAACGCCTTCGCCATATCTAGGCTAACTGCCAATGCCTCACCTTGACTCTCGATGGCTGAAGCCCATCGGTGTGTCAGATACACTAGAAGGTCACCAGTCGAGCAACCGTGACGAAAGCCGTATTGCCGGTCGCTGATCAAATCGTGTTCCTCTAGGTACCTGAGGAGCTTGGTGTTAATAACACGCTCCATAACCTTGGAGAGAAGGGAGGTAATAGCGATAGGCCTGTAATTCGATGGATCTGATCTATCGCCCTTTTTAGGTACCGGGTGCACATGGGCGGTCTTCCATGAAGACGGTACTTGCCTAGTGTGGTAGGAAAGTGCGAAAAGTCGCGTTAATACAGGGCACAACTCTGGAGCATACTGTTTCAGCACCATCGCTGGAATGCCGTCGGGCCCACTCGACTTATGAACATCGAGAGTAAGTAGCTCCCGCCGGACATCTCTTTGTGAGAAGTTTATTTCCGGCATGGAGTGTCCATCCGGGATGGTTGGCGGTACGGCGCTCTCATCGACATTCAAAGTTGAGTTTGAGGCAAAGAGTGTACCTAGAAGATCGGCTTCCTCCTTGGCGCTATGGGCCAGGTTGCCGTCGGCATTTTGCAATGGTGGTAAGGACGACAGACAAACGTTTCCCTCGGCAGCTTTGGCGAGCGAACAGAAGGCTCGACTCCCGGAAGGGTAGTTGGCAAGCCTTTCGCCAATTCTCCCGATGAACTCGAATTTATCTCTGGCAATTGCTCTTTTACAGGACCTTGAGACAGCATTTAGCTTGCGTTTCACGTCAGATACGTTTGGATCGCTGTTACTCCGAGCCGTGGTCCAAGCCTCGAACGTGGCTTGCTTAATGCGTTTCGCTTCCTTACAAGGCCGATTAAACCACGGTCGTTTCCTTGTCCCAGCAGCAACTAGCGAGTTCGGAATGAAATATTCCATACCCGCCAGTATCGTCTCAGAGACAGCAGCTGCGCATGTGTCGGGATCTTCTGATGTGAAGCAAAGCTGCCTCCACGGGTACGATGCATAGTATTCTCGCAATACATCCCAATCTGCTGACTTGTACTGCCATATGCGCCGCAAACTAGTTGGCCGAGGTGGATCTGTGCGCGTGCATGGTGCAAGAGTCCGGATGAGGCAGTGGTTGGACGAGCCGAGTGGTGCATCCACTGAGATGGAATATCCATCCGGACGTTGAGTCAGCAGAAGGTCCAGTATAGAGCTCGTATGGTCCTCAATATCTGGTATTCTTGTTGGAGAATGTACCAGTTATGAGTAACCATAGGCCAGATATATATATAATACAGATATAGGTATAATAATAGATTCGAGAGCACACCTCCCCGCGTAGTCAGTGGACCGAGAACTAAGCCATTCAGTGTGGTTGGCATTAAAGTATCCTAAAATCACCAACTCCGTAGAGGGGTATAGCTCAAGAACTTTATCCGTCGCCAATTGCAGGTGCTCGAAGAGCCGCTTTGTTTCCCTGTCACCGCTATGAGACCTGTATAGGCATGCGTAAACACGGGTGTGGCTACCGTAGTCCACGCGCACCCACAATATCGACAGGTCCCTGTCCTCTAAATGAAGGAGACGGCGACAGCAGATATCCTCCCGAACGAACATACATACACCGGCACGTCTCAGGAATTTATGTTCGAGTTTGTAGCCGGGATAGTGTAGGTATGAAGTGTCGGCCGGGCAAGATATCTGCGTCTCCGTTGGAAATAGTAAGGTCGGCTGCGCAGTCTCCAGATGTTGATGGACTGCGCTAAGGTTAGCATGGAGCCCCCTGATATTGCAGAAGTCCACTTGTGTGGAGAAGGGAGCCGCTGTGTATACCTCACTTTTCTTTTTGTTTTTCATTTTGTGGGGGAGGGTTATAGGTTTTTTGTGAAGATTTGTTGCGTTGATAGCTAAAGAGGCAAATTTGTAATGCAGATCAGCTACGGGCTAGCATAGGTAGTGCGAATTGTCTGCGCAGCGAACGAGAGGGCCCCCAGTCCACCCCTCCACTGCAACAGCCGGGTCCACCCCGGTCTCCTTCTCTGGCACGACTGCTACAGCAGGGATTTTTCGCGGGTTGGCAGTTCAGCCTCCCAGGGCGGAGATTAAGTGATCCCTGGGTTCGGGAACTCTACTGACCCGCGGGCGGCCAGCGACAAACCGTTTCACTGGGTCTCACTGACCGCTGCGCCCACACTCCGCGCCTACACCTGCCGATGACTGTATCGTTTGCATCACCGGCCTTCCGCTACCAACACAACGAATCCTCGGGAGCTCTGGATACCTTACTCACCGCAGGAACACAACACCGTCAGAGAACGATGTTATTTGGCTGCGATCTTCTGTAAGGCGGAGGTACTTCGCCAGTCGGGCTGCTCCGATTTGAGTAGGGTATATACCCCACTGTGCCCTACCTCACAAACTATGGTTTTTATGGGAAAACGTGATTCCTAGGTCCAATCTACTTCAAATTTTGCATAAATATTTTAACAGAATTGATTGAAGACGTGTTTCTTATTTTATCGTAATTCATTTCCTAACAGGGTTAAAAGGGGCTAGAAAGTTATTTGCTTCGAAGTTAATATCAATACTCCTAAGTGCTCTATAAGTATATATAAATATATATATTATTTGATGCTCTTGGTGGATCAGCTAAATGTTCTATTAAATAACATTTATATTTCTATAAATTTACTGTTGGCCAAAGTGAGAAGCAATGGCGATATCGTCTTAGCGGTCGCATTGTCCAGAATTGCTGCTGGAAGGAGGTAAAACTGCACACTCCGCGTTTAAACTTCCTTTTCATTTGATACAAACCGAAACTCCTTTCTGCAATATACACAAACAAACGCAAAATGAAATTAATTGTTAGGAATGAGAGTACTATGGCTCATAAAGGGGGTTACGAGGCCCTAAACAGATCTTTACAAAGATATTAGGAATAATAATTGTCAGATGGGAAGAGTTACTGTATTGTTAGCAGGCGATTTTCAGCCGACTTTATAAGTAGTGCCCAGAGGAACGCGAGCGGAAAAAGTTAAAGTGTACGTGAAGCACTGACGACCGTTCTGGGTAGTGGTAGTCGCCTCGACGCCTCGACTCAATGCTGGTTTTGATTCGATTTTTTCGGGGTTCGATTTCTGCTCCGGGCAGATATTTGTATTTGTGCAAATATTTGTTTCCGGTCTGGGTGTATGTCCTTGTGGGTTTATCCACCGTGCTTCGGAGAGCGCGTAAAGCCGTCAGTCATAGTTGTTATCATAGATACCTGGTAATGATCGTTACTCATTGTTTACAGGCTAATAGATACAGTACAGTACACTACAGTACTAACTAGATCTATTTCAAGAGTGCCCAGAAATAAATGAAGCATGTTTCAGTATGGAGAAGATTTCAGCATGTTTTACAAATCACAAAAAAATATTTCTGCAGTTGATAGTTCATATGTATGTGAGAATAGGGGGCTCAAGATTTCATTCGACGAAATCAAAGTATTCTTAGGTCGGAAGGACAATTTAACAGACTACTTAGAACCGAACATCAATGTCAGTAATTGGCCGTAGAGTAATTTTAACATCTCCGTTCAATGGATCTCCAAGAATTTTATATGTATAAGAATTATTTAGATGCAATATTAAATGTACAGCATTTTATAATTGTTAATTTTATATAATAAATTAATATATTTTTTGTATAATTAGTTTGAAAAGGATGAAGTTAATAGTGTAGGTTTGGCAAAATCTGTAATTATAAAGTTATAGTCTTCGACAATAGAACGTTAATATCGTTGAAACTTAAAATTTAAACGATTACGGTCGAATTTCGACCACTGGGTGACCACTAATAGATATAAATAAAAAATATATGCTTTTTTCACATTATTTATTTACATGGTCATTACAGAAGAAATAAAATAAAAAATCGCTGACATCTACTACAGCAGTGCGTCCTACCTGTGTTGATATGTGGCGCCGAGACGTGGACACTGACGATGGGATTGGGAGACTGGACAAATTTAAAGTCACTCAACGTGCAACAAGATAAAATCAGAAATGAGATTATCCGCGAGGGAACCAAAGTAACCGACATAGCGCGTCGCCGCATCAAGTTGAAGTGGGAATACCGATGACCACTGGAGCAGAGGTGGAGACTGCGTATCGGCAAACGCAGTGTGAGGCGTCCTCTGGCCGGCTGGACCGACAACTTACGCAAGGTCACCGGCGGAATCTGGATAAGGATTACGGAAATCCGGAATATTTGGCGCGAACTAGGGGAGGCCTATGTCTAGCAGTGGACTGCGATAGGCTGAACTAAAGCGAAGTGATCTACTACGAGAATAATCTCCGTTGCAGCGTCCCATTAAAAGAAAAAAAAAACAAAGATATTTGTATGTGGCTAAAAGTAAGCTGCCCGTTAGGTTGTCCGTAACTTCGTTACAGGAATATATCTTTGAGTTATAAAAATTTACACTTGAAATTTTCAACGGGTTTACCATTACCATCAAAATTGATAGAAGTAAATTAAATTAAAAATATAAAAGGTATTTCCATAACGAGAGCGTGTTTTTTCGGCATTTTTTGCTCTATGAATTCTCGAGAAGATTTTTAATTAAGCTGAATAATAATAATGTAAATTTATGGAAAATCCGTTTTATATATTTTAAAAAAAATAACCAATATTCATATCAAATTTTAATAGATATTATTCGAACAAAGCTTCTTAGTAGATAATCTCGAACCACTATCAATTAGAACAACAACAAAAAAGCAACAAAGTTGATTAAATCTATATATATATATATATATATATATATGACTTTCTATAGATATAGTCACTCATCACGATATCTCTGGAACTATGAGACCTAAAAACTTGAAATTTGGTAGGAATATTCCTTTTGCCGAGTAGAGGTCAGCTAAGAACGGATTTTAAGAAATTCTACCTCTAAGGGGATGAAACAGGGAGCCAAACTTTGTATGGGACAACATGATTCCTTGGTCCAATCTACTTCAAATTTTGCATAAATATTATTTAACAAAATTGATTGAAGACGTGTTTCGTATTTTATCGAAATTCATCCCCTAACCGGGTTAAAAGGGGGTAGAAAGTTATTTTGATATCAATACTCTTTAGTGATTTGTTTTTAAATTACATTTTATTTTGACACATGTTTGACAATTCAATCCGTCTATTATATTATAATATTTTCCAGTATTGATGCAGGTGTGGGCGATATCTTTTTTTGGGTGCTCCTGGTGGAACAGCCAAGACTTTATATTAAACGTAACAAAATTGAGTTGTAAATATACCGTGTGGTCGCTTTATATTAAAATAGTGTTTTATATAATATTTTTTAATTCAATTTTGATGTTGTTTTAAGTCAAGGGTTTTAAAGTAAATGACTCATCAGCAAGGCATCTGTAGTTCACAATGATACAAATATAGAAGACACCGAAGTGAATTTGGAAACATTTTTGAATTATACGGCATTAACACCCCAATTAGTACAGATTGGCACCATGGACTAATGTTGGAACAAGATAAAAAAAAATTATAAATCATGTACCCATTTAACTTTATCTTACACTAAAACTAAGAAGGAGGAGATAAAAGCTGTCATTGACTATTATTAAATATAAATATATGTTTGACATACGCACACGATCGTCTGTTCCTAAGGTAGGCAACTTAATGCCTGTGTTTTAGGTGACTGATATAAATTTTTAATATACATATAATTAGTATATATGGAAATAATTACATATTATACCCAGACTCGAGGCGGGAATCGAACCAATGATCCTGGAGCAAAAAGCAATGTCACTACCAACTGTGCCGAGTCAATCAAAATTGAAAAAATTATTACTTGCAGGTTTATTCAAATCTAAGAGACGAAATCGTATTGACTTGTAGTGTAATTATACCAACGATACAATGAACGAACCATTGATGACCGTTCTGGTGTAGTGGTGCGAGTAGTCGCTTTAACGCCTCGGCTCAATCCCGGTGGTCGCGGGTTCGATTCCCGCTCGGGGCAGATATTTGTATTTGTGCCAATATTTGTTTCAGGTCTGGATGTATGTCCTTGTGGGTTTCCCCACCGTGCCCCGGAGAGCACGTAAAGCCGTTGGTCCCGTTTGTTATCATGGATACCTTATAATAATCGTTACTTATGGTAAGATATTATCCGCCAAATCGCAGTGGAGCAGCGTGGTGGATTAAGCTTCAACCCTTCTTCTATATGGAAAAAAGGCTTTTGCTCAGTAGTGAGCTGTTTATAGGTTCATACAATACAGTACAGTACAGAAGCATTTGTAGCCTGCAGTGACGAAACTGAGCCTTACCATTAATTTTAGAGTCCATCTAAGGGGAGATGTTACTGCCGGACTATTCTCATTTCTCAGACCTGTTGCTTAAAATAGGAAATGGTGATTTCCGGAAACTGGATAATAATATAATGTATGAGTGTATATGAGTATGTATTTACCATAAACAAAGCTTAAGGTCAAACTCCTAATGTAGCGGGAGTATACTTGAGCGAAAGCTGCTTCTCTCTCTCTCACAGCCAGTTGTATGTGGCATGTTCCAGACTAAACTGGTGATTCTAGCACCTCGAAGAAAAAACAAAAAATATTGTTTATAAAGAAATACTACGGAAGGTGTAGTATTTCGATTTCGTTGTAAAAAGATAATACGCCCATGTCACTTTCTTCAAATCAAAGGCCGAGCTTCATGTTCATAAAATGTAACAATTTTTATTTTTATTTTAATGTTTATTTAAACATTAAATCCCTACTCTATAATACCGTTATATTTTATAAGTATTCAAATATTTTAACATAATAATTTATATGTTATAACAAAATTAATAATAAATATTATAACCATTTTCGACTTCTCCGTGAAGTCGCGAGCTAAAATATTACGTTTGACAACTCACTCCGTCTAATATGAAATATTTTCGAGTATCGACGCAGGTGTAGGTGATAAAAAATATAAATTTATATATTTTTTAAATTTTAGTTAAGTTAGCGAAGTCGGGGCGGGCCGCTAGTATTTTTATATTATAAAATGTTTTATCATCGGTACTCGTTAACATGAGTTTTGCGCTAATTTAATCCGGATCATCCTAATAAAGCTCGCTAAAATACTTCTTGTTTATTAAAAACAATAATACAAACAAAACACTAAATTAAGCAAAAATAAACAAATAGCAAACTTTAGACGTTTAATACTTCGTTCCTATAATACAAAAAAAAAAAAAATACTATAAAAAACCTACGGAAATGCCTTAAACAGTGCCGGATTAACCAATAGGCAGAGTAGGCAATTGCCTAGGGGCCTCGCTTCCACTAGGGGCCCCATGCAAGCGACAAGAAGAAAAAAAGTTACTGGCACCGAGACTTTAACACCTTGCCGGATTAGCCTATAAGCTATTTAAGCAATTGCTTAGGGCATCCCGTCTTGGGGGGCACCAGAGATGACATGACAGAGACGAAATCATGTTGTATCGACTCCACGTAGCCACCCACCTTATTTTTTTTTAGTTATTCGGATAGGGTACGGAGGAAAATGTCCATACTGAAGGGCGGATGACCTTTTTTTTTTTTTTCGTCGTCCGTAAATGGAACCGACAACAATGGAATAAAACTATGGAACCGATAACTGGGCTAGTTCCACGTAAAGTACGTTACGGCTTACCACTTACCATCAGGTGGAACGTCTGCCAGTTTGCCTATTCACTTAACATTAAAAACAAAAGTAAAAAAAAGGGGCCCCGAGTATAGCATTGCCTAGTGTCCCTGACAGGGTTAATCCGGCTCTGGCCTTAAAGGAAAAACCAGAAAACCGATCTGAAATAAACTTCGCCGTACACTCAAAATTGAAAAGCATGAAGTTTACGAATAAAAATAGAGTAAGTAGATCGTTGGAGCTTCGATACCGGCTCATGCGGACTTTTTTTTACAAAGTTGCAGTCAGGTCATATTGAATAATTTAATACCACTGGTAATATTTAAATGATTACCATTCGCATTTGGAAAGTTGATTTTATAACTTCGTCTTCACGTAAGTGCTGTAAAATCTGAGTTGTTTTAACGTCGATGTTGATCGTCGATAGTCTACATCCGGACAATAAGAGCTCTATAAAAATCTTTTCATGTTCATCAACAAAGGTGAAAGTAATAATGAGGACAAGCTTTTCAATATATTGATTTAAATGCGCCAATCAACGATCCTGCCAGATTCTATTCGTCTCTAATTTTTTTTGAGTTAGAAAGACTGTTCATTAACGAAAGCTATACTATAAGACGCCACGAAGTCACTACGACTACGACGACCACATAGAGCAGTCATTATAAACGTCAACATAGGTGAAAATAACAGATCGTCTAGTATTCGAAATAATTGTAAAATAATTTTTTTCTCTCATCAAATAATGAAATATTATTTAATGTTCTTTATTTTCCACTATGACAACAAATCAGTTTTTTATTAAATTAATACGAGTACAACAACATATTCATAAAAATAAAATTTGAATATTATAATATGTTAGCTGTCCTCCTAGCTGTATTCGACGATTGACTTCTTAAAGTTAGACCTACTAAGTTGGACCTTTTGTCCTAAATAGATGTACTCGTCAACAACTTCGATGGTAGAATTTCCAACTGATATCAGGGTAGGTACAACATGGACATTCGACATAATTTTTGTCTGGTCCGTGTTAATTTTAAGGCCTACCAGTTGGGAATCTCCATCGAGATCACTGAGCATAATGCTGATGTCTTCCAGGGATTCTTTCACAATAACGATATCGTTGAAAATCGAAAGTTTATATTGATGTTGAATTCTTTCCATTCCGGAAGCTTGAAAGCGTCTTCCAATGCTACGGTAAACAGTTTCGGAGACATATCCCTTTATTTTTTCGGGCTCGGCGTCCCCTTCATATGTGATTGGAGCTGCTCGACCGGTCCACTCGTCTAATTAAGAGAAGTACCGGGAGTGGCCCAACCACCGAAATGGAGCGAGAGAGTACCCTCGATCTCCCTTCATCCTCACTCCACCGCTCTATCGGTCCACTCTGCGGGAGGCAGAGAAGATCAGGAGCACCTCCTCATCTCTCCGCGCCTTCTCGTCGCCACGCCCCCACCGACCGTACTGTATGTAATTGGAGTCACTCACCGGTTCACTATGATAATTCAGAGAAGTACCGAGAGTGGCCCAACCACCGAAGTGGAGGGAGTACCCTTGATCTCTCTCCAAGGAGGCAGAAACCCTTCTGCGCTTTCGCACCCACCACTGCTGGTTTTGGTCCGCGGGGGTCCGAAGACCCCAACCACTCGTGGTGAGTGACGAGTGGTATACCCCCTATCCGCCACCCGGGGACGCGCTCAGTAGGAGACCAGCAACTCCCGTGGGTCGGAGACATATCCCTGTGTCACAGTTCGCTACATTATAATCGCTCTTTTTCTATTCTCCTACACTCGAACCGACATACTAGCGTTATTACACAAGCACTGAAACACTTAAATATACCGGTAATAAATGTGGCATCGCTAGAGAGACTGCAGAACTGCCCAAGTTACGATCGAATCGAATGCTTTCGTATAGTCCACAAATACCTAGTCCATAAATTATTTTTAGTTGAGAGGAAATCACTGAAAGTATGAATGTCTTTTTCATGTTTGAACAACCAGCTGACGTGTAATCCACGATGTTTTAGTCAGCTGATTGTTTTTTTTCTTTTTTTTTTTAATGATAGACGGGGCAAACGGACAGTCGATTCGCCTGGTGGTAAAGTCGACATCCATAGACACCCGCTACATCAGAAAATTAGCGGGGGCGTTGCCGTCCTTTAGGAAGGCGAGGGATGTTCCACCGGATCTGTGGAGGGACGGGAAAGGATGGGCCAGGTAAGGGAAGGGATGGGCCACCGGATCTCTCACAAACCGAACGAAACACGATGACAGTGCCGTCATTTCACGTCGATGTTAAGTGAGAGAGAAGTACTTCCCCGGGCGCGCCGGCCCATTCAGCTGCAAGCAGCATGGCGCTACTTCGGTAATTAATTTTCTTCGAGATATTGGGGCAGATACAATTTAACAAGTCTTTACTTAGTAGCATATAACTGAATTTTTTTTTTTCTTCGTACGTGGGAGGGTACCGCCGTTCATCTCCCCAACGAAACCACAGCTGACGTTTACGAGGCTTTATGCTACAACTCTCTAAAGCATTCCACTAATTATCGCTTGAGAGGAACTTGGTCTTGCAAATCTGTTACTAGCTCCCGGACATATAGAAGTAATAAAATAATAAAGTAAGTTAAATATCATTTAATATACAGGTGACTGGTAAATTACTATCAATATTTAAGGAGAATACTCGGTACATGATTCTCATTCGAATTATGTAAAAAAAATTGGTACTTAATTTTTGACCAAATTTTCATAAATTTCAATTCAAATAAATGAAGCGATGACACTGTTCCAGTCATGCCGGCGGCGCGTGCACAAGTGTTGTATTGTGCCGCTTGTTTACATCTAAAAATTGCCAAAGTTCACATCATTTACCTAGTCAACAAATTTGTTGCTTAAACGAGTAAAATATCTTAGTATTTTTGCCTATCCTAAGCCAGGATTAAAGTATTAAGGGGGACTGGATCATGCTTGTTTATCCTGCTACCCTGATAACACGTCGCGGCGTTAAAACGTAGGTAAACTACCTATTTTGTGTCGAAAGTGCAGCTAGCTGCTAGGGTGTCCAGACGACGCGTACATAAATGGATAATTGTTGAGTAACTTTACTTAAAAGTTTATTAATATTTACCTATTTTTTTTTACATAATTCGAATGATAATCATGTGCCGAGTAGTCTCCTTAAATATTGATAGTAATTTACCAGTCACCCAGTATTTCTTAATTTTAAATACATTTAAAGTCAAAATTTATTACAAACAATAAATAAAAACAGAGAAAACATTAATTATTATTTATGATAAGGTTATCGAGGTTAACCTAAACTAATCAGCCGTCGAATATTCACTATTATTTTACGACAAAAGAAGTGTGTGTTTTCACTCATATTTCGTATTGCTTTGAAGAAAAGTCTAATACGCAAAATCTATTTCATTCTGTTTTGGTAGGTTAGTATTTTTGACAGGAGTGTTTGTGAAGGTCATATTTTGTACGAAGATATTGCCATTTTTCTAAACTACAATTGTTTCTAACAAAATACATATTCGTTTTCTCTTCGTATTTTTTTCAGTACTTTTCGTATAACTACAGTTACTTACGAAATAGTATAGAGTAAGAATAGTTTTAGATTGAATTAGCAAAAATAATTTATTGAAAATAAGAGTTTCCATTTTTCATTTTTACAAAAATACGTATCTTGTAAAAGAGACCTTTAATTGTAACTATCTTTTGTTGATATAATTTTATTGGTATATTTCAAGCGTCTACGTATTACGGTTTCGATGTAGATGTAGCATTATCAAAGACTGACAGATGGAGTACGGAGTCTCAGTAATACGTTTCCGTTGGCATCCTTTGGGTACGAAACCCTAAAATAAAAAATAAATTGTATGTTTCTTAATTATGTACAACTTATAAGCGATTTACACTACTGAAACATTAACAGGGAAAATATTGGCCTTATCCCTTATTTATACAAATTCACGACGAATCACCTATTTTAGTAAATTACAGCTAACATGACAGTATATGTTTGAAACTTACCCTTTGTGGGTGTCAATGAACTAGAGAGATATTTGCGCCTAAAGTGATGATGTGATTATAAATTACAATTTGTATACTCGTACTTCAGCAACAAATTTAACATACTCATATACAGTCATAGTGCTTCATATACCGCAGTATAATATTAATTTCTGCCGTTACGCAATACGAGTAATCTAAGATATACTTAACAACTAAAACTTGATAACCAGGTAAATTAGTGGCATCGAGATACACCAATCATAATATACTATAATTTAGTAACTGATCCGTGCGAAAATTTCGCACAATATTGTAGTCAAATAATAAGTGTTAAAATAATGTGAAAACAAATAAATGTATGAGTTCTTGATGTTCTAAAAAACCTCTATATATAATAATATATATAATGATTCTTAGTAATTAAAAACGTTTACACTTTATAGAATTATGTACGTACATAGATTTTTATTAATTTGCGAGATAGATCGAAAATACTCGCATAAAATTTAAATACAGTACGATAATTTCCACTCTGACACTCGGGATGTCTCGGTTTAAATTCTAAAGGTTCGTGTTTTCAGATAGAGTATATAAAATCCTAAAATTTACTTACATTAAAATATTTAAATCTATATACCCAATAGAATATTTTATGTCTAGTTTGCGTTTCTGTAACAACTTCTTTAATATTCTAAATATTTCATATATATATAATCTGAATCTCGGAAACGACTCCAACGATTTTCATGAAATTAAGTATGCAAGGGGTTTCGGGGGTAATAAATCAATCTATCTAGGATTTTTTTTAGAAAATGTCGTTTTATCCATTTTTTGCGCAATTGAAAAATATCATTACAATACGAAGGTAAATTTCGCTGTCATTGATAAGCTTGTAATAGCTCGGATGGGAGTCGGACGGATTCGAAATCAGAAAACCCGGGTTCGTATCCAGGTGTCTACAGACCATTTCTTTTTTCCTTTTTTTTTCAAGTTTCTTTTTTGTGATAAAGACTATTATTGAGAGCTCTTTTTATTTTTTAAGATCGAAAATATTATTTGTTTCATCAGTATGTAATGTATCTAAATATAATTTAACTGAGCAAAGCTCGGTCATCCAGGTACTTAATTATAAATCGTACTAAATGATGCTCGAGTTTGTAAGCAAAATAAAACCTATCGTACTTCTTTATCTCGTCGTTTCTATAGGTTCTTGGGTCCATTGTATAAATCAACAAAGTGAAAAAACAAATTGATATATTCCGGGACAATAAGTTACAGTGTAAAAGGAAATTTATTCTATGGTTGTGTACACTTACATATAATAATACAGAAAGTCTGCTACATAATTATGCATATATAAACAAAATTATACCCCATAACTCCCATAATTGTATTTACTTCCAGTCGTCCACTAAATTTCCTTTTTTGCCCAATTAACTATAATATGCATCCTCCCTTAATTTCTCTGTCCAGTGGCTTAATCCCCAGTCCTAAGACGCTTCGACGCGACATACGGCTGGCTAAGAAGCATCCAAATATTCACTTCAATAGAGCATAAGTTAAGACACAACTCTTTTTCTTGGAATTGAACTTACAAAATGTGTTTGAGAAAGTTCATTTATACTTAAATTTATATTTTTATATATATATATTGTTAACTAAATTGGCCTGTGTAATGTACAACTCCAAGCGCCTGGAGATCTATAGATCAGGCTATAAGCATATTCAGACTCCAGACTTTCACAAGGTATATGGGTCATTCCATGTCAAATCGACAAATTTTTTACCTGACCCCCTTTGATTTCGCTGAAAATTTTCTATCTTTTTCTACCCCCCGAAATTTTATATTATTATATATCTATTTATATATTTATTTATATATATATTTTTTTTTAAATATTTTTTTTCTCTCATTGACGTTATTTTTTTACTCTTATGGACGTTTTTTTTTTGGTACTGAAATATGACAACTTCAAAAATACAATGGGTTTAAAAGTTACCTCCAGTTGATACAATGTGATAATTTAAGAGCTATCGATTGTCGGTAAAAAAGATATTATCTACATTTCATTTAAATAATATGGAGGTTATGTTTTCAGAATAATTACATTGTCGTTGTGTTCATCGTGTCACGTAGACTTACTATTGCTAAATAAAGTACCTATTATTTATCATAAAGTGCTGTTAATTTATATTTTGTTAACGAGTGATTACAATGCCGAAGTTTTTTGATCGATGTTGCAATCCATTTAATTTGGAGAAGCATAGAAAAAAAAAATATCAATAACAATTTCTTGGACGATAATCACTTGAAATTCTCCAATAGAATTTTATTTTTCAACTTTTGAGGTTTCACGAGGAAATAAAAAAAAAATCATAACAAAGTAATATAAAATCAGCAAAAATTCAACAATTTTTTTTTTTATAATCAAGAAATAAAATTAGAAGCGATTGTCGTCACATCTTTTGATTAACGGGGATCATTGCAGAATTAGTTGAAGTATATTTAGAGCAAAAAAAAAAAAAAAAACGGTCGAACTTTGAGAAAATTACGGTTTTTTCAAAAAAAAACTATCTGGGATTCTGAAATTTTTTTCATATTTTTTTTTTCGAAAACTACATTTAAAAACAAAAATTTTGAAAAAAAAAGTTCCCAAACGGTCAATTTTTGAAAAAGTTCTGGCAATTTAAAAATTAAAGAGCGGTATTTTTTAAAAATTCATAACTTTTTTTGAGTCGGGAAAAATAATTTGAAAAAATTCTGAAAAATAACTTTCGGGGGGTAGAAAAAGATAGAAAATTTTCAGCGAAATCAAAGGGGGTCAGGTAAAAAATTTGTCGATTTGACAATGTCAAAATGGGAATGACCCATATACCTACACTATACTTATGTTGATATACTGAAGTCATAATTATAACTACATGATTCTGTAACCTTGTGAGAGGTAAACAAATTTATTTTACTGTCTATAATTCTATATGTTAATACGTGAAGCAAAAACTTTGTACCCCTTTTTACGAGAAATATGAAATTTGGCACAGTTAAAGTTTATATAAAGAAGAAGTGCAGAAAGCTAATATTTTTTTTATAATAATACGCACACACTACGACACACACGTTTGTAAAATGTACATATATAGACAATTTTTTTTTTGTCGAAGTCTGTTGTCAACACGGTCTTAAATACAGGTCTTGCAACGAAATTTTTTTTTGATTTTTTTTAAAAATCACAAATCAGGTCTAATGACTGCTGCATATATCGCTCACCATGTTATGCGCATTAATATTTTTATGATGTTGACAATGCTGTCAATTATAGATTAGGTCGAATTTCGACCACTGATCGACCACTAGTTATTATAATTATTATATCTAGTATAAAAATATTTTTATTCTGCGAAATTTAACGGTTTTTGTTAAACAATTTAACTATATAAGGTCATAGAGAATGTTTTGTTACTTAGTATAGTTATACTTAGAGATAAAAAAAAATTACAATTTTTTGATTAACAAAAATTGATAACAAAAAATCCCTGGCGAATTTATTTTATTGAGAAAATCAATTAAAATAAAAAAAAATATACGTCAGTATAATTATACATTCTACGGTTTTATTATGTAAATTCAATATTCTTATTTTATATTTAAATTAAAATAATACACAAGTATTTCTAATTCCGTGGGTGACATGAACACATAGACATGTCGACGTTGGCGTAATACTTCCAACGCAATAGGAATCGATATGAAAAAAATTACAGTTCCAAATACGAATATACATAATTTTTGAAGCAATTAAGTACAAGCAATTTAACTTGTAACTAGACAAACCCTCACGTCAAATTAACGATTCACATGCTCTGTTTGTTATCTTATAATAATATGTTTGTCATTAAAATAATATTGTTTATTTACTATATTCCCCACTCAGAAAGTGAATGACTTGATAAGTGTTGGTGAACAAGTTGACTACTCGCTGAATAAGTTCATAACTCGTTGGTGAACGACTTCATAAGTCAATTATTATGCAAACTATGGGGAATTTCGTTTATTTATTATTATCATTTAAAAGCCGACGTACAATAACCTTTAAATCAACTAAAACACATACGTTAGACTAATGTGCCGAATTAATAAGAGCTCGAAAATTTGAAATGACCACCCTGACGAATAGAAATATTAGACATGTCAACATGTTCACTCCAGCCACGGAATTATTATCAAATATTTTGTACAGTATTGTTATGCACATACAAAATATATACTTTTTGAAAATTAATATTATCTATATTAATATACTTTCCTGTGAGTATCACACAAAAACTTCTAGATGGATTAAAATAAAAGTCAACGTTATAGTAGTATAAAATAGTTTTTACCTAGAGAAATATAAACCCTCAAAGAATAGTCATAAAACTGTATCTACATAAATAAAGTCCAAGCGAAGTTATATTACTTGTCCGTTGTGGTAGATAGAAACGTGTGCACTCATATACATAACTTCATAATTGTATTGAAATAGTTTATATTCAGGAACATAGAAAGTATTCTTATATACTTAATATATTTTTATATGGTCTTCATTCATTTATTTGAAGTAATAACTCTCAATAGTTCCAGAATAGCACCGATAATTTAGCTAATATCGCGTAGAACGGAAAAGACATGAAGGAGATTACTCGTTGCGGTCGAAATTGCAACCTCAATAGAATTTACCGGTGGGAGGGATGCGCTGTGCCGCGCTCCCGGCTGCATGGGTACCACCATCTTGCTTGTTTCTCCCGTGAAACAGCTTTGCTGTGTTTCGGAGAAAAGGGCAAGACAGGCAGTGTAATTACTGGCACCGAGACTTTAACACCTTATCTCTCTGGATAGGCAACACATAAATGAGTTGCCTGGGCTAGTTCCAGGTAAACTAGTTTATGTTGATGGGCGACGTCCACCACTTACCATTAGGTGGAACGTCTGCCAGTTTGCCTATCCAACTAACATTAAAAAAAAATTATGATGATCGTAAAAATAGTAGGTATTTTATAATTAAGCCTTAACCTTTACACAAATGCTAAAAATATAATAAAATTACCCAAACATTGTTTTTAATCTATTTAAGGTGTAAACTGCGGTAAAGATCCACCAGATATCTATACGAGTATATAGAATTTAATTTTATTTCTTTTGTTACGTGGTATATTTCAGCGTTGTTAGCGTCTATGAAAAAAAATTCTGCAAAATGTCCCGCAAAAGTAACCTGTCCATTATTTTTATAGAAATGGTTCATGAGTTTATTTGGGTTAGAGATAATATACTTTTTATTTATTTAAATTTATAAAAAATATTTCTAAATAAATTAAAATAGTAAGTTTTGGCAAAGATCAAAAATCATAAGTGATCTGTTTAAATACCCTAGAAAAAGAGGTGTTCTCAATTAAACGTAGTTATTTAATTGTATTTTTTTTTTTTGCCAATTGTAAACTAATTTTTATGATCCCTGCTATATAATAAACAGAGCCTTTAAGAGTGTTTCAATATCATTCTAGTAAAAAAAATATACATATATAATATTTTAACCTAAGTAATATACTTGGAAATACAATTTTAAACGGATCAGCTGTACGTTTCTAAAATTTTCTTGAGAACGCCGCAACTGAGAACTCCATTACAGATCAGTCTAACTTTTTTTTTGTTTGGGCCGGTAAAAAAAGTTTTAGAAATGGGATATAAAATAATAAATATAATAGAGTGTGATGGTGAAAAGACAAAGGAAAAATCAGATGAAAGATGGATAAAAATTTAATAAATTACGCATGTGTTTAGTATATCAAAAACAATGTAAAATAATATATATAATACCAACCTTTATTTATAATCATACACCCAGACCGGAAACAAATATTTATACAAATACGAATATCTGCTCCGAGCGGAAATCGAAGTCGCAACCGCCGGCGCGGCGTTGAGGCGACTACTCGCACCACTACACCAGAACGGTCATCAACAACTACAAACAAATAAATAACTACATACAAATAAATAAATAAAATAAAAAAAAAACAACGTAATCAATAAATCGATATAAATGGAACCTGCAAGGAATTATTAAACAGATAATGATAGAAAATAGCAATGTATACATATTATATAAAGAATTTAATTTGCAGTACGGGTACCTATGAAATGATTATGACAATAGTTATTTTCTAGTAAAATTCTTCATACTTTTCTTATAAAGTTATAAGTAAATGATAACTGAGCTAAACTAAATCAGCCAGTAAATGTCCCACTGCTGAGCATAGGCCTCTTGTCCATACAGGAGAAGGATTGGAGCACAATCCACCACGCTGTTCAACTGTGGGTTTGCAGATAATTTGCCTTATCATGAGTAACGATCACTATCGGGTGTTTACGACAGCAACCGGGATCGACCGCTTTACAAAGCACGGTGGGAAAACTCACATGGACATATACCCAGACCGGAAACAAATATTTGTTTAAATACAAACATCGGCTCCGAGCGGGAATCGAACCCGCTACCGCTGATGTAGTAGCGACTATTCACTCGACAACACCAAAACTATCATAACATTTTTGGTCAATAAAGTATTTTTTCAAAAATAAAAAGAAAAAAACTTTATTGACCAATTAATTACTAAAAATTATAATACGCAACTACAAACATACACATATATACGAGTACATACTGTAGTAAATTTAAACAGGTGAGTTTCATTTACCACGTTGTTTTACTGCGTGTTGGCGGATAATTTCTCTATCGAGGTTAACGATTGTTATCGGGTGATAACAACCGTGGCCATAGGCTTTAAGTGGTCTCCAAAGCACGACGGGGAGATCGACAAGGACGACAATACCCATACTAGAAATAAATATCAACTCCGAGCGGGAATTTAAAATGTGACCATCGGTGCTAATGAAACTTTTATCACCACTATACAAAAACGGTCGTCATAATGTCGTAATATATGAACTCGTCTTATTTTTAAAAAATCACATAGTTTTTATTTGTTATTGTTGTCATCTGTCCACTCTTAGCATGGTTTGGACCACTTCCGGTTATTTTACGGTTACTTTGAAATATATATATATATACACGTTCTAAATCATGTTCTATAATATAACAGTCTATAGTGTTTGTTACCTTCTTTACTAAACTATTCACAGATTTGCTTTTATCACACTGACCCAAATACTATTACAGTTTTTAATTACAAATAAGCCGGTGGTGGATTTATATGTTTTTCAACGATAATCATAATAAACGAAAAGAAGCAGAGGTGAATGATAAAGTCCATAGAGTTGTTTAATTAGATGAAATAAATACAATGTAAAAAATTGTTTATAATGTTAAAGTAACAACATTTACTTAATATAGTAATCGCCTTACATGACAACCTTTTATTGAAAACAATTTTAAAATTAATTTTTATTTGGTACGTCTTTGACAGAGTTTCAATAGCAGACTCATGTTGTGAGGAGGAACTTAGAATACTTTTATTATAGAAAAAAAATACCAAAAGAAAAATGTTAAAAATTAAGCTTCTGCGTGATAAAAATCCCGTACAGACGAAGTCGTGGTTAGTATATATATTAGAGTGCTTCATTTTAGAGCAACATTTTTTTTCTCAAAGTCCAAAGTCCTGCCGAAAAAAAAGTCTTACTGTGCGAGCGGAAGAAGAAATGAATAAAAAATGGTTTTTCATGGGTTTTTTATATGGAAAACTTGCTGTTTTATGAGCAACAGCTTAAAATCAAAATTAAGGTGTTTGTTATAGCTAAAAAAAATGTTTTTTCATCGACTACAAAATTTTCAGGTGCGACTTTGAGAAAAACAAAATGATGTTCTAAAATGAAGCACCCTAAAATATGTATATGTATAGATATAATTATGTACATTGTTGATCTGGAATCATTTTTCATTTGTGTTATATAAAGGTTTCATAAAAATTGGGGACGATAAAAGTGTCAAAACAAACTGTGACCACAAAATTTAACAATCGTTACTTGCCTCTCTTTAGTGTCCGTTATTCCAGCTGGATAATATAAAAGGTCGGCGATAGAAAGAAAATTGAAATAGAACTATAGGAAAACCAATCGACATCGTAAAAATATTGAGTGTTCTTCACCGAGAATAAATAAACAACTAAGCTGTCGAAATTTCTACTTGATATTTGTGATTTGAGCAAGTCACAAGTCGAGTGTAGTATTGGATCTAAATTTTATTTTTATTTTTTGCGATATTTTTAGGGCTGATAATAAAGTATTTTTTTTATTAATTATACTTTCCTGCATTTTTACAAGTGTAACTGGATGATAAAAAAAATAATTATAAATCATACGCTTTTTAGTATAACATAAAAAATGAGAAATATGTCATATTCGAGTTTACTGTCAGTTTCATCTTT
The DNA here is from genome assembly GCA_036937285.1 of Euphydryas editha. NCBI lineage: Eukaryota > Metazoa > Arthropoda > Insecta > Lepidoptera > Nymphalidae > Euphydryas > Euphydryas editha. The sequence goes on along the minus strand of JAUPFZ010000005.1, from coordinate 10,146,803 downwards.
TCGTTTATATTAAAAAGAAAATTGCAATTTCATAAAAATTTTAAATTCGTGCGCAATACAAGTAAAAAATTTAATTCCTTTTTTTCAGTTCTCTGATATTATTAAAGCAATGTTTAAGTTTATACGCACAACTAAAAGTATAAATAAAAGATTTGGTGCGTTTCGAGGATACTGTGATCCATGTGCTCCAGAAGCTCAACCGTGTTGTCCCTCCCCACCACCCTGCACCCCACCACCGTGCACCCCACTGCCAGTATACCACTGTAAACCTAGGACAAAGTATGATGTAAACTTTATATACATTAACGATCAGCCCCCGAGCACAGCTTTAAAAGACTTCGTTGATAGAACTGCGCAAACACTCTTCTGGACCGAGCTTATTAGAGGTGAATCTTAAATGTTAACCACGTTTGCTTACAAATATTGTATTCAGATCACTGTACATTTTTTTAAAGTCCAATAAAGAATATTATATTAATGCTGGTTGGTATCAGATGTTTATATAATATAAAAAAAGATATCAATTGGTATATTTAAATTAAATATTATATATCATTGTATATTTGGATATAATTTTGTGTGTATGGCTGAACTGACTTGGTTGGTTTGCATTTTGTGTTTTTTTAATTGTTAGTACGATATTTGTTAATCCATGCAGTACTTTTTGAGTTTATACCGGACATACATACAGACAAACAAATAAACAGACAAACAGACAAAAATTCTAAAAACTATATTTTTGTCTTCGGTATCGATTGTAGATCACACCCCAAGTATTCTTTTAAAAAAATATTCAATGTACAGTTTTGATTATCCTACCATTTTATTATATGTATACAAGATGTTACATGTTTGTGTATAAAATTTTATATGACAATTTTACTAAAAAAGTCATAAAATCAACTGATAGACAACGCACAAACAACTGGATACAGAGTAAAGGAAACGACTTTTTTGACAATTCCTTGCTAAGCGCTTCCTTGCTACCCACTCATACTTTTCATTAATAACTAGCATTTATGATAAGCTAAGGCAGATCTCTAATAAAACTTATAACAAATTTATGTTATCTATTCAATTACTTATTTCATTAGTATGCAATATGATTTAGTGGTTCGATAGTTATGCTGATAAATATTTTTATGATAAATATATAAGTCGCCATATGCATTGTTGGTTTTATACGAGATAAAGTTTACTTAAAGTTATTTTATCAAAGAATTCATATATATACCATTTTATATCGACTTTAGAAATTGTAATTTAAAAAATCGCATGCTTTTAACATTCATATTAATTCACTGGGTGTAACAATTTTTAATAATATTTTTAAACGATGATTTTTAGGCTTTGCTGTGACTCTTGGACATATATTCAAAGAGCCTGCAACTATTAACTATCCATTCGAAAAGGGACCGCTTTCACCTCGTTTCCGTGGCGAGCATGCACTTAGGAGATATCCTTCGGGAGAAGAGAGATGTATCGCTTGCAAACTGTGTGAAGCCTTCTGTCCTGCTCAAGCGATAACGATAGAAGCGGAGGAAAGACAAGATGGCTCCCGGCGTGCAACGAGATATGACATAGATCTCACTAAATGTATATTTTGCGGTTACTGCCAAGAAGCTTGTCCTGTCGACGCAATAGTGGAAGGGCCGAATTTTGAATACTCAACTGAAACACACGAAGAATTATTATACAATAAAGAAAAGTTGCTGAGCAACGGTGACCGCTGGGAACCAGAGATTGTTAGCAATTTGAGAGACAATCATTTATATCGATAGAATATTTCTAGATATTATCTATTATACCGAACTTTATATGTGTGTATATGATTTCGATGGTGTTGATATAGCATTAATTATTATAGGCTCCGTGTAGATCAGAGCAGAAGTAACCTATTTATTAATTACTCATAAATATTTAGAAGAAGAATTTGATTTCTATATATTATTTAATTTTTAAACATGTGTGCTATGTATGTTATGAAATTAAAAGTTTTCTTAGAACGTCTTTTAATTTTAATATTGAAACGTTTGTATGTATTCGTCAAATATCGATATTGATTTGAAAGATTGAAATTGAAATGCAAAACCTATATATAGTAATAAAATTAATAAATATAATAAGTCAAGAAGCTAAAAGTAATTTTACAGTTTATTTTATATTTAGTTGCTTTTAAATTTTCATTGATAAAACAATTTCAGTAATTTATATATTTAATTACGAAAATGTACTTTAAGTAAATTACTTTAATTACGCCTTGATAGCGTTTCGAATAAGATAAGATGGCTATTATGAGTGAAATTTCAATTTCGACCTATCGTTATCTTTCAGAGCAAAATCCCATAAAATATCATTATCCTCATTATTTGATACCTTTCTTAAAACATTTTAAATATGATTTTAATAATAAAATTATATAATATAATATATATTAAAATACAATGCGTATAAATAATATAAACTTTTTAAGTCTTAAATATCATATTGTGTTAAGTTGGTAAGCGCCAAAGGTTAATTGCCCCGTGACAGATAGAGTGACGGACAGTGGAGTTCGTTTAGGGTGTAAACCTTTTTTTTTTTGTTAATGTTGATTGTTTTTAAATACAGAATGTTTAAAATATCGTTAGACAGCAACACACACTTTGTGCTAAATGATTAAGCCAGAAATTATATATTGTTAATAAACACACCGCACTCATCCTTATTACACAAAGAATGCACGGTTTTTACGGTTTTTTCACGATTTTACCTGTTGACACACATACCCTACTGCACACATTGGCTCAACAGAAAGGCTCAATATTAGGGGGGCCTATAAAAATCTCTTATAGCACTATTAATATAATCATACATTGAATTTTCATACCACAACGTACTTAGAACAAACTTACAGCTTGAAAACGATCGTACTTTCCTAGCGATTTTGGTGACGTCATGTCCTATTCTTCGGTCAATCCGCGCTTATTTGGTACCATTTTTTGACTCATAGCATTATTACTTTTATGTCTTTAGCAATCTTAAAAAAGTTACTTACGTGCGACGGATTTGTAATTGATTTGTGCAATATTTCAAATAAATACATAATATTTTTCCCATATTACGTGAGTGTGATATCGAAAAAGTTGTATTTCTGGTGGTTTTGTGCCTGAAAAATTAATTTTCAATGTTATTTTAGATGAACGCCTATGAAAATTTTTAGTTCTTAATAATTTTGAGAAAAATATATAATATAATTCATATTTTATTTACTTTTTTTGTCACTTTTATTTTTGTGCACTTAACACTATAAATTATACAAAGGCTACTTACTTACTTACTACTTACTACTACTTATATTTATCGTAAATAAAAACTTTTTAAAGGTTATGTTAATGTTATGCGCTAAGTGGCTTTAATGACTAATCGTTAAAATTCGGTAATACAATTTGTTCCGAAGAGAGAAAGGGATAACGCTATACAATAAATAGGGGCTATTTACGTCCCTTCGTTCTTTCACATCTCTCAGCGATAATAAAAACAATCATGCTCGGTGCAGATCGTGGTACGAATTTGGGTATTATTATAATACGCCGGAATTAAAACTCGACCTTAATAATATTATTTTGTTAAAGATTGTGGTAGGCCCCCAGTTCTACTAAAATCTGCTTACTATTTATGTGTCATTGAGTTGTATTTCTTGTTTCGAAATACGAGTAGCTACGCTTAGGTACAGACGACCGTTCTGGTGTAGTGTTGAGAGTAATCGCCTCAAAGCCGCGCGCCGACGGTCACGATTTCGATTTCCGCTCGGGACAGATATTTGTATTTCTACTAATTTTTGTTTCCAGTCTCTGTGTATGACCTTATGAGTCTCCCCACCGTACCTCGGAGAGCACGTAAAGCCCTCGGTTCTGGTTGATATCATAGACACCTGATAACGATCGTTACTCATGGTAGGAATATTATCCGCCATTCCACAGTAGAGTAGCATGGTAAGGAGAGGCATTTGCTCAGCAGTGGGTTGTTTACAGGCTGATATAGTACATTACAGAACAGGTACTAACACTGCCAAACCTCAAGCTGCTAGTATTTAATATGCCATTGTGCTGTCAAAATGTATCGCAATTACGAGGGGAAGCTGTATAAAAATTCCAAGATTGCTTTTAATAGGTAATTTCTGTAATTTTTAAAGCTATTTGAACAATCGCCAACTTTTAATAGAAGTTTTAAGGAATTACTTTATATTTATTTAAGTTTCTTCGTGAATATTTTTTAACATTTCAAACATTTGTAAAACTCCGCAATAAAGTTCACCTAATTTGGAAAATATTTCAAATATCTAAGGCTATTTATTGTTCGGGAAACAAAGATTAAATTAATTAATAATAAAATTGCCAATTGAAATCTCTTTTTTTTTTTTTGTTAAGATTTCTTACCCTTATTAAGGAATTCGTATAAATCTAACAATTGTACAGTACTCGTAGTAGTTCTGTGTTCATTTAGTTGCCATGTTTTATTAAAATATTGTCGACTAAATAGAATTATGGTGGTCTTTTGCATTCTTTTTTATTTTGAATTTTCTACGAATTCAGTGGAGGCAAACTTTTTTAGGAATACAGTTTACACGAAAGGAAAACCCGTGGAAACCCAAATATAGTAATTAACAGCAATGCAAAATATATTACCATTTCTTTTTATTTTTGATGTTTGTTCGTAGCCGGGCTATAACTAATAACTTTTTTTTTTCTTCTAATATTAATATCCATTGTCATCATCTTTCATCTCTCACACTCATACCTACCCACTAATATACATGCACACACAACTTGCTCACAGACACACCTTTTTATATTCATACATACCTACATACACACATATACACATCCACATTTGTATATTAATAAATTATTTTCTGTCTCCATAACACAAATTTCCCAATGTAAATGATTTTCTAAAATTTTACTGATCAGTTTCCATATTGTTCTTTAACACATTGATCCGTGGGGTGAGGACCTGGTGATCTGTATCGGTATACACCTATAATAGACTCCAGCTCCGCACATTCGCAGGACTGTTATTAGTTTTATAATATGAATTTGTATTTCTTTATAATCAAGTCTTGTATTTGAGGAAGACTAAATAAATATTATTATTAATATCTAACTAAAAAAAATAGGTCAATCCACCCGTTCAATAATATATATACATATATATATATATATATATATATATATATATATATATATATATATATATATATATATATATATATACATACATAATATAAAACAATTCTTATATAAGGCATGTAATACATTTACATAAACTTACATAGATAAATATAAGCGGGTGGAGGATTACGCCCCGGCAGGGAGATAAAACGGCCGGAGGTTAGGGCTGTAGGCTGAGAAATCGGCGGACAATCCTAGCCGAGTCGAGCAATACCGCCTTCTGCATACTGGCTGCGAGCGAACAATCACGGACCCAGCTGCCACAGATGGTGATCGAGGCTAACCGGGATCAAACCATTGGCAGATATCACGATGGGGATGATTTCAGTGGACTCAACATTAATTATTAATATTCTTATTGTATTATTATTGTTGTTAAATGATACAGTAGAGATAATTATAGAAATTAAAAAATCTAGATATTATATATTTTCATATTTTATCTTTATTTCCGTTCAACTTGCAGAGACGGTCTACAATCTTAGGTTAGGCATTCCTAAACACGCATATTTTGACAGTTTTTTTTAAATTATAACTATATCACTATACTCACAGTTATATTGTTAGTATTAGTATATATTACGTAAATAAAGTCAGTTGTAGCTAGTTTTTTGCTCGTTATATAGTGTATAAAAAGTTTCTCTACTTTTTATTCTAAGCCTCATCATAACTGTTATTTTCAACTTTCAAAATCTTATATCTTTAAAGGAGCAATTCTTGTATATATATATATATATATTATATAATCCGAATCTAGGAAACGGCTCCAACGATTTTCATGAAATTTAGTAGGTTGCAGGGGGTTTCGGGGGCGATAAATCGATCTAGCTAGGATTTATTTTTAGAAAATGTCGTTTTATTCCTTTTTTCAGGCAATTTAAAAATATCGTTAGAATACGAAGGTAAATTTCGCTGTCATTGATAAGCTCTCAAAGTCAATTATAATAGCTCTGATGTGAACTGGACGGATTTGAAATAAGAAGACCCCCAGGTTCGAATCCAGATGTCTCAAGAACTTTCTTTTTTTTTTTAATTTCCTTCTTTTGTGAGAAAAACATGAACTGGTTATTTAAATAAAAAAATCACGAGTACAATTAAAAACTGTTACAATATTATTAGAATACGAAGGTAAGCGGCATAATCTACAAGGTTATAATAACTTAGGTAGAAAATCAGTATACCTGGGTTCGAATCCCGATGCCTCAAATCCAACTTTTTTTGCTTTTTTTTTCAAGTTCCCTCTTTTGTAAGAAAAAGAACTATTATTGAGAGCCCTGTACTACCTGGATTTCCGAGTTTTGCTCGGTATTATTATTATTATTATTTTTTTGTTAATCGTTCTTTTTTTTGGAAATTATATTTAGATACGATAGAACTGATGAAATATGAATTATATTTTTCAGTCTTATCTATATAATAATATAGTATTTTGTGTCACAAGGGGATGAAAGTACTATTTTTTTGACCCTCATATGAAATTGCCGAGCCGAAGGCGAGGGTAGTAAACATACGGAAATGGATGTAGTACTTTCGTCCCATATGCACATACTTTTTTTTCCTACCTAGGACGAAAGTTCAGGTTCTGTCCCTGTGAAGCGTCGACAGAAAGTGTCACTTTTGTCCCGCTTCACAGGGACGAAAATCGAACTTTCGGCAGAGGTAGGAAAAAAAAGATATAAACTGGTTATTTAAATAAAAATCACAAGAGCAATTAAAAACTGCTAGAATATCATTAGAATAAGAAAGTAAATTTCGCCACCATCTATAAATTTATAATAGCTCAGGTGGGAAATCGGGCGGTCTCGAAAACGGAAGATTTTTCCTTTTTTTTCAAGTTCCTTTTTTGGTGAGAAAAAATATTATTAGGATTTCTTTTTATTTTTTTTTATATAACCAGTGACTATTGTTTTATTATTATATCGGTAAGATTGAAAATGTTATTCATATATTATCACTGTGTAATTTGTGTCTAAATATAGTTTAACCGAGCAAAGCTCGGTCTTCCAGGTACTTAATACCTTTAAACGAGCAATTCTTATATATGTATTATATAATCTGAATCCCTGAAACTCAGACCTTTAACACGCCAAAATGGGACCCAGTGATGGTAGTGGCCAGATGCACGAGGGTGATGCTTGGCGGCCGGATACTCGAGATGACAAAAACCATCACGGGTGATCCGGAAGTCGGCGATGCCTTCGGGGCCTGGGAACTGCCGTCACTGAAATGGATCAATGGGGTTCCTGGATGCGGCAAGACAACACACATAGTCGGGAACTTTGACGAGGATGGTGAAATAGTAGCCACGACCACAAAGAGGCGGCCAAAGACCTCAAAGAAAAACTTGCACACCGCTATGGCGAAAAAGCCAAATTAAAGCTGCGCACTATAGCCTCCATCTTAGTGAATGGTTTTAGTGAGGGCATAAAAATAGATCGTTTAATGGTAGACGAAGCCCTCATGAACCATTTCGGGGCCATAGTGATGGCCGCCCGACTGTCGGAAGCAAAAGAAGTGTTCCTCGTCGGAGATATCAATCAGTTGCCGTATATCGACAGAGAGAACCTGTTCGTAATGCGGTACTGTAGACCCAACCTGACCACAGGCATCACAAGTGAGTTGTCTTGCACGCATCGCAACCCCAAGGACGTTGCACTCGCCATCAGTGAGGTTATAAAAACATCTATTCCTCAAACCACACTGTCCATTCTCTGAGGATAGAGAGGTTCACTGGCGCTCGAATTCCTAAAAGACAAGACCGGACCCTGTACCTGGTCTTCACACAAGAGGAAAAGAAGACGTTGATAGACCAGGGATACGGCACCGGACAGGGATCGAGCGTCATAACTATCCATGAGGCACAGGAACAGACACGCGAGGCAGTCATCATCGTCCAGACAAAGACTAGGAGGCTGCGGATTCATGACAGTGTTCCGCATGCTGTGGTCGCGGTGACCAGGAACACAAAGACCTGTGTCTACTACACCGACGACGGTGGTGATGCAATCGGTCGTTTTGTCGAAAAGGCGGTGGAGGCCACAACAAAGGAAATAGTCGATCACACCCTCAAGATGGCTATACATAAAAGAGACACCGCCGTCATTGAGGATGTGCTCGAACAGCTGAGGCTTCCCTCAGGGGATGGCTGCGGCAGAGTCTCCAATAAAATAATACAAAAATAAAGATCCAAAATGTAAATATAGACATGCCGTAAAGATGTGGTGGCTGGTAGTAACAAGCAATGAAATATTAGATTATAATTATTAGATTAAGGAATAAACGCATGTACATAGAAAATAAGAAACACATGTAAATAGATGTAAGACAATATATATATATATATATATATATATATATATATATATATATATATATATATATATATAATTATATGTATATATGTATGTGTATGTATGTGTGTATGTGTGTATATTTGTATATGTAAATTATATTTGTAAATAAAGATAATAATAATAAATAAATAAGGGTCAGTAGATATACGGACTCGCGTCATAGAGATCCTAAGTCTAGTTAAGTCTAAAATAGTACGCATGAAACTATATTACCAATCTTATACATTTAATTAAAAAAATGCACGGGCAAATAAATAAGCCCGTGGATATTTTTGTTACTTATAAAAAATAAAAAAAATCCCTGAAACAGTTCCAACGATTTTCTTGAAATTTAGTATGCAGGGGTTTTGGGAGCGATAAATCGATCTAGCTAGGGTTCATTTTTGGAAAATGTCATTTTAACCATGTTTTCTGATACAATATCATTAGAATATGTTCTAATAGCTCAGGTGGGAAATCGGGCGGTCTCGACTAGAAACGACTCGGGCGACCCCGATTCGAGTCTAGATGTCTCCAGTCCAATTTTTATTTTCCTCTTTTTTTTTCAAGTTCCTTCTTTTGTGGAAAAAAACTATTATTAGGAGAACTTTTTATTTTTTATCTAAATGACCAGTTCATATTTTTTTATTATCATGTCGGTAACATCGAAAAATATTATTCATATTTCACGAGTATGTAATTTGTATGTCAATATAATTTCCAAAATACACGATTTACCAAAAAAAATATTTATATACTGAGCAAAGCTCGGTCATCCATGTACCTACCTACTTACTTTAAAAGTAGAAGTTTAATTTCTAAAATTTTTGCGAACCTCGTAAAAGTTAGCTTTTATTTGTAAAAAGTTTTCAGAATGCCTTTACACACGAGTTCCGACGACAATGTAGCATAGTTTTCACACTAATTAAAAGAATTTTCAGACAAATTCATTTTTCATTGAAAAAAAAAATTGAGACAATTTGTCAAATTTATGAAACATTGCAACCGGAAAAAGATAGAAAGATAGAAGAAGATATATAGAGAGAAAGAGACAACAAAGAGAGCTAATTACACTATTCTTGTATCGTACATATTAGAAGGATAAACGAGAAACAAACTTGGTTTGTCTGGATAAAAAATACAATGCCCTAATGGAAGGGAAACAAATACGCGCAACGTAAATTGAATTAGTAGTCTATATTTTTTAATTAAGGAAATTTTAATATGCAAACAAAAATTGTTGTAAAGGAAGCGTGCTCTTTAAGACGGCTGATTTAGTAAATTAAAAATATACTGGCATTTTCAATTTGTGCTTTTGTTTTACGTTTTAACCAAAGATAAGGAATTTTAATTTTAATTTTAAGGAGAGCTAAGTCAATTATTCTGATGCGAAATTTTGTTAGAGCTAATCATACTGTAGTTGTTTAACGAAACAACTCACTCTGTGAGTAAAGTTAAAACTTAACAAGCACACATTTCGGTGAGAGAATTCTGGAACACAAAGTAATTTAATTGTGTTTTTGTATGTGTTACTCACACGTCTAATGGTAGTACGCTCGCGATCCCAGATCACGTATTAGGAGTAACAACACTATTAACATATAGACAAATATTTTGGTATAGTCGAACGCTCTATGCTGCACATTTGTCAAGCTAAGATATCTTAAATTCTAAACGGAATCATATTTGATATGACAATTTAGATTATGAAAATTCCTTACATAATGTAAGCAATTAATAAAGATATACTATGTACAAAATGTACTAAATATACAATGTAAATATTTTTTTCTCTTGCAGCTCAACAATCTTATCATCAGACCTCAAAGTGCGAATGTTGTGCGTGACCAGGGCCAGGTGTCGTCGTATGTGGTAGTGGAATCTCACCTTGAGATTCTTCACAGCTTCTACCTTACCGTTACCTAGGGCGTTGCCGTAGATGAAAATAGTAGGGTTACCGGGAACTGGACTCATTTTTTGCCAATTCTCGCCACAGTTGTTCGCACCACTATGGCTTTAACTACACCTAAACTAGAAAGAGGTCGGGACTACTCTGCTGCGCCGGTCAGTGCAAGGCCATATATATGTCAAAACCATATATACGACCATGATACAAAGCAGGTACCGTAATTCTGTTCAAAATATGATAAAGAATCTAAAGTAGCTATTATAGAACATTGTAGCCTGTCTAGAGTGTTCATTAGGTAAATGCGGTTGTAAACGGTCATTACGGCAGTGAGTTCGTGACGGCGCGTTTTATGTTCTCTATTTAGGGAATCATACCTGAGCTGCCTCGTTTTAACTATCCTGATTAGATTTTAGTTTCCCTACTGTTACTGGTATAAATTATATAACAAACATTATATACATTTATATTTCAAATGGTGAATCGTGATAATTATTCATAGTTGTCAAGATTGTCAGTAAATAAATTTAGTACGTCCACGATACAGTCATGTTAAATATGTAGTTTTATTCTATACTAATAAAAATAATTAATGTCATTTGAAAATTTTTGTACGGTTCTATCTATTCTAGCCGAATTGATAGAACCATATCAATTTTTATTTATTACGTTCATAGATGTCAGGACAAGATCTCTATGATAGAATATTTAATAGAATCTAGCGCAAAAATTACAAAGCAAGTTGCCAATATTATGTATATGAATGTATAACCTATTCATTAAAATAAGTAAATATATAAACGCTTTACACACAATCCAGTAGGATGCAAATCTTGTATCGCTGGTCCGGAAACACACACAACACAAAAAGGAACACCCAGACAACGACAAACATCTGTATGGCTTATACAAACATTTGTCATGTGCGGGGATGGAACCCGCGACCGCTGCGGCCACTTTTTTTATCTTGGAAAATCCTCATGGATACTCTCGCTCTTCCATAGTTTAGACTAGATTATATGATTTTTATAAACTGCATTGATCTCTAATTATGTTCCTCGTTTATGACTGTTTAGTACATAAATTGTTAGTGTTGATTTTGGATAAGTTATAAAAAATGTTTAATTTTGATATTTTTTTAAAGAATAACGATTTATTTTTGATTCATTTTTTAAACTTTCTAAGAAAATATAACATAAAATAATAAACGTATTTATTTATTTTATCTCCTAACTTACTTAACGTCCTAACCATTTAATTCATTATGCGTACCGGGTTTTTTGTAGATCAATGTGCGTACCCTAAAAATGTTGAATCCTACACAAATCACATTTTAATAACGTCACTTTGTCCTATACAAAGGACATAGTGAAAACTCATTTTCCGAACCTAGGATTTGTTTTACTACTCCGATACATGTACAGCAATACGATACTAAAGTTTGAAAAACAAATGCTTCACGAAATATGTTTCTGGTAGGCAGGCGGAAAAAGTTGAGTATAACAATAAAGAATGTATGAATAAAGTTGACTGTAGTTTGTTGTAACCTAACACCTGACCAATAATAAAATAAAAATCGTTTAATTTTAGCATCTAAGCCACGCAAGATAAAGAAAGAAGACAAGTTATAAACTAAATTGAACCAATGCTTACGATGCGTCCTTCCCGTTTTCTTAATAAGATCGCCTGTAAAATATGAGTACTTTCAAGTTTTAAAAGTTTATAGTTTCAAAGTCATCATTTCCAATAAAACACTAATTGAACACGTTAAACTTACTAATGTTCATAAATAAGTTTTTTTTTTTTTATATTAGCGACCCTTCGTTTTCGCTTAGGTAGTTTACATTGTACTCAAAGACAGTGTAGGGTGCAGTGCGTGGTACGGTGAAGGGGTGGTCGCATCAAGCGAGACCCGTCATCGGTATGAGGCCCTCGCTTGGATTTTTTTTTGGCCACATTATTTTTTATTCAACGTTATGGTGTGGTGTAGAGGCTAGTCGCCTCAACAACAGCGGTTGCGTGTGTGATTATTACTCGTAGCAGATATTTGTACAGTAGTACAGTTTTGTACAAATATTTGTTTCTAGTCTGTTTTTACCCGACTGCGACAGAAGGAGGGTTATGTTTTCGAGTGTATGTATGCGTGTATGTATGTATGTATGTATGTCCATTTCTTTGGCACGCCCTACAGCCCAAACGGCTGGACGGTTTTTGACATATGAGGTGTTGTTGGATTTGTCAAAATTGTAGTAGTGACATAGGCTATATAAAAATTTTCAAAATGGCGCCCGCAAATGGCGGAATGAGGGGGGAGAGTTGAATTTTTTTTCTTACTGTAGCAATATGGGTATCAAATGAAAGCTAGTAAATTGTTTTATTCTTTTTAGTTTATAATAAGACTATTTTACGCAGTCGGGTTTTTTGATTTTTTTAAATTTCTTTTTATTGTTTAGGTGGTGGTATATCCTAATAAGTCTCCTCACCATGCCTGTTTTTAAGTCGTAAGTAATGCAGTCGGTCCCGCTTGTTTTCACAAAAAATACTCGATAACGATCCACCAGCCCAGCAGTGGCTTAGATTATTACAGAGAGTGGTCTCTAATTGGGTGGTAAACGTTTACAGCCTGATTAGATTCAGGTCAGTATTTCATATTTTGCGATAACTCCTAAGATATTCATTAAAATTATATGGTATAAAGGATTATCATAATGTGCATGAATTTTTAAAACTAACGTATTACGTGCGTATTACGTACGTAATGCATTACATATTTTACGTCAGGGCCGGCCTGAGGGGTGTGCGACGTATGCAGCACACTTGTGTCTTTTGAAGGGGCATAGAATTTGTCAACTTTGGTTTTTAAAAAATTTGGCTAATTTTTAAAAAGTGATAAATGTTGGGCTAAAGTATTTAAGCTAGAAGGAACTATGTCTGAAAACTATTACAGTTGAAATTCAAGGTAAAACCGAAGACCTACCCCAATTAATTCTGAAATACAGTAGTCTGATGCCCTTGATCAAGGTCAAAGGTCAGTAAAGCAGTCGTCTGCCCGTATGGCGGGACGCGTTATTTAAAATAATAGTGGTTTAAGGTACAAGAAAGAGTATTGAACATATCAAGTCAATCAATAATAAATCAAATTGAGAGACATAAATTTAAAGTTCTAAAGGCGCAAAAGTGCACAAAAATTGTGTTTTTTTACCTTAAATAAAATAAAATAAATAACCCCCAGACCTCCCGATAGGGGCATAAAATGTGAGTCATGCACACTTGCAATTTTCGCCTTAGGCCGGTCCTTTTTTACGTATACTATGTATATTCCCACTTATTCTGCATAGGTTTGCTTGATATACGTAAATTTTTCGCAAAAGATGGAATCTTTGGATTTACAGAAAACTTTTAGAGGTTTTGTATCTGTTACTGTCACGACTTAGTTAAGTAGACCTACCTAGTACCTTTTTCTGTGAAATATTCCAAGGACACACACATATAAATTATGTCAGTCATTATAATATATATAAATACAAGGGTGTGAATATACGCTAAAAATCTCATAATTTTGTAATAATCTTACAATTTGCTTACATACACCATAGATGGATCGTACACTCTAACGGAACAAATAGGAACGATTTAGGAGTGCGCTTGACCGATGTCCTCGTTTGCTGGGTCATTGACGAACGATAATTGAATTCAACGGCTAGATAACCACCTCCACAGTAGATTTATAATGAAATGAAAGTATAAAAATCGTTATGTTATATCGTAATCGTTATATGGGACTATAAAAAAACTTCTTAATTTTATATATTTAAAATAAAATAATTGTAATTTTGTCAATTTAAAAATATCAGTAACTTCAGTACAGTAAATATGAACAAATTTATATTTATGTTTTGTAAGAATAGATCGAAATAATATTAAAAAAATAATAATAAAAAACGACTTCAAAACAAAAAATTCTATTACGTAAAAGAATGCACTAAAAAGTAAAAAAAATAATTACGTATTTTTTTGTCTATAACTTACAATCACCTTATTTTTTTTTTACCCAAGGTTCGACCTATGCTAGGCATTTACCTGGAAAGAAGATAGGTAACTACTCCACATCAAACTCAACACATACCAATGACAAACAAACAATTATCAAAATATTTATTTAGAGATCAATTTAGCAAAAATTTAAAAATATAAGTGTAGACTGCTTACCAGATAATCAAATTATTACGATAATATAATTTAATGTACAAGTATTGTTATTTTTAGAGTCGGTATCAGCCAACGTTTTTAACATTACAATAGGTGTACACCATTTTTGAGACCTCTCGCTGTCGAGTGTGGTCCGCTGCATGCTCGACAGCGAGAGGTGCTGGTCGGCCTTGACCACATATTGTGAGGAGGTAATGGCAGCAAAGGAGGCCGCGGAGCGAGAGCGGGAAGCAGCCGCAAACGCTTACTCGCTCCGCAGAAGACGACCGGGGAGGAGGAGATACCAATATGCACTCCTCCACCCTCCGCAATAAAGTGGGAGAGGGCACCACATCCTCCCACTCGCCACCAGGGCAATAGAGCGCTCACGGTGCCCGCGAGCGCTCTATAAGCGAAGGCGGCCCACAGAGGCGGGCCAACCGTCGGGGCGTCACGGTTGCTTGCAAAAGCGATCCTGTGGCGCCCCACTACGACGATGAAGGCACCGCTGGATTTTAGTGAGGTATTCTAACACGTTCTGCCGTGTCAGCGAGTCCCACATACCCGCCGCCTTCCCGCGGCGGGATGCGTAAATGCATTTCCCAGCGTTAAAAAAAAGGTGTACACCATTTTTAGGCTTCTGCCTCGAATCTTGGGGTCAGCGGGGAGGCGGCGGCGCGGGAGCGAAGCGGGCAACGTAGACCCGTTCTCGAAACCAGCAAATCGCGTGGCACTAGAGCGGCGTAGTGTGGTGTTCGTGATTGTGTTGTCGAGATATTTGTTTTTATTCGCGAACGAAATGTCTGAACAACAGCGACAACATCTTTTTGATTCAAATTTATTCCTAACTATCGATTAATTGTGAGCAAAAGAATAAGTTAACCCCTACAACAGGGCAAAGAAAATAAGAGGCGACTTTTATCGAAATTATTAAGATCAGAGACAATGTCCCGACAAATTCAACGACTACACCAGAATGAGTGTAGAAACTTTTGACTATATTCTTAAAGCTATCAAGGGCTATTTAGTCTAGAATTAATCCAAAACGATATAGAGGTATATCTGTTTGTGTTGTTCCATATCGGGATCCTCTCAAAAATTGCTGAAATCATTTGCTCTAGCATTTCGACACTTCACAAAAATAAATTGCACAACACTGCAATGCAGACGCGCGGGCGGTCACCGCTTGGCTGGAGTGCAGTAATGTAACGCTCGTTACCCGCGCCCGCGCCGCTACCGCACCGGTGTTTTCGAGGGCAGGTCCATTTGATTATACGCAATGATCCTGCCGCTCCCGCGCCGCCGCCGCCGCCGCTCCGCTGCCTGCAACATTCGAGGCAGAGGCTTCACGCACAAACACGAAACAGGGCGGCGCGAGAGAGTCGACGGGCACGGTCGGTTTACTTTTTAGTGCATTTTTTTATTTGATTATATTTTTTTTCATGCTGAGGGCTATACGGGGATTCTGTACGGTGTTCTAGATGGCGATAGAGCGCTCATGGTGCCGGCGAGCGCTCTCTAGGCGATGGCGGCCCGCATAGCCAGGTCAACCGTCACGGCGTCATGGTTGCATGGGTTACAAGCGGTCTCGTGGCACATTACTACGACAATGAGGGCACCGCTGGGTTTTAGTGAGTATTCTGGCATGTTCTGCCGTGTTAGCGAGTCCTACATACCCGCCGCCCGCCGTCCTGCGACGGGATGCGTAAAAGCTTTACCAACGTTTAAAAAAAAACTACACCAACTCGAAATACTTCGATGATCTTACAAATCATCCTATAGTTTCTTGTTTTTTTTTATGTTAATTTAACATCGATATTATTATTATTATTATTTTCTTATTTTAAGAGTTTTTATTTTTTCATTCATGGCGTTATATACGTATTGACACACACACAACACTTGACGTGAGTTTTCAACACAAACCGCCCGTGTCAAGTGTCGGTTGATATGGACTTGGAAATTATTAGTTCAGTAGGGAAATATTCGCCACCCTGATATCCAACAAGTTGAATAAAAAAAAACACTTTATCGTTAAATTTTAATATGAAGGCATCTTTTGTAGAAACCATATAAATTTTTCGTTTTATAATTTTATAATCTGTATAATCGTCATGTTTTAAAATTCGTATGACATTTTTTTAAATTACTGAATCTGTCTGTCATTTCTGTTGTCACTTTCAACAATAGTGATTTGAAAGCACGTCAATACACGATAACGTAAATAGTAAATTACGTCACTAGGGAGGGAAGTGGTAGTTTTTATTAAGTTTTTAAATTAAATTATTCTTACATTTGATATTATCGATGATGTCGCGTATTCTAGCAACGCGTTGTTATAACACCAGTATAAGCATATAAAATTAATTCATTAAGTGAAAAATAACATAAAATAATGAAATGAAAAATAATAAGAGATTAGTGTTATTCTGTGTCATATAAGAATTATTACAAGAAAATTGTGAGATTAAACCACGAAGAATGGATATATAAGGAGTGCGAACGTAATGTTAAAAGAATGGCATCAATTTAGGTAGTAGATAATTATTTTGCCGCTAGAGTCCGCTAGGATCGAAGTTGTAATTTACGCGGGAAGGCTTGTTGCTATTGACAGCTCTGAATTTTGAAAATTGAGTTATTAGTTCATTTTTAACCTTTCTATTGTTTGCTATAGGTGTGCGATTATTGATTTAAATAGTAAAATAATGTAATTTATAATTTTCGTCTCTCTAACATAATTATGAGAAAAAAAAGTGAGACAAAAACATTCCGCCAGGCCACCATTTTAAAGATATTTGACATGTAGTCAACATGATAATATGTCATAAGATTTTTTCAATTATTTATATTGTTTTTATCTTTAAACTTTGTAGTAACTTGTTATTAATAACTTTGAGTCATCACCAACATAAAATACTCTTGGAGATTAAATTAAAGGTTAAACTTTTAGTTTAATAACAGGTACGTAATTTTTAAATTATTAAATAAATATTAAAAATATAATGTAATATTATAAGATTAAGTATATTTGTTTTAAAAAAAATTATTTCATATTATATAAAGTTATTTTAATTAAATATTTGATAAATTATGATAATAGTAGTCGGTGAAAAATTTAATTTTTTTCAAAATAACATTATTTAGAATAATAAAATTTATTGTTATTTTCATATATTTTTTAGGCTATAAAATATCATAACAAGCCTCGCAGACAATTCACATAATTAGCATAGCATAAATTATCATGCTCTACTATCTTTTATAGAGAAGAAATATCAATACT
Organism: Euphydryas editha; assembly: GCA_036937285.1. Lineage (NCBI taxonomy): Eukaryota > Metazoa > Arthropoda > Insecta > Lepidoptera > Nymphalidae > Euphydryas > Euphydryas editha. The sequence continues at coordinate 10,128,881 of JAUPFZ010000005.1, read as the reverse complement.
TCTGTCCAAGAAATCAGATGAATCAGAGAATTCTATTAAAAAACTAAAAAACAATGTATTTTAAACCAAAATTAAAAAACAATGTATTTTAATAAAATTTCTGAATTCGTTTTGTTTTATTTCATCTTCCAAAATATTAGCATTCAATACATAAAATTATATTTATTAAATATGCAACTAAAATAAAACTGTTCTAGAGAACTACTACCTATATTTAATTACACATATTATAATAAGTAATATAATAATAGTATCGGTACCTCAAGAATACTCGCGCACCCAGTGGCAAAAAAGAGAACCATGATCTTTGTTTATTTTTGTGTACATAAGTACCGTGAAATTTGTATCGAACTACGTCTACCGTTCGCTCTCCTGTATATCTATTCTTCGTGGATTAAACTATGCGATCTGTTATAACTTTGACATTTAAAATAATATATTTGCATCGGGACGAAAACTGACGCATGCGCTCTAAAAATTAATCATTATTTGGCCGGGAGGCAATGTGGCACTATCGTCCAAAATAAAAATAAAAATACAAAAATTACAATCGAAAATCGAACTTTCGATCTAGGTTTTATAAAAAAGTTTTTACAGAACATTTTTTAAAAACAAGATGCGATTTGCAATGTAATACTTCCCTCCCAAGTGACGTAATATTTATACTACATTTATAAGGAATAAGTATATTGTACGAGACAACCGAAAGTAGGAGTCGACGGCGGTGTTTATGTGATTGTAAAAGGTGTATATTCGTTCATAAAGGTGTACAGATATAGTAGTAATGATATAAAATTATTTTATTCAAAACGGTATAGATCTTTAAAGTAAGTAACGATTACATCGCTTATCACACTTTTCGTCGATGATAAAATATTCGATAGTATGCGATTTTGTTTGAAATGTTTCTCAAAAAGTCTATGTATTTAGAAAAATTGTTACATTGTTAAAAATTTGAAGAAATACCGGCGGTGTTTGTCCAAGAAGATCTCAGTCGAAGTATTATAACTATATTATATTTATTATTATCTCGGCAACGAAACAAACCAAAACAACATACATTTAGTTTAAGTGCGAGTAATTAATTCCGTACAAACTACGATATAATTACTTAGCTTTGATATATTTTTATAGGTTAACTCAAACGTATTTCACGTTAGAAAAGACTTGAGAGAAAAAAAATAAACCCTTACATTTTTCCAAGCCCCATCAGCTGGATTCTTTATAAATTTAGTAACGCTATGGCAGTAATAAATGAGCAACTTTAAGAGCTGTGGCAAATAATTAGAGAGAGAGAGAAAAACCACTGACATTATTATACGTTACTGTTAGTAACGTGTTTTAATATCAAAATTGAATATCGTAAGAGCTAGTATCACCTTCATGCCCACGGATGTATCAACGTTTTCAGGTTGTTCATGTTTTTGAATCATCATATATATTATTTCTAAAAGATGTTTTTTTCTGGATAGCCTAATTGTTTTTAAATACTTAACCAAAATTAATAATTCATATACCATTTTAAAGCTTATGTTTCCTGATTTTGCCAAAAAAAAAATTCAATAAAACTTGTTTTGAACTATATTTACACTGATAACAACGAGTGGATGGGGCGCCATATCTATATATTAATACGTGAAGCAAAAACTTTCTACCCCTTTTTACGAAAATTACGCGGACGGAGAAGTATGAAATTTGGCATAGTTAAAGTTTATATGTAGAAGAAGTGCAGAATGCTAATATTTTTTTATAATAATGCTCAAAAAATTACATTATATTCATTAAAAAAAAAGAAACATTACACACTACGGCACACACACACACACACACACACACACACACACACACACACACACACACACACACACACACACACACACACACATGTACAATGACATATATACACAAATTTTGTTTATTGTCAGTCTGTTGCAAACACGGTACTTATATAAAGGTCTTGCAACGAATTTTTTTTTTTTTTTAATGTTTATTATCACAGATCAGGTCCAATGACTGCTGCATATGCTCACCATGTTGTTATGCGCAATCATATTTTTATGATATTGACAACATCATAAATTTCAGATCTTTTGGCACTGGCTGTAAAAGGAATCTAGTGCCTTTCTTGTCTCTTCAGTTAGCGTCATTTTCCCTCTACACATTCCTTACGGTTGTTATACAAATTCCTGTTCCATCACTGACTCTCTGGAGTATCCTTTGGAAATATTTATTTTCAGATTTTTTAAATGTGTTGACTTTCTTACAAAAATATCTATATTATTTTATTTTACGATTATCATTATTTACGATTTCGTGGGATTGACTATCAAGCTTTTTGGTTAAAATATACAAAGACGAATTAGACGTTGCGGCCATGACCAAATTTATTTTCAAAACAAAACCATATAAATTACATATAATTTCTTTCAAAGCAAATTCCTTTAATTTTGAAAGCTAACCCACCACATAAGTCATACAAAGTTGGTTAGAGTCTGGGACAGCTTAAAAATAATAAGGTACCGGGTGAGGACGGTATTACGTCTGAGCTTCTGAAAGCGGATGGAACACCTGTACTTAAAGTCTTTCAGAGGCTCTTTAATGCCGTCTTGCTCGAGGGCGTAATGCCGGAGGCCTGGAACAGAAGCGTGGTGATACTATTCTTCAAAAAGGGTGATAACACCCTGTTGAAGAATTACAGGCCCATTTTACTTCTGAGCCACGTTTATAAGCTGTTCTCTAGGGTCGTTACGAATCATCTGACGGGCAAGTTTGATAACTTCCAGCCTCCCGAACAAGCCGGTTTCTGAAAAGGCTGTAGTACCATAGACTACATACATAGGGTACGCTGCGGAAGATTATACAGAAGACTGAGGTGTATAATCAGCCATTGTGCTTAGCGATTGTAGACTATGAGAAAGCCTTGGATTCAATCGAAACTAGGATGGTACTGCAGTCTCTCCAGCGGTGCCACATTGACTACCGGTATATCAAAGTATTGCAATGGTTTTACAAAAACGCCAGTATGTCGGTTCGAGTACAGGAGCATAGCAAGAGAGCGATTCCAATGCAGCGAGTGTGTTAGATTTTATCAGTCCATCTCTGTTAATATACTCGTATATGCGTATAGTATTTTGAGTATTTATATTATTTGCATTATAAATTAAAGTTATTACAGTCTTGTGATCTGTAACTGTAGTAAAGCCATTGTTTTTAGTTTTCAACGAGATTTGGTCGATAGAAAAATTACCAAAATCTCTATTTACTAAATTTTGAGTTGGTAGAAGACCATGATAAGCCAAAAGGTTTAGGTATTTTTCTGCGTCAGTGTCACATTTTTATTTTTTATTTATATGGATATTTACATCACCAACCAATATCATGTTATGATGTAATGTTACTATTCGAAGCGGAACGATATTTAGAGATAATAACAGTAATTGGATTCATTTTAAGAATTAAGCAGTTGGCATCTACAAAAACAGGTTCTTCATGATAGCAAATTAAGTTTTTTTTTTCCGTAAATTGCAACGCCATCATTTTGTTTAGTGTGTACTTTGGTAGAAAAAGATTCTTTAACATGAAGACGAGGCAATGGTTTCGATTTAACCAATATTCTGTGAGTACCAGAATGTCAATTTCGATTTTAAGGACTTTAAGGACTACTACGGAGTAGTAGTATTTGCAAATCATTTATTTATTTATTTATTAATACGAGTACATTAAAATATACTCGTATATACGTGCAGTGCCAGATAAACTGTGACGAAGTACAAGTGTCCCGGAAGCGTAAAAGAAAGTTGCTAACAGGCGGAGTCGTTTTGATATTGGGTCGAGCACTTAATCCACACAAGTTTCTCTGCCTCGTCGGTTCAAGTACTCACCTGCGTCACGCCGTATAGCTGGTGATCCCGGGAGTCACGTTTTGGAATACGTTGGTTACCGGAGCTGGCAGGAATAGGTAACCAAGCCATGCGGAGAGTACTCTCGTTGTGGTGAAAGTGAGGGGCTGTGAGGGGATACCGGTATAATTGGTAACCCGAGCGTTAAACCTTCTAATGTATTATTTAATTGAGAACGCCTAGATCATTAATAATAACCTAAATCATTATAAATTTTACGGTTACGGTTTTTTTAATGAAATAATTCTTCTCCGTATTAGAGACCATAAAAATAATCTTGTGTCGTGTGACAAACTAGCTCGAGAAAAGGTCAATATTGAAATGGCCGGCGACCGGTAGGTAGTGCAGTTTTAACTTAACCGAACAAAAGATCTACTTCGGAGCGCTCAAATGTTGCATCGCACGAGTACACAAATGCCGCTTGATGAATTTCTGTTGCAATTTAGAGACTGGATATATTTTTATTATTGAAGTAGCCAGTTTTGATTATTAATATTATTTTGTTTTGTAAAAAAAATTGCTAAAATAAAATTGTGTTTTATACTTAAACGTAGATTTTAATGTAGAATTTAATTTAATAGTGATTTTAATTAGTTTTTGACATTATATGTATAAAATTTAAGTGTATTTTAAGGTAGTAATATGAATTATGTACCTACGTATAACGTTACAAAACAAAAGTTAGTTTTACTGTGCACTGTATTAGTCATAATATATTATAAAATTATATTAGTATGTACCTAGTCTAAATATAAAAAAAGAATTGATTCGTCCATCGCATCAACGCCGTCAGCAGAACCGATATCTATACATACCTATTCCTCTAAAAAGTGCTTTTTGAGTTTATTTTTATAATTTTTTTCGTTCATTCCATCTTAAATTTAATTCTTTTTTTAAAGTTGCAATTTATACTACGGTTATTTTAAGTCAAAATCTTTTTGAATAAAAGGGATAACCTGGTGGCACATATCTACATCACAATAGAAAGAGTAAAATTTCTGATATATTTCCAGTTCTTCCCCAACAGCTATCATATATACTTACACAAGCTATATTTCTATTCATTAATGCTCAGGACAATAATTTTAAATACTGAAATAACCTTAAAATTTTCTTAGATATTGAATAACATCATAACCTTTTAAAAAATATATTACCGAGATCGACGAAATATTTATTAACGCGTTGAAATCGATACCAGTTTAGCGGCGTACAGAAATTGATGACATTTAAATAATAAAAAAGTTTACTATCAGTTCAATATTGCATTTACGCATAGATTTAAAAAATGGTTGTCTGTAAAGTCGGTATACAGACGATATTTTTTACGTGATAACGTCATAAGAAAACATCGATGTAGAATTGTATACTTTTATGAATGTTGTTATAAGCCACAATTTACTTTTCACTTCACTTTAATTCACTTTATAAACAAAAACAATCAAGGAATAATTATAGTTCTCTACCAAACAATTGACAAATCACAAAACAGTTCGCGTGTAGATTGCGTGGCGCGTGGCGTGCTGCCGCTGTCTCTTCTACTCGAACGCGGTCCGATGGAGTGTAAGAGAGATGCGTCATAATTCGAACGCTTGGGCCGATCGTGAGCCGAACGCTTAGGCTGATCGTGCCTCTATATCGCTTGTTCCGCGCTCTCGCTCGCTCACGACACGTGACAAAATGGCGTCACTTTTGAGAAAATACCCAGTAGCTTTCATCAATTTACTAGACGTTATCACGTCAAAAATCAGGAAATGTAACAAAAGACAAAAAGACATGTCGAATGGATTAGCCCACACAAACGTTGTCAAAGTAAGTGAAGGACTTTCATAAGTATTCTCCCAACGATGGCTATGCGCTTAGTTTGTGTAAACAAACGAGTACTTAGCAGATTAAAAGCAGACACGGACCAATTTCATTTTAAAATCTTTTATTCACAAAGAATTAAAGAGTAATTTAAATAATTTATTTCATTATTAATATCTTTTAAATGTCTTTATGATTCTTCGATATATTTTTTTATTTTTATTTTTAACGTTTCCTATTATTTTATGTTTGATAAATGAATAAGAATTTAATGATTTTGTCTTATATATTATTTTAATAACTAAAATATAATACTTTAATTACCGCTTTTTAACAATTTTGCTTGAGCGTGAACGATACTTACAGATAATTTTGTTTTCTAAAAATATATATCGATAAAGAAATGTTGCATTGTTCAGTGTTCACGCACACTATACTTAATTTAAATGAATAAAATGTAATTATTTCATATTATTATATATTGTTTATGAAAAGAAAACGTTATCATATAGTATTTTTTTTTAAATAAATCATTCATTTGTAATACGTGAAACGAAATATTCTTATTAAACTTGATTTGATAATTTTCGTCTTTATTTCATTTTAGTTGTAAACTGTTGCCTAAATCTTGTAAATATAATTTTATTGTGTTACAGGAAATTATATTGACTTAACTATTGTACTAGACCAGGTTTAAGCAGTGCGTTATTTTTTTATTTTTATTTTTTTTATTTTTTTGTAATAAGCCCCTTAAGGTCTCCACTTCTAACGTATAGGGCATATTGAACACAAATTGAAGTTTGTTTGTGACGCCTCTACACGAGTCCTCATCTCATCGATATTGATGGAAAATTGTATGTACAAAACTCTCAATGAAAGGACATCTCGTAAAAATACAACCTCTTTTAGATCTACGAGAGCAATAAGGAGGCATTAAATAAAAATATATAAATCTCTTTATGTGTGCATCTTTATGAAAATGTTTTTGAATTCAATCACAAAAATTCGTGATATTTTTTTCTCAATGTAATAATAGAACCACATTTTTTGTTTTTTTTTTTTGTTTTTAAAGTTTAAGTGTAATTAAATTCTTTTTTTTTTGTTGTTGTTATACATGCATTGATAATGAATTTTGAATACCAATTTCTTAATATTAAATATATTTTTATTACATGTTGTACGTAGTATAATAAAACTTTTTATTTTAGAAAAATTTAAGAATAATTTACTTCATATTTTAATTTCATTCGTTTTTTCTTTTTTCTTGTTTGTTGTTATTTACTTAGAGGGTGATGATCACCACAACACAGTTTATACTTATGTGGAGTCATCTTTCTCTTATGTTATTATAAATATTATAAATATGGTGTCTAATAGTAAATAAAATAAATAAGTCAATAAACTAAAATCCTATTTTCTGATTTAAGCCAATTTACATTAAAATATCTTTTGATATTTTTGTTTTACTATTAATAATTATACAATAAATTAAAAAAAAATTAAAATTGGTTACAATAGCAGTATTTTATTGGAGGCCCAAAAGCCAGCAATACGTCGCCTCGCATAGAGAAGGGTTTGCCATTCCCAGAAGGCGACCATCTGGCCATGATCTTGCACGCCACTTCAGCACACCCACTGGCCCAAAGTCCATACTCTGAGCACGCATAATAAGCTCTACCAAATCACGCACCTCAGCACCAGAATCAGGGTCACACGCACGAAAACAAACGCCAGAAGCACGCACTCGAGTACTTTCCCCTGATCTCACGACGCTGATCATTCCAGTCAAAGTCGTGAGATGATCGTAATATAGTTGAGCCATTGCATCATTCATTGTGGTCCCAAATGAGCTTGCCATAATCCGGATTATGTTACTAGGCCACCACATGCTCATCACATGGTACCCCATTTCTGATGTTGGAGTATTTCTTTTATCGGATAGCGACAAAGATATGCGAATGATTTTAATAAATCAATAAAACCAGAAATAATAACTCAGAGCGAGCTCTAGTACGACGAATCGCTCGCTTCTGACCTTAGGAGGCTACAGCACGCTGTTTTATAATCCAACCGGTGGTATTAAGGGATGTGTCACGTGTTGTTTGTGTCGTTGCAATTACTCAGCGCTCCACGTGCGTTGGTAGATTCATGGCGTGCGCCGACATATTATGTATATATATATACTCTGCTAATGCCTACCTAAAATGTTAACGGTGTAGTTTCATTTGATCATTTAAATTCAGAATTAACTTTACTACATTTGTAAAATATTATAATAATAGATATACTCGTACATGTACTTAAAAATGAAATGAATAAAAATATACACAATTGTAAAGTGAAACTGCTCAAAAGTAAATATTTACATTTATATAATATTAAAAAAAAATATTTTTTAATTTATTTGTTAGTTTAATTTTCGAATGTAATAAATTTTTCTCGTTGAAAACATGTTAGCTCAATGAAATATTTGCTTTCGCTGACTCAAAACCAAATTCAATTCCCACTTCTGACAAATATTTGCGTAACCTAAACGGATGATTATCATTTTTGAACCCCTTTTTTTTTTTTTTTTTTTTTTTTTTTATCGCTGGGAAATGCATTTACGCATCCCGCCACGGAGAGGCGGCGGGTATGTGGGACTCGCTGGCACGCAGAACGTGCCAGAATACCGCACTAAAACCCAGCGGTGCCCTCATCGTCGTAGTGGGGCGCCACGGGATCGCTTTCGCATGCAACCGTGACGCCCCGACGGTTGGCCCGCCTATGCGGACCGCCTTCGCCTATAGAGCGCTCGCGGGCACCGTGAGCGCTCTATTGCCCTAGTGGCGGGTGGGAGGATTAAAGGTGCCCCTCCCACTCTAGTGCGGAGGGTGAAGGAGCGCGTAGCGGCGTCTCCTTCCCCCCGGTCGTCTCCTGCGGAGCGGGTCAGCGTTAACGTCTGCTTCACGCTCCCGCTCCGCAGCCTCCTTCAAAGCCATGACCTCTTCGCAAAAGGAGGTCACAGCCGACCAGCACCTCTCGCTGCCGAGCATGCAGCGGATCACGCTCGACAACGAGAGGTCTCCGCCTATCACGGCCACCAGGGCATGGCGCTGGGGCCCCCAGGCAGCGCACTCCTCGAGAGTGTGACGCGCCGTGTCTATCGGTGCGCCACACTCATGACAGGCAGGGGTGGCTTCCCTTCTTGCAATTTGATGCAGGTACTTACCAAAGCACCCGTGCCCGGTAAGTACCTGCGTCAGTCGAAAGGTCAGCACCCCGTGCCGCCTTCTGACCCAGCGACGGAGATGTGGACGTATAGCGTCCACTGTCGCTAGGCCCGCCGCTGGGGACTCCAGGATCATTTTTGAACCCCTAAGAACATTTTCATTTAACTATATTGGCAACCATTTCTCGTCCTTGATTTATTGGAACGACACCAATACCGTTATTTTGCTTTCATGTAACGACACGATATTGATTCCAGGCGACAAAAATTTGAACTCAAAAATTCAATATTGTCAATGAGACAAACACGAACCATCTTATGTACTTGTATTTTATCTTTACCAGCTATGTAAATATAATATGTATAAAATTATTTTAATATACATATTTTGAAACAAAAAATAAAACAAAATAATGTAATATTAGTATTTATCTTCACACAAAGAATATTAAACATAATTTTTGAATTATATGCTCAAGTGGCTCTCAATTTGACTTCATAGAAATACTTCGCTTCGCTTCTTTTCAGCCTATCGCTGTCTACTGCCAGACATAGTCCGACTCAAATACGTACCAAATATACCGGTTTTCCGCAATCCTCATCCAATCTCCGCCAGCGACCTTGCGTAAGTCGTTGGTCAAGTAGGCCGGAGGTCACCGAACACTGTGTTTGCCAATACGTGGTCTCCACTCCAGGACACGTCTGCTCCAGCAGTCATTGGTCCTGCGACATACTATCCGGTCCTATATCGGTTACTTTAGTTTTCTCACGGATAATCTAATTTCTGATTTTACCCTTAAAATAGTTTCCAAGCATAGCCTGTTCCATAGCATGTTGAGTGACTTTAAATTTGTATACTAAGCCTGTATTTAGTGTCTAGGTCTCTGCGCCATATCTCAACACAGATAGGACGCACTGCTCGAAGACTTCCTCGAAGAATCCGTCTATCAGCTTCCTTATCGAAGTTGTTTTGCCCTAGTTAAATTGTATGGCCTAGTAGACATAATCCTGTACAACTTCGAGAAGGTTATCATCGACAGATTTCGGTCTCGGCATGACTTGTTTATTGAACAAAACATTCGTCTTGTTCAAATTCATACCGAGACCAACCAGTCGGGAAGACTCATTTAGGTCGCCCAGCAATCGGCCTAGCTCCTCTAATGTCTCTACAAAGATAACACTATCGTCAGCAAATCGAAGGTGTGAGATGCATTCGCCATTGACATTTTTTCCTTGTAAACTCCAGTCCAAAGTCTTATAGAAATCCTCCATCGAGTTGGTAAATAGTTTTGGAGACATTATATTCTCAGTTTTACCCCGCGACGAAGGTGAATAGGTCTTGTTCGTTTGTCCTGGGTTTGGACGATCATCGTCACCGCAGCATATAGTACAGTACCTCAATATATCACCAGTCGATATAACATCGCTGCACAGAATCCAGGACAACCCAGGTCTCGATAAAGTCAAAAGCTTTCTCGTAGTCCACAAACGCCATACACAGCGGTTAATTATACTCTTCATTCTTCTGTATAATCTGCCAAACAGTATGAATGTGATCTACTGTGCTAAAGCCATTTCGAAACCCAGCCTCCTTAGGTGGTTGGAATTCGTAACGACCCTCGACAAGAGCATAGACACGTGACTCAAAAATGAGATCTGTCTATAATTCGTCAAGAAATATTTATTACCTCATTTGAAAAACAACACAATCAGTATTTATCTTTACCATTCATAACAGACATGGTACCCCGCTTGATGACGACATTACAGAGCTTCACTAAGGCCTTTATGGCAGGTCGTCTCGCCACCTGAATGAGCTCAGTTGTAACTTAGTAATTCCCTGAAGCCCTCCCATTTTTAATCTGTCCAAGCGCCGCACTTAGATAACCAACGTCGATATCGGGGATATCATTAGAAAAATGGCGCAATAGTGGTGCACGTGGATCTTTGGTATCCTGAGTCTTAGGCGTGTATGCACTCCCCTGACGGCGGTGAGTGGACAGCCGTCGTCAGGACGAAGAAAAAGAAGGCGAAGTCCTACGCCGCCGCCGCCGCCGCTACTCCGGCCCCGAAGGAACCGCTGCCGCAGCCGCCGGCGAAGAAGAAAAGGAAGGCACGAAAGCCTAAGCTGGCTGCCCCCCGCTCTCCGGCTGTGCTCGTCACGCTTGACGAGTACGCCGAGAGTAAGGGCGTAACGTACTGCCACCTGCTAAAGCGGGCGGCAGATACGATTGACTTGGCCGAACTCGGCATCGTCGGCGGCCTGAAACTGCGGCGCGCCGCGACCGGGGCCAGATTGCTGGAGCTGCCGAAGGGCCAGACTCCGGAAGTGGCGGGACGCCTGGCGGAGGCCATGCAGGAGGCGTTGGGAAGTATGGCGAAAGTCGTCCAACCCATAAAACTCGCGAGTCTGCGAGTTTCTGGGCTGGACGACTCTGTCTCCTGCGAGATGGTGGTCACTGCGGCAGCGGCGGTGGGAAAGTGCGATGCCGGCTCCATAAAGGCTAGCGCAATCACAGTCGGACCGGGTGGGTTGGGGTGCACCATTTTGCGATGCCCGATTCCAGTCGCCAAGGCCCTGGCAGAGGCTGGCAGGCTCCTGGTTGGTTGGACCTCAGCTAGGGTCCAAGTCTTAGAGCAGCGCCCCATGCGCTGCTTCAAGTGTTTGGGTATCGGGCACACTCGCCCGACCTGTCCGGCTGCGGTTGACCGCAGCGGCGCGTGCTTCCGGTGCGGCCTTGAGGGGCACATTGCCCGCAATTGCACCGGGGCACTGCGCTGTGCCGTATGTGCTGCTGCCGGAAAACTGGCGGCTCACTTGATGGGGGGACGGGACTGCCGCCCCCCTAAATCGAGGGGTAGAGCGGTCACGAAGACCACGACCGCTCCCCAAAGCCCAACGCGCCAGGTCACGGAGGAGACTGCGGCTATGTCGTCATGACCTGCCGCAGTTTCTTCCGTTCGCCGGTCCCTGGCACAGAGGAATTAGAGCGCTCACGGTGCCCGCGAGCGCTCTATAAGCGAAGGCGGCGCGCATAGGCGAGCCAACCGTCGGGGCGTCACGGTGGCATGCGCCAGCGATCCCGTGGCGTCCTTGTACGACGATGAGGGCACCGCTGTGTTTTAGTGGGTATTCTGACTTCGCAGTCAGCGAGTCCCACATACCCGTCGCCTTCGGGTGGCGGGATGCGTAAACGTATTTCACAGCGTCAAAAAAAAAAAAAAAAAAGGCGTGTATGCACTCGACGAGTACAGCAGTCTATAAAATTTTTCAACATCTTCTCGGATCTGAGGGCGAGAGCAAACGATTCTGCCATCCGCTATTTTAAGCATCGCAAGAAGGCTTACCCCTCGTGGTCTCTGGAAAACTTTGGACCCCCTATTCTGCTCTATAAGAACTGTGATAGCTCTTGTATTTGAGCAGCGTAGATCTCTGCGAAGAAGACAATAAATACTTATGATATTTCAATTTATGTACTGTTCTATTAGGTCCAACCACTTCTTCATATCTAAAATAGTGGTTCAAGTTTCTTGGTATATTCACCATCCTTTTTTCCAATCTGATGACAATATTAAGCCGTTCGGCTTTAGAACTTAGCTTTTGGGTATAACAACAATTATTAGCTACCACAGTAAATCTTATAATATAATCCGAATCTCGGAAACGGCTCCAACGATTTTCATGAAATTTAGTACGCATTGGGTTTCGGGGGCGATAAATCGATTTAGCTAGGATTTATTTTTAGAAAATGTCGTTTTATCTCTTTTTTTACGCAATTAAAAAATATCATTGGAATACGAAGGTAAATTTCGCTGTTTTTGATAAGCTTATAATAGCTCGAATGGGAATCGGGCGGATTCGAAATCGAAGAAACCCGGGTTCGAATCCAGGTGTCTACTAATCAATTTTTTTTTTCAAGTTTCTTCTTTTGTGAGAAAAACTATTATTGAGAACCCTTTATTTTTTAAACAACCAGTTCCTATTTTTTTAGTATTATGTTGGTGAGATCGAAAATATTATTTATATTTCATCAGTATGTAATGTATCTAAATATAATTTAACCGAACAAAGCTCGGTGATCCGGGTACTACAGTTTAAAAAGAGTAAAAGATAAACAAGTATATACATTGTTTAATTTTTCATAATTATTCAAGATTGATAATATAATCTTAATATGTAACATAATCTTAATATTCACTTCATATTTTAAGGTGTGATTAATATTATAAGTAAATCAGATGAATTTCCATACATAATTTATTATATCCAATATTACAATTCTTTATTTGAAAAGAAGAAAATGTATCATTTAACTTCATTCACTTTAGGCGATTAAGGTGATCCATTATTTATAACCTTGTATTGTTACTTTATAAATCTTCATTTAAAAAACAATATGATACGCGTCGAAAACTCAAAAAATATTAATTTATGAGGAGGAAAGTACCTAATATTAGTCTATAGGTAGTCTAAATTGTTAGCAAGTCATAAATTACTCAAATAAAGTATTAAGCAGTCCTTGTTGAAATATAATATTTTGAAAACAACGCACGTGAAGAATCATCGTAACAGAATAAAAGTCAAGTCCATGTTTATTTTGATATATTTTCGAGATAACGTCACGTAGGGAAGTCGTTAGGCGGTCTTTATGCTAATACGTGCCATCTCGTCACACGAGTTGGTACGCATCGATTTACAATTTTTTGGTCTATCCCGGCTTGCTTTTTTTTTCAGATATATAATTATGAAAAAGCATATATTTAATAAGACTAAAGTGACATTTGGTAAGCTATTTCATTAGTAATTCATGCTAATATTTTAGATGTAGATATTATATATACTTGTAATATTATACATCGTTTAGTGCCGAAAGGTTTTTTGGTTCGGGTTCTAATTGTATCGGGATTTTATCCACTCGGAACCAGATAATTGTTTTTAAATAGTTACTATTTTCTACGTAAACCTTATAAATTCGTATTTCGTTACAAGAATACTTGAATAATGGACACGTGAAACAATTCTCGGCACCTATAAATTTATATTAATGATTGTGAAGATCAGTTCACATCAAAATCTTACGAATGTGGCAGGAGCATAGTTAACATAAAAAATTCTGAATATAGAATTAACTTCTACTAACATATCGCAGTTACTATTTTTTGTAGTATTACTATAAGATATAACACTCGTCCCTATCGGTATAAATATTGTAATTTCGCAAATAAAAAATTAAATAATTGATATTGTAGAATCAGTACGAGTAAGTGATTACTCCCCCGTCAAATTTTGTTTTATAACGACATGAGCATATGCATTTTTACCACAAATTAAAATTTTATTATGATTATTATTTATTACACTTTCGTAAAAAATTGTTATTACAAATGTAGATAGAAATAATGCAAACAATAAAACTATTAGTAAGTAGAATAACGATATTATTCCTATGGTATAGGTACAAAAATCTTTAGTCAAAGTGATTTTAAAATATTATTGTGGATTGTAATACCCCAAAGGAAATTAATTAGTAACGACGCTAAAACTCAAAATTTTTATTAGTTCAGATTCCTAATTTGTATACACCAATAATAGTTGAAAGTTCGACAATTGCAATATCAATTCTGGCTCCAAGTTTAGTATAGCTTCCTTTATATTATAGTATCGTAAAACCTTCGAAACTTCGCAAAATCTCAATTCAATTCGAAATCTAGCTGTAAATACAGTTATTGCAAAACTCGAATTCTTGATTCCAATGATAGATTTTTTTTTTCAGATAGAGATATCGGTTGGTAATTCTACTCTCGAAGTTGTTGACGAGTACATCTACCTAGGACAAAATGTCTAACTTAGTAGGTCCAACTTTAAGAGAGCATGAGCAGCGTTGGGGAAGTTAAAAAACGTCTTTTCATCTGTCATCATCCCGCAAGACAAGAACCTCGTGAAATCCGAAACATAAACATCTGAATCTGACGCACGAGATTGTCGACATGTGGGGTGTGAATGATTCTCCCCACAATCCGCTAAATCAACTATCATCATCAATAATCATCACTAATCATCAATAATCATCCTTATCGTAATATCTGCCAATCTTTTGATGCCGGTTAGCCTCACTCACCGTCTGAGATAGCTGGAGATCTGTGACGATTCGCTCGCAGCCAAGATGTAGAAGACGGTGTCATTCGACTCGGCTAAAATTATCCGCCGATTTTTCAACCTACAGCCCTAAGCTTCACCTGTTTGACTTTTCTACCGGGGCGTAATTGTAAACTGACTTTACAGACATATTTTTTTGTTTACTCTTAAAAAAATCGATTTTATATAAGGCTACCGGTATGAAAAAAATATGAGGAGTAAAAATGTACTGATCGAATGACTTTATTACGCTTTTTATGCGCAACCTTTTTTCACTTTTAAGTCGTGAGTATTAAAACGTATAAGTCGTATAGTTAATAACGTATAGTCCACGCGCGAGCTCCGAGGTATCAGAGGTTGAAGAAGGGGTGTAATATTACAAATAAGTGCTGCTAAGAAATATGATTGGTATTGATTCGGCTCGAGTCTTATTAACTTAGTCATTAACTGAAAACAAAGCAAATAATTGCGAATACATAATGTCGGCAATAGAAACTTATGTACTCGTAAGTCCACGCGTTAATGAAGTTTTCGAGAGGTATAAATTTAACGAAAGGAAACAGAAGCAAGGCGAAACATTCGACAATTTCTTCACAGAATGTAAACAATTGTTATTGAATTGTAACTATTGCAAAGGTCTTAGTTGGGTTTATCATTGAAGAATAACTTCT
This sequence comes from Euphydryas editha, assembly GCA_036937285.1. Classification (NCBI taxonomy): domain Eukaryota; kingdom Metazoa; phylum Arthropoda; class Insecta; order Lepidoptera; family Nymphalidae; genus Euphydryas; species Euphydryas editha. The sequence continues at coordinate 10,113,158 of JAUPFZ010000005.1, read as the reverse complement.
AAAAGACAAGACAGTGTAAGGGATCGCCAGTAAAAATATACAGGAAAGTCTTCGTCGTACTCGTATTTACAATTTAACATTAGAATAGGCCTTAAATTTTTGTAGAACACCTGAACAGAGCAAACTCGCACACTACGCTAGATATTGACTACAGCCGGAAACAGAGCAGCGGGAGCAACAAAAGCAGCAAGTTTGAGAAGACCAAAGAGTCCAGGTGCAGTAAGTGCCATACTATGCATGGTCCCAGACAGCGTCCAGCCTAAGATCAAAAGTCTTATATATATTACCTTATGGTTCTAGGCCTGATTAACGTACGTAAGTTTTTCTGAAATGTGTTAGAAAATTAGTCCGCGAGATGGACAGAGGACATTAGGAAAGTTGTCGGAAGCCCTTGGATGGAGAGGCTGCTTTGAACCGGTCGCTCTAGAGGTCGATGGGGGAGGCCTACGTTCAGCAGTGGACATCCAATGGCTGATATGATGATGATGATGATGATATGATGAATTTCTGATTTTTCTGAAAAATGAAGTAATTACACAAATATATAAATAATTTTGTAATATTACTAAAGTTCATTTTCAATCATTAAAATTTTTAACTTTTATATTATTTATACAAGGTATTTTCTGATTTACAAAAAAAAATTGTTTTCTTCTATTATTTTTTTCTCATTTAATATTTTTCAAACATCACTTGTGATGAGACACATTTTAAACCAGTTGTATTTATTAATACTAGTGACAACATGAATTGAATACAGTCCTGTCACCTAAATTCACTTGAGGTTCAAAATGTTTCACATTGCAAAACCTGCATTGTAAATCCATTAATCGACAATCATAATCATAGCTATAATAAACAATCGGAATGACAATTAGTTCACATTTGAATGTATCTCTCAAGTCTTACTTCTTCATTATGTATCATAATAACACTATTTAAATTTGCATCTGATCTATTATTTTGCGTATGCGAATATAAATTCCCCCTTCTTTGTCTTTCATTCCGACCCGTCAACGTTTTATGTCGAGGCATAATTAAAGTAGAAGAAAAACTCATAAAATTACTGATACCGAGATTAGACACATTTAAGCTACCATCACAATTATATTATTATTATAAGTATACAAAAAGATCATTGAACCAGTAAGAACAATTTTTTTTTACCTACATATACAAATGAATATTATATACTAAATATTTCGAAGTTTGAATTATTTTCACATACATTTTATTTTTAGTGAAATTAATTAGGCAACAGAAATCTATAATTGTATCTTAAATCTATATTGAAGATATTTTAGAAATTTTAGTTGTAGGATTTTCTGTAATCGATAGCCAAATATGTACTTTATTTAATACTTTGCCTGTCTATTTATCGGTTGGAATGTTGGCCGAAGTCAAGCAGCACTGTTCTATTGGGAGAGAGGATAAAAGTAAACAATTCAGTTAGTTGTAATTATTAACTCGTAGTCAGATTTCATTCGCTGTTGTTTTTTAGAAAGTTGAAATGTTAAAGATTGTCTCGTAAATAATTTAAGGTTTATAATTTTTTTAGTTCAGAAATTACAGCCATTATAACCCTTCGTATTAGGTTCTAAATAACTTGAAACCAGAAGCATACTGTGAACGTCTCATCTTAAGATTGTGTGATAAATATACTTTATGTTATAGGTTTCATTAGATATAAATAAGTAAACATGCAATTTAACCACAGTGTTAAAAGTGAAGGAAAACCTAAAACTGATTACTGGACTAAACTGAATTAGACTGTAAGCATCCCATTGTGTTGGGTAAAGTCCTTTTCTCCATATAGTAGAAGTGTTGGAGCTTAAGAGCCACCACGATGCTCAACTGCGTGTTGGTGGATAATTTTCCTATCATAAGTAACGATTGGTATTAATTGTGTGTGATAACAACCGGGACCAAAGGCTTTACGTGCTCTCGTAGGCACGTTGGGGAGATCAATAAGGATATTCACCCAAAACAGGAACAAAAATTTGCACAAACAAAAATATCTGCTCCGAGCGGAAAACGAACCCGTGACGGCTGGCGTTAAGACGACTAGTCGCACCATTACTCCAGAACGGTTGTCAAATGACTACGTTGACTATGATTTAAAAAAAAATACAAATACAATAATATATTTGTATAACTTATCTAACTTAAACAAAGAAGTAGCACTACTAGAAACTTAATTGAAATTTTAGTTTTATTAATAAAAACGGGACATTTGTAAAGACAAGATAACTGAAAAATGCTACAAAAAATTGTGAATATTGGTCATTGAGGTTATCAGTAAAAATTATTTAAAACCAATTTCACTTGTTGTTGACTAGACTAGGTATCTATTTATCGTCTGTTTGTCTGGATGGACTTCAACAGTACTTTCACTAGTAGTAGGTAGCTGATATCATAGGGAGAAAAAAATTAGGTTGCTTTTATGTTTGTGTGTATATTTTATTTTAATTTTAATAATCGATCTTTACGCATGGCTGCTTGATTCGACGTACAATGTACTTTTGCATTTGAATTACTGTATTTGACCGGTATTTCCCATCTGAAAACGGAAATTTGAAGTAAAGAATCCTTTTGGGTTTATGTTTGAGCCCGTTTCTGAGACTGAATTTCCATCTAATCATAAAATGAGGTCTAGCAAAATGATTTATGTATGAGGACTTAATAGAAGAATTGATAACAAAAGTCCTTCCTTCTTAAGAGATACATTTAAAAAAACTATTATTGTTTTATATATTCTACTACAATATTTTATGAAAAGGTACTACGATTTTTGGCACCTAAGAAGCGCCAGTTACATTGCGTAAATTTTACGAAAAATAATCTTAATAGGTACGTAGAAATGATATTATAATATCTATCTAATATCTTTAAACGAGCAATTCTTGTATATATATATATATATATAATCTGAATCTCGGAAACGGGTCCAACGATTTTCATGAAATTTAGTATGCAGGGGGTTTCTTTGGCGATAAATCGATCTAGCTAGGATTTATTTTTAGAAAATGTCGTTTTATCCGTTTTTTCAGGCAATTAAAAAATATCTTTAAAATACGAAGGTAAATTTTGCTGACATCGATAAGTCTTTAATAGCTCGGAGGGGAACGGGCGGAATTCGATATCAGAAGACCCGGGTTCGAGTCCAGGTGTCTACGCACCAATTTTTTTTTACCTTTTTCTTTTTCAAGTTTCTTTTTTTGTGAAAAAAAAAACTATTATTGAGAGCTCTTTTTATTCATTTTTTTTTAATTTAAATAACCAGTTCCTATTGCTTTATTATTATGTCGGTAAGATCGAAAATATTATTCATATTTAATCAGTATGTAATTCGTATCTAAATATAATTTAACCCACCAACGCTCTGTCATCCGGGTACTTTTATATTGAAGGGTACAAAATAATGACAACCGTTCTGGTTTATTGTTGCAAGTAGTCGCCTTAATACCGTGCGCCGGTGGTCGCGGATTTGATTCTTGCTCGGGACAGATATTTGTATTTGTACAAAAAAAAAATCCAGTCTGGGTGCACGTTCTTGTGGGTCTCCCCACCGTGCCTCGGAGAGTACGTAAAGCCGTTGGTCCCGGTTGTTGTCATAGACACCTGATAACGATCGTTACTCATGGTAGGAAATTTATCCGCCAACCCGCAGTAAAGCAGCGTGGTAGATTAAGCTCCAACCTTGGAGCTTACTTTTATTACCACCAGCGTGGTAAACCAAGCTTCTACGCGGAGAAGAGCCCTTCGCTCTGCAGTGGGTTATTTACAGACTGATACAGTACATAAAAAATCAAATTGAACAGCAGTCATCTGGGTATTGCAAGTTCGAAAAAGTAGCCTATATACGTGTCGGAGCATCTGGCGCCTGATAAAAAAATGTTGCTCGCCGCCGCTCGTCGCAAGAGTAAGAAGGTAAATTATATATTGTGCGGGTGCGTGACGGTAAAATGTATATGAGAAAATCTGAAAACTCGAAGTACATTCAAATACGTAATCATGACACTATTATGTTTTTTTTTTCATAAATATACCCTAAAGTTGACTTATTCTCATATACAAAAAGGCTCTTTAAGTGTTCTATTTATTACCAGAATGTAAGAGATCTTCTTAGAACAGAACTAAAACTATAGAGTTATTTAGTAGTGTAGTTTGTAATTCGTTTGATATTATAATATTGAGAGAAATGTGCTTAATAATAATTAATGTCCGACCGAAAGTTCGGTTTCGGTTTCGGTTTCGGCCAGTTTCTAGGCCAAAGCCAAGAAATCTAGTTTCGGCCTTAGTTTCGGTTTCGGCAAAAAAATGGCCGAAACTTTCGGCCGCACCGAAACTCGAGTATTGAACTTCATTTTGTTGAGTTTTATTTTTTAAATGACAAATTTACGTGTTTATAGGTAATTGTCGTTGGGTTACATGACCTTTGTTTATTTAATTTTAACAATGTGAGAACGCGTAGGTATAGCTTATGTGAATTACCTACTCAGTCATTTTGCTTCGTCCTTTCCCGTTGATTGCGCTTGGTGCCCAGTCACTTTGGATCATCATCATCATCATCATATCAGCCGTTGGATGTCTGCTGTTGAACGTAGGCCTCCCCCATCGACCTCCACAGCGACCGGTTCAAAGCAGCCTCCATCCAACGGCTTCCGGCGACTTACCTCTCCATGTATGTCCTCTCCTCTGTCCATCTCGTGGACGGCCGTCCGACGCTGCGCTTGCTGGTACGTGGTCTCCACTCGAGAACCTTTCTGCTCCATTGGCCGTCAGTTCTTCGAGCTATGGGCAGGGGCCCACTGCCACTTTAGTTTGTAAATCCGTTGGGTTATGTCGGCAACCTTCTTTCGTCTGCGGATCTCATCATTTCTGATTCGATCTCGCAGAGAAATACCAAGCATAGCCCTCTCCATTGCACGCTGTGCGACTTGGAGTTTGTTTAAAAGGCCCATAGTCAGAGACCACGTCTCAGATCCGTATGTCATCACTGGTAACACACACTGGAAAAAAGTCATGGTCATCATGGGTCAAAGGTCGAAGACTTTCGACTTCAGGCACTGAGGTATATCAGATGAAAAGACGTTTTTCAACTTCCCGAACGCTGCCCATTGTACATACTTAAATAAATACTCTTTTGTTTATTGTCAAAGTCTGTGGTCAAACTGAGAAGAGATTAATGTTATCTATATATATATATATATTTTTTTTTTTTTTTTTGCTTTTTTTTTTTTTTTTTTTTTTTTTTTTTCTTTTTTTTTTTTCGTCTACCCTCGCTAAAAAGTGCACTTGTGTTCTCGCGACGTGTTACGAAAAATATTGATAAATATTAGATTATTTGCTTGTTTCGAACTAAAACTATTGTGTTTGTGTAAATATTGGACCAAAACAACAGTGAAAGTGTTATCTCGCAAAAACCTACGTGATTGAGTTGGTTCCTTGAGTCAACCATCACCTTACCGAAAACCCTACAAAAACTTAATTCTTTATTATATATCTTATACATCAAAAATACGCATTGTATAATAAAATGGCCAATTGCATGAAGTGTAATAAAGACATATCTAAAGTTGATGATAAAAATCCAAAAATTAAGTGTCATGGTTGCGAAAGGCAAATTTGTGTGAAATGTAGTGGGTTGCTAGCAACGGAGTTGAGAGTGGTAGTGCTGCAGTCTCCGACGTTAAAATATTTGTGTCCCGACTGTGAACTAGGTGTTCGACAACTACCGGCGCTGAGGAATATGGTTGCCCAACTAAAAATTGAAGTTGAGAAACTTCAATCCAAGCAAAGCCAGACTACAAACATGGAAAGTATTCTCACTGAATTAGCGGAGAGGAAAAAGCGCAGTGCAAACATCATCATGTTTGGTGTAAATGAATGTCAACTCAAAACGGGAGATGAATCTCGAGATAAAGAGGTACGAATCCAACATGATAAAACCCAGGTCCAGCAGGCATTGTCCAACATTTCGGAATCGGAACCACCCGTCGCTATCATACGCCTCGGTAAGCCCCAGCAAGCCTCATCTCCTCGTCCACTTAAAGTTGTCTTCTCACATAAAAAGGCAGCCTTAACTGTACTGAAGAACAGCAAAAAATTGCCCGTCAATATAAAGGCTAAAAATGACCTTACGCCATACCAACGTAACTATTTAAAAAGCTTACGTGAGGAACTGAGCCGTAGGACTGATAATGGTGAAACTAACTTGACCATAAAATATGTAAATAGTAGTCCTACTATTGTCAGTACAAAAAACTAACGACACGTGGAAACACTTTTGTCGAATTTACGTTTTTCTATACAAACCTGGCATCGTTAATGGCTAAAAGAGATTTGCTTATCGCTGAGGTAAATAAGTTAAAACCTACATGTATTATCATTACAGAAACACATTTGAAACCTGCAATTTCTGATAGTTTAGTGGATATTACTGGCTACGTGCTATTTAGGCATGACAGAACTAAAGGAACAGGGTGGGGAGGAGTGGCCATATATGTATCACACCAACTCTGTGGAATGCCTATACAGGCGACTCTTCATCCAACTTACAACTGCAATGTACAGGTCGAGGCACTCTGGTTGAACTTGAAGTATGGTCATTTCGAGCTAATAGTTGCAGGTGTATATCGACCAACTCATTACACATTCGAGGATACAGACAGATCACTATTTGAAACGATTAAAAAAGCATCTGCAGGGAAAACGCCCTTACTCATTATGGGAGATTTTAACCTCCCAGACCTAAAGTGGCCACTGCAAAATGTAGATGCTGACCACTATAACACACTTCATGGATACTTTGTAGATATGTATGTAAACAGTAATCTGGACCAATTAGTCACATGTACAACAAGAAAGAGGAATGATGAGGAATCCCTGTTGGACTTGATTCTGTGTAATGAGGAGAATCTATGTTCAAAAGTAGAATATCATCCAAACATAGGAAAGAGTGATCACCTTGTACTCATAGCCACAATGCAAATAGACGTTCAGTCCTCCAAAAAATACTGCATTCCATCACAAAGACGGAATTTCTTCAAGGCTGATTATAATGAAATAAACAAAACACTTTTAGAAAATAATGTTATGGAATTGGAATGTCTCGATGCTAATATTGCCTGGAGGAACTTTTCGAAAATAATCCATAACGCTATTAAAATTCATGTCCCCCTAACAATCAGATATGCTAAACGTAACATAAATAAACCATGGATTAGTCAATATGTGGTAGACATGATTGAAAATAAAAAGAGTCTATGGAGAGAATATTTGCGGGAAAATTCTCTTGATTCTTACAGGGACTACCGAAGGATTAACAATAAAATTGTGACTGTAGTTAGAAACTTACGCAAGGAATTCGAAAGAGGAGTTGTTAATAGTGGACCTAAATCATTTTACTCCTATATACGCCAGCAGCTCTCCTCAACAGTATCAGTACCTCCATCACTGAAGGACGATAATAACAGCATAACTAACGATCAAGAGAAAGTAGCAAACATATTTGCTAAACAATTTGAGAAATCCTTTGTTGTAGAGCCACCAAACACTGTTATACCTACTATACAAATGCCACGAGTTATCAACGCCATAGAAAGTGTCACAATCTCACCGGACATTGTTTGTAAAACATTGAAAACATTCAGCGATACCACCTCAATGGGACCGGATTCACTGCCCTCCATACTACTTAAACAATGCAGCAATATACTCAGTCACCAGCTAGCACATATAATGAATGTATCTCTTAAAACAGGAATCCTACCGCAAGAATGGAAGGAAGCGCATGTTACTCCAATATATAAAAAAGGTGATAAATTCCTTGCATCCAACTACCGGCCCATTAGCCTCACAAGTATAGTTTGCAAAACTATGGAAAAAATAATAGCAGGAGAGTTAAGAAAATTTATTACAATCGAAAATATAATTATTGATGAACAACATGGGTTTGTTCCAAGGCGATCAGTTGTCACCAACCTTCTTGCTTGCCTTGATAAATGGACGTCAAACTGGAACAAACACCATCCAACAGACACCATATACTTAGACTACGAGAAAGCTTTTGATCGGGTTCCTATTAAAATGTTGATAGCAAAACTGAAGCACTTCGGAATCCGGGGACAACTTCTCCAATGGATATCAAACTTCTTGACAGATAGGAAATTCAGAGTTAGAGTTGGAGACACTCTGTCAGAAATTCATAATGTTTACAGTGGTGTACCGCAGGGATCTGTGCTTGGACCAATCCTATTTGGAATTTTCATTACTGACCTAAAAAGTGTTATCAAATCATATCTGTCCATTTTTGCTGACGATACTAAAATAATGGGAAACCCTCTCATCAGTCACAATATTATACAGCAAGACCTAGACCGCATTGGACAATGGACACAAGACTGGCTCATGTCATTAAATGCAGCAAAGTGTACAGTTTTACACATAGGTAGTAACAACCCTAAGATGTGTTACAAAATAGGGTCTGTATCCCTAAAACCCGTGAACTCCCAAAAAGATCTTGGAGTTACCATTACACATAATCTAAAGTGGGACGTTCACATCACAAATATAACAAAAAGGACTAATTCCATGCTCTATGTGGTAAGAAAGGCTTTCAACATTATTACAAAAGACTTGTTTATCAAAATTTATAAAACTTACATCCGTCCGCTACTAGAATACGCTTTTCAAATCTGGAATCCATACTTCAAGAAAGACATAGAAATACTGGAAAAAGTACAACGTAGAGCTACAAAAATGGTGGCCTCACTAAGGCATAAGACATATGAAGAAAGACTTTCTGAACTTAAATTAAGTACATTGGAGCAACGTAGGCAGAGGGGAGATCTCATCGAAACATACAAAATTCTAAACGGACATTATAATGTCAAGAATATTGAAAACATGTTTATTATGAATCCAAATCCAAAGTTGAGAGGACACTCTCAAAAACTTACAAGGTCTCCTTGCCTTAGCAACCCGAGATGTCACTTCTTGCCAAATCGCGTAGTTACCCAATGGAACAAGTTGCCAGAATCAGTGATTAGTTCACCATCAGTAAACACTTTTAAAAATAGACTTGATGAACACTTGAAAACTAAACTAAAGTGAACATAAGTGCAGTGATATGCACGCATCAGCTCCAAGAGCTGCTAGTGCATTATAAAATAATAATAATAATAATAATAATATATATATAGGAGACTTTCTATAGATATAGTCACTCATCACGATATCTCTGGAACTATGAGACCTAAAAACTTGATATTTGGTAGGAATATTCCTTTTGCCAAGTAGAGGTCAGCTAAGAACGGATTTTACGAAATTCTAACTCTAAGGGGATGAAAAAGGGAGGCAAAGTTTGTATGGGACAACGTGATTCCTTGGTCCAATCTACTTCAAATTTTGCATAATTATTCTTTAACAGAATTGATTGAAGACGTGTTTCGTATTTTATCGAAATTCATTCCCTAACGGGGTTAAAAGGGGGTAAAAAGATATTTTGATATAAATACTCCTTAGTGCTTTTGATTTAAATTACATTTTATTTTGACACATGTTTGACAATCAATCCGTCTGACGTGTAGGTGATATCTTTTTTTGGGTGCTCCTGATGGAACAGGCAAGACTTTATATTAAACATAACAAAATTGTGTTGTAAATATACCGTGTGATTGCTTTATTGTAAAATAATGTCTTATATAATATTTTTTACTTCAATGTTGGTGTTGTGTTAAGTAGGGGTCGGGATTAAGTAAGGGTTTTAAACAAAATGACTCATCAGCAAGGCATCTGTAGTTCACAATTATACAGATATAGCAGACACCGAAGTGAACTTGCAAACATTTTTGAATTATACGGCATTAACACCCCAATTAGTACAGATTGGCACCACGGACTAATGTCGGAACAAGATCAGAAAACATTATAAATCATGTACCAAATCTAAGAAGGAGAAGATAAAAGCTGTCTTGGATTATTATTAAATATAAATATATGTTTGACATACACACACGATCGTCTGTTCCTAAGGTAATACTTATACCGGTATAATTTAATACCTGTGTTTTAGGTAATAGCCGACTGATATACATTTTTTTTATAAATATACATATAGAAATAAATACATATTACACCCAGAATCGAGGCGGTAATCGAACCCACGATCCTGGAGCAGAAAGCAGGGTCACTACCAACTGTGCCGAGTCGATCAAATTTAAAAAATAATTACTTGCGGGTTTATTCAAATCTAAGAGACAAAATCGTATTAACTTGTGGTGTAATTATACCAACGATACAACGAAAAAAGCATTGACCGTTCTGGTGTAGTGGTGCGAGTAGTCGCCTCAACGCCTCGCCTCAATTCTGGTGGTCGCGGGCTCGATTCCCGCTCGGGGCAGATATTTGTATTTGCGCCAATATTTGTTTCAGGTCTTCATGTATGTCCTTGTGGGATTCCCCACCGTGCCCCGGAGAGCACGTAAAGCCGTCGGTCCCGTTTGTTATCATGGATACCTTATAATAATCGTTACTTATGGTAGGGATATTATCCGCCAACCTGCAGTGGAGCAGCGTGGTGGATTAAGCTCCAACCCATTTTTCCATATGGAAAAAAAGGCCTTCACTCAGCAGTGGATTGTTTACAGGCTGATACAATACAGTACAGTACAGAAGCATTTGTGGCCTTCAGTGACGAAACTGAGCCTTACCATAAATATTAGTCTATCTAAGGGGAGATGTTACTGCCTGACTGTTCTCAAATCTGTTGCTTAAAATAGGAAATGGTGATTTCCGGGAACTGGACAATAATAATAATGTATGAGTGTATATGAGTATGTATTTACCATAAACAAAGCTTAAGGTCAAACTCCTTATGTAGCGGGAGTATACTTATGCGAAAGTTGCTTCTCTCACAGCCAGCAGTTGTATGTGGCATTTTCCAGAGTAGCCTGCTGATTCTAGCACCCCAAAGGAAAAACAAAAAATATTGTTTATAAAGAAATACTACGGAAGGTGTAGTATTTCGATTTCGTTGTAAAAAGATAATACCTCCGTTCGTAACTTTTTCCAGATCAAAAGCCGAGCTTCGTGTTCATAAAATATATAAATTTATAATTTTTGAAATTTTAGTTAAGTACCCGTGCGAAGCCGGGGCGGGCCGCTAGTTGGTCTATAATATTATTTGTCTAAAGTGTTACGGAATGTCAAGAATAATTATAATTATGATAATTTCATAGTCATAGTAATTTATCTAATAGATATTTGTGCTTTATATATATTAGTTATTAGTAATTCACAAGTTGCTCAATCAAGAAAATTGTGTAGCAGTGATCTGAACTGACTTACAATATCAAGTATTTATTTTAGTCAAGGTAAAGAAAACAACAATTTTCCAAATAGCAGATTTATTTATTCATAGGATTTCATCCTAAACACAATATGAAAACGTTCAATAGAATCGGAACTACTACAATTTTTTTATCGTTGAATTCTTAAAACACAATAAAAATATTTCGAATACAAAATTTAAATTCCCTTACCAAACAAAACAATTTGTTGTTATATTTACATCGAAACTGCTTAGTTGTGTAATTTATGTTCGCTTGTAACGATGGTTTTACAAATAATAATAATTAATGTAGGTACATTCATATTTCTCTTATGTAACCATTTTCTTGAATAAATTGAAATAATATTCTGAATATCCAAGTTTAGGAAAAAATTCATAACTTTCAAAATTTCTTTCTTTGAGCAGTTCCGGTTCTCGAATACTGAAAAGATTGAACTATTAATATAATTTTGTATGCACAGCCAGCACCATGTTTATTTTGTTTATAATTATTAAACTGTCTATGACATTAAACGCGAACGTTATCAGAACATTATTAAGTTGAACTGGCTCTGCATAAAATAGGCCAACGACGAATGTTTAGACGTCCCTATATTTTACAACTTAGGCCGTTAATAATCGTGTGTTACCTTGGTCTTAAACTTAGGTCGTTTTTTTTTTTTACAGACAAATAACCCAAAGAAGCGTTAATTTTTGTTACATTGCCTTTTCATATTATATAAAATTTCTCACAGGTACTTTGAAATTGCTGTAAAAGGCCCCAATCTCCGGTCTTTTAGTTTTATTTGTATTCACCGATCGAAGTTTATGTCTCAATGAGATAGCAATCGATTTCCCGTCTCTTTCGTAGTTGACCTATCGTGTATAAATAGAGTATATCAAACTTTAAAGTATATAGTGTAAAATATATCTAGATATAGTGTTGTGGATCAGTTAACATGTCGGTATATTTTATAAATTTAGTACAACTTTTATAAAAGTAATACCTTAAAAATATTGCCTTCTAAAACACCTGAATTTTAAAAAAATATATCTATGTAATTGATTTTTTTAATAAATTAAATTAATGAATTATTTTAAAGAATATTAATTTATAAGATACATCGAAATACCGAAATGTTAATTCGGATACACTTGAGACGGAGTTATAGTCTTTTCAGACTTAAAATATAAAGGTCTTATCCTAAAGTACGACACACAGTAACATTAATATGTCAAAAATTGCTAAAATGATTCGATCCCAGTGTGTACATGCCATTCTTCGCTCTCCGTGATCTGTGGTTAAATTAACGTTGACAATCATTTTGATTGAATGTATTATAATTCAAATGTTACCAGAATTCCAAAGTATGTCATTATTTACAATTTGTTTTTAAATTAGTTATCGTTTTAAACTTTGGTAATTTATTAGTTAATTACATTATTCCTTTGAAAATGTTTGCATTTTTAAAATAATTATGTTATAAAATATGACAAAAATTATAAATTAACCACAAATCACTACAGAAACCATAATTATACATTCAATATATACATACATGACCTCTACGAATATTGTACATCTATTTCATATTAAATTCAGTCAAACCTTAATTTTTATTCCTCCATTCAGACTAAGTAAAATCTTGTTATCCAAACTATCTTTGGCATGTACCACCCACATGTACATGTTTAAACATATAATATTAGACATTCAATATATAAAACTCTATGAAGTAATGCTTACAAAGAAATATATTACCATATATGATTGGATAGTTTTAGATGAAGCATAAGAAGCTTCATTAAATAAGTAAGTAAACTAAATTTTAATAACGGAAACCGGTTCTGGGAGAAATTTTGGTAAGTTTTGAGAAACTTTGGGCCTGAAAAATATTACTGACACCTATTTGACATCAAACATTTATAATCATAGATTTCACACACAACGACAATACGTATATTTTATACAATCAATGTGTACTTTCCTTAGGTGCATTTGATAAACCGAAATAAACCAAGTGGGCTTCAAGCGCTCACATTATTTCTAAAAAAAAACTTAAACTTATCCTATGATTATATGACTTAATCTAACTATGAAATAGTTTTGATGATAAAATATGTACAAATTGTGTACCAAACATTAAACCATCAAAACACACACCATACATGAAACTGATATATTACGGTTTTAGTAATTTTAAACCTATAGCATAATTTTTTGGATATGTAGTACTATCACAATGACGAATCACAAAATGATAAACAATTAATTATAAGAGAACTATTTCTGAGGTATGTTCAAACAGATTGTACACATCGATAGTTGATGATTCAGCCGTAGCGGTACAACTTACAGTTAAAAGCGAGACAATGTTTAGGCAAATTTGAAAAATATATTTATTTACAATTATTTTTCAGCAATTTCTAATAATGACCAAGAAAACTGTTATTTCTCAAACAATTCAACAGAAAAAAAGCAAATTTAAAATTAAGTTTCAACGTAATATTAATTCTCATCATTTTAAATTTCTCGATCGTTTTGGTTTTGAATCGCCACTTCACAAGACGTAAGGTATCGTGATAGTACAGTTGATGATATGGTCATGATAAAGCAAAGTTCATTTGTAATACTTTATATAGAACCTGAATACCATGACATTGATTTACATAGAATATTATTATGATATAAAGACTCTACTATAGTTAAATACATTTATATTGAAATTTATTAAATTATATATAATGTTAATATATCTTACACTGAATAAAATCAATAATTGGAATATTTTAATAACTAATAGATAAACAAAAAAAAAATATAAGAATTTAAAGTTTATGTTGAAGATAAAACAAAAATATGCCATCCTAATACTATAATTAATTTATCTGCTTTAAAACATGTATGTTTTTTATAATTTTCAATAAAGGTAATTAATATTAACGAATCAATATAAGGTTATAAATTTATTTTATAAGACACTTGTATTGGTTGCCGTCCATAGTCCATAATATACAGTGATCGCACATTGCAGTTTTATTGAGGGTCCATAGTTACTGAGGGTCCATAGTCAGTTGGTTTATAATCGAATGGATAATTTCTGTTTATGTCTCTAACGGTATTGCTGTTCATATTACGGTTTTTTTTTTTTATGTAGTTGTCTCTACCATCGGCCCATAATAAATCTACAACGCGTATTTACACTTAAAGCTACATATAAATTTCTATTACAACTTATTACTAATGATCACCTTAATTCAGAAAAATATTTTAGCTTAGAAATAACAACTGAGAAATTTCAATAAATTGTAAAGAGAAAAGATAGTATTAACAAAAGTACGTCAAAGGGATAATTTTATGCGTTTCTTTTTTTTTTTTTTTTATTCTAACATCGGCCCATAATAAATTTACAACGCGTATTTATACTTAAATCTAAATTTTTATTAGAACTTATTACTAATGATCACCTTAATTCAGAAAAATATTTTAGCTTAAAAATCAAAACTGAGAAATTGTTATAAATTGTAAAAGAAGAAAGATAGTATTAACAAAAGAACGTCAAAGGGATAATTTTATGCGTTTTTGAATTTATTGTACCAATCAATATAATGTGATATAAGTTTTAATAAATATATTTATAACAATTAATATCTCAAATTTCGTTTTATAATCAAAACTATTACAAAATGTATCTCATAAATAAACCGGCGATCATAAAATATGTTTCGTATTTTTTTTTCTTTTTTTTAACTTTTATCTTAAAATGAATGAATATCTTCAAGTGACGTACATCAATAACATCAACTTTTAATCATCGATTTTTTGCCTCAAAACTCATTTATTTATATTGTACAGGTATCGGTTTTCAGTCAAAATTTCGAATGTATAACTTAATATCATTTTTTGGTATATTTATAATCTACTTGTTTGGTGTTCACCTTACAGTGTTTTTTTTTAAATATTTATATGCTTATTTGTAATTATGACATCCACTAAAAATAATCATTGAATTCTCTTAACTAAGATCTATTCTATGGTTTTATTTGTATATATTTCGGATAAATATTTGCATGCAATATAAACTCAAAGTATAAAATAATACAGTGAAGAACTAAAATAGATCTTCATAATTATTTGTTAACTACAATATTAAACTTAAATCGGGAATATAATATTTAAGTAAGTACAAAATGTATATTATATGTAGGTAGGTAGGTAGGTAATAAAGGTATAGCAATAGACATAAAATTAATGTAAAATTTGAATAATTTAAAGAAAATCGCAGTAGCTGAAACAACGTATTTATATAATTTAATTACGAATAATAATTATTATAAAGCATTGTAAATACTAAAAATAATTATCTACTCGTGAGTCTAGAAAATAAGACAAGAAAGCCTAAAAATAATCAATCATATTTTGACGTTACTATCACGAAAACGCTACCGGATGTAGTGATTAAATAGAAACTAATAGCTTTGTTGCATGTTACCGTAACGCCACAGGATAAACAAAATTTCATTCCTGTGAAACAATGCTAATCTATTGAAATTTTTACATTACATTAATAATAATAATAATAATACGAGTAGCTAAAAATCAGTTGAACATAATAATAATGATGTATATAGAAACGGTATATTAGTTGTTCCAGCCTCACGAGTGTCTGTTATAATTAATGTTAACACATGGCAATTATCATTATAGCACATAAAATGAGTTTAGAATAACGCTTTACCATTTTCCAACTGTCCCTTGTTTCTCACTTGATCAAATAAAAATCACTACAAAATTATTTACAAATAATACAGGGCCGAACACATACATAAATGTTGGCTCATTAAAGTAAGTATAACTCAATTAATCGTCTTTTACGACACGCGTTGTATGGAAGCATTGGTGCTACCCTTACTCCTAACACCATACGGATAAAAAATACCCTTAAATTATAAAATAATATTATTCGCACGATTAAGAATTTATACAAGACACTACTTATTTAAATAATACGTAATTTAGCTGAAACATTTGTTTAGATATTTTTATCGTCTGATTGTGAAATGTTCTTAAAATTATTAAAATCGTAATTTTAAAGAGAACAATCACTCAAAGATACCTGGATATTATATGTAAGATATATAGATAGATATTATATGTAAAGTAGCACTGTGGCGCTAAATACACTCTAATATATAATTTGCAGTCACTTCATGAAACTATAATTAAATATTCATAATATTATTATTTATAGAGTTATTAAATAACTTCATACTAATATCACATTTAGACACGAGACTTCAAATATTTTTACATTATTAAATTGTGGACTATCATTAAAAATACCCGCACTACTGTCCGCATGGTCTGAAATTAAAATATATAATTTATTGTTTTATGTCATAACTAAATAGTTTATAAATTAATCTTGATAAGCAACTTTTTTATTGACTAACATTTGAATTCGTTTATCCCTGTTTTTTTCAACACATTTTTCTATATTTTTTAATTCAGGGTTATCAACTTCGTTAAATTATTAGCTCACTTCTGGTCAAAGAATCGATATTCTATCCAAATAAGGCCAATTGAAATGCTGAAATGTAAAACAGCACAGCACAAAATTAATACAGCGTTGTAGCCGCAGTATATATGTATATGTCGTGGCCATATCGTAAAATTGCCCACATCATGAAATACTCGAAAGTTTAATGAAATGGTCGCATTTCATGAAACGTTTCACTGTCCATTGGCCACATCATGATGTAGGGTCTATGTGACCGTGCAAAATTATTCAATAGACTATTATTGGCTATCCAAATATGACATCATGGAAACTGCGGATGAGGAATATACTATAATCAAGTTGACGAAAAATTATATAAAGTTAGGTTAGCTAACCTGACATATTTTGGATTTTTTTATATTCTAGAAAAAAAAAACCTAACCTAACATAACATATTCTGGATTTTTTATATTTAAGATAAAAAACCTAACCTAACCTAACATTTTCTGTATTTTTATTAGATATTTTATGGACATGTTTTATTTTATTTTATGAAAGACCACTCCGCTCTGTTAATAATCTATCCCTATCTACTCCTATTCATCGGTCTGGATTTTTGTCCGATTCATTTTCTGTCTGCTGTTCATCTCTGGAACATGTTACCTGAGTCTATCGATAAGGATCCTTCACGTGAATCATTTAAGAGACTAGTTAAAGAATTATTTTAAGCCAAAATGTAACCTAATACTTTGAACTCAATAATCTCAGTGAATTTGTGTTTTGATAATTGTCGTCAGTTTGTTAAGTATCATGTTTTTATGTATGTATGTATTGTTGTATATTTATATATATATATATATATATATATATATATATATATATATATATATATATATATATATATATATATATATATATATGTGTGTGTGTGTGTGTCTGTTTATGTGTGTTTACGTGTGTGTGTGTATATGTATGTATAATGATTCTTACTAATTTAACTTCCTTTTTTTTGCCTTTCAAAAATAATACAACAAAATAAATAAACGTTTGTTCTTCTACGTCCTAAGCTTGGCTGGTAGAGAATGCTTTAATCATTAAGCTCGCCTCTTGTAAAATTCAATATTGTGTTGTGCAATAAAGTTTAAATAAATAAACAAATAAATGGAGACCTTAGTTTCATGATATGGCAAATCGTGGATGACAAAATCGTAAAACCTTTACGATTCAATGATCTGTTCTAGTTGCCCACGTGATGAAATGCTGGTCGCATTTCATGATTCAATTCTTCATTAAATTCTTGAGCATTTTATGATGTGGACAATTCTACGATATGGCCACGACGTATAAATAATGAACTTATTGGGGTACACATGCAGTACGTACCTGTGTGAAAGTAGTTTTGAAAAGGTTTTATCTAAATGGATTGAACATGGAATGAAAGTTTGCGTAGAAGATCGGCAATTTTGAAACAATAGAAGTTAAAAACAACATAATTTATTATTTGGGCTTTTTATTCAACAACAATAAGTTATTTAAAGTTATTTCATCTATTTGTAGGCCAATCTACAGCTAACATTATGGAATGAGGTCCGGGTCTAGTACCTTAGCACACATTAAGCGTGATTACCATTGAAATTTCTAATTGTGTTTCTGTTTTGTGTGTTTTTAAACGATTCGTGAATTTCGAATAAGATTTTAAATTTCAAAACTAATCAATAAAAATATATAATAAAATACATGTTATAATTATGAACATTTATATGTGGTTTATCAACATTTTACTTAATTGTAAGCTTATACTGTAATTATTATCAACTACAGCTACTGCGATATTATTAATGTACAAGTTAAATAATTTATAATAATATTAATATCCTAATTTAAAAATATTAAAAAAAAATCAACACTTATCCTCGCGTCTTTTAAAATAAACTTTTATTTTAAAATGTATGACAAATATATAAATATATGTAGGGTTTTTTTGTCTTTTTGTTTTATTTTATAAAATCTACTTTATATTATATAAATGAATATTAAATGACAATACACAAATATTTTCATTTAAAATCAATCACATAAAAGTTAATTGATTAGAAGTTGAGCCGACATGTTTTCGCAGTGTGAACAATGTAGCCATGAAAAGACACGCGGCGTATCGCATGTACTACTGCATCTAGGTAATTTTTGGTGAGCCAGCAACAAGAACATTTTACTTGCAAAAGAAAGGCAATATGTAACTGAAAAGTATTTTATGAGTCTTAAAACGGATCCGAAGAAGAAAAAGTGTTTATATTTTGAACTAAATACTAAAAAATTGTCATCTAAAATTTAAATATATATTTTTTTCATTGTTGATATAATGTTTCTTATTGCTAACGAAAGAAGAGAAAAACGCTAATTTTATAACTGATAAGTAGTGACAAAGTAAAGTAACTATATTCAGCTGGTAGTTCAGTGAAGGCAAGGTAAGCATGCATTTTTAAAAGAATTTAAATTGATAGTATTTAATACTTTATTACACACAATAATGAAGTAACATTGTAAAATATTTACAGCAAATGTGCAATGGCGGCCTTATCACTAAAAGCGATTTCTTACAGGCAACCATGAGTAAAGGATTTCTGGACACAAAGCGGTTGATGCGTAAAGTACTAGTATCATACATACTAAGTTACATACATAAAATAGTAGTTTAATATAAATATATAATACATACACACACATACACATACATACATACATACATACATAAATACATACATACATACATACATACATACACATATTATACATACATACATACATAAATACATACATACATACATACATACATACATACATACATACATACATACATACATATATACATACACAATATAATAACCGTAAATTATTGACATACAGCGTTGAGTAGGCTATGCATTATGTGTTAGATAATGCTGTTTAACACGACGTTTAAATATATCAACCGATTCAGATCGTCTAATATCATCCGGTAGCGCATTCCAAAGTTTCACTGTCTTAACAGTGAAAGATTCACTGTAACATTTTGTTCGATTCAGAGGCAACTCGAGTAGATTGTTATTTCGGGACCGAAGGTGATGTGGGAGTAGGGAGTTTGAGCCCAAGAACCTAAATCGTTCCTTGAGATATAGAGGAGTAACAGGATTATAAAGGATATTATAAAGGAGAGAGAGAGAGTGTAAATGACGTCGCTGTCGTATTGTCAGCCACTCAAGTTGTGTTCGGTATTGCGTAATGTGATCATACTTTTTCAAGCCGAAAATGAATCGTATTATAAGATTCTGTAGGCGCTCAAGTTTATTGATCAGTTGCTGAGATAAGTCGAGGTAACAGGAATCAGCATAGTCGAGTATAGGCAGAAGAAGGGTGTGAGCCAGAGATATTTTAGTTTTTGTTGGCAGCAGATTTTTCCACCTTCTTAGTCCACCAATAGCACAAAAGATCTTACGGCTTAGTTCAGCAATGTGGGGCACCCAGGACAAAGTACTATCCATCAAGATACCCAAGTTCTTTACCGATCCACAATACTCCAGACAAACACCATCAAATAAAATTGAAGGAAGAAGAGGAAAGTCAATTTTGTGAAGTTGTTTTGAGTTACCGAAAATACATACTTGAGACTTACTAGGATTTATAGACAACCCAAACGATTTACTCCAGGTACTGATAACTGTTAGGTCGGAGTTTATATCGTCAATAGCCCGAGCAATATCGTCTACAGTTGCAGTCTTATAAATCTGTAAGTCATCAGCGTAGAGATGATAAGATGATGATAAGTGTTGAGTGAGAGTGTTGATGAAGATGGAGAAAAGCAAAGGAGAGAGCACTCCACCCTGCGGGACGCCAGCACAGATAGGAGAAACTGAAGATTGCTTCCCATCGAGACTAATAGATTGTCTGCGACCACATAAGTAGGAATGAAACCAGTCCGTAGCATTTGAGGAGATATTTATGGACTTGAGAACTGCTAAGAGTATATCGAAATCTACTGTGTTAAAAGCGTTAGAGAAGTCTAACAGAGCAAGGATTGTAATTTGCTGGTTGTCAATTCCGTACCTAATATCATCGCAGACCTTGTTGAGTGCCGTAACTGTACTGTGCCCGGGGCGGAAGCCAGACTGGAAAGGGGATAGGATATTGTTGCTGTGTAAATGTGAATATAGTTGTTTGTGTACAATGCGTTCAAGAACTTTAGATAGAAAAGGAAGTATTGAAATTGGTCGATAGTGTGAAAATGTTGTAGGTTTGGATATTTTCGGAATAGGAATGACTAATGCATGTCGCCACACATCAGGAAAAACGTTAGAAGAAAGAGAGAAGTTAAATATGTTAAATATGATAGTAGTTCATATTAATTGAAATATAGACAAATACAAAATACAATGACCCAATAACGAGTAACATCTTAATCTATTCTCTCTAATATATAATAAAATCTAAAATTATGCCGATTTTAATGATGTTACACTAATGTTGATATAATCTCTTCGAAGCCCTCAACAATATCAACCGACCTAAAAAGTCCGTACCTCTCCTATTTTCTATAATTCTGAAAATAATTGTTGACAATTTATTTTTAATTCCTGTAACAGATTACATTTCTGGCATCTTTAAGAATAATTCCTGGTACGAGATTATGCACGTTTAGAACGTTATTTAACGTTATTTATTTACATTAAACATGCTCTGAAGAGTTTTAAAAAAATGTATATTGTCATATAATAACCACTTTATAGATTGACATCTATAAATAAAAAGTAATTAGATTACTAACTTGATATATATATATTTTTTTTAATTGGCACATCGCCAATTAAATCTAAAGCATACAACGCGCGCAAAACATTACATTAAGGTAGTTTATAATTTATTAAATGAGCAAAGAAGGTATTTTTAAAGTATATTTATATTTTTACTTACTTAATCTAGAAATATAAGAGTTGGTAACGTTTTAAACTCTTCTCTAGTCTTTAAGTTTTTTTCATATTTTCATGATAATGCACAATGCACGATGGATACTGAGTAGTCGATGATCTGCGATTAAAAAAAAAGAAAAACAAAAAAAAACCAAAGATCTGAGTAGTTGTATGTTTTAAATTTTCTTTTTAAAGTACATAGTTTGAAACGTCACTAACACTTACCTATAGTTTTAATTATTATAATTACCTACGATTAATATTTAACCTATATTTATATTTTTTACAATAGTCACCTTGTTTTTTTTTAATTATTATTTGATTAGAATTATGCACGACCTAGGACCGGGTAGAAGGTAGAAGAGTGACCAAAAACGCCTATATTTCGGATTTTTTGAACCCATATTTGATTTTTAAAGGGGATTCGTTTACTTATTTATTGTTTTCATGATCGTAATCGAATCGATATAAGACGAGATAAATTCATTATTTCATGTATTTCAGCTAATACAAATATTAAATACATGCTCAGTAAGAAGTAGCGTTCCTCATAAATTTCAGTATTGTAATCAGTACTATATCTGATGAAATATTCTACATTTACCCAATTACACTTGTAAACATAGTTTTTCAAAAAATTAACTATTACAATTCAGAAAGACGAATATGAAATCAAAATGTATAAATATTTAACAGATCAAACTTTTTTTAGAATAAATACTTTTATTTGGTTTAGTTAACTTAATGTCTAGTTAAAATTGAATTTATTACCAGTGACATAACCAAACTTAATCATTCTCAGATATATAAACATAATTTTTTATTTCAAAGCGTATTAGAAAAACGTCACAACGTATCTAATATTATAGCGAAAAAAAAAAGAACATTACTGTTTCCACACTTCTCTTCTTTGTAAAATCTTGTGATAGATTTGAAAAGAACGAAATATGTTACATAGAAAATTATTCACTTTATTTTTTTAGCATTTTGTATAAAATAAAATATATGACTAGAGTGTTGGGTGCATAAGCTAGCAATAAATTAATAAGTTCCCCTCAAAACAAACTTGGAAACAGAGAATAATTTCTATCTAAAATTTAGTATAAGTACATTAATTAAAGTTACTTTAAAAGAAATCGATTAGGTCCCAAAAAATAAACGCTAGTGTCACTCTTTAAGATAATAATGTATAACAAGGTATTTATCAAATTATTCAATATTCACGAAAAACCCAACATTAAAAGTGATGTTTTGTTTTGTAATAATATATAATTATTTAGAGATTAAAACCGAATTAAATGAAATTCTTGTAACATGTTAATTGCATTATTTATTTAAGATATCTCTATATCTAGATATACACCTCTTAGATACGAATATTCGATAGATTGCGTTGAAGACGTTTAATTGTTTTTAATTAATAAAAGCTCGTTTTGTTTTTAATTTGTTTCTACTCCAATGCTTTAAGTCCTCTATAAAAGATTCTGAAACAGCTTATTGCTAACATTAAAACACCCAATGTTCTAATAACCATTATATCATCCGAACGGATGATATAATGTTGTACTGAATTTCATAATAACACTCCTTTGTATTTTTTTTTCGATCCCTACTGCGCAAAGGGTATCAACAGATAGCCACATTCTTACTGCTCGATGCGTGGTATCTGTATAAATTACAAAAAAAAAAAAAACATCAATATGAATTTAAAAAAAAAAAACATTGTCGTTCACGCGCGTTTCACTACTAGAACGCTGCGCGCCGTAAAAAAAAATGAAATTTAGACTAGTCTGTATGGATTACGGTCCTTTGCCTTTCCCTATTGGGGATAAATTTTAAAACAACAACAACGTAAAAAAAATAGGTTATTCAAATCCCCGCCATTTTTCTTCGATATTTTTATTGTTTTGTTTGGACTTAAAGCATGGGAGTAGATAAGTTCTTGTATTCAACTGTTGATAATTAGGTATTAAAGCTCTCATGTGATACTATTAACACACTAGACTTCGCCTCGAGATAAAAATAATAATAATAACACATTCTGGTTTTAATACCTCTTATTATACAACAGTTGCATAAATAACTATAACAGTTTTAGAGTAGCATATGATGTACATATACTTATATTTTTTAATATGTTTCAGTAACCTAACAAATGAAACACCCGTGTAAATTTTATTTACTTTATATGGATGGATAAAATAAGTATAAACTGTAAATAATATAATAATAAAAATATCAAAATGTTACGAATTCTTATGTCGACAAGCAAAAGTAAAAAAATAGAATAACTCTATAAACAAATTTAGTAAAAAAAAGTAGACACATTTAAAGTAAAAAATATATTTATATATATTTTTCTTCTCAGTAGTGAAAATTTAGTACACACAGATGGTAAATAACAATATAGTCTGTAAGTTAAAGGATACGATACCATCAACAGGAGATAACTGTAATGCACCTTCAAAATGTTTTCTTCTTTCGCATAAATAATATATACACGAATATCGAATTCATGGATGTGCATTGTAAATGAATTTAAAATAATTTTGGCTCGAAAGTCCATTTCCATATTCTGGATATGGACATATAATTTTTGATCGCCCCCAGGAACCATTTTGCTTTCTAATACAATATAGTCTTGTCCTTGAGATTATAATTATCGAATGTCTAAGTTTGATTACATTTTAAAATAAATATTAAAGAATGATACGTTCAAAACAATGACATTAAAATTTTAAATTACTAAATACTTATAAATAAATATATTTAACACACACACACACGGTCGTCTGTCCCTAAAGTAGGCAACTGATTACTTTGTTTTAGGTAATAGCCGCCTGATATACATTATTTTTTATTACATACCCAGACTCGGGGCGGGAATCGAACCCTGGAGCAGAAAACAGGGTCACTACCATCTATGCCAACGGATCAATTTATTATAATTTTATAATGAAACGTACTAATCATTAATCATATGCATATATTTATTTTATATATTATATACAGTTTATTATAAGCTAACTTACTTGTGATTAATCATAAAAAAGTTAATAATATTTCTATTATTTAATACTTTTAACTACTTCGAAATTATGTTTAAATACCGAGCAATACTATCGAAATTCGTGATACCTGAACTGACTACATTTACAAATATCAATAATGTCCTGTACTTTGGTTTCAGGTGACTATATAATATTATAATACGTAATCTATAAAATTCTAATTGTAGAAAAATATTTCTCAGTAATTTCGAAGTCTATGTCGTATTCGTATATTATTAAACAATAGTAATTATTCTTACCATGATATTATTAAACATTTAAAGTCCACTGTCTTACACTAAATCATCTTCGTATCATATAGCATCGCTTGAGATACGCGGCAAATTCGTAGAAAGGTGTCGAAGCTGGGCAGACTGGTGGGTAGCAGAGCCGGATTGATGTGAGGGGCTGAAAGGCACTCGACGAAAATGCCTGGGCACCAGTGGTGTGGGAGCGCGATGTTAGCTACCCTTAGTCATCAAATGCACGGGTGCGTGGATCGTCGCCACACTACCCAGATCGGTCCGACCTAAAAGCTCTTCGGGATGTTCGTGCTCGTGCTCCCGCCTCTTCTCTTCATTCGTATAGTAATGTGCCGCGCGACGTCGTGAACAACACAACGCGGTAGTCACTGCTGCAAGAATTGCGACACATAGTAACATTAGGCCAGCTATAACACTCATTTGTGCTTCATGGGTCGTCGCACATAATTCTAAGCTATCCAGGTTCAGATCTCCAAAAAACACGCCACGAAGTCGTAAAGGCGAGTGGCACTTTAGCTGACGGATAGTCATATTGAGAACAGTGGTTGTCATGTACACTAACATAGCTTCCGCCGAACACTGATCACATCTCCAGTGATTCTTCGACAAGTTCACAGAAGCTATTGCTTCTAATCTCTGTAAATCTTCTTCGTTCAACGTATAAAGTCTGTTTCTAGATATGTCAAGATGTTGTAAGAATTTTGTTTTCGTTAGAAGTTTGTAAGGAAAAGTTAACATTTTATTCCAGGATATATCTAACGATACTAGATGTTCGTTATATGTAAAAAAATTTACTGGTATCTCATTTAACGATAAATTTGCTAATCCAACTTCATGTATTTCAGGTAAAACTTGTAACACTATAGATATTTCATTAAGTGGTAAGTTGTTTCCACTAAAATTAATGGTTTTCAATGAGTTAACAACAGGAGCAAACGTTTGCAAGTGGAATCTGTCGATTTTATTGTGGCTAATATCCAGATGCACTAGCGATGTTAAATTAGTGAGCGAAGCGGGCGCCAGTAAGGCTAGACGGTTGCGTGCTAATGAAAGCACTCGCAATTCCCGATTTCTCCCAAACATATTGTCGACAACCACTGATAACTGATTTCCATCCAATTTAAGGATTTTTAATTTCTTTAAACTTATAAATTCATCAGATGTTAAATATTTAAATTGATTTTCACCCAAATCTAATTCCTCCAAATGCGGTACTAAATGATAAATCTGAGTGTTAACTCTTTGCAATAAGCAACGACGGCATTTAAAATTTTGTAGTTGTTGAATATCTTTAAAGACCTCGGGGTTAAGATCTACTAAAGGATTATAACTCAAATCCAAAAAGAAGAGCTTTGTTAACATACGAAACAGTCTTGGTACCAAAGCAGAAATTTGATTGTGCGGCAGGCTAAGAATTTTCAAAGCAGTCAAATGTCGAAATGTTTCACTTGGCATTTGTTCAATATTGTTGAAGTCAAGATAAAGCTCTGTGAGGTTTATGAGACCACGAAAATTGTCGGCTCCGATACTTGTTAGGTTGTTGTGCGTAAGATTAACCAGTCTCAAATTTTGTAGACCCCAGAAGGAGTACTGTCCGATAGAAGGTACGTTTGAATTAACAATGTGTAGTTCACGTAGATTGACAAAAGGTGTCGGCTGGGTAAATATCGGTCCAATAGTGAGATAGTTAGGTCGTCCAGGGGGGGCGGATATAATAACAATTTCCGCTTTGTGATCTAAAAAATCGACAGGGATTGATTGCATGTCACCCTGCGTACATTCTACACGTAGTGCGTTCTCTTCCTCAAGGTTGATAGTGGAGCGACACGTGCACTCGCTCGGACAAGAGATGTCGACTCCGTCGCAGGCTCTCATCAATATAATAACCCATATCCACACCGTCACTATTTTTTGTTTGATAAACCTGAAATCAAAAAATATATATTAATTAATCGCAACAATGTATATATTTAAAGAAGTCAGAAGCTTATCTTAAATTAAAAAAAGAAAGAAATCACTTTATAAAGACAATTTATATAAAAAATAATGGAACAGTAATAAAATTCATCCACACTTTAGGTCAAAAACTTGAAAACTGAGAGCTCTTTTATAGCACCATTGATAGCACCTACTGGAAACCTTTCAGGAGAATTAGTTGTAATTGTCATTATTTATTTATATGTTTTAGTTAATAGCAGAAGCCCGCCTGATCTTACAAGACACGAGTGCAGTAAATGTCATAGGACTGTTCGGTTTTATAATTGCGCTTAATTTTATATTTCAGATAAGTAATATTTTTTATGGTGGGGAGTGTGTTTTTTATACGAAGAATTATCACATTTGCCGTATTTATTTGCTTGAAATTAAAAGCAAGCAATATGACATTTGTGGTACGTAGAATCTATCTTCCACAAAACCACTATCTGAAAAGTTTGGGATATGAAAATATGTCAGTTCTTTTTTATAATTACTTTATTAAGTATCGATAATATGGTATTGTTAAAAATGATAGATAAATCTGTCTTTTGAAAGTTGCTCGTGGAATATAGATTAGTACATATTAGGCGACAATGCTGATCTGCCGTCAAAGATATTGCGTTAATATAATGGATTGTTTGAGTGCAAGGGGCCATTTAATACGCACTGCATCATAAAAATATCGGGTCAGCTTATTGTTGGTTTAATCCTCGCCTTAGAACGAATTTGAAAATTGAAGGTTAGCGATAAAAGTGACGTTGCGAGTTTCACCCAACCCTACTTTATTAAGCTTTGCCTCACAGAGGTAAACGGTCTACGTTTGATCGAAATTCATTGTTACACGTAAATTGCGAAGCTACCCGAATAGTAAGTAGTTTTTTCTATGTTTGAGTATATTCTTGTGATTATCACTCTAAAACTCTTTCTTTACACTTTGAGGCAATTTAAAATAACAAAAACAGCTATTTCCTATTAATTTTCTTTTCACGACTTCAGTGTCACAGAATTCGTATTATTCGAAGACCTTACTTTATTTCCATAAAAATACTGCACTGCTCTGAACACTAATATTTTTATTACACAAATTACCCTTTTAAGTATCAACAACGATTAGGAATGTAAATGCCGCTAAAAACTGTAGGTCCGAATGCCATTTATCACGAGGAATTAACGCGTTCAACAGAAAAAAAACTTGCCTAAGCCTTCGCAAACTAAAACGAGATTAGGTTCTGAAATATGCTGCTCGCTTTGTCTGCCGAATTCAAACTCTCTGAAAAATAACTCAGAGATAACAAAAGGAATTTTGACGGAGGGAACACCAGATTATCCATTTCGCAAAAGGATATTTTTATAATTTCATTTACAACGCCTTATGAAAAAATTTCATTTACGAACGTCGCGATTTTTCTTTGCAATTTATTAACCGACTTACAAAATGGTCGCTTTGCTATTTTCACACAGCTTTTAAGTTTTGTCACAAAATAAACGACAAATTAATTATTATAATATGATTTGTTAAGATTTGTGATGTCGATAGAAATAATAATGACCCACATAAATTTTTGCAACAAATTATTACAAGGAAAAGCATTAATGTTTATTTAAGTCACAATATCATATATTTGATATATAGAAATCGTAGCTATTAAATTTGAATAAACGCTTACGACAATATTTGCATATTTTAATAGGCAAAATGGTTCATTATGTAATCGGTGCTATGTATCAGACTCCGTCGGACCCAAACCAATATTATTTAATAGAGGAATACATTCACGAATATAATATTATATAATATGCCTTTTGTAATAAAATTGATTTTTTATAATCATCGTTTTAGAAGTGAAGAGAAAATCCTATTCAAGTTTACATACCAGCCATCCATTAAAAACTTTTAACGACAAGAGGTAACCATTTTTAGTGTAAAAAAAAAGACTAAATTAAAACCTAAAAATAATCTCATTTATAAAGCCTAGATACATAATATGTATTATATTCAATAAAGAGTAAAGGCACGCAAAATATTTAAATTTAAAATTTATAATAACATGAAAGTACGTTGTTAAAGATTTATTTATTTTATTAGACATTTTAGAAGTAAGAAATACCAATGGACCAAATGATTATAATCGATTAATAAAACAGTAAAACGGAATATTCTTATTTGTTAAAATTAAAACAATATATGTTATGTTAAAAGTAAACGAAAAACAACAAGTTTAATTAAAAGTCTAAATCGGATTTTATCGCGTTTAAATGCGATTTAGACTTTTAATTAAATGAGTAAAATTCGCGTAAATATAAGAGAACAGAAAAACAACAAGGCTTAAAACAGATACAATAAAAATAATACACACATTATAATAGTGCAATGACAGATTTTTTTCATGTTACCGTGTTTATCCATATATATATATATATATATATATATATATATATATATATATATATATATATATATATATATATATATATATATATATATATAAGTTCAAAAACGTGACAACATTTAACAGCAATAAGCATTATTAGAAACCCAAACATGTTAACCATCTTATACAATTTTATTAGTAGCGTAATACATTCCAAACTATACTTTCAAAATCAGTACAGGTACAAGTTTAAATTCCATTCGTATTGGAAGTTGTAAACGATTATCGAAAAAAAAATTCGTACTTAATCTAACGTGAAATCTAACGTAACGGGAGTCTTATCAATTTTTTTTTTCCTACCATTCATCTATCTGCAGCAAAAATCAAACAGAACGACCGCAGTATTCAAAACGAAATCGTATAAATTATAGATTATTCGAGCATACTTTCTACTTAATCTAAGAAATTCATAATTTTCTTGTCAAATAATTTTATACTTTACGTCTTTCATAACTAATTTATATAAATTTCCCAGAAAAGATCCTAAATAATTTACTTAAAATCAGTAAAAGTAAAGCGGGCGTAAAGTGGCATGAAAAGGAGGTAAAATTAAAGTCCTTATTTCAGTAAACTTAATTATTATGTTAAAATAATCCTCGAATTAATGAAAGTACTAAAATAGTGTATTTTAACAACACATTCACAATTAATTTAAAAAAAGTTAAATTCACGGCGGATTTATTTTGATCTCTATTAGCTCCGTTAAGTTAAAATGCCATCAAAAACATAACTTGTAAAAAATCCAAGTCTCGCAACTCAGTTCTTCTACCGTAAAAAGTTGTGAGATCCATGTATTACCAAGTCGGCTAATTTCTTCAATCCCTACTTAAGGGTTCTTCTGTCTTAAGCTATTACGTAATTAGCTAACCTAAAAACATAATATAGTGACCATATCAATATTAAAAATCTTTTATGTTTTAAATAGATAGATTGACTTGGCAATCGCATGAAAACACAATGTATCTCACTAAAAGTCAAGACGATTCAAACGAGCCTGAACTTGATGTGGTTGTGTCGTTTCATTACAAAGTTCCTATGACCACATTCCAGCTCCATCACCAGACCCTGGTTAACATTGAAAGATAAACTCCTCGTCAAGACGATTCAAAAGAGCCTGAACTCGATGTGGTTGTGTCGTTTCATTGCGAAGTTCATATGGCCACCTTCCAGCTCCATCATCAGACCCTGGTTACCATCTTGCACTGAAGTACTCGTCAAGACGAATCAAACGAGCCCATACTGGATGGATTTATGTCATTTAATTAATGAGTTTCTATGGCCATCTTCCAGCTCCATCATCAGACCCTGGTTACTATATAGCACCAAACTACTCGTCAAGACGCATCAAACGAGCCTATATTCGATGTGATTATGTCGTTTAGTTACTGAGTTCCTATGGCCATCTTCCAGCTCCATCATCGGACCCTGGTTTTCATTGAAAGGCAAACTACTCTTCAAGACGATTCAAACGAGCCCAAACTCGGTGAGGTTTTGTCGTTTCATTGCGAAGCATCTATGGCCACCTTCCAGTTCCATTATCAGGTCGGACCCTGGTAACCACCTAAAAACAAAGTACTCGTCAAGACGAATTAAACAAGCGGAAACTTGATGGGGTTGCGTCATTTAATTACAGAGTTCCTATGACCAGATTCCAGATCCATCACCAGACTCTGGTTACTTTTGAAAGGCAAACTACCCGTCAAGACGATTGACACGAACCCGAATTCGATGATGTTGTGTCGTTTTATTGAGAAATTGCAATGGCCACCTTCCAGCTCCATCATCAAATCAGACCCTAGTAACCCTCTAAAAATACATTACTTCTCAAGACGAATTAAAAGAGCTGAAAATCGTTGCGGTTACGTCGTTTCATTACAGAGTTCTTATGACCACCTTCCAGCTCCATTGATAATGGTCAGACCCTGGTAAACATTTAAAAACAAAGTACTCGTCAAGACGAATTAAACAAGCCGAAAGTCGTTGGGATTGCGTCTTTTCATTACAGAGTTCCTATGACCACATTCCAGCTCCATCACCAGACCTTAGTTAACATTGAAATACAAACTTCTCCTCAAGACGATTTAAACGACCCAGAACGCAATTCGGTTGTGTTTGTCGTTTCATTGCGAAGTTTCTATGACCACCTCCCAGCTCCATTATCAGGTCAGACCCTGGTAACCATCTAAAAACAAACTACTCGTCAAGACAAATCAAACGTGCCGAAACTCGATGGGGTTGCGTCGTTTCATTACGGAGTTCCTATGACCATATTCCAGCTACATCACCAGACCCTAGTTTACATTGAATGACAAACTACTCGTCAAGACGATTCAAACGAGCCCGAACTCGATGTGGTTGTGTCGTTTCATTGCGAAGTTCTTATGGCCACTTTCCAGCTCCATTATCAGGTCAGACCCTGGTAACCATTTAAAAAAAAGTACTCGTCAAGACGAATCAAACGAGCCGAAACTAGATGGGGTTGCCTCGTTTCATTACAGAGCTCCTATGACCACATTCCAGCTCCATCACCAGACCCTAATTAACATTGAAAGACAAACGACTCGTCAAGATGATTCAAACGAACCCGAACTCGATGAGGTTGTGTCGTTTCATTGCGAAGTTCCTATGGCCACCTTCCAGCTCCATCATCCGATCAGACCCCGGTAACCATTTAAAAATAAAAGTAGTCGTCAAGACGAATCAAACGAGCCGAAACTCGTTGAGGTTGCGTTGTTTTATTACATAGCATTGCATTATCACACGGTTATTATTATTATTTTGGATCAAATTTAATTTGCAAGATTTGATGACAAACATCGGGACAGGTGAAACTAAATAAAATCTTGTTGAGCTGACACATCAGACCAATGAAGTAAGTTAGTGTAATTGCGCGGCGCCTACTAGTTAACTTCATGTTGTCGGTTTTATTATTTTTGTCACTGTGTGCGCGCGTATCGTAAAAATTTACTCTCATCAAGAAGTATAACTTCAAAATACAAAAGTTATTTTGAGTAGTACTTATTGATGTGAAACATCTATAGCCGCACGTAAAACCGATTTCTGGCGTGGCGACGCATGCCGTGGCGACGCGTCGCCACGCTATACGATGGTATATATATACAGTCTATATGCAGTAGTGTGTGCGGTGTGGCGACGCGTCGCCATGCGCAATCGATCGAAGTCACTGATTAAACGAATTAAGTAGTCACGATTTGAAATAAATTCGTAAATTTTTGTATTTAATTAAAATAAATGTTTATTCAATAAATAGTCATCGTTATCTGGAAAAAAATCGTAATATTTTATTTTATCATTATGACATATTTAGTTCCTATCACAATATGTTCTTTTCTGCATATTACTTTTACAAAATAATGTCAATGTTTCACATCTGCCAGGCGTCCCGTGACGGCTCACATGTATTTTTTATTAGTACTTATTACTTCTTTTTTTTTTTTTTTCAATTTTGTCTACTTTAATTCTTTTCGAGATTTTGGTACAATTTCATAAGACATGTACCATTCATGCTTTTTCATTCCGTTGACCATTTTAAAAGTTATTTACTTTTATTTACATTGATTCATCCACTGCATATGTAACTTTGTAATCCTATATATTTATATGAGATTACAAAGTTATTTATGCAGTTGGTGTATCTAGAAAACTGGACCGAAATTGCACAATATTTGAATTTTTCCTTGGTTTATATACTAAACACTAACGGTATTCTAAATTTGAAGCTTCTATGTCTGCTAGAAGTGCCTTAGAGTTTTGATGATCGGTCAGTCAGTGAGTGACAAAATTAGAAACTTTGACTACTTACAATTCTTAAACTACTGGTTCAAATTGAATGAAATTTGAAATATACCGTGTTTATACAATGCCTGCTTGGGTATTGAAAATTCAGACTTCTAGTTTTATCCGCAACGAAGTTATAGGGGGTCGAAAATGGCCTGAGTTGCTTCGAGAAAAGGATAGTACGGCCGTGCCACTTTTTTTTTTGCTCGACTTGGCGGAGGCACTGCCGTGCCTCCAGATAAGTGGATATTACTATTGTTTTACTAGGGTGCTGCTTAGTAGAAAAATTTAAAGGTTTATATGGTTTTGGGAGTTTAGTAAAATAGTGCTAACAAAATCATATTATATTTATAACTTGATCGAAAATACTATAAAGTATCCCTCGACTTTTTGTAACTGATTTTACCTGTAATTTGACGGGTAACTTAGACTTCGAAAAAAATCTTTAAGACTTATAAAATTATTACGCCATGTTTAACTAAACCTTATTAACATTTAAAATAATTACATGGACATAGGTTGTGGCTACATTAGGGCCGAAACACATAACCGCGTTGCGACGCCGCAACGCTAAAATCGGCGGTGGCGTCACCGCCGATTTTAGCTGCGCGGCACCGCAAATTCCGACGTTATGACGTCATACTTGTTGACAATGATTTATTGACATTTTGTGTCTATTTTTATATTTTTATTTTTTTTTTGTCTCTATTAGACATGGGTAACTCAATGAATTTGTATGAACCGCAGATAAGCTCATGAGCCATATGCTTGAACCGGAGCTGTGAACCGGCTCACAGTTCAGCTCAATTGTTGTTGTTGTTACTTTTAACTATTAGATTTACAGCTAATTTAAGACTCGGTTCAAACAAGTGACATGTATGATGTACCTAAATTATAAATATGTAAATTAATTTTATGCTAATTTCATGCATATGATAAATGCTAAAGTGAGTTTCTTTTGCATATTTTATAGTATGAGTATGAATTCATCGATATCACGATAAACCTTTTGATAGAATCTATGTGCAGAATTGACCCCATTTCAGTTTTATTATAGGCATAGATTATACTTGATGTTGTCGAACTATATTAAAGTTAAAATGCTGCTGCTCGCTTTGTCTGCCGAATTCAAACTCTCTGAAAAATAACTCAGAGATAACAAAAGGAATTTTGACGGAGGGAACACCAGATTATCCATTTCGCAAAAGGATATTTTTATAATTTCATTTACAACGCCTTATGAAAAAATTTCATTTACGAACGTCGCGATTTTTCTTTGCAATTTATTAACCGACTTACAAAATGGTCGCTTTGCTATTTTCACACAGCTTTTAAGTTTTGTCACAAAATAAACGACAAATTAATTATTATAATATGATTTGTTAAGATTTGTGATGTCGATAGAAATAATAATGACCCACATAAATTTTTGCAACAAATTATTACAAGGAAAAGCATTAATGTTTATTTAAGTCACAATATCATATATTTGATATATAGAAATCGTAGCTATTAAATTTGAATAAACGCTTACGACAATATTTGCATATTTTAATAGGCAAAATGGTTCATTATGTAATCGGTGCTATGTATCAGACTCCGTCGGACCCAAACCAATATTATTTAATAGAGGAATACATTCACGAATATAATATTATATAATATGCCTTTTGTAATAAAATTGATTTTTTATAATCATCGTTTTAGAAGTGAAGAGAAAATCCTATTCAAGTTTACATACCAGCCATCCATTAAAAACTTTTAACGACAAGAGGTAACCATTTTTAGTGTAAAAAAAAAGACTAAATTAAAACCTAAAAATAATCTCATTTATAAAGCCTAGATACATAATATGTATTATATTCAATAAAGAGTAAAGGCACGCAAAATATTTAAATTTAAAATTTATAATAACATGAAAGTACGTTGTTAAAGATTTATTTATTTTATTAGACATTTTAGAAGTAAGAAATACCAATGGACCAAATGATTATAATCGATTAATAAAACAGTAAAACGGAATATTCTTATTTGTTAAAATTAAAACAATATATGTTATGTTAAAAGTAAACGAAAAACAACAAGTTTAATTAAAAGTCTAAATCGGATTTTATCGCGTTTAAATGCGATTTAGACTTTTAATTAAATGAGTAAAATTCGCGTAAATATAAGAGAACAGAAAAACAACAAGGCTTAAAACAGATACAATAAAAATAATACACACATTATAATAGTGCAATGACAGATTTTTTTCATGTTACCGTGTTTATCCATATATATATTTATATATATATATATATATATATATATATATATATATATATATATATAAGTTCAAAAACGTGACAACATTTAACAGCAATAAGCATTATTAGAAACCCAAACATGTTAACCATCTTATACAATTTTATTAGTAGCGTAATACATTCCAAACTATACTTTCAAAATCAGTACAGGTACAAGTTTAAATTCCATTCGTATTGGAAGTTGTAAACGATTATCGAAAAAAAAATTCGTACTTAATCTAACGTGAAATCTAACGTAACGGGAGTCTTATCAATTTTTTTTTTCCTACCATTCATCTATCTGCAGCAAAAATCAAACAGAACGACCGCAGTATTCAAAACGAAATCGTATAAATTATAGATTATTCGAGCATACTTTCTACTTAATCTAAGAAATTCATAATTTTCTTGTCAAATAATTTTATACTTTACGTCTTTCATAACTAATTTATATAAATTTCCCAGAAAAGATCCTAAATAATTTACTTAAAATCAGTAAAAGTAAAGCGGGCGTAAAGTGGCATGAAAAGGAGGTAAAATTAAAGTCCTTATTTCAGTAAACTTAATTATTATGTTAAAATAATCCTCGAATTAATGAAAGTACTAAAATAGTGTATTTTAACAACACATTCACAATTAATTTAAAAAAAGTTAAATTCACGGCGGATTTATTTTGATCTCTATTAGCTCCGTTAAGTTAAAATGCCATCAAAAACATAACTTGTAAAAAATCCAAGTCTCGCAACTCAGTTCTTCTACCGTAAAAAGTTGTGAGATCCATGTATTACCAAGTCGGCTAATTTCTTCAATCCCTACTTAAGGGTTCTTCTGTCTTAAGCTATTACGTAATTAGCTAACCTAAAAACATAATATAGTGACCATATCAATATTAAAAATCTTTTATGTTTTAAATAGATAGATTGACTTGGCAATCGCATGAAAACACAATGTATCTCACTAAAAGTCAAGACGATTCAAACGAGCCTGAACTTGATGTGGTTGTGTCGTTTCATTACAAAGTTCCTATGACCACATTCCAGCTCCATCACCAGACCCTGGTTAACATTGAAAGATAAACTCCTCGTCAAGACGATTCAAAAGAGCCTGAACTCGATGTGGTTGTGTCGTTTCATTGCGAAGTTCATATGGCCACCTTCCAGCTCCATCATCAGACCCTGGTTACCATCTTGCACTGAAGTACTCGTCAAGACGAATCAAACGAGCCCATACTGGATGGATTTATGTCATTTAATTAATGAGTTTCTATGGCCATCTTCCAGCTCCATCATCAGACCCTGGTTACTATATAGCACCAAACTACTCGTCAAGACGCATCAAACGAGCCTATATTCGATGTGATTATGTCGTTTAGTTACTGAGTTCCTATGGCCATCTTCCAGCTCCATCATCGGACCCTGGTTTTCATTGAAAGGCAAACTACTCTTCAAGACGATTCAAACGAGCCCAAACTCGGTGAGGTTTTGTCGTTTCATTGCGAAGCATCTATGGCCACCTTCCAGTTCCATTATCAGGTCGGACCCTGGTAACCACCTAAAAACAAAGTACTCGTCAAGACGAATTAAACAAGCGGAAACTTGATGGGGTTGCGTCATTTAATTACAGAGTTCCTATGACCAGATTCCAGATCCATCACCAGACTCTGGTTACTTTTGAAAGGCAAACTACCCGTCAAGACGATTGACACGAACCCGAATTCGATGATGTTGTGTCGTTTTATTGAGAAATTGCAATGGCCACCTTCCAGCTCCATCATCAAATCAGACCCTAGTAACCCTCTAAAAATACATTACTTCTCAAGACGAATTAAAAGAGCTGAAAATCGTTGCGGTTACGTCGTTTCATTACAGAGTTCTTATGACCACCTTCCAGCTCCATTGATAATGGTCAGACCCTGGTAAACATTTAAAAACAAAGTACTCGTCAAGACGAATTAAACAAGCCGAAAGTCGTTGGGATTGCGTCTTTTCATTACAGAGTTCCTATGACCACATTCCAGCTCCATCACCAGACCTTAGTTAACATTGAAATACAAACTTCTCCTCAAGACGATTTAAACGACCCAGAACGCAATTCGGTTGTGTTTGTCGTTTCATTGCGAAGTTTCTATGACCACCTCCCAGCTCCATTATCAGGTCAGACCCTGGTAACCATCTAAAAACAAACTACTCGTCAAGACAAATCAAACGTGCCGAAACTCGATGGGGTTGCGTCGTTTCATTACGGAGTTCCTATGACCATATTCCAGCTACATCACCAGACCCTAGTTTACATTGAATGACAAACTACTCGTCAAGACGATTCAAACGAGCCCGAACTCGATGTGGTTGTGTCGTTTCATTGCGAAGTTCTTATGGCCACTTTCCAGCTCCATTATCAGGTCAGACCCTGGTAACCATTTAAAAAAAAGTACTCGTCAAGACGAATCAAACGAGCCGAAACTAGATGGGGTTGCCTCGTTTCATTACAGAGCTCCTATGACCACATTCCAGCTCCATCACCAGACCCTAATTAACATTGAAAGACAAACGACTCGTCAAGATGATTCAAACGAACCCGAACTCGATGAGGTTGTGTCGTTTCATTGCGAAGTTCCTATGGCCACCTTCCAGCTCCATCATCCGATCAGACCCCGGTAACCATTTAAAAATAAAAGTAGTCGTCAAGACGAATCAAACGAGCCGAAACTCGTTGAGGTTGCGTTGTTTTATTACATAGCATTGCATTATCACACGGTTATTATTATTATTTTGGATCAAATTTAATTTGCAAGATTTGATGACAAACATCGGGACAGGTGAAACTAAATAAAATCTTGTTGAGCTGACACATCAGACCAATGAAGTAAGTTAGTGTAATTGCGCGGCGCCTACTAGTTAACTTCATGTTGTCGGTTTTATTATTTTTGTCACTGTGTGCGCGCGTATCGTAAAAATTTACTCTCATCAAGAAGTATAACTTCAAAATACAAAAGTTATTTTGAGTAGTACTTATTGATGTGAAACATCTATAGCCGCACGTAAAACCGATTTCTGGCGTGGCGACGCATGCCGTGGCGACGCGTCGCCACGCTATACGATGGTATATATATACAGTCTATATGCAGTAGTGTGTGCGGTGTGGCGACGCGTCGCCATGCGCAATCGATCGAAGTCACTGATTAAACGAATTAAGTAGTCACGATTTGAAATAAATTCGTAAATTTTTGTATTTAATTAAAATAAATGTTTATTCAATAAATAGTCATCGTTATCTGGAAAAAAATCGTAATATTTTATTTTATCATTATGACATATTTAGTTCCTATCACAATATGTTCTTTTCTGCATATTACTTTTACAAAATAATGTCAATGTTTCACATCTGCCAGGCGTCCCGTGACGGCTCACATGTATTTTTTATTAGTACTTATTACTTCTTTTTTTTTTTTTTTCAATTTTGTCTACTTTAATTCTTTTCGAGATTTTGGTACAATTTCATAAGACATGTACCATTCATGCTTTTTCATTCCGTTGACCATTTTAAAAGTTATTTACTTTTATTTACATTGATTCATCCACTGCATATGTAACTTTGTAATCCTATATATTTATATGAGATTACAAAGTTATTTATGCAGTTGGTGTATCTAGAAAACTGGACCGAAATTGCACAATATTTGAATTTTTCCTTGGTTTATATACTAAACACTAACGGTATTCTAAATTTGAAGCTTCTATGTCTGCTAGAAGTGCCTTAGAGTTTTGATGATCGGTCAGTCAGTGAGTGACAAAATTAGAAACTTTGACTACTTACAATTCTTAAACTACTGGTTCAAATTGAATGAAATTTGAAATATACCGTGTTTATACAATGCCTGCTTGGGTATTGAAAATTCAGACTTCTAGTTTTATCCGCAACGAAGTTATAGGGGGTCGAAAATGGCCTGAGTTGCTTCGAGAAAAGGATAGTACGGCCGTGCCACTTTTTTTTTTGCTCGACTTGGCGGAGGCACTGCCGTGCCTCCAGATAAGTGGATATTACTATTGTTTTACTAGGGTGCTGCTTAGTAGAAAAATTTAAAGGTTTATATGGTTTTGGGAGTTTAGTAAAATAGTGCTAACAAAATCATATTATATTTATAACTTGATCGAAAATACTATAAAGTATCCCTCGACTTTTTGTAACTGATTTTACCTGTAATTTGACGGGTAACTTAGACTTCGAAAAAAATCTTTAAGACTTATAAAATTATTACGCCATGTTTAACTAAACCTTATTAACATTTAAAATAATTACATGGACATAGGTTGTGGCTACATTAGGGCCGAAACACATAACCGCGTTGCGACGCCGCAACGCTAAAATCGGCGGTGGCGTCACCGCCGATTTTAGCTGCGCGGCACCGCAAATTCCGACGTTATGACGTCATACTTGTTGACAATGATTTATTGACATTTTGTGTCTATTTTTATATTTTTATTTTTTTTTTGTCTCTATTAGACATGGGTAACTCAATGAATTTGTATGAACCGCAGATAAGCTCATGAGCCATATGCTTGAACCGGAGCTGTGAACCGGCTCACAGTTCAGCTCAATTGTTGTTGTTGTTACTTTTAACTATTAGATTTACAGCTAATTTAAGACTCGGTTCAAACAAGTGACATGTATGATGTACCTAAATTATAAATATGTAAATTAATTTTATGCTAATTTCATGCATATGATAAATGCTAAAGTGAGTTTCTTTTGCATATTTTATAGTATGAGTATGAATTCATCGATATCACGATAAACCTTTTGATAGAATCTATGTGCAGAATTGACCCCATTTCAGTTTTATTATAGGCATAGATTATACTTGATGTTGTCGAACTATATTAAAGTTAAAATATTATGAAATATGCACTTTTTATTAATTATGCGCTATAATAAATAAAATAGAGAATATATTCTTTCGTTTTATTTTAAAAAAAAAAACATTTTATTAAAATCATTTGGTTTTATTTCAGAAAAAGCTTTTTAACGAACTTATATCTGAAAAAGATCTCTACTAGTCTACCCATGGTGGTAAGAGATGATCTATACATAGTATAAACGTATAATATATATATATATATATATATATATATATATATATATATATATATATATATATATATACACATACATACACTCATACATACATGCAAACACATATACATACATACTACGTGTACAACGTCTCATACATTGGAAGTCATTTTCGAAAGAAGATGATTCTCCAACGAGGAAATAGGTGTTATGCTTAGGGACTTCAAGCATCGTTGTGATGCTAGATCGCCTAGAGCGAGTCGGGGTAGGAAGTAATTTAAAACGAGACCTAAGAGTTATATGTGAATTTTGATCATGAAGTATGATATAATGAAAAGGAAGGATGTGCACGTCATGGCGAAGGCGGATAGGAACCATTTGAGCACGAAAATAAGAGATGCGATTATAATTACGTAAGCCAAAGATAAAGCATATTCCTATTTTTGTACTCACTCTAATTTATTAAGTAGCTCCTGTGTCCAAATAGTACACATATGCATTTTTAAGGATGGGTAAAAGAATTGGTCAAATATTAATGTAACCAATATTTTGGTTTTAAATGGGAAAAGGTTTTGAAGATACTTAAGAAAGAGGAAGGTATAGTGCATTTTCTGCTGACTTCGCTGACATGAGCTATCCAAGATAAGTTATTGTCTGAATTTGACTTTTGTAATATTTGTACGTATAGTATATACATATCAAAACCAATATAAAAAATAATTTTTGTTCCTATATGATAAATTGTCTTGACAAAAAAAGATTTACTAGCGTCGTTCATCATTTATATATTACCTGTTATGGTTTTTGTCATTAATTAAGGTAAGTTGTTATATTAGTTATGAAAGTATATGATTGAAATATATATTTATGGTAACTTGACGCAACAATTAGTAGACAACAACAACGACCTCTTTATAAATAAAGTACTTTGTAAGTAACTAACTACTCTTTTTAAGTAAGAGTACATAAGCTTACGAAAAAAATATTATTAATTAAAAGAGGCATGGATTTCAGTTACAATAAGAGATAAAAGCGGCGTTTCATATAGCTGTATTTGGGTCGTTCCAAATTCATAATATTTTTAAATTGTGTAAAATAATAATTAGTATATCCATTGACCATAATAATTTATTATTATTACATTTAAAAATATAATACACAATAAAAACGCATATTATGACACAAAAAAAGTTATCATATTAATTTAACATGAACTTTAATCGACAGTCAAGTAAAGGACATACAGTACGTAGTTAAAAAAGACTGCATTAAAAACTTTGTACTGTAAAAAATTCAAACATGAATATAATTGCCATACACGCTCATGTATTGTTTTCTAGAGAAGATTTTCTTTGGAATACATCTATATTTACACAGGACAAAAACGTGACTAACTTTTCAAGAAACAGTCTGGACCGAAGAAGACAACACTTTAATACGAAAGGGATATCTATTTTCAATGTATACACTGTTGAAGTTTATAAAGAGATTTCGTGTGATTGTTACACAATAGCAAAAACATCCAAAACCAAAGAATAAAGCTTATTTTATCAATTATTTATTTGTAAATTGTTGCAGATTGTTCCTGTGAACATATCATCATTAATTATAAACGGTAACATGGCTGTATACTCGTAATTTTAAGAGTACTTTGTCTATTACAAAACAGATTCTTTTAATAACATGTTTAGGTTGAATTAAACTGCTGCCACCGTTCAGCTTCACCTAGGTTCAGTTTTTATACAAAAATTTTATATTTTATAGATTTATATTTTGCAGGTGGACTTCTTATTAGTAAACAGTCTATTATTTAAAATAAAAATAAGGTTTCAAATCTAAATTTTTATTTAAAAACCAAATCATTTTTTTTTTTTGAAATTTTAAGATTTTAATATAAGTTTTATAATTATAAGTTCATGAATGCGATTTTATTTATGATAAAATAAACGTTGGTCCGAAAAACTTTTGCAAAAAAAATTGTTGTGGTACGTAAAATGATGTCCAAACTCCAATAAAAAGTTGAGTAATCATTTAGGCTGTCAGATTGCGACGACGGTTAAATACGGATTTTGCGACGTTTTTTCCGGTATTAAAAGATTAAATTGCTCATTATTTTATAACGGAGTAATCAGTTTGCGTTAAAAAATTCAAATAAATTATAACTAATATTTATCAATCGCCTTTGCAAATGTTTTTATGCACGTTGTTTTACAATCTACTATTTTTGAATACACAGAAAAAATATTTGTACAAATATGACATTCAATGTCTTTTTTTAATTATTTAAATTTTTAAAGTAGCGGAATTAGTCTTTTCCCAATATTAGTCCTATACATGCTATTTCCATTAATTATTTTAGTACCTGGATGACCGAGCTTTGCTCGGTTAAATTATATTTAGATACATTACATACTGATGAAACATAAATAATATTTTCGATCTGACTGACATAATAAAATAATAGGAACTGGTCATTTAATTAATAAAAAGAGCTCTTAATAAATTCTCACAAAAAAAAAGAAACTTGAAAAAAAAAAAGGAAAAAAAATCGGTCTGTAGACCTGGATTCGAATCCGGGTTTTCTAGTTTCAAATCCGCCCGATACCCATCCGAGCTATTATAAGCTTATTTATGACAGCGAAATTTATCTTCGTATTCTAATGATATTTTTTAATT
Source organism: Euphydryas editha (assembly GCA_036937285.1). Lineage (NCBI taxonomy): Eukaryota > Metazoa > Arthropoda > Insecta > Lepidoptera > Nymphalidae > Euphydryas > Euphydryas editha. The sequence continues at coordinate 10,069,831 of JAUPFZ010000005.1, read as the reverse complement.
GCGTAAAAAAAGGGATAAAACAACATTTTCTAAAAATAAATCCTAGCTAGATCGATTTATCGCCCCCGAAAACCCCTGCATACTAAATTTCATGAAAATCGTTGGAGCCGTTTCCGAGATTCCGATTATATATATATATATATATATATATATATATATATATATATATATATATATATATATATATATATATATATATATATACACAAGAATTGCTCGTTTAAAGATATAAGATTTGTCAACTCCTGTATTATGTCTGTTTCAGAAAATTTCCAACTTTTCAAATATTTCTCATCAATGAGTTATAGCACAATAATCATAACCTATAATCCACAGATATTTGAAATAATATTTCTATGCTATAATCCATCCTAAATAAACAAATTTTCAATACACAGAACTAAATTCAACTAAACTGATTTACAAACTCGTTTGCTTTATTACATTGAATTAGTAGATATAAAATATATATTGATACAGTCAATCTAATACTTTATGTATATGTATATGTTCTCATAATTTGCTTTCGAAACATATCTTTTTTTTACTATGAGGTCAAATCACAATGTGTATTCTTTTAAAACATAAAAAGCTGTGAGGTTCATGTAGGTTATGAAATTTAATAATTATATTACAGAGTACACACTCCACTAGAGCAGAGATATTCCACATGATAAGTCTTGCGAGTCAGAGAGATTGAATTATATATGAGTTTCTTAAGCCTACCTAACGAAAATTGTAGAGCAACACATCGATTAAGCAAATAGACTTAAAGTACATATAATTTGGAGAGTAATTTTTGGTATGAATTAACATTTAAATTAGAGTTTTAAGAACATTCGACAAAGATTAAACAGAAATCGGCTAATTTAAAAGTTCATACAAAAAAATCATACTACGGACGACTCCGTAATATATAATTTTCATAGCTTTAATTTTCCAATTTAATTTGTCAAGTACTTATCGAAAATCACTTGTTTTTCTCCTAAAATAAAGTCTTCTTCATTCAAATTCTGTCGAATATAATGAGCACTCGAAAATTCTTTCCCTACACTATAACATGACTTTTAAAATATTATTGAATCACAATTAAATAATTGGGTCAGTCAATTCAGTCTCTAATTTAAAACTTTAATTATAAATTCTTCTTCGATCTGAATGATAGGCCAATTGTGATTGTTAAAAAATCCTCAATCTATGTATGTTTTATTATGCATTATTCTTTAAAAAATTATGTATGTCAAATGTAAAGCGTTACTTAGCCTTAGCTGATGAATGACAGTCCTTGTCATCCTTTACTCTTTAGCTGTCAAAAAGTGATCTACACTGAAAAGAGAAAAACTATTCAAGAGCCCTAAAAATACGACATAAGTACAGTTCTCAAAACAACAGAAGACGTCGATAGACCGACCGGATGTTTCGAGTGAACTTGATTTCGATAAAAATATCCATTCTTTGATCGAACCGAAATAAAGCAATGAACTCAGAATTATCTTTGAAAAAAACCTTATTTTTCTTATAATCTACAAGTAAATTACAATCCATGATAATTTAACTTCAACAACTTAATAAATTAATAAGCTTTTCGTTTTCATTTTCTGCTTCAATGAACTATTTTGTTCTTTTGAGGTTAATTTGCTACCAATCATATTTTTTTCTCTTAAATACACACTAACCTCGTGCTCAGTCTGCGGTAAGTTTAGAGTGAATATTTAATAAATGCTTCTTAGATTTTTGGTTCCCGCATCTGAACAGAGCCTATTATGGTACCAAAGTTATGCTAAATTGTAGGAGACGAGCCACTGATAATAAGTTGTTTTTTGTTAGGTAAAAACCTATTCTACCATTAATTATATATACTCGTATTGACTTGACGTTGGGACATTATCAGGCTTGAAATTCTATATTGACAACACATAGGTCAATATACAATTTCATTGCGGCGGCTGATAAAATATACACGGATCGTCGAGTCCGAATCAATTTTAACAAAACGAGGGGCTACTAATATTCACCCCATTCGCATGTACTCTGACGCGCGTGCGTTATCGGTGATTTGAATTTACCATGAATACGATTAAATATTTCACGCCACGCAACTAAAGTATCTAGAATTTACCCGACCGCGATTTTGTTAAGGGTTGTATCGAGTTTGTCTTGTCAAACTTTTTTTTACTGACAATTGTATGGTGTAGTGCAAGTATTTACGACAAGCAGCATTGCAAGTATTCGACGCTGGCAGTCGCGGGTTCGATTCCCGCTCGGGTCAGATATTTGTATTTGTACAAATATATTATATGTTTGTGGTCTGAGTGCATATCCTTGTGGATCTTTCAATCCTATTGACAATTATTATAACCGTTATGCTTTAAGACTACTCTAAAATCTATACTACAATTATTATAATAATTGTTAGTTGATTACTGGAGTTCAATTTAAATAAGGTAACTGATTTCTAGATCTAAATTAAACTACTAATGAATCTAGTAGAATTTTACGAAAGTACTAGAATTTAGTTTATGTATAAATAAATTAATAAATATGAATACCTACTCTATAAAAATGAAGATCGGCTTAATACAATCTCATTATCGCCAGCTTAATTGGATTTTATTGTAAAATAACAATAGCACAGAGGAATCATTATACAGTTCACTATCACTAATAAATAATTAGTTTATCTTTATTTCACGACTATACGTACATATGAATTTTATACATTTCTTTGAAAAAATATAACGACATTATAGATAGAACCGGCGATAACAATATTATATAAAGATTCAAGTATCGGAATTATGTAAGTTTAATTTCGAAGCAAAAACATTAGTCTTATTTCAAACACACTTCTAATTAATCGAATTATGAGAAGCGAGGGGAGTGATTGAACGAAATTATATGCATACTTTTCATTGTAACCTGTCCTCATCAGTTGTCAGAAATTATAACATTCTAGTTTCAACGTTCTACAATTTGCCAGCCTATACTACTATCGCACTTGAACAACAACTATCTCTTATATTAACTACGAGTAGATACGAGGCAACTGTCCCGGGCCCCCACATCCACTTCCACAATGGCTTCCACAATAGAGCCAACCGAGTTGGAGCGGTCCGGAGTTGGGACGACCTTTTTTTTTGGAATAGGTGTTGACCTTTTTTTTTATCGGTGACGATCTTTTTTTTTAGGAATATGTCCACCCGGCAACTATAATATTATATTGGCGTGAGATCGCGACGACCTTATTTTTTTCGAAGTCATTTTTTTTTTGCAAGAAAAAAAAACCGTTCAATTTCAGATCAAGGGGCCTCCACTTCTCCATTGCCCCGGGCCTCCACAACTCTAAATCCGACCCTGAGTAGATTGATTACAGATGTGCCGTTTTCAGGCATTTTACTACTTTTTGTTGTCTCCGCGAGATCGCAATACTGCTGTTATGCGATTTAGCGTGCTTTCTACTAGGTTTTTGAGGCGATACTGCGGAATATTCTACCATACCTCAATTAGAGCTTCTTTCATTTCACGTAGCCTGATTAGCGGCGGATTCCACTGACGTACACATCGTCCCAGTTTGTCCCATGCATGCTCAATGGTGTTTAACTCGGAGCTGCGTGCTGACCACTCGATGTGTGCTACCAACTTTTTGAAAATAGGCAAACACTGTCTGAACTGTATGCGGGTGGACATTGTCTTGCATAGAAACAGCATTCTCGCCCATTTCCATAAAAAATGGACCAACATAGTTAGTCAGAATTTCAGTAACATAAACATTTTCATTTCTGTAGTTAAAGTTCCATTTTCTATCACAACTAGCTCAGTTATGCTTTCAGAAGAAATCCCAGCACAAACGTGAATAAAGCCTCCGCCTTATAGTACTTTTCTTCTATAAAGGCTTGGTTATACAACTCGCCACTGTTTGATTCGTCTTGGATTACTTTGGTTTAAGATGGTTACCAGGCTCTGATCTGATGATGGAGCTGGAAGGTCAGTAAAGAAACGACGCAACCCCATCTAGTTTCGGCTCATTTAATTCGTCTTAATGAGTACTTTTGTGCTAGATAGTAACCAGGGTCTAATGATGGAGCTGGAAGATGGCCATAGGCACTCAGAAATTAAACGTCATAACCCAATCGAGTATGGGCTCGTTTGATTCGTCTCGACGAGTACTTTGGTGCTAGATGATAACCAGGATCTAATGATGGAGCTGGAAAGTAGCCATAGGAAGTCATTAAGCGACACAACTGCGTCGAGTTTGTCGTCTTAATGGGTGGACCGTTTTTGATGGGTGGTGAGTGGCGGTGGTTTGGTAGACGTATTTACGTAAATAATAATAATAAAATTTAAAAAAAAAACTGTTTAAAAACAAATTGTTTATTGTATTATTGTTAATAAAAATAACTAAAATTTAAAAATAATAATTTAAACCTGATAAGAATTATATCATTAAATAGCTACCTGCATTGCAACCTTTAACGATAATAAACCCTATTCATTTACGTTACAATAATCCCATATCGTAAGTAGGTACATATCTATTAGACATTTTTATTAAAACCTTAAACTTTACACCTTGTATTTTAATACATACATACATATCTTTGCGTTTTTATCACATACTCAATTTTTTATAAATAAAAGCGCGTTACATTGTAATTGCAAAAGAAAAATAATGAAGGTTTAATAATGACACCTAAATGTTCTAACTCTACGCTAAATGTTCTTTAATTTTACATCAAAAAGGAGAAGTCTGTCCTTTCCGGCGAGGCCACCTTGTCGCTGAAGGGATCTTATTTCCTGCAGATCCAGGACCCTCCAATTAAAGCGGCTGAAGGCTTCCGCAGGAGTTTAGTACGGTATTGCACCTACAAGTGCTGAGTCCCACATACGGTCTAGGATTTCCTACCCGGGCGTCCTGGATGTCACTCGTAAATGGGTTCCTCTACGATACAAAAAAAGGTCAGGTAATTTTGAAAATATTGAAGATTTTTTTACCGACCCTTTTTCTTTGCGGTCCAGAGTATACACACATATATGAGTATATTGCGCATACAAATTCGTACTTTTTACAAAGTGTTCCAATCAGTAAACAATCATTCTTGATTGGACTCTCTCTAATTGCTATGACGTTTGTTTGACAAAAAGCTTTGATAATTGAAAGAAACGCTATTTTCAATTAAAATTTCAGGTGGTACGTTTAAAACGTAGAAATTGGTATTTAAATTACACTGCAGAAGGTAAGACTAATAATTGAATTGAAAAAAGGTTTCAATCAACATTTAATATTGCTTTACCGTCCAACTTCTTAAAAGCTTTTATAGAACTATTACGTATGATGTCTGATTATTTATTAATTGCCAAATAAGTAGTTTAAAAATTAATAAAACAATGAATACCAACTGTATACATAACACTGGAAAAAAACTTTCTTTATAATTATTAATGGTTGCTTTTAAGGAAATTGTATATAAGCATACAAAAACTCAGTTAAAAAAAAGCAGATATTTCCCACTCATTTAAAAAGGAATCATGAAAATCGACGCACAATTGGCAAAGATATCGCGTGACATACAAAAGAAACATAGTCGAATTAAGAATCTTTTCCTTTTGTATATATATTTATAACTAACTTTGCCCACGGCTACTAACTTCCTAAATATTATTATTGAAATGAAACTTTTATATCGACGTATGCGGTAAAAATCAAAAATCGTCACACTACGAACGATCGTCACATTTTCGGGCCATATATTATGTTACTGTACTGTATTTCGGGACTCCGTACTATATATGTAATGAAATGACGCATCCGAGTCTTGAGTGAAAGTCTGTAGGGGCAAGATCTGGTGAGTACGGTGAATGACGAAGAACTTCCAACCCCGGCTCTTGTAACTTGAAGACCGTCTGCTGTGCAGTATGAGGTCGCGCGTTGACTCGCAGGAGCAGTGGAGTCGAGCGATTGACCAAAGCTGGTTAGAGATAGGGCTATTGATATTTTTAAAATATCGGGATTTCGACTAACCCGTTGGCGCAGTTTGCAGTGACCCTGTTTTCTGCTCCAAGGTTTGTGGGTTCGATTCCCGCCCCAAGTCTGGGTGTAATATATGTTTATTTATATATGTATCTTTATTTTAAAAAAAATGTATATCAGTCAGCTGTTACCTAAAACACAGGCATTAAGTTGCCTACCTCGGGAACAGACGACCTCGTGTGTGTGTATTAAACATATTTATTTATTTATTTATTTCGATTTATCGGTATTTTCCACAATCGCCTTTAATTCGTCATTGTCGACCAACATTTTTGGCCGACCACGTGGTTCATTTCTTAGGTAAAAATTTTCGGAACGAAAGCGAGCAAACCAATAACGGGTAGTACGATCTTTGGTAGTGTTCGCACCGTAAACGCCGTTGATATTGCGTGCCGCTTCAGCCGCTTTGCTACGACGACGGAATAGAGTATGAGCTCTATAATCACTCGAATTTTTAACATATACCTATATGATGACGAAAAACGTACAAATGTGATATAAATAAACTATATAATAAATAAAATATAAAAGAACACTAACCATTAAACAATTGACTCATTATAAAAAAAGAATTCTATATTTTTAAAATAAAATTAATTTGAAATTCGAGTTCTTAGACGATTTTTTTTTTTTTTTTTACTTGTACGGCGAAACGGCAATTTCATAGGAAAAGACCTAATATTATCTTCGAATCACATTTAAATGTATTAACTTAGGGAACGTACCCATACTACGAGACCCGTTGTTTATAATTTTCTACCACCTCCACCCCATCGGTGACAACCCATAGTATTTGCTAATTCCCTCTCCCCCTCCAATTTCACGTAGTAATTCATAAATATGTTTTTAAATGATTTTTTGCAAACAGAAAGTTATAAATAGGTAGTTAGTAGTAGTACTGGTCGTGTAGTGTAGTGTTGTCACTTGAGAGTTTAAAAAGCGCTAAACGCTGTGCACCATATTTGAATATATCGTAGCTCGAGAAAGCACGAGATTTATCTAAAAGATATTGACTATGTGACGAAAACCTAAGAATAGACAGACATTTCGAAAAATGTGTATAATTAATGTTTTTAGACCCCTACAAAAATTTCATTAAAAAAATGAAAAAAAGACAGACACGTGAACTTTACAATTTTATTATATGTATAGATTAAGACGACAAGATTGTGGATGATACTCTGAGTATTTTATACTATATTATTTTCTTTGCTTAGAATTATAAAAATTTCATTCAAACAAATTGTTCAAATAAAACATTTATGCAGTAATAATAGAAAAAAATATTTTAAAATTTTTATTATTTTATAATATGTCATGGAAAACTTACAAATTGTTGAAAGTTTTACGTCATTGTTGTATAAAAGTCTGAGTGAATAGAAATCATGAAATATTTAATTATCTTAGTTTTCGTAATTATGCCATTGCGTCTGCTTTTACACATATTACGCCCGATTAATTTATGTGTAATTTATGTGTCTTCGCGTTTCATATTACGAGTATATATTTAATTGTTAAACCTAGCTACTCGTATTAATATTACATTATGTTTAAATGGAGATATTTTTTGAAACAAAACACATTCTTCACAACTAAGGCAATATTCATTATTATATTTATTTATTTTTTGAAGTGAACCTTTTATATCGACGTATGAGAGAAATCTTCGCACTACGATCAAAAATCGTCACACTACGATCGTAAAATTTTCAGACCATATATGGTATTTTACTGTATTTCGGGACTTCGTACTATATATGAATAAAACGACGCAACCCTATCGAGTTTCGGCTCGTATGATTCGTCTTCACAAGTACTTTGTTTTTAGATGGTTAGCAGGGTCTGATCTGATGACGGAGCTGGAAGGTGGCCATAGGAACTCTGTAATGAAACGACACAACTCCGTTGAATTTTGGCTCGTTTGATTCGTCTTGACGAGTACTTTGTTTTTAGATGGTTACCAGCTAGGGTCTGATTACAGATGGCGTGCACTACCCATTAACTCGATGCTTCGTTTTATTATCTATAAGTATAACTTCTTACGTGTACACACGTTAAATAGGTATATAATAAAAAGTTTCACTTCATACGAATGTACATTTACGCTTTTTTTTTTAAATATAAATGTATTTACATAATTTTATTACAATAAACATACATAAAACGTTTAGCAATACAAAAAGTTACTGTACTTGTAAGTTTACTTTCAGTAAACACATAATTTTCGACCCTTGTGGTTCTATTAACATTGATATGACAGAAAACTGGTCGAAGAATACACGAGTGGCAAGTTTTCTAGTAATGGCGGCATCGGATACCCGTTATCCGAATCCCTTCCGTTGATCGTGACAACTTACTATCCAGACAAATCACATTTTTGTTCGAGTCACAGGACAATCTCAAACGAATAATGTTCTTCTATAGGTTTTTACGATAGGATAATGACAAAGCATATTCGTGATATTTAAAACGGTTTCACCCACAATTTAATCTTATATATAATTGTCTCTCTCTCTGTGTGTGTGTGTGTGTGTGTGTGTGTGTGTGTGTGTGTGTGTGTGTGTGTGTGTGTGTGTATCCTAATAATTAAGTAAAGTTAAGTTAATATTATTTTAAATTTATTGTTATTGTTGTTACTTTTTGTAATACAAAATAAAACTTATTACATTTATTATTAACCGTAAAATGCTGCAATTTTCCCTACATTTTTTCGTTTTTTGTTTGTATTTAATAATTAAAAATTACTTAGTAATAAATAACTATTTACAAGCAATCATAACTATTCCTCTATCAAAAGTAAAATTATCTAAGCATTAATTAAAACTATGAACACGATGTAGGAAACAAATTCAGAAAATATAGTGTAGCCTACCTACAAATTAAAAAAATAATTCTAACAAAACTAATATTAGCCACCCGTTTATCTAAATATAAATAAAAAATAATCACATTAAAGCTTAGAATTTATTTATATATTTTATTATATAAGGTAATAAAATATATAAAATAATCTCAAATAAAAACACAAAATGCGCAGCTACGAGTTCCTGTTTTTATTCCTATTTCGCTTTTTAGTTTTTTCCATTTCTTCATTTACCTATAATAAATAGTAATATTTAGTTGGTTTTCTTAAAATCGTATCGTAACGAACTTCAAAAAATAGTGTCAACCCTACAGCTAGGTTAAATTGTAACACTAGTTTCCAAAACACTGCATTGTCTAGACAAAAAAAAATGATATCGTTACCTTTTTATAATAACATTAAATAATACGGTAAAAAAAGATAATATTTTCTGGATATTTATCTGAACAAAAATACCTTTTTTAGCCAAAATTACAAAAGTTACAACATGCTAAAAAAATCTTTCCACTCACGTTGACTTTTGTCACACAACTAACGATGCAATTATGAAGTAGCCGCGTAAATAAAATCAAATTATGGTGCCACAATAATGTTAAATTATTGTCAAATGGTAAGAACTAAGAAAATACTAAGCAAACGCGAGATATCGTAGTCTAAACAATTTAGGCAAAATTGAGCTTTTTGAAAATGTTGAGCTTTTGGAAAAAAGTTGCAGCATTTTACGGTATTTTTTTATATATTTTTTATAAATACTTTTTTTTTCTGGATATAATATAATAAGAGTATACTATACTATCATAATTTGTTATGATATTAAAGTGTGAGCCGTATTCGCATGGCATCTAAACTCTTACTTTCATTCAAGTTCAATAACTCGTGTCATAAATCTCCGTGATTCTATTATTTTTATTTTGCCTTCACGAATATTAGTATGAATATTTATCAGATAGATCGATGCATGAATAATGCAGGTGGGACACGCTGCAGTACGCTAGGCCTATATTCGTAAAGCATCGTTCCTCCACGCACCCGAATTCTCAATGAGCTGCCCTTATGTCGGCCATATAACTGTAATTTGATGGGCATTTCCTCGAACACTAAAGTGGATAAAAGGAACTCCTTTTATAACACTTTGTAAGCGCTTAATTAACTTGCATAGCAATATGCAAAGTACGTTGATGGGTGTTTGCATTAATTACATATATTATAAAAATTATAAGCAGTCTAGATAGACTATTTTATTTTTAGCAGAAATGTTCAACACTTTACAATTTAATTACTTCAACTGACTTATTACTTTTATTAAATATGAGCAATAATTATAATATAATAATAAATAATAATAAACTATTGCTATGTTTCAATTCCTCACAACGTAAGGTTGTCTGGAAGAGATTGCTTATATATAATTTTACTTATAATAAGACCACCTTATTGTGCAATAATATTTAGGCATATATCTCTGTAATTTTTGTTTCAAAAGTGGGGTACAATAAAGAATTATAAATAAAAATAAACGTCTCACAGTCTCAACGGCCCACAGTAGGATGTTCATTATGTGTCGGGGGTCCGGAAACACACACAGTACACAAGCACAAACTCCCAGACCGCGACAAACATCTGAATGACCTATACAAATATTAGTCATGTGCGGGGATCGAACCCGCGACCGCTAGCGCATCAGTCAGTTGCTGTGACCACTGCGCCAACGCGTCGTCTTTGTGTATAATTATAGAAATAATAATATAAAGATAAGTTTACCTAATAAAGATTAATGCAAAAGTATTTTAGAATACTACGTTAATGATACATTATTGTAGTTCAACAAACTAATGAAGCGATATTCAATCCTTCGGTCTCTGTGTCAAGAACATTATACAATATGCGCCTCTGGACCATTGAACCGCAACAAACATATATCTTAGCAAACATTTTTTATATTATTTATTATCCATTAAAACCGAATCGTGTCTTTGTGTATCGATTGTAATGGTTGTGCAAACACGAGCTTCTAGAAAATCCGGCGGGATTAGGCGTAGCATGCAACACTACGACGCCCCTATTGCTATGTTAATCCGCGCTCTTGCATTTCACAAGCCAGGCTTGTATAAATTCAGCAAATAGCATTAAAGTAGAAGCGTAGCGTTAAACTTTTGATGTTAGGAGCATCGTTTTATAAGGAATTTATATTTAATTCTAAGTCGAGCAAGGATAAAAATAATATTAAAAATTACTAAGAATGTTCATTATACACATAAAAATATTTAATAAAAAATTTAATAACACGCGTAACCAACTCCGTTAACTTCCGTTCAAAGATTTCAAAGCAATAAAGATAAAACTACTATTTACCAAGCATTAAAAACATTCATTCGATATTACAGCAGAAATTGGCCGACATTCAGCAGCCGTCGGCGTCGTAAATGACCGACTTTAGTTGACACGTACTTGGCCGACAACTTTAGCACATCGTATAAGTAATTAGCCGGTCACGTGCCAAATAAAGCGGGTCTTTCCTCATACTTAAAGTTACTACGTGTAAAAATTATGAATGAGCCGATTAACTAAGCTTTTACTAAGCGTTGTCAAATCTTTTTGAAATCAATTACATGAAAAAAACTCAATTTGTAAATATACTTTTGATAATTTATCGAATGACCGCCGGATTAATCGAGAGAAATAAACAAAACGTAAGTAAACATTTATTTATTATGAATCGCTTATTGCGAAACATGAGTTCTAATTCACTCACATAATAAAACGCAAAGTATTCTCGAAGTCTAAGGCCACTGAATGTATTACAACATATGCCACATAATAGATAGTTTATTTAAGCCTTAGATTTCTGTAAATGAAATGTTATTATATAAAGTTCATACTTAGAAAGTTGTAATCATTCAAATTGCTGACCAAAATTCACAAGTTAAATCGAATTATCGCTAACACAGACTCAGAAGAATTATCATTCATTACTTATAATTTAAATTAAAAAGAGTACTTACATATGCAAAAAAAAAAAGAAGAAAAAAAGTTCCAAAATAGACCTAAGATTTTTATTTTTATAACCATTTTATTTTTAACTTCACTTTAATTCTAAAGAATATGAAGTCTTATATCTACTATCCTTCGAACAAAATCGGTTTAAATCCAGACATTGTTATTCAGTTTGAGATATCAATGTCAATGACCCTACTATCAATGGACAGTAAAAAGTCGCGTCTTGGGAATATACTTCCTTTATCTACAAAGGTGGCGACGCGGTGGCTTTGAAAACAATTTATGGTGATCGAAACACAAAACTCTATTATTCAGACGATATCAAAAGAAATTGATAAGTATTTTATTAGAAATAATGGTGACTACGCTGTGCATTTGGTTCTATAAAATCATCTTTATGTATGAACAACTTAAACAGCTTTTATATTAAGGGAATAAAATAGTTAACGTGGTAATCAATTTCGTCAAGAAAGAATAGTTATCATTATTTATTATCTGTATATCATTAACATAGTCCGGCCTATATCATGATAATCCATACGTCTATTCGACTAAATATTATTAATTCATATCAATGTTGTAAAAGATATAAATATTTAAGGATTCGTAAATTTTATATAATACGGAAAATTTTGTAAGAATTTGCAACAACAAGCCTTTAATTTAATGTCATAGGTCAGTTACAGCTCCATATTATATTTAAAATGATTCGTGTAACAGCTATAATTGTAACGAACAAAGAGATTTGTTTTGAGGTAAATAGACGTGATTTGAATTTACTTATATATTTCGTACTTTTAATAATACTAATACCTATTGATAACGGAAAATATTTGTTTATTATTTTATTAAATCGATAAACTTTAAAACTACTGAACTGATCTAAGCTTTTATTTACAGTTGAAAAAACACGACTATATTTCAACGCGGGTGAAACCGCTCGGAATGTCTAGTATTATATAATAGTTATTTACATAAAATATCGATGCACAGGTACCAAATTTATTTTTAAAAGTAATCATCATTAAATTGTATTAAATTACTAAAATTAATTATGTATTTATGAAGAAAAAAAACCGTCAGAATTTTAACAATAGTTTTTATCGATCATTGAATCAAGACAAAGGAACGATGTGACAACGTGTTTATTAATTCTCCCATCGGCGATTTCTCATTAATAAACGTGATAGTATTTCATATTTTATCACTCTTTTCTCTTACTATCTCACTCACTCTTCTAATAGATCATATTATCCGATATCCCGATGTTAGACATGAGAGTTAACAGTTACAAATGTCAAGACTCCCAGTGTGTGTTAATAATACTAGAAAAAAAGTTATCTTTAAGATAAAAGTTTTTTGAAAATACGTCATTTTTAACAGCATCAAGTAAGCGGAAAGAATGAATAAAGATAAATTAATCGAGAGAGGACGGAACCGTTGTATCATTAAACTCATTGTTCTCGGAGCTACGTTAAAAAAAACATAATATTCTTTAAACTATAAATTTGTAAGAAAATATAAAATTCCCTTTTTTTTCAAGCCAATGTTAACTGTACTATACAAGTTGTAACGACCTATAACGAAGATAGCTTTCGTATTTCAAAACTAGGATGAGATCGGCGCTCTGTTACTCAGAAATTCATTACCCCATGATTTAAAAAGCAGGGTGGCTGTCACGGACGACATCAAAGACCATAACATAAAAAATGCTTTTACTGTACAACCCAAAGAGATCTCAAGGCTGTTAATTTATTAAAATATTTTTACAATAACAAAAATTGATATAACACAGTTATATATAATTTGTAACCAAGGCCTTATAACACCGTCCGTAAAACTAAATAAAAAAACTCATACAACTAAATACATCACTGAAATATATTTCGTATCTTTCTTTTTCGAATTATATATATAGAAAAGGTTTTGTTCCGCGGGGATAACGAGAATAATATAAAAAATGACCGCGGGTTAATGTAAGGAAGCTCGATCGTTACTATTTATCTCGGGTAAACATTTGTAGGCGCTAGCGTTCGTTTCATCTTTATTTTACATGACCCTACTACAAATTGATTTTTCTCCACTTTCGCCTAGAACTCAGCCTTCTCAGCTTAGTGTTACACAATTTGTACCGAGTAAATATTTATTCGTAATTTCTACTAATTTTATCTAGAGAAAAGGAAAAACTTATTGTGCTTATTGTACGCGTAATACTACTAACATCGGTATCGCAATGGAATAATATAATATGTATTAATAGTAAAAAAGATTTTCGGAAAACGTTAATATTTTGATTTTGTATCAGCGGTACTAAAAAAACCAATATTCCGTCATCGATATGCTGGAGCGAAAACAATTTATTATCATAATATGTTTCATGTAAACAATAACATTAGAGCTGATTGCGGTAAAAATAAAAGTAAATTGACAAGTTGAACAATCATACCAAGTGTGAGCTGTTTTATGTACTATAGACATATGTCGCGAAACAAAGAATTCATTATGACATTAAAGATTATTATTCTGCTTTCATTGTTATATAACGCTTAGAACATTTCTCACTAAATCTATTTTATACATAAAAATCTTATCTCATCTTATTCTAATCTTATTTTGTTCGTAAAGATTTTTTGTTAGCATTTAAGTATTTTACATTTTAATTTTATTTTAAAAATGCAACTGAAATAAAAACATGGATATTGGTTGATCGAGCCAGTTGTTCTAGACAGACTGTTCGTGTTAAAGCGACGTCCCACTATTCTGAACTGTCCGTCCGTTTCAGCAGTTCATTCAAATGTAATTTTTTAGAACCCTCTCTCTTTGTATTTATATATGTATATGTAACTTCTTATCATTTTTACTTTTGTAATTTTTTTTTATGATTATTATAATACCAGTACGCCTTTTATCGATATATGAAAAAAATAATTGGATACTTATAAAAGATTTGTTAATAGTATTGAAAAAAAATCACTTTTTAATAACATTAAATTATTCTTTCGTATCTCATCAACATACAATAAATGGTATATTGGATTATAAATTAAAATTGTATTCGATAAGGCTATAAGCAACATTAGGCTTACTAGATATATCGCAAGAGTACCTACTTATACTTAATATACCGTCCGTTGTATAATAATTAAATAAATAAAATATATATCTCAACAGATATCGTTTTAGTATTTCTGTTTACTTCTAAGTCTTATAAAAGCTTATTAATTAGAACAAGTTATTTTAACAATAAACTTAAATAGAATTAATAAATATGATTTATAAATAGACCAGTAATTATAAGTAGGTAAACATTAGGGAACCTTGCTTTCGAGTAAACATATTAACTTATCAAATCGTATAAATATAAATAAACATATTTTATTTGGATTGTGGTTTCAGTTGCTATTAATTAAATCAACAATAACATAATTAAATATATTAATAATTTATTAAATATTAAAAACGTAATATTTAATTTTCAACCTCGCTAAAAATATTTGTTTCAAGAAATAAAGTGTGCCTATTAAGCGGGAAAGTCTAGACTGCTAACACAGTTGACTTGCTGTGCTAAAAAGAGCGAGATATAACAAAAATGCATCGTTCTGATGTTTAAAAGGTCCTTTATATTCTTTCATGTAAGTACGTATCTGTGATAAAAATCATACAACAGTTTTACTTTATTAGTTGAGTTTCAAAAGAAATATACATATTTTATGATCTGTTACTATTGATTATACAATTTATTTAATGAAAGTTTTTATTGCGCATTAACGTCAAAAGGATTTAAAACATTCAATATCCTCTAAGAATTTCATATAAATATTGTTTCTCTGTTTTAAATTCTTTTATATATCTTAATTTACTGTTATCATTAACTAACAATTTTTGCTCTATACATACTCTAGATTGTGAAGTTATTTTTAACAAACCCATGATCAAAAGCATTGAATTATTATATAATAATTCCTCAAAGACCAAAAGTACTTTTTTTTAGTAGCTTGCAAATCTCGTCACCATTATATTACAGACCCCAGTTTGGGGTTCTTTCTATCCGACCCTACACTAGTATTCTACGCAGCTGTCTATAATATGGAATCCCTCTGAGTATTTGTACAATGAGTCCATACATTGATATATTTATACAATTTTAATGCTTAAATACATATGATAAGGTTTATAGTGCAATGAATGGTGACGTCTACATCTATGCAACGCTTTCGACATCATATTCAAAAGACTCACAAGCGATTTAACTCCATGACGTCCAACGTTTATCAAGATGCGTAGGTTAAAGCTTTATTGCTATTTTTATTATATTAACTAATTTTATTTATCTGAATGGTACAATGTGTTGTGTTGTAAAACTTCACGAATTCATTTTATAACTTAAATTATTACCTATAACATTGCTCAGATTATAAGAAGTTAAGTTCTGATTAAAAGTATATTTTATTAACTAACGGTTATACATAACAAATTTAAGCACAGTGACATTTAATGTCATAATTAAGGCTAAAGAGGAGTGCGCTCTTCACCGTACGATATTAGTTAAGCCTAATAGGACTGTTTTATAATTCTATAAAAGTTAAAAAAATAACTTTCTACGGGTTGGTAAATATTAATTTTAACAAGCACTGATGATGTCAACAGTGAGACTTGGAATGATGTTACTCCATGAATCTATATATAGCTTAAAATAAATTTACAGAATGTTTAAATTAAACGGTTTTCGTCATTTTCCGGTTACTTTAGTATACGTCTCGTAGTCACGAATTACGTTTGTGACAGACGAAAGATTAAAAAAAAACTGAAATGATTTAAAATTAACTTTATAAAAACTTATTACAAATTAAAACCTATGAACGATGATTTCACATCGAGGTGGGAATATGAAATGATCATTCTTACAAAATAATTATTAAAAACAACTAACGGATATCATTGTGTCGGATGTATTCTGGCATACCTCACTAAAGCCCATCGGTGCCGTCATCGTCGTAGTGGGGCGCCACGGGATCGCTTTCGCATGCAACATTGTTGCACAAGGTTGGCCTGCCTATGCGGGCCGCCTTCGCCTTTAGAGCGCTCGCGGGCACCGCGATCTATTGCCCTGGTGGCGAGTGGGAGGATTATAGGTGCCCCTCCCACTCTAATGCGGTGGGTGAAGGAGCACGTAACGGCGTCTCCTTCCCCCTGGTTGTCTCCTGCGGAGCGGGTTAGCATTAACGTCTACTTCACGCTCCCGCTCCGCGGACCCCTACAAAGCCATGACCTCCTCGCAACAGGAAGCCATGACCGACCAGCAACTCTCGCTGCCGAGAATGCAGCGGACCACGCTCGACAACGAGAGGTCTCCGCCTATCACGGCCATCAGGCCAACAACTTCTGCGTGGCCCATGGAATAGGAGGGCCTCTGTCTTGGATACAGAGACTCTCAGGCCCAGCAACACGATACGGTTGACCGTTAACGACGTGCCGGCTTCTGCTGGGCAGGCCGCCTCTTCAAAGCTTACCTTAAGCACTTGATAACGATGGGAAATCTTTGTAGGAAAATTGTCCGAAAACATATAGTGAAGTGGCATGGAACAATCAGCTCCGAGTCTTTTCTTATGTAGGATAAGAGTCCTTATGAATTCGAATAGCTTTAAATGGTTTGTTTGTTAACGCATCTATGTACTAAATATTTCTAACAGTTAACAACTAAATAGCGATTAAATCATTAAGTCATATGAGAATTACGCATTCAATACGACAAAAAAACAATACAAATAATATATTATTATAACAACATACTATATACCACAAACGAATGTACATTATTGTGTACATTAACAAGTATATTAACGAAGTTATACTTCGATTTTATATTAAATAGTTCAGAACAAAAGTACAAAGTTTTTTAGACAATTACCTACTTTTTTTTAATTTTAAAAAGGGACACTTATTTTGTTTTAAGTTAAGTTTTTCTCATGCGTAACCGCGAATCAAACAAAGGCTTTATTTTGTAAGGCTTGTTTGTGAAGTCTCAATGGGCGCGTGATTTGAATTACAAAGGACTTTCAAGTTAAATAACAAGGTGAAGTTTGCTGTGGGCATTTGGCTTTATATGATTAATAGGCCTTCTAATCACGTTATTTCACTCGAGAGATATCACAACGGAAAAGCTAAAATGCCTATACTTACTAGATTATATAATTTATATAAATAAAAAGAAACAGCAGCCCGTAGTTTGCACTTAATCTTTGTGGAAAACAAGTTTTGTAAAAGTTAAATTGGATTCTTAGATAATGAAACTTGAACAGTAGGGGCGATATGAACGAATATCCGGCAAGTTTTAACCATTAATGCATTTTTATAATGGAAAAAGTTTAACATGAAAAATTAAAATCAATTATTTTAAATCTGATCGAATACAAATATGATTTAGTTTCATAAATATATAAAAATATATTTGTTTATCAGATAACTATTAACTATCTTATAACCAATATTCAAGATATCAAAAAACCATTTATTACCAACCATCTATTACCAATACTCAAGATATAATTTTTTTTTTTAAATATGATTAAGAAGACTCTACATCGATTGGGTTTATCTTTTCACTTTGAGGAGAAATATAAAAGCACGTGACGAAATCGTTTCAAATAGTTTCAAGTATCTACGAATACGGTGCGTACACGGGCCGAACACGTTACATTATGTACTTACCGAATCGGTTGCATATTGCCACTGTGAAAGAGCCATTAATGTAGAAACCAATGTATGCAGATTAATGCACCATGCGAAATAATGGATAATTTAATGGGAACTATGCGTTCAGCAATGCTAATAGTAGTGCGAAATCCGTTGACATGATGAAGCCGACAGAAATTAAGCCGGTCAGCGTTAAATTTATAATCTGTTTTTAGTGTTTAATGTGATTATTAAATGCGTTATACTTATTCAAATAAGTGTTTTAGTTTGAGTGCATTATACTATAACAGTATATTAATGTTTAGCAAAGATATCTTCTATTAATATTAAAAATATTAATCTTTATCCGCCACGTACAGTTTTGCTACGGTATTTTTCTCCACTATATCGTGGATGATGGATTTTAAAACAAATTAAGTACTTGAAAACTTAACATATCTAGCCCGAATTTCAACACTGGTTTGTATCCACGTTTTCTATAAATTATAATTAAATAGGTTGCCTTGCCTCCTCTTCTGTAAGTTGTCTTTGTTTTAATATACTTAATTAATTCTAATTACTTCATGTTATAAATTTATAATAATATTATCTTCGTTGCTCACAGATCATAGTGATTGAGGTAATTATGTTTTTAAGTTTCTCTTTTTCATTTATAAATTATATGAGTATATTTGTATGTATTAATAAATACAAACTAATTCACCAAAAACAACCACTAATGTCTTTATTTTTTTTATATCCAAACTAAAATAAAAAGTCCTTACGCTGTAACAAATTTAGTGTAATTAAAAACTAATTGCAAAACACGACCATTTAGTCGACGATTGCAAAGGACGAATAATTTTGCGGACTGCCGTTAAAATTGTCTGCTATTTAAGTGATCGTTTGTCAACTCGGATGCCTATTTTAAAAAAAAGTCGGCCGTTTGTTACACTTTGTGTTCAAATACAAATTGGTTAAAAAATATCAATACGCTACTGTAACAGTATTTATACAGTCGCGTGACATTTCATGGAGTTAAAAAAAATCTCCCATCTTTTGAAATACGTCCAAGAGAGTCAAGAACTCTAAGTTTATACGAGTATACAGTTCAATTTTTTTTTTTCTTTGCAAGATGATTATCGTTTCAATATCGGTTCAGTAGGCCATGATCCAAATACGGCACAGCAGGGCTTATGCTCAATGGGTGACTACAAGTACAGACGTATTGGCCTTTCGAAAAATTATATTGATTGGTGCCAATGTCTCTACTGCCTTTATACTCTAACAATGCTGAAACGACTATACCTTTTAATCGGCAGCGAAAACCAAGTCCAGATTACCTTCGGACGCTGGGGTATAGTACCGCAACTTTTCTTTTATTTTTAGATTCTTAGAAAATCATTCTTCTTTATTATTATTTTTTTTATATTTTTTACATTATAATATTCTTTATGAATCTTCTGTTTAATTTGTTAAGCGTTGCGTATTAAATGTATCTAAGTCTAATCGTTATCGACGTATGTCTAAGAGGCTGACAGTTTGGTTAATAATAGAACCAATGATAAGGAAATGGCCCGGGATTAGGTTCAGGAAGGGAAGATTAAGGGCGAGGCTTTCGTGGAATCCAAGTTTAGCGTAGACCTAATTCGATGATTTTTAACCTAAACGTTTTATATCAAAACAGTGTTGGTATCTCTTTTAAATACAAACTAAAACTATTGAGGATAAAAAATGTCAGAAGCTCGTTATAAACAGCAAAACTTTTAACTGAGCGTCATTTACTTTTTTTCGTTTCGTATAAAAATACCATCCAAACTTCCGACTCTTTCGTTGACTTTTCAAGTTTTCTTCAGACAAACTTTATTCTAACAACCATAGACTATATAAAAACTGTAGAATAGAAAGGAAAAGCACTTGCCGAACATCATATATGACATAAATCTATTACAATATAGCTATGGTTACTATGAGTCTGTTTTATCATTATCTAAGTATATTGTTTTATAAACCCCCCCCCCCTCCAAATCAATACATAAAAATACTAAGAATGATCGGGATCTGACAACTGAGTAAATATGAATTTACAAACATGGTTATTATTAGATGATATTATGTGATTAATTTTATTTATATTAGGATGAAGAGGTAATCAGATGATGACAAGTCTCCATGGATTAGTTTTTTGTATGATAAAGATATAATAATAATAATAATAATAATAAAGTGCTTTATTTGTGATAACACACTGCAATACTACATACACAATTATGATAACATTAGATAAAAATATATACATTAAAATAAAACATCAAAATAAATATGTAACTAACGATAAAAAAAAAAAAAAAAAAATTCAAATAGAAACAATTGAACTCAGAAATTGACCTCAAGGATAAACTCAAAATAAAACTAATGAAGATGGCAGCGTGTCTCACAAAAAGGTAAGTCCTCGGCTTCAGTTAGGGATAAACCCTAACACCGATTTTCAGGACCACCTGTCGATTATTTTATTCCATCTTGGCAGCAGTGGTACAGCCAGAGAAAAAAATGTAAAACCATAAAATATACTTACATACACATGAACACATACGAACACTAAACATGCTATTCGTTGTCTTAAACAACATATATATAAGTATATAAATGAACCCAATCAACATCATCGTATACATATACATATACACATATACACACACTTACATATATATATATATATATATATATATATATATATATATATATAAACATACACAGCCATACATAAACATATATACATATATACACAATATATCAACACCTTAAATACTATTTTTTTTGCCACAGATTACCATAATGAAAGATTCAGAAAACGACGCCCCAACACACACCATTCACCCATCCACTCACACCCACACATACACCAAAAGCACGAGCACGTATAATAATGTACAAAATA
The DNA here is from genome assembly GCA_036937285.1 of Euphydryas editha. Classification (NCBI taxonomy): domain Eukaryota; kingdom Metazoa; phylum Arthropoda; class Insecta; order Lepidoptera; family Nymphalidae; genus Euphydryas; species Euphydryas editha. The sequence goes on along the minus strand of JAUPFZ010000005.1, from coordinate 10,048,333 downwards.
ATATAACACACACACATTAAACTATAACAATTGTTTTTGTTCTTTCAATAGATAACGCTTATAATGGCGCTTAAAACTCGGTTGCGTGCCAATACTACGAAGCGGAGGCGGAAGGTTGTTCCAGCACTTCGTTGCAGCATATTTAAAGCTGCCTCGAAATGCCGCTGTGCGGTGAATAGGCATGCTCAGTGCATAGCTCCGGGACCTAGTGCTGTGTGAAGTGTTAACGTCTCTTGCCCAGTTCAATTTGTCAAAAAGATATGCGGGCACCTTGTGCTTAACAATGCCAAAGAGCATTGTAGCTAAGTGCAGCCTCCTACGATTTTCCATATTCAACATCGACGCTTGATTTATGTACGGGGTGATGTGATTTCGCCGCGGTATATAAAAGCAATAACGTGCACATGCATTTTGCACACGTTGTATCGATTTTTTTGTTCTCTCCAGCAGCCTCGGTCCTATTACAGAGTCAACATAGTTGAACTTGGAGAGCACCAAAGTTTCACACAGTTTAATACGAGTTTGTTCATCGATTGAATTTCTGATGCGATATAACACTTTTAAACGATAAAAGCAATTACAAATTATTTCAGACACGTGTTTTTCGAATCTCATGTGCTCGTCTAATATGAGACCAAGGTTTCGTACTTCCGATACACATTCTAATATAGTTCCATTTATAACAATAGATGGACCTCTCATCCTAACAAGCTGTACCTGCTGACGAGTTCCAAGAATAATATATTTTGTTTTAGTCGCATTCAGAACCAACGCGTTCGATTGAGACCAGTTAAAAATGCGGTCAAGATCATCGTTGATTTTACTCACCGACTGATTAATATCATCCGGCTTAAAAGACAGATATATCTGTATGTCGTCTGCGTATATATGAAACCTGCAATTTTGTATACATTTGGTTACATCAGCTGAATAGATACTAAACAATATTGGCCCCAGTATAGAGCCTTGCGGGACACCTCTTTTAATTGGGGTACGCCGCGACGAAATCACACCATCTAGCTCATTTTTGATTTCTACGACTTGCGATCTATTTTGTAGATAACTCTCAAACCACCGGACAGCTGAATTTTCTAATCCGTAGAAACGTAGTTTGGCTAGGAGCAATTCAATATTGATAGCATCAAACGCTCGAGAAAAATCGAGGAGCACCATAATAGTTACCCTACCATCATCCTGTGCAAGAAGAACATCGTCCATTACATTAATAAGAGCAGCAGTGGTGGTAGTATATCGCTGATTTTACGCCAACTTTCAAGCAAATTAACTTTAAAGTGTTTAATCCTTGTACTAAATAGTTAGCATTATAGAGACAATCTACTGATTCTCCCTATCGTATATTTATCTAGAAAACCTTAAGTAATCAAACTTTTGATTATTTTCATTTAAAAAATATCACACATATAATTATATAAGAACAATCAAACGCTAATAATAAAAACAAAGTTAAAGTATCGAAAATTTGAACCATATAATATGGAAAAAACTAAATCATATTTGAAGGAGTACATACACACACGAAATTAGTAGATTTAATAGACAAAAGTAAAAATCATCCTACATTTAAAAAATATAAACAATATTATAATATTTTACAATAATAGTAACCTATATAATATATATGAATGTAATATTTACCATTCAAAACTTAAAATAATTATTTACAAACAGTTTTGGTATAAATCATGTCCGCGTGGAATGGTGCCAAGAATACAAGCAGCATTTCCCCGTTGAATCGCAATTCGGATTCTTTGGTCAAAAAATGCACCAGCCCTCCTGTCACCAGTGGAGGCTATGAGACGTGGGGTTAATTCTTTTAGAAATTTTTTTGCACTGCTTACCATTAATATAATTATGTAATATAGCCAATATTGCTATCGCATGTTATTTAAAATGTATTTACATCTGCGGTGCAGGCCTTATTGATGTACCTACTAAAATATAAATTATAATGTATCATTATTTTAAGATAACTTTTATGTTCTTAAATACCATTAATATATATTGACAATAGAGTATCTAATAGAGATGAATAATTCAGAGAAATTACTGAGTAAGACAAATTAAATGAAGCTGAAGATGTGAGAGAAAGTGAATTAAGTTTAAACTTCTCGAATTGAAAACCTTTGTTGAATAAGCGTTTTTCGATGATAGTTATCAGAACTGAAGATTGGCTGTCTGACAGTTCGCTTAATCGATAACCAATAAAACGCTTCAATGAATCGCTTAAAACCGAAAATAAACATTATATTAAGAGTTTTGCCAATAAATTGATCTAGTACCTTGTATCAATATAAGATTTGTTATAATTTTAGAGATGTTTACTTTACATGTAAAATTTTATTTGTATTCAACTCTAAAATAACTTTTCTTTGTTATTTATAAAGAAAAATACAATTAATTTCAAAATAGTTCAGAGCTAATAATTTATGTATATAAAGTTAGTCCCCCAAATTAGTACATTTTGTAACTCAAAATACCTAGGTTCCTTTATGCTAAGTAAATATACAATAATTACAAAAAAAAATGAATAAAAAACATTTATTTTTGTGCCCTTGTGAAAAGTAGTATTACAATCGGGAAAAAATTTAATTAATTATGGTACATGTATTTTCAGGACTATTTGAAAAATCTTGATATAGTTAAAAAATATGTCTAAAACTAATATTATATTAATGTACAATAAAATGATTTTGTTGTTTTTGTTTGTTGTTATTAGACATACAGATTACTTAGGATACTAAGTATACTTAAAAAGATTACTAGATACTTGAATACAGATTCCAGATTCAGATCTAATAGAAAAGGAAAAATAAAAAATCCTGAGACATCAGTGTCTGATTTATAGTTCCTTTCAGAAAAATAAAAATACATTTGCCAAGATAAAGGCGATGGTCGGCAGTCGCGGTCTTAAGAGGAACACATTTGTGTTGTTTTCTTTGAGATCTTTGAGTTTGTTCAATAGATTACGTGTGGCTATAATTTGACGATATAGAATGTATCTTCAACAAGTAATATGTAACTTAAATTAATTAAAAAAACCTAGGACACCTATTTATTATGCTTGAACCTTAAAAGAAAACGAGATCTTGGAGAAATTTTATTAATATTTTTCGGTCCCAATTTTACTTTGATTTGATGTAATAACAGCTTACGAAACGTTATATTTTTAATTGTTATCTGACTATTCAAGTAGGCTTTACGAGCACTCAATTATCAAAACAATAAATATTTTGTTAATGAAAATATATTATTGATTTGTAATGTAGATTCTAAACAGAATAGTTATTAAGAGCAAGATTTGAGTATTATATAAAACTACTCCATTTGTACATTTGAAATATAGAAGATATAACGTAAGATTTAAATCTTAAAACTTCTTTAAAACCAATTGAATGGATGTAATCGATCCATATCTATTTTTATTGATGCAAGTCAAGTGCAATTGAACATACAATTAATTGGATAATATTATGAGCGTATTGAAATTATACTAGCAGGTTGCCATTGAAATGTGATCTTTACCATTCGTCTATTAAATAATCATCAATTTTTAATATATTGTGTATCAGGGGCATGGCTTTTGATGTTCCTAATTTAAAAAGAGAATTGATGTCTTGAGAAGGTACTATAAAGTTTTAATTAAAATTTTTGAACCCCTATATCTTGTGATAAAAAGTTAGTAGTTTGAGGCAGCAAATCAAAGTATGTCTATTTGTATGAGTATCGAGCTGCCAGCGTATTGTGGCAATTGTGGTTGTACAATACGACATTACGTACAATTATATCATGGGATTGTAATCTCATTAACTTCAAATGGATTCAAATATATGATATAAATTGACATTCATTATTTAAATTAACACGTAAATTGAAACGTTTCTCTTATTAGTTTTATTAAAATTTCAACAGTTGCATCATTTAATAAAGAATTTTAGTTGTTTTATAGTAAAATTTCTACAATATTCATTAATTACAGGTATAACTAGAAACTTTACAGAGTTTAATATAAGAATTTTCTTTATACTTTTTTGTTACAAGTCATTTTATTATTTAACTATCGTAGTCATTTGGCTACAACGTATTATTGGAAGAGCAATTTATTTCGGTTCGAGAAAATTAATGAAACAAAGGCTTATCGAGTGCCCATTTCACGTTTAAAGAGTTTTTGTTACCTTAATGTAAAGGAATAAAAATGTACCAGAAGGCAAGATACCCACTTGTTTATATTTTTATTACTAGATAAATTTTTGAAGAAATTTAAGTCATATAATGCTGTTTGTATAGTATACGGTGTACTTAATATTCAATACTATACTTCAACGTTAGACCACTAATGAACCAGTGCGACACAGAAGCAATAAATTAGAGACTCGACCCTGCACTTTATTAGTATTATTATTTGAAATAAATTACCAATTAACTTTTGAGAAAATCTGTGTATAATTACATAAATAATAAAACAAACGGTAATGTTACAGAGATAATCTAATAAAGCGGTCGTAAGTCAAAAGGTTCGCCTTTTAACGTCTTTTGTAAACGTTTTTACTTTGTTTTTGTCCACGAAAACTCTCATTTATTTTTACATAAAAACGAAAGTCCCTTAATCTAGCGATTCTTTAAAAATTACTTTCGTAGATCCGTAAAATAATATCAATTTTGAACAATTTATGTGTAATAATTTAAAATAGTTTTTTTTTTTGACATATTTTATTATAACAACTTATAATAAAAAATACTCACTTAATTTAATACATTACTTACAAATATAATTTGCGAATGTAAAATTTTAAATCAAAACAATGAGCTTAGGTCAAACTGATACTTGAAAAAATATGGACCTTAAGCCGATTGTCAAGGACCAAATATATAAATGAAATAGTAAAGTAACATTTCGTATATTTCGCTGCGACAAAGACATCCTAAGTCAACAATAGTTCGTTCAAAAAACCGCACATATGCGGTGAGATAAGATATGAACATCATAATATTATCCTTTGTATACACATTTAACTTAATTTTACAAATTGTTTTATAGAATACGCCATGATTTGTCTTGTTTGGGGTCAATATATTCTAAAAACTAAAGGCGTAATTAATAAGCCTTGGATGACATTATGGAATATTAGGTTGAATTAATAATAAAAATGCAAAAAAAAAAAAGTTAAGATCTGACCCTAATGAAGAAATTTAAAAATCAATTTTAAAATATACCAGAGTGGCTTCTGTTAACCAAATAAGAAGTTATTTTGCAAACATTGGCAAGTCCCTCACACAGAGAATACTAACAAACACTCCTTAAGCTGTTACTTACATAAAATAGCCAACTTCTACTGTATTCGTTTTCTCTTTGAAATACTAAGTATACTGACCCCGAATAAGTTCATAATGTAATCTGAAATCTGAACTGGAGTGTGCTTCAGGTTGGGAGAAGATACCTTCGAAACTTCTGAAGGCGGCAGTTCATATTGTTTCCTCAATTTTATATCACCTAATCAATCTGTGCTTCAAACATCGAGGCTTCTTTAATACTCATAAACTTTCTATTTTTACACCATTGTACAAGAGCGGTACGTAGTAGTACGTAGCCGTATACAGACGATATTGGTAACTCGGCCAATCACAGTCCTGTCCGCCTTATAGCTAAAGTGTTTGAAAAGCTTGTAAATTCCATATTACTTAATTATCTTAACAAATACAATATCGTTTCATATTTACAGTAATATATATAGTATATTCGGCCCGATAAATTCACTGAAGATGCTATAATTGCAACAACATCTTTAATAACAAAGTAACTTGATAAATGACCCAAATGTCTAACTGCTTTCTTGGATCTAAAAATGCTGTTCTAAACAGTCTCTGTCTCCAAAGTTGTACAGAAATTAGATAGCATTGGCGTTAGATATCTTGCCTTATCTCTTCCTAAAGATTAATTACACGACAGGAGGCACCGTGTAACAATTAGGGCATATATAATCTATAAGACAATGTTGTCATACTGTGTGCCGTAGGACATTGTTTTGGGTCCAACGCTATTTCTAATTTACATAAGTGACCTATGCGACTCAACAGTTGATGGTTGTAGCGTATTTTCTTACGCAGATACTGCAAATGGTTTTCTCAGTATCTGCGTAATGCAGATGGTCGAGTTTTGATTGACTAGAATATCTATCGAATTTTCTTACATTAAGCGCCACAAGAACCAGTTATCTCCGTTTTTCACTAAATATTAGAACTCAACCGGACAATAATTTTGATATTGAAATACGTAACCAAAATTGGAGTAGCCTTTATAATAGATAGATACGCCGTTTTAAAAAAATAATACACTTTATATATAATATCACACAAATTAATATATTTTTATACACAAATATCTAGATGTAATGCTATATCACCGTCTATCTTAGCACCCATTAATTGAGTATGTAAATTATAAAGACTGGGTAGTCTAGGAACATATACAATCGTATCAACAAAAAATTAAATACATATCTATTAACCCACTATGTTTGTATGAGAGATTTGACAGTTTTGTTGGTCAGTCTAACATATGATAAGACCCGAGGCTTTACTGTAATTAAGAGTACTAACTCACACAAACACACCCACATCCACACACACACACACACACACACACATACACATGCATGCTCAAGATTGCTTCGATGTTATTATAATCTTTATTTACATTATTAACTTTCAGTGTTACTTGTTGGGATAGTCCCAGATACTGATAGTATAGCATATAATAGGTTTTATTTTCATTTTTGGTTATTTAAATTTGATTTACTATGAAAAATATAACTTTTATAAAAGCTAATTCAAACTTAATTTCCTTTTCTAATATTTAGTTCTAAAAGTCATACACGGTTTGACAAGCGTTGAAAAATATGTTGCTCTTTTACAATGTAGCTATCTTATGGTGATACAATGGTAATTGATTTACTAAATTCATAATAAATAATTTATTTTAAAAAAATCACTAATTTTTTATTTACTTTATAGCAGAAGATATAAACGATAGGTTGTAAGGTAATACTTCATAATATTAAGGAGCGTGCTTCACTGTCTGTACATAATACATAATAAAGTGTAGAATACAATGAGGTTAAGACGCGTTCGTGTGGCAGTAAGTAATTTTCTTCACTCCTCTACAAGAAAACTTGGTTAAAAACATCGTAATAACACAATCATAATAAAACAACATAACACTATTAATTTTATTTATAGTTTTAAAACCATAGTTAATACTTTACGTTTTTAATACGAAAAGTCACTATAAATGTTAATTATTTGTTGTTTAAATATTTATTATTGACAAGCGTTCTGATGTAGTGGTGCGAGTAGTCACCTTATCGTCAGCGGTCGTGGGTTCGATTCCAGCTCAGGGTAGATATTTGCAATTGTTAAAATATTTGTTTCTGATCTATCTTCTGGTGTATGTCCCTATGGGTATCCCCACCATGACTCGGAAAGCATGTTAAACCAGCGGTGCCAGACTCTGATAACGATCGTTAATAATGGTAGGGAAATTATCCGCTAACCCACAGTGGAATAGCGTAGTGGATTAAGCTCCAACACTTCTCCTATATGAAAAAGAGGCCCTTGCCCAGCAGTAGGACGTTTCCAGACTGATTCAGTTCAATTCATTTAATTATTTATTAATTCATTGACAACGAATTGGCAAATATTTTATTACATACAATATACTTTAGAATTATAATTGTTCTATTAGATCAATTCTCTTTTTTAGATAGTATATTAATGTTAAAACAAAATATTATATTCTATAACTGACATCTATTTATTAGGCTTACAATAAAAGTACGTTATTATTAAATCCCACATCGAGACTGTGAAACTATGTAAATTGCTTACAATTTATTTAGATTTGCGTCTTCTCCTTACTCTATACGGAACTCTACACGAGACCGTGACGACATGGCGCGGCTCTAGTTTTATCTAAACTTTACTCCATTTTGTTAATTTAAAATAAAATTAATTTTCAACCACCGACAATTGTACAAAACGATAATTAATATAAATAAGACCGCAAACAGCGAATTACACGAGCATAATTGTAATAAAGAGCCAGCACATTCCATAAGTATTTTCAAGCAGTGTGTATGGGTTAATACAATATTGTGTAATTATGTCAGACCACACAGTGCAATATGTTTTGTTCTCTTGTTTCAAAAACACTCTTACGAATAGGATATAGTTTCTACATTAGATCAGTAAGGGATATATACAGATTAGTTTTATCTTTGTATAAAGATGAATTTTATTAGCATATACACTTACACACATATTTCACACACTTCTAACTGCAATGTATGGGATCGAACATAGCCGTTTGGTTGCTTAACTAAATGTTTAAAAATAACTAATTATGTATTTCTTTATAATTTATTTTTTCATATCAGTGTGATCCTATTTTGGCCATATTTATAATATTTATTGTATCATATTATTGTACCATAACGCTGTTGGATTACCTAGTAAAATAAATAAATAAATAAATAAATAATCTAAGAATTATTTTGAGAAAAGCAAAACGGTTATCCAATATATATGTTACCTATTTCAGAAAAAAAGCATATACACATTATGCCAGTACCTATGTCATTTTTTTCAATAACGTGAGTAAAATATATTTTGAGAATAAGCGTAATAAAAAACTCATTTGTCTATGTTTAATGGTAAAATAAGTATATATGTATATGGTATAAGTTTTGTAAGCTCTCGACAACCCTAAGAGAGGAAATACTAGGAAATGCATTATAAAATTTCTGCACAGGGATTTTTCACTTGAATTACAGAATGTGTAAATAAATTACACCTCGTGCGCACTTTCCTTCTCTATCTCTATATTTCATTTTATAATTTTATGCAGTGGTAGTACATATTTAATGCTAATGGAAAAATCATTTCGCAATAAAAAAGTGTATTTCTGATCAATTAACAGGAAAGTATTTTTGAAAAAAAATTGAAAAAAATATGTTACATTTAAACTAGCGACTGCTTTTAACAATTAGCTTGCAGGTAATTAATGTTAAATAGGTCATAATAACAGCATCAACAATTTGATCCTTCACATTTGTTTAACAAGGTTAATATTATCAAAATAAACACGGATAGTAATTAATTTAAACTAACACGTTTAGAGAAACAATTAAAGTCCTACACTTAGTCACGATGTACTGGTAACATCAATGAAATTCAGGTAAATAATTGTATTAATTATTATATTTAAAAAAAATCTAAAATGAGAACAAAAAATTTTATACGTAAAAGTTTTTAGGTATTTTTGTTATAGATTGTGCTATAAATTTATTACCTGCTTAGGAATAATAGATAATTTGAGGGCTCTAATGGTTTTATTCACGTTTGAATTCGTATTTTATTCAATTACCGAGTATTTTTTCATTTTTTAACCTCCTTTATGTGATCGATGTCTTTTTTATTAGTTATTATTATTATTATCTTATTGCTACACTCCACCCGTTCAATATATACATATACACATATAAATAAATATAATATAATACAATACTTATATAAGGAATATAATAAATTTACATAAATTTACATAAATAAATATAAGCGGGTGGAGGATTACGCCCCGGCAGGGAGATCAAACGGCCGGGGGTTAGGGCTGTAGGCTGAGAAATCGGCGGACAATCCTAGCCGAGTCGAGTAATACCGCCTTCTGCATCCTGGCTGCGAGCGAACCGTCACGGATACCCAGCTGCCTCAGATGGTGAGCGAGGCTAACCGGGATCAAACCGTTGGCAGATATCACGATAGGGATGATTTCAGTGGATTCAACACCCCACATGTCGACAATCTCGTGTGCCAAATCCAGATATTTACGCTTTTTCTCTGTTTCGGCTTTCACGAGGTTCTCGTCATGAGGGATGGTAATGTCCACTAAAAACACCCTCGACTGTGCCCTATCCATCACCACGATATCAGGCTTGTTCGCCAGTATCGTCCTGTCCGTGGCGATAGGCAGGTCCCAGTAGAGCCGGACTCCGTCGCGTTCGAGTACTGGCGCCGGTGTGTACTGGTAGTACGGCACCCTCTGTTCCAGGAGACAATACATTAGAGCAAGCTCTTGATGAAGAATCTTGGCCGCTTGGTTATGTCTGTGCAAGTACTCAGTGTTGGCAAGCGCTGAACACCCCGAAAGCACATGTCTGAGTGACTCGCCGGGATGACGACAAGCTCGACAGAAGTCGGGAGTGCCATCCTTCAGAATGTGCTTCCGGTAGTTGTTCGTCTTAACCACCTGATCCTGTATTGCACAGACAAAACCTTCGGTTTCCCCAAAGAGGTCCCCGAATCGCAGCCACTGCACGGAGGCCTTAACATCCACGTCAGGTGCGTGGAGCGCCTTGTAAAACCGTCCATGCAGCTCCTTCTCCATCCATACGGTCTCCCGGTCAGAGGTGCTAAGTACAACCGGTCTTCGCCATTCCTCTTTGGCCAGGGATAAGGGGGTGAGACCTTTGTCACATACTACAACATCACCATGCATAGCGCTCTCCCTCCTCGTTTCAAAATAGGCCCTGAGGCTGCACACCTCCCGGTTATGCATGGACTTGGCGCTTAATAGGCCTCGGCCACCACACTTCCGTGGGATGTACAGTCTCATGACCGACGATTTCGGGTGATGCATGGATGGTAAGTCATAGTCGTGCGGACTCTTCTGTCCAGGGCGTCGAGTTCGGTCTGAGTCCATCTGAGCACGCCAAATGTGTACAAGAGAGTGGGCATGACCCAGCCGTTATAAGCTCGGACCTTGTTGGCGCCCGACAAGTAGCTCCGAAGAACTTTTGTCAGCCGTCCAAAAACGACCTCGCAAACCGCCTGTTTCATATCCACCTCCTGCACCCCTATGCATTGTGACATGCCCAGATACCGGTATGATTCAGCTTCGGAGAGGGTCTTGAAGTTAGAAAGCTCTAGGCTAATTTCAGCCGATTGCGTCACCTGTCCCCTGTCCACATGCACTACCGCACACTTATCCACTCCAAGCTGCATCCTGATGGAGCCGCTGAACTCAGTAGTGATTTTCAGCAACTCCATAAGGCGTGCAGGATTAGGTGCCAGCAGCTTGAGGTCATCCATGTAGAGAAGGTGGGAGACTTTAGTACCTCCTCTCCGAAACTGAAAGCCTGTCCCCGAACGCTCCAGCAGAGTGCTTAAAGGGTTCAAGGACAAGCAAAACCAAAGTGGGCTCAGACAATCACCCTGGAAAATACCCCTTCGTATCCGTATTCGGTCATCGGCACCCGTCGTCAGTCTCTCGCCCTGGAGACAAAGGATCGTACTCCATTGCCCCATGCATACTTCGAGGAAGTCTCGAACTGCACCGTCGATCTTGTACAGCTCGAGGACCCTCAGAAGCCATGAATGAGGCACCGAGTCGAATGCCTTCTTGTAGTCGATCCAGGCAGCAGAGAAGTTCCGACGGTTGCGTTTGACAAGCTGGCCCGCAACAGAGTCAATGATAAGGAGCTCCTTTGTGCCGCGGCCGCCTCCACGGCATCCGTTCTGAGCTACAGACAAGATGTTAAATTCCTCAATATGACGAGAGATCTTGCAGCTCAGAACGGATGTCAGTGTCTTGTAGATGGAAGTCAGACACGTTATGGGGCGGTAGTTGGTAGGATCCGCGGTGTTGGTGGACTTAGGAGCTAGGTGAGTGATCCCAGTAGTGAAGAGGTTCGGAAGCGTCTTCCGCTCTATCGCCTCTTGGTATTGTCGAGCCAAGGTCGCATGGCATAGTGATGCAGGCCGTCGGCCCCCGGACTCTTCCAGTTCGGTGCCCGCCGGACCGCATCAGCTACGTTCTCCGAAGAGATGGCGATTGGGTTCATCGGTTCGATTCTAGCACATGCTTCCTGAACCGCCGCAATCCAAGGGCCCTCCTCATGCTCTACCTCCCGTGACCATATGTTTCGCCAAAAGGCGACGAGGTCAGCCGTATTCGGTTTTGGGGAAGTAGAGCACGGCGTCGGGTTCTCCAACTTCCTGTAGAACCTCTTCTGATCACTCACGAAGAGGCGATTTTGTCGGAAGCGCTCAACTCTCTCAGAGTACCTACGAATGCGCTTCCCCCATGCCGCGATTCTCTGCTTCAGGCCGTCGATGCGCTCCGTCAGTTTCTCAGCTATATCAGGCTGGTCAAGCCTGACACCTAGCCCGTTGAAAGCTATTCTAACGGAGCGCACAATCCTTGGCCTAGTGTTGCCCGACCTGAAGCTTTGCAGTCTGCCAATGAGGGCCCTGGCCAGGCTGATACGGCGTTCTATTCTCTTCTTCCAGGCTGGTACGTCACTACTCTTATTAGTAGTGCGTCCAGGCTCCTGGGTCTTGGCTCCAGTGAAGCGGTGTACCGCTAGAGCGGCACCGAAGAGAATAGAACCCGTATCATCCAAGCCCAGACTGCCATCCAAATATGGAGGTAGCAGCCTGTTAGCTGCCTCAATGGCACCCCGCGTCGCAGCATTAAGGGGAAGTCGGGAGAGTCGTGGTCTCTGTTCTAGAGGAGTGCTCCGGATCTCGGAAATCGCCTCCTCCAAAATCCCTCTCATCTGCTCTACTTTTTGGGAGACTGCTTCTTCAGCGATCGCATCTACAGGCACTTCGCTACGAACGCTTTCCTGTTGCGTTACAACTGCGTTATGCTCTGTAGACACGGGTTCGACTTCAAGAGCAGCCTCACGTCGTAATTGTTCGAGCTCGGCGGCGTTGAATACGCCCTTTTGTTGGATGTACCGAGCTCTATCTGCCAGGTTTTGCTCCGTGACAGTAATATTTGGCTCGAGCAGCAGGAACTCGCGGTGCATTACTGCTCGGTAGCCAGTCCGACCGGTTCCCCCGCCTACAGCCCTATAATACGCACGCATGACATTCTCGTTCATTCTTTGTGTCCATCTCATGCGACGTATTCCACCAGCGGCGGACGCCGAATGCTGAGCCCTTGGAGACTCTGTTGGCGCCAAGCCAACTGGTGGGGATGGTGGATACACCGGCCGGCTAGGTGCTGGTGCCGGTCGGCGGGGGTTGCTGGCGGCCCGCATGCTGCCACGTCCAGCGCCAGCTCCAGACGTGCCCTGGCGCCCCCCAGGCAGCGGCCCTATGCGCTCTCTTTTTCCTTTTTCCATCCATAAGTTTTTTTTGAGTGCTAAATTACTCCCTCGGAGAGGCACTCATACTCTCCGAGGAGGCCGCGTTGGTGTTATGCAGCTTTGGTTGCCTTTAGTCGCCTCTTACGACACCCCAGGCTGAGGATGGGTTGGTCCTATTCTACTCTGCCGGAAACCACACGGCGTTTATTATTATTATTATTATTAAATAATAATAATAAAATAATAATAATAATAAATATTAACCAACAATCACACCACGTTAACCTAGCCCCGTGTTAAGTTCGTAAGAACTTGTGTTACAGGTACTAGGAACGGAAATAAATTTAAGATATAAATACATATATACATAAATACACATCCATGACCCGGTGCAGACATCTATATTCGTCATACAAATTATCTGCACCTGGCGGGATTCGAACCCGCGACCGCTGCGTAAAGTGTCCAGTTGCCTGACCACTAGACCAGCCGGCCGTCAATCAAATGATAATCTATTTCTGAATATGAAATATAATTGTAACTATAAAGTTACTAATCTAGCATTAAATTTTATAAAAATATGCAAAAATAAATAAATAAATGTAATTGTTTTAAAATAACCGGTTGAGTTTTACATTTTCTAACTAATTTTTCTTTATTTAAAAGATAATTATTGTATCGGGAAAATAACAATTAAAATAAAAACATTGTTATAAAAAAACTACATAAATAATACTAAAATCAAAAATGTAGGTACTCGTATTGTATGTAGGAGTAGGTATCTTGGCCGCGTATAACGCCAAACTACTGAATGAATATAATCGAAAATGGGCACTATTTGAGTTCATACTTCCTCTAGACAAAATTTGAGTTCATGTTACAAGCTATAACATTGTATACTTTTATCCTAAACTACTGAAATACTTTTATCATATCAAAAACTCATAGAAATTCACGTAAAGTTTTTCGATAAAATTAAGGAAAATTTCATATACCACGTAAATTATTCTTGTTCCAAAATATAACTGCAAACAATAAATGACTGCCACCATTTCCCCTATAGATGTAAACCAGCTGGATACATAATTTATCAACAATGAAAAGAAAGAAGAGATGGAGCTTAAGCCACCACGCTGCTTCACCGTGGGTCGACAAATATAAATGTATACTTCAACTTTTTATTAGGATCATAGCATTGGTTTTATGTCAAGTGGAGTTAAACCAACCACCGAATTCAAGTCAATTTTATAGATTAGATATATTATATAAAAAATGTCCGCTTGAAACATTGTCGAGAACGCTGAAATGAAAAAAATGAATCAAAACTTTCCAGTGCACTGTAAACTTCCAGTCCACTTGCAGCAAAGCTACTCGTAAAACATTGCTTAGTATTTCAGGTTTGCTACTTCAAGGTCCAAATCTTTCAACTGGTAATGAACAACAATAACGCAGATTGGAGGATCTTAAATATCACACATGTATATAAGTTATAAATAAATTATTAATAGCACATTGTTACTTGTAATTTATCTGTATAATTTAAGTAATAAAATATTTGAATTAACGAGTGCAAATAAATGTTAATTTATCGAAAACGAATTTAATTAATTTAATTAACTCATTATTTGTACTCGTATTATATAAAATAATGATAACTCAATGATAATAATACAATTCAATTCATAAAAGTATGCAATTTTTTTTTTCAATGTTTTCACGTTATCACGTAAAATTATCGTCCGACTTTACAGATTTTTATTTTATTTTTTTTTTTGTTTTTTTTTACGTGTTGTGATGAATTGAACCCATCCTAATTTTACATTTTTGGATAGATGATATAAAAAATATAAATAATAAAAAATGGCGCAGTAGGTTTCGAACTTTGTATAGGAGATCGAAAAAGAAACTTTTCACTGTCGTAAGTATGTTTCTTGAGTAAAGTTGTTCAGTATGACCAGTAGATCATGTGGTTAAAATATCATAGATTGTCCCAGATTCTAACTAATAATATACATTCTTATTAATGAAATTAAAATTATATTTTAAACAGCTGCCTAAAAAACATCATAAATATTTGTTTAAATCTTTTTATTTTTTTTTTTTTTTTTTTGTTATAAACGGAATGTTCTGTTCTTTAAAAAAAAAACTGATTTTTCCAACCCTGGTCGATTGCATTACTCTCGATAGTATTACTCAAGTTTCATTCATATCAATTTTATCGACATGATTGAGTCTATCGGTAATACAGTGTAATCGGTAACACAATCGATTGTATCCATTTGATCACTTTTAGACTATTATTAAAAATATAGTTTTAATTAATAAAGGATACTTTAATATATCAATTTTCTGTACATGTCGAAACATGTACCGGCGTACAGCTTCATAGAAAAATGGTCATTGTCCTTTCAAGATTTGAAGCAACCCTAAGCTATATTAAACACACGTTCAAAACAGAGAGAATTGTAAATATATCGAGTATCTTTGTTCGTATGAGCATAGCCTCCTGTTGGCAAACGACTGGTCTGATCGCTATAAGACAGAGGACAACTCAGTAGTAATTCATAACTTTTATCTTTTCCGTCCTCGTAACATGTCGAGTCCGTCCATCGTACATAATGAATATCGCTTGCTGTGTAGTTTGTTCTATATGTGTTATTTACTACGAGTACTACAAGGACGCTTATTGTGGTTGAACGTTTTCGAAAAATTGATTGGACTTTATATTCTTAGACATTTGAACTATACTCGTATATATCTTGCTTGACTATTAACTGACATTAATTCAAAATCTTAAACAGGCACTAGCAAACATTTGACTATTAAACATAAAATTTCATACTTTTTTTGTGGAAATGTATAAGCAGCGGACTTATAAAATTTATACTACATCAGACGCTCAGCGAGTGACAAGTTAAGTGATTGTAAACACTCCAAAAATCTCCCTTGCAGTGTATTGAATTACATAATATTTTGATTTCCAAGTAATAAATGAAAATTTTGAAATAATTTACTTTTTTCTTTAACTAAAACCACTTTTTCGAAAGTGACTAGAGATGTAAGGAACTACATATACTATTTATCATTACACTGACGTGTTATTAAATGACAAATTGTGATAAAAAATTCAATGTTATGTTCATAAAATATTCACACGCCGCTGTGCTTCCATAAATACATTGGGTAAAACTTTTATTACTTTAGCTACTATTTTGGCCTAAAGCTAAGTCAATAATTTCACTTAATTCGCTTCTACAGAAAGTAACTATTATTTATTTTTTGAAAATTTCGTTAGTCTGCCAACAGTACGATACCTTATAAAACTGTGATAAGTTTATAAATGTTGTATTATAAGGTTACCTTTACATCTTATCGTTATAACATACATTTTATTAGTAGTGAAAAAAGTCTAATATTGGTGTACAATAAGCTATTGGGGCAATTTTATTTGCAAATGCTATCATCGACTATCACATACACATCACAATATTAACGACATCTATTTTTTAAGATGAAAGCATTCAATGTATTGACCCTTGGGTAAATGTATAACCATCTCGATTTTTATTAAAATATGTGCGTTTTGTCTCTATAAATAATGATAATATCCGACACAATATTTATATAAATGTATCGACTGGCTCAAACGAATTGGTTTATTTTGTATTCACAAATGACGAGTCATAAAATCGAATCTAAACTTAAAAACGATCTTACTGTAAATGAAAGATATATAGGAATAATATATACATAGATTTTTTTCAAGAATTAGAGATTTAAGTTATTATTTAAGAATAAAAATAATATAATCAAAGAGTGTAATTCGAATGTTTATTCGATATTATTATGTTTCTATTGTATTTTATTTATTTATTCTGGCCTCTTCATATTCCAGCATTATAAGCAAAAATAGAGCACAGAGTGGCGACACAGTGGCAAAATTGGTTTTGTCTCTATTGTCTGAATACAAATAGTTTGATCTGCCTTTGTCTCGGGTTTAGTATAGAATCAATAAAATAACTAACGGTAACGTAAATGATAAAATCTATCTAACATGCTCGTAGTGCTGAAAAAAAATACAATGAAAGTATCTTATTTGTGTGAAAAATGCTTTACGAAGAAGTATCTCTAGGAATATTCATAATTTAAGAAAAATGATAGATAGATCTTCGAAATGCACATAGAAATATCAATTTTTATATTTACTCGTAATATTACCTCATCAGGTACTCTTACCACTGCGACCTTTTAATATCTTGTTATAAATAAATTTTGCCTTCATATTTTCCATTTAATTCAAATTAATCAATTGAATATAGAGCGCTTATAATAATGCGTCTAAGTTTATGATATAAATATTCGATACTCAACTAATTGACTGCATTGCAAAGGCCCTGATAAATTTTACTCACAAATATTCCTTAGAGCTTAAGCACATATGCAAATAAAAAATAATAATCTATAATGAATTATTTCCATAAAAAGTTAAAATAATGTTATCTCTTTCAATCAGGATATTTAATTACAGCCTAGAATTCTTGAAAATAATTTAACTTTAAGCTTTAATAATAAATCTTCACAGTTTTATAGATTGAATGTATTTTTATAGGTATTTGATTATTCTTATATAAAATATATCTTAAAAAATTTGACGTAATTGGTAAAATAAATGTCTCTCAAGCTATTTATACAATACTACAGACACAATGATGAAATGCATGCGCTATGCATTATGCATACTAACCTGGGTGCATACTATATTAGACGCATATCTCATGTGCATATTTTGTATTATTTGTTTATTTTATATGCTTCACCTGAAGTAAATCAGCATAAAATATTATAGTCAACCAACTACAAATTTAGAGCAGTTTTTGCAGACCAGTAAATCAGCTGCACCCCTTTAATATTGTTCCTAGTTTTAAGTTTTTAAAATTACTGTACGGAATATACAGACGAAATATTTTCAAAATTCACCAATAATTAAGGAGTAATATATATATATATATATATATATATATATATATATATATATATATATATATATATATATATATATATATATATATATATATATATATATATATATATATATATATATATATATGTATATATATATGTATATGTATATATATATATATATATATATATATATATATACTTTTATATATACTTTATTGCACACTTAAGTAATACATAAAAAAGTAACAAAGAGAAATATACAAAATAGAGTGCAAAGGCGGTCTTATCACTGATAGTGATTTCTTCCAGACAACCCTTGTCTATATAGGACATCCCGGTAATAAGAAAGGCAGACGGTGCAATTAGTTTGTTTTTAAATCAAACATTTAAAATATTATAACATAAGTTATATCTAAAAAAACAATTAAAACTTTGTCTTTAGTATAAGATACAAATATATGTACAGCATACAATACACTTAAAGCTATACATAAACAATTACACATACATAAACACATATACACATATATACATAAGCATTAACATACATATACATAAACAAACACATAACTACATACATTTACATAAAAAATATTTACATATATATTATATCATATAATACATAAATATGTACCTATTTACCTAAAACAGTATATAAATATCATACAAATTACTAACGATATGTAGTATATGTATATTACTCCTTAATAAATATATATATATATATATATATATATATATATATATATATATATATGCAACAAGGTAAGCAAACATCACTTTTATCTTGAGTTATGCAACTGATTTAAAAGCATATTTTTTCCCATTGAATAAAAAGTGCCTTCAATAGAAATATAAAGCATTTTAAAAAATATAAAGAACGTAGTACTAAAAAAATCGTAGAATGCGGATCAAAGCTAATTGAAATCCATATCTTTTGATAAAATACCTTCAAGTACCGAAACTATTTTTAAAATCATTCCATTTCAACAAAATATGCCAATTATAGCATCCTAAAATGCTTAATCTATAAGGTGAAAAAACTCGCAGGGTGTAATACGATTGTAAAATAGGTTTCAAATCATTAACATTACCGCCAATAATAGTTAAAGAAATAGCAATATGAATACTTTATTAGAACATTTTTTTATTACCGGATAAAATTACCTATTATCCGCGCCAAAGACTTTTTTATTGCGCTTTATTTTAAAATCAAAATAGATTCTGAAGCGTTAATTTAAATTACACAATGTAACAGTTAGCTTACTAAAATATTTTGTTTGAATAAGAATGATTTGATAAATGATGAATTAAAACAAAAGCTGCACCTAAGAAAAACGACACTATTCAAGTAATAGGTTGTGGAGTATAGTATAGTGGACCTACTATTCCCGGCTACGGCAGCGACCTGGGTAACGGTAGGGCAAGGGTTGGAAAGAATTTCCGGGTGGAAGACGACACCTGGCCCAGATCGTAGACAACATTCGCACCCTGAGGTCTGATGAAAAGATTGTTGAACTGCAAGAGGAAATGAACAGGATACAATTGGATACGGTACTGTACTGGACTGTTGTGTGTTGGGGTTATAATCCACTGGTCCCTCATTAGCAACATTGTGACCATCGAAAGTATATCGAACAGGGTTGAGTAGCTTATATTAACTAAGAGATACTCGCTGAAGGTCAAATGGTATACGCACAGACCTAAGCACACCTAGATGAAGAAGTAGAAGCTAAGGATGAGGACATCAGAAGGGCTATACATACGAATAAAACTTACTTTAATGTTGTCATGGGGGATTTTAACGCAAAGATAGGCAAAAGACGAGACGATGAGCTGAGGTTGGGGCAATTTCGATATGGGCAGTGGAACCTCAGAGCACAGAGGCTGGCCAATTTTTTGGAGAAGGAGGGACTCTTTATGATAAACTCTTTCTACCAAAATCCGCCTCATAGGAAATGGATCTGGATGAGTTCTCATGGTTCATTAGAAATGAAATAGACTTTATCATAACCACCAAACGATAAATATTCAATGACGGTTCCGTGATTCGTAGGGTGAAAATCAAGAGTGATCACCTACTGGTCAGAAGCACATTGAATATCAGTGTTAAACTGGAACGGTCTCGCCTGATGAAATCTAAAAACCGACCATCTAACGCACATATCCAAAATCGCGACAGCTTTCAGCTCACTTTATTTATCAAATCGTTTCGATTGCCTTGACGATTGCGTTTCTATGGACGATATAAACAACAGGTTGGTGAACACTGTTCAAACAGTTGGAAGCCGATTTTACAGACCCAGCCGTAACAGCGGCCCCAAAAGCTCTCTGACGAAAATCTAAATCTTCGCGCGTGAAGAACGACGTTTATTAAACTCGCAGTCTCCTGGTGACGCTGAAGCATAAAGGGAGATAAACAGATAGGTATGGAAATCTCTGAGACACGATATAATTATGTACGTGTCTTTAATATAAAATATATTAAAGATACTTATAGAACTATATAGAGCAAATCAAAGATCCAAAATGTTTTCAAGGAATTCGTCTGTAGATCAAAGCTGGTTGTCGAATCTGAAAACAGAGTCGATCAGAACCGATATATTGAGAAAGATCGAGAAGTTTTACTAACAGTTGTATTCCTCGGTCAACCAACCTGTTCGTAGTTCGGCTGAAGCTCCACGAGTTGCGTTAACCCGACATTATTCCGAAAATAGCCCAGACATCAACTTGCACGTGATTTGAGACTCTGGGACAGCTTAAAAACAATAAGGCATCGGGCGAGGACGGTATTACGTCAGAACAGAACTGAAAGTGGGTAGAACACCAGTACTTAGAAGGAGGGGGGGGGGGCTAATGTAATAAAAATATTTTTGGGCATTTTTTTTCTGAATCAAGAATCTTTCAACAATATTTTGTCAAATTTTTAGAAGAACCGAAGGAAAATTGGGCAAGTTACAGCGTATACCTGAACTGTCTATTCAGTCTCAGGAAAGAATATATTTAATATACTTTTTTATTTATAGTCTAAGTACCAACTTAGTACTAGTTGACATGAGTTTTCATCATATACAGGTTGACTTGTCTTTGGACGCTAAATTGCCCATGTCAACTACTAGTGATACGCGTTTTAGTACCCGAACTGCCGGTGTAAGCTACAGGTGACACGGGCATTCGCGCTCGAATGCCTTAGAAAAGAGTGAAATAAAGTCATTTTTATATCTCTAAGGCCGATTCGTATTATATATCTAGCTTCTGTGAAAAATGGGCCTTTTTTCGCCCGAGTTTTTTTGATAAAAAAGAGTTAACGTTACCTTCCCCTTAAAGCACTTCAGAAGATATTTAATGCTATCTTCCTTGAGGGCGTAACGCCGGAAGCCTAAAACAGAAGCTTGGTGGTACTCTTCTTCAAAAAGGACGATACCACCTTGTTGAAGAATTACAGGCCCATTTCGCTTCTAAGTCACTTTTATAAGCTGTTCTCTAGGGTCATTACGAATCGTCCGACGGGCAAGTGTGACGACTGCCAGCCTCCCGAACAAGCCGGTTTCCGAAAAGGCTATAGTACCATAGACCACATACATACGCTGCGGCAGATTATGCAAAAGACTGATGATAAGAGAGATTGCAGTACTGCAGTCTCTCCAGCGGTGCCACATTGACTACCGATATATCAAATTGTTGAAGTACTTGTACGAGTACAATAATGCTACTATGTCAGTACGAATACAGGAGCAGAGCACGAGAGCGATTCTAATGCAGCGAGGTGTGAGACAGGGAGATGTCCTCTCTCCGAAACTGTTCACCGCAGCATTTAAAGACGCTTTCAAGCTTCTGGAATGGAAAGCATTATATATTATAAACGGCGAGTACATCCCTCACCTTCGATTTGCCAATGATATCTTGTTTGTGGCAAAATCTGTAACTAGATTAATCATAAAACAAAAATAAAAAGTATAATAGTGAACGCCAACGTACTGTAATAGTTATTATTGTATTTACGTGGGTAAATTACTTTATATTTCCTGCCATATTTTTTTTTTTTTGACTGTTGACATTAAGTATTATTTATTTATCCTGCTCTTATTGAGCCTACTGGAATTAGTCGCGATGATGGCAAGAGGCCTGATGGTTTAACACTGATTCCCTGGGAAAGGGGACTGGCGCTTTTGTGGGACGCAACCTGCGTCGATACTCTACGGCTCCGTTTCATGTCCCGGAAACGGCTTTAAGAGTGGGAGCCGCTGCTGGGAAGGCTGAAATGACTAAACGGCACAAATATTCGTCATTTATCCAAAGTTATGTTTGTAATTTGTTTAATATTTTCTTATTGTATAATAGTATTGAATTAAACATTGTTTACTTTATCTGCGTATCTATCACGCCACAGTCTTTACGAGAACAACATTAAAACTAGTTACGTAAATTGAAACAATGTACTAAAATGTACTAAGATATTTAAAGAAGAGAACGTTATACTTTACTATAAATCATGTATAAAATTATTTTCTAAGGTTATCAGAAAACGTATTGAATTTTACAAAAAAAAAAAAAAAAAAAACTAATTTTACCAACAAATAATTAGGTTTTTTTTGTTTCTTCGAACACCATCTTCTTAGGATATAAAAATCTAATTTTAAAATTTCTTAATAGTGCCTTTTATCGGCTGATGGCTAAAAACCACAATTCGTCATTTAGAAGCTCTTTAGTAAACAAAACCAAGGGTAAAACATCGTTTAGTATGCCTAGTAGTAATCCTAGTGCTATGGGTCTGATGTCAATTATAATTGTCTTTTTTATTGTTAGTACACAGAGGACAATGGCATGTATACTTCACTTTTCGGGATTATACGGACAGGATGAAGCCGGAAATAATATGAGCAGCGCAGTTTCACTTTTAAATTTTTTAGGTGTAATAGTCGTTTTATAAGGTTTTAACCTTGTTGAAAAAATGATTAAATTTTTACTTCTTTATTAATCTTTTAAGTAGATAATGTTCCAAACAAACACTTACTTTATTGATTACTTTACTGCAGTGAACACCGATGGTCTATAAAGTCTTGTATACCTATTAGTTAATAATTTTTTTAGCTTTGGTTTTTTGTTTTGCATTATTTTCTCAGATTATTGTTTTTTTATTTAAAATTTTATGTCATTATTTTAATTTTTTATTAATACGATGTTAATATATTTTCTACGTGGCAAAGTGATGTACGAATGTATTTAAATAAAATAGTTTAAGTTTTCTATTGCATGTTACTCGACTTAAGAAAAACCTTAAGTTTTAGCGCTTAAATAAAATCGTCGTAACACTAAAAGCCTTTTTAACTAAAAGAATAAATCACAACAACTTACAAAGACTAGAAGCAACGGTTTATTTTTACTAAAACATTTTAAAATTCGAAATAAGAAATCTGTTTTATAATTAAAAAGTAAATTATATTTGACGTACTAAATTTAAATTAAACCAAGTTCAATATTTAACAAACGTAATGAGACTCTACTTTGACATAGGTATATAATCACATTCCAAATTCAATTAAGAGAATAAATATTAAACGCGTTTTTGCATGTATAACATAATGAACCGAATTAACGTACTTTTATATAGAATAGAATTTAATTTTTAATCATAGGCAACATTTAAATAGATTTAAAAAAAATCTCACAAAATTTTTATCTACGTTTCTGGGGGAAAAAAGAGTTTTTTTCTTTTTTCTTTTATGCGAACATCATCTCCACATTACATATTATTTTGAATTAATTTATCACACGAATATATTGCGTAATTTTCGTAATTCCTATGAGTTACGACAAAAAAGTTGTCCAAGTTTTGATATGACAAAATTATAGAAAACTTTTTCCTAAAAAAATATTGTAACCGAGAAACGAAAAGAAAGTGCATTTTTCGTAATTATTTATTAAAATAAATGCAATGAATGATGATCTCTCAATGAATGATATCTCCAGTAGTAAAACTTAACTATTCTATTCTACATATATAAAAATTATACGACATTTAAGCGATATTAATACTACTTACTACTATTTATAATATTCACAAATTATAAAAACAAATATCCCCTTTTTATATGCGAATTACGATATAAAGGTAAAGAAGAAAACTTATAGTCCATTTACGTCTTATTTTCTTGTAAAAGCCTCCTTTTACGTTAAGAAACTTTGAGACCATTGTATTCATCCATTTACTGTTGTATTGTACTATACTACTATTATAGATATCTTCCATAAATTGATTGTGACTGATAACTTGTAAAATCTAAATCTTTAAATAGATTATAAGTCTCATACTACCTATTGCATTCACTTCAATACTTAGTCGAAAATTAAAAAGAAGCAAATCGAAGAAGAAAGTCACCTTTAAAAAGTCCCTATGAGTACTGTGTTAGAATGATTGTACTTGTTGATTGAGTGATTGTATAATGTAAACATACTATTAATAGTTTTATATAAACCATATTAATGTTGTATACAAGATACTTGATATATACAAATAAAAATAAATAAATAAAAAAACATTAAACTGAAGGGACAAAAAGGCCCTTCGACAAAATGTGTTAAGGTTTAAACCCTTGTCAATTAAAAACCTGTTTTAACAGTAAACAAGGCTTAAATGTTCTATATACATTTTTTTATTGTTATTTAATATTTTTATGATATTGCGTATCTTCTTATCAGCTACAATAATTTAAAATGTATTTTTAATATATAATACTTTTGCATTACTTGTAACTTAATGTGATTCTTTACATATCTGTGATCTAATTCTACGAACCTAAGATATATCTTATTTGTTTTTTTTTTTATTATTATTTATAATTTACATAAAGTTGTATTTTATTTCAAATTAATATAATCTTAGTTATTTTATTGTATTTTTCATTGTAATCTAGTCATTATTTAACTTTTTTTTATAATTACAAATATAATTATATATTTTTAAGTGATGTTCAAAATTTGTTCAAATGACATTATTAGATATATGTTTTGATTATGATTTATTTTCATGCAGAAACAGCAGATTCCTAGTGCAAGCATCTATAAAACAAACAAGCTAATTTATTTTTAATTTTAATACAATTGTCATACCGAATAGGTGCTGAATTTCACGAAATTTTGATCATTATCTTACATTTACATATGTACGTAAATAAACCCTACAGTGAAAGTCCTTTCTTTGGCAAGTAAAAGAGCACTACACTATACATATGAAAATGCAAGCTGATATCAAAATGCTTCAAAATGTTGTTTTATCAATTCTATCAATTGAATACTAATTTATGAAAAAAATATAAAAATAATGTGGTCAGTACTTAAACATGTTATTATGTATAGATTTTTGTTATCAATATATATCTTTTATATTTTTAACATACAGTTTATACCCTCAAATTGAGAAAAAAGCCCTAAAGTCGACTTTACTAGCCACTTAACAACGAAATTACGTTTTAGTAATAGTGAGAGTAGTATTTAACTATAGGACATAGAATAAAAAAATAGGAGCTCCATAATGCATGTTATGAAAAATTGTGAAATTCCAACTAAGATCGTAATTTAAACACAAAATCTGTTTTCTCAACATTTCGTTGAACGTAACAATGTCAATGTAAAGAAGAAAAAAACTCCTTATCTTAATTCAGTAGGACAAAGAATTAAGCTAACGTTTCTGCTGAAAGTTCTGTACCATCCAGTGTATTGTCCAATTTAAATTTTGTATGCCTTAATCGTTTTTACGTTTCTTTTTCAGATACGATAATTTACTGTTTAAATATATCTAGTCAACGTTAGTATTTATCAGTATTTTTCACAAACTGTTATAATGAGCTTTAATTTTATATTAATATTTTGCTGCATTAATTTTTAAATTAATTAAGTTTTATAATTATTTTATCGAAAATTGACATTAAACATTCGAATAAAAAAAAATAGACAAACTCTTTTGTTATAAATATTCTTACTGATTGACTTAAAATGATAAATTCTCGCTATTTTATTTACAACGTAATACGATGAAAACGACTATTTAAGGTCACACATTATTCAGATATCGAAAATAAAATTAAGAAATTCCGTAAAACACACCCCAAAAATTGAGTGAAAACAACATTTTACCCTACTGATTTACTTAAAAACGCACAGCAAATACAATCGCTATCAAAATAATTTTGCAAATATACAAGTCGCGTTGCAGCAATTGACAATTGTATCAAAAAAAAAAAAAATTGTAATAAAATATCTCACCTTTTTCGATGAAAATCCGCATACATTTCGCGTTGTTAAATTTTTAAGTCACTATAAACTTTTACCGTGCTCATTGCCTTCGACTCGTGGTAGAGACCTTTGCTCGAGGACGGTTCAACCGATACTACGAAGCGAGCCGTGAGCGAACGCACGAAACGCACGGTTGGAGCCCCTCACTTCCCCCTCGGGGAGGTAAGGGCGAGTCAGCCATGAAGGGCTGCTTGCACTAGGGGCGGTCTAAATGAATTAATGTACGAAATGTGCATTGAACGATTCACCAATAATTTTCAACCTTAAACGTTAGAAACTAAATTGATTTTTAAATATTAAACGTAGTCATCGTTCTCTTTCTTACGCGTTTTATTATGAATGTAGGTTGATATATTGATAGGTTGTTTTTAAAAAAATGTTAGTAGTTATAGTATATTCAATATTCGTTTGATATCATTGTAAGTATTCATTGTAATAATAATTCCTATTTTATTCAACTTTATTGATTAAGTAGCATTAAATTTTTACTTATAATTAGTCAAGTTAATGGAACGACGCTCCTGAAGGCAGAGTCGAGCGTTGATCTCAAGGAGCTGGGAATCGGCCAGCTCCAGATCCACCAGTAGGCGACCGGGACGTGCCTCATCGAGGTTTTCGGTTCCACGAGCGTCGCTCCGCTCGGTTGAGGGAGGCCTTGGCCGAGGAGGCGGAGGTGCTCAAACCTGAGAAGAAGGCGTGTATATATGAGGACCTCAGGCCTGAGCGACACGGTCACCGCGGAGCGCCTGACTACCGCCGGGGCCCAAGACATTTTCCTGCAGTCCATGGCGGAGTGGTGTATTGATGTCACGATCGTCACCGAGCCATGCGCTGTGCCCCCTAATCCACACTAGGTGGAGGACACCAAGGGCTCGGTGGAAATCGTGTGAATGCCAAGCCAAGGAGGAGGCCTGGCTGGAGTTAGGGGTTTGGATAGAGACTCCTGGGACCACCCGTATAATTGGGCGCGGAACAAGCTTCACGCCCAGTCGGCCCCCATCAGCGAGACGTTCCAGCCGGACCATCTGAGGAGGATCGTTGGAGTACTCTTCCCCGACGAACCCGAGAGTTTCATGCCCCTCAGGATGGCTCGACCCAAATGCTGGATAAGAAGGAGGGTGTTCCGCCACCCGTCACAGAGACTGAAATGGTGGCACAGCTCTTTCCCGCCTTTAGAGTAAGAACAGGGCGCCGGGTCCAAACGGCGTGCCCGGGAGGGTACTCGCGATCGCTCTCGAGCACCTCAGTGACAGCCTCCCGGAGCGGTTTGACCACTGCCTGCGGTCTGGGCAGTTCCCGGGAGCCTGGAAGAAGGGTCGGCTCTGACTACGGCTTGCGACTTGTGGTACTGCTGAACGAAGCTGGGAAGGTCTTGAAGAGAGTGGTGGCCTCCCACGAAAGTTGCTGGATCTTCTACTGGGCGCGTTCCCGGGTGGCGGATAGGAGAAGCCACTCAAAACCAGCACGAAAGGCATGAAATCGCAAGAGGGGGATGACTCGCTCTCCCCTTCCACCTGGAGGCGCGAAAGCGTAGTTGACGGGCGCGGAGGCGCGAAAACCACCGGTCTCCCTGAACCAGCTGATATGCGGACTCAGCCGATAAGGGCTCACAGTCTGGGGTAGCTGGGCGTTCGGTGGTGGGTGGCACGGATGTGCAGCCGGTGAGGTAGTGGCACCAAGAGGGCGTAGAGAAAAGAGGAGTGCGAAAGCGCGATGGTGCGCCGGAACCATAGTTTTGGGCTGTGGCCACCCCAGTCATGGTCGGCTCTACGTTAACTGTGGCTACCCTGGGCGCGGCCAGCGATGGTTTTCTAACTGTCTGGCTGTGGTGACCGGACTGCATGGCATGTGGCAACAGCTCCCACCTTGGTTGCCGCCGGTCAGGCTTCCAAACCGGAAGTGCTGTGTCCAAAGGGGTGTCGATGCTTGGACCAATGGGGCGGTGGTGGTGTCTTCGACACGATGGTACAGACGGTGTGGGTGTGGCGCCGAGAAGATGCGGAGAAATGAGGGGGAGATTCTTCACTCTATTCGGTGGCAGGAGCGGGCAGATTTGCTCGTCCACTCTGTGCCGGGGT
The DNA here is from genome assembly GCA_036937285.1 of Euphydryas editha. Taxonomy (NCBI): domain Eukaryota; kingdom Metazoa; phylum Arthropoda; class Insecta; order Lepidoptera; family Nymphalidae; genus Euphydryas; species Euphydryas editha. The sequence goes on along the minus strand of JAUPFZ010000005.1, from coordinate 10,019,835 downwards.
GCGCATGGTTCGCGGGCCGCCTGGGTTGAGCCAGGCTCAACCCAGGCGGCCTGGGCATGGCGTTCCCTGCAGTTCTTGCGGGGCTATCTAGGTGCGATCCGGCGGCGGGGGTTGGGTCACTCAACGCTTGCAATCTTCTGCTCCACTACGCGGATGACACCCTTGTTTACTCCCGGGGACGAGACTACAATTAGGCGGCGCAGCTAGTCGAGGTCGGACTCGACCTCGTGATCAGCCGCATAAAGAGTTTAGGGTTTCGTGTCAGAATTGAGAAGCCCTTCTCTTCCACGGGACCGGACTCAAGGGACCGCCACCGGGGGTTACCCTGCAGATCGGAGATGGGAGGGTCGGGATGAGCCCCCAAATCAAATATCTATGGCTAGGCCGGTGGCTTTTCCGATTATATTTTGAGACATACTGCCAAAGCGTACAAAATGTTAGGTTTCTTGATTCGCTAAACAACAAATTTCAAAGATATCAATACTTTTATTATTTTATACAATGCACTCGTAAGATCACATCTTGAATATGCTTCTATTACATGGAATCCGCAATATGACAAATATAATGCTTCAACCATTGATCTATAAAAAAAACCCTTTATAGATCAATGGCTTCAACGTATTCAAGATAAATTCTGTCAGCTTCTCAAATATAAGTTTAAGACATCTCCACCTGGTACATTAACAACCCTTGAAACTCGACGTGAACACCGTGATATCATTTTTCTGTATAACAATATAAATAACCATATTGATTCGCCATATTTGTTAAATGAAATATCCTTTAATTGTCCTAAATATAATCCGCGATCAAACCAAACATATACATTTGCTATTCCATTCTGCAGAACCAACTATGCTTTGAATTGATTTGTCATTAGGGCATGTGGACTGTATCATAAAAATTATAATTTGCTAGACATTTTTTATTTAAAACTTAATAAGTTTAAAACTGTCATCAAGCAATTAAAATAAACTGTAATTGTCACAGAATATTATTAGTGTAATTTTTGTTTCGTATACAATGTTGTGTTAAAAAAACTATATTTGTATTAATGTGTACAATTTTAATGTTTACCCAACTAATATTTCTTACAAGTAATTTGTGTAAACTTAATTGCCTTGTGTATTTTTTCGTTTCTAAGATTCATAATTATATACAATTACAAGCTGTATGTTTTCTTTATAAATAAAATAAAAATAAAAAGTATTATAATATGTTTTTTATTTATCATATGTATGTCTTTAAACACTAATATATTTTTGTGTGTTTATTATTTTACTAAGTCGAAAAGAAGTGACGACTTTAAAGGTCTGTCGGAAGAAATACCACTACTTTATATAATACTATATATATATATATATATATATATATATATATATATATATATATATATATATATATATATATATAAAGTAATTATGAAAAATGTTGTGAAAAAGAAAAATATTGTGAAGCCATGTAAAGCAAGAGAACTTTTTAAACGGTCATACTATAATATTAAGGTTTTTAACATGTTTCAAACATGTTTGCCCTAGCTACACTCTATAGCTACTGTTATCCTTAACTACAGAGTAAAGTCCGCTTTCAATTCAATAGAAACTTGAGCAGTGCTGTAGTCTTTCTAGTCAGTTTCAGTCTTCTATGTCAGTTCGAGTATAGGAGCATAGCACGAGAGCGATTCCAATGCTGTGAGGTGTGAGACAGGAAGATGTCCTCTCTCCGAAACTGTTTACCACAGCATTGGAAGACGCTTTCAAGATTCTGAAATTGAAAGGATTCGGCATCAACATAAACGGCGAGTACATCGATTTTTCGACGATGTCATGCTTATGGTAGAATCTCTGGAGGATCTCAGCATTTTGCTCAGTGACCTCGATTGATATAATATATATATAAAGTAATTATGAAAAAAGTTAATGTATAAGTAACAATTATAAAAAGAAAAATATTGTGAAGCCATGTAAAGTCAAGAGAACTTTTTAAACGGTCATACTATAATATGTTATTTAAAGTTTAAAAATGCCTCGGTCTAATAAAGTTTGAGAAACTTTTGCTTCTGTTGCGTTTATAAGGTTTTTAATTTGACATTACACTATTTTAGAATGTTTTTCTTTATTACTTTAATGCAATAGAAATTATGTAATAATGTAAAGTAATTTTGGTTGTTACATATCAACAAAACTAATAATGCTCATTATTTTACATTAAGTTATTTTAGTACATTCTTGATATTTACATTTAATATCTTAGATCACCTACCTACATTTGTTTATTTTCCCTCCCGTAACTCAAAATCGATTGCTGATGAAATTATATTCTTAAACATTTACGAATAAAATACATGTTACCTATATAAATACCATATATATATTATATTGTACTTAGACATATTTTAAAAAAATATTTTAATAACTATTTATAGGATAAAAATTTTTAAAAATATTAAATGCTCAAAGGACTTTTGCGGCCTTTCATCATCATAATCATCACATCAGCCATTGGATGTCCACTGCTGAACGTAGGCCTCCCCTATCGACCTCAAGAGCGATTGGTTCGAGGTACTCTCCATCCAACGGCTACCGGCGACTCCCCTCAAATAGTCTGCCCATCTCGTGGACGGCCGTCCGAAGCTGCGCTTGCCAGTACTTGGTTTCCACTTGAGAACCTTTCTGCTCCATCGGCCGTCAGTTCTACGAGCTATGTGCCCTGCCCACTGCCAATTCAGCTTGCAAAACCATTAGGCTATGTCGACAACCTTCGTTCGTCTGCGGATCTCATCATTTTTGATTAGATCTCGCAGAGAAACACCAACCGTAGCCCTCTCCATTGTACGCTGTGCGAATTGGAGCTTGTTTAAAAGGCCCATAATCAGAGACCACGTCTCAGATCCGTATGTCATCACTTTGGTCACATTGGGTGACTGACACTTTTGACCTCAGGCACTGAGGTATGGCAGATGAAAAGACGTTTTTTAACTTCCTGAACGCTGTCCATCCTAGCTGGATTCGTCAATTGACCTGTGTCTCGAAGTTGGATCTACCAAGTTGGATATTTTGTCCTATGTAAATGTACTCGTCAACAACTTCGAGAGTAGAATTTCCAACCGATATCGAGGTGTGAACGACATGGACATTCGACATGATTTTTGTCTTGTCCATATTTATTTTAAGGCCCACCCATCGGGAGACTCCATCGAGGTCACTGAGCAAAATGCTGAGATCCTCCAGAGATTCTACCATAAGCAGGACATCGTCGAAAAATCTTTCAATTTCAGAAGCTTGAAAGCGTCTTCCAATGCTGTGGTAAACAGTTTCGGAGAGAGGACATCTTCCTGTCTCACACCTCACAGCATTGGAATCGCTCTCGTGCTATGCTCCTATACTCGAACTGATATACTAGCGTTATTGTTCAACCACTGCAACACTTTGATATACCGGTAGTCAAAGTAGCACCGCTAGAAAGACTACAGCATTGCTCAAGTTTCTATTGAATTGAAAGCGGACTTTACTCTGTAATTAAGGATAACAGTAGCTATAGAGTGTAGCTAGGGCAAACATGTTTGAGACATGTTAAAAACTTTAATATTATAATATGTAAATAAAAATATCATTTATTAGATATAATATATATTTTTACATGTTATGTTGGATTATTTCTTAGTCGAGCCGGGTCTAAGTCCTCACCCAGCCGACTTAGAAGTAATCCATATATGATAACAAAATAAATATTATTTCAAACGTTCCTTTTAAAGATTCGGTTCTGGTTATATTTCATGCATAGGACGTACAATTTTACAAATAACTACTTCTTCTGTTGCATAGACACTAGCGTTAATGCGGTCGGTTAGGTCATTTAATCATTAAAACAGAAGTAGAAGCAGTCGCTAGATATTAAAATCATTCATTACTTTGACACAAACTACTTTAAAAATCCTTTCAAAGCCTGGCATTCCTGTGAGAGTGCTAAGAAGGCGTTCTTGGTCTTTTTCCAAGAAAACTTGAGGGCAAAAACTCGTTTATTCGTTCCGTGTCAAGTTCTTGTGGCAAGGTATTGAAAATCTCATTAGTTAAGCAGATCCGGAATCACAGAAAAGCTATCACTTGACTTCGCGAAGAATAAAAAACTTTGCGAAAGGGTTGAATAAATACGTCTCAAAAAGTTTTTTTTTTTTTTTGGACACTCGATTTTAGTTTGAGTTGTAATATATTCTATGTATTTTATATTTTGTAGGATTTTTTTTTATAATGCTTTACAAATATTCGAATTTCGTTTGTCTTTTTTATTTTGATAATTGGCTAATGAACATAGCATACAAAAAAATATCAATCACTTGAAACAAAATCGTTCAATACATAATTTACAATAATGAATGCCAAAATTACTTTATAAAAAACTTATTTTACTTGTATAACGGCGAGTTGCACGAAACCGTCGCTAACTTTCCCTTAGTTAAGTTGCAATTAATCTTAAAATTAGTTGATCTTATGATTAATTTAAAGCTGTTGGAATTAATCATCCGTTAGATAGGTCTTAAATTAAACTAAATCTTTTTGTTAACTTAATCAGATGTAAGTTTCGTGCAACAGATAATCACGATTCTTGTGATTAAATTAGTTTAATAAACACTTAAATTTAAAATTTGTTTCGTGCAACTCGGCGTAAAACTTCTATTCTATTGAACATTTTAATGTATATTGTAAACGAAAACAAGTAAAAAGTATTCAAAACTTAAATTACTCAAAAACAATTAGCACAGTTTTGTAGAGCAGATAGAGCTCTATCGACTTGCTATATACACTTTTTCAAACAGCAAAAAATCGTTGAAAAACTTATACTCCAACCCAATATAATTTCAACTGTACTAACATTCCGTTTCCGTCTTGACCAGTGGCGTGCCCTAGTACTTGAGAATAGAATTTTTTGTTTATGATTCGAATTTTTTCGACGAGTTTTAACAAGGCACACTGAAGGCACGTTACTACTAGACAGAAAATCACAATCATGTCAGCATTGACATACCTTCAGTGGCTTTAAAAAAGCCTTTTCGTGTTTATGAGTGAGCAAATAAAAACCCCGCGCGTTCTGGCATAAACCTATATCAAAAACTAACAAACAAAGAAAAACACATGAAAAGTTAAGGCGCTATTGCAGAGGCATTAAAAAAAACTTATGATAGGTATCGCAAACTGCCCGATTGATTATTGACAATTTCATTATTTTATTGTTAAACGTAATAATAAGATAAACTTTTGAAAATTTCATTTGTTGTTTAACGTAATAATAAGATAAAGTAATTATAATTGAAACAAATTTTGTGATTTTGATCTCAAACTCGATGCGAGATTTTAGTACATCGGCTATAGAATGAATGATATCATTTTGAATTTTATTCAATAAATAACTAGGCCCCAGTTTGCCACTATCTTGTTGTTACATGTGTTTTTCTAAAACAAGGTCGTAAAAATATGCAACACCAACAATAGGTACAATTTATTGGAATGAAAGCAACCTACAATCCAATGAGTCTTGTATACTGATCTATTAAACTGTCTTATGTGACTTACTTGTTTGCGAAATACACAAATCCGGTGTATTAGGTTTTTTTTTTTTCTCCGTGAAAAATAAAGATTTCACCTTTTCCTCGCCTATTAAAACTTTCACACACTTTAAATTCTTACAAGGAACAATACGATCTCTATTTGAACTCATTTTAAAATCAAAATCACGAACTGTTCTCTTATATTTACGCGAATTTTACTCATTTGATTAAAAGTCTATACCGGATTTTATCGCGTTTGCATGATGCAGGGGTCTACAAATTAGACTGTGAATGTGGTCTCTCATATATAGGGCAAACTAAGCGGAGTATAGAGACACGCGTCAAAGAACACATAGCTGTGTGTGTGTATCAACATACTCAACAAGGTACCAACCACTATATCAGATTTGATAAGCCACAAATTCTCGCTAAAGAACACCGATTCCTACCAAGGATGATTCGCGAGGCTATTGAAATCAAAAAACATCCTAATTTCAATAGAGAGGACGGTTGGAACATACCACCAGCTTGGGAGCCAGTATTCAAATTAATTGAACCCAAGGAAAATAAGAACACAGCACGACTTCCAGACACAATAAGCTCATTCTGCATGAATAGGAACGGTTAATAGTAATAATTTAAAATTGTATAAAAAGCGGGGTATGTAACAATTAATTCATTATTCGGACAACCACCACCTCAGTCCCCCGAGATCATGGACGCTGTAAAGGGTCCGAAACGTCGGGACATAATTTAAAATATTGTAAAACTATAAAGTTTTGAATAAACGCGATAAAATCCGGTATAGACTTTTAATAAAATGATCAAAATCACGAAAATGAAAAATGTACCAGTTATCCGCTGAATCACTACACAAAATGTATATCAATTTATCATTATAAATATTTACACTCTTTGACATGTAACGTGAAATTTGAAAACAAAAAGCAACTTCGGGACGCTAGTTTGTGACTAGCTTCATAGTGAAAGCCGGGCTTATTGCTCCATACTAATTGCTATAGAAACGCACAGTAGTTATATCTATAGACATAGCACTTTTTCATAGGTTAGAACGGTGCAGACATATATATGTATATGTATATGTATTCACGGGCCTGTGTCCGCAACTCGACGTCTACTGTGCGCCTATTTTGCGTTTGTTAAGCGGGCGGCTAGTCCTGCCAACCCAACTCCTCCAAATATTTGACTAAGCCTCTGGTGTCACCAATAACCTCGGGGAGAGTCGTCGGTGACCCCAAGTGTTTGGCCCGGTAGTTGGCCAGACCCGTACACTCCAGAACAATGTGGGCTGCCGTCTCCTCTGCCTCCATGCAAGCTCTGCAAAGGGGGCTGTCTGTAACACCTAGATTAAACAGATATTTGTTAAATGGGCCATGACCCGTAATAATATGAGTTATTTTATGTAATCTTGGGCGTGTGAGTTTTATTTATTTATTTATTTATTTATTTATTTATTTATTCTTTATTGCACACCACAAAAAATTAACAAAAGCATAGTTACAAATTAGTCGTATCAAAATTGTGTAGTACAACAGGCGGTCTTATGGCTAATTAGCCATTTCTTCCAGACAACCCACATGGATAAGAAAAGTTCAGCAAAGAAAGAAACAGGTAGGTTGTGCAGTTATATAATAAACTTACATACTAATATATACATACAATACTTATATAAGATACATAATAAATATGTAAATGCAAATATAATAAATATCTCTATTATAAACTAATAAATATTAAACATAAATAAAATAAAATAAAATAAAAAGATAAAAACATTAATAAAAAAATAAATAAAAAAATAGGTAAATAAATATCGTAATCATTTTTATCAGCTTTATCAGCTTGCGGGATAATTTCCGGTCTATATGCGGTAGAGCCTCCTTCGCTTGCCTGCATCCACTCACCTGTGTCCAGTATATATTATGTAGCTCCTTAGTGTGTGACCGAATGACTGATGTAGGCCATCCTGAGGGAAGGGGGACGATTGGTTCTGGACCAATCGCAACCATCTCTGAACCTTTTCTGGCCAATTCATCAGCAGCATCGTTCCCACGTGAGCCACTGTGACCTTTGATCCACTGTAGAGTTACGTTGTTATTATTACTACATACCTCCGTCAGGGATTGGTGACAGTTGTATATAAGCTTTGAGGTGATAATGTCGCTTTGTAAGGCTTGTAGTACTGATTTACTGTCCGTGAGGATTCGGATGGAGTGGTCCTTTACCTTTCGAGACAGAGTCGCCGTAGCTGCTACTATGATGCCCATGCATTCCGCCTGGAAGACGGTATTATGAGCACCCAAAGGTGCAGCTATCTGTATATTTAGATCCTCCGAGAATATACCATATCCTGTACCTGATCCAGTTTTCGAGCCATCAGTAAAGATCCTCAGGTCCTTAACATTAATCCCTTCGTGCGGATCTTCATGCAGCTGTATTTTATATTTCTTATCGAAAATAAATTGCTTTGGAAACCTGTCACTTACCGCCAACAGAGATGGTTCTTTTTGCATCACCTCATGCAGAACCTCAGCGTGGGGGGACCTACTGGTTTTCCAGAGATTTTGAGTCTTTAACCTTACCGCAGCAGAAGCCGCCTCTTGTTTTATAAAGAGGTGTAGAACCGGAAGATTCAGCATGGCTTCCATTACTGCTGTTGGTGTAGTACGCATGCCTCCTGTGATCGCTAAACATGCTAATCTCTGGAAGCGTTGTAATTTGTTACTTGCTGTTATGAGATCGGTGCGTGGCCACCACACAACCGCTCCGTAACTTATCATCGGCCGTATCACTGCTGTATAGAGCCATAGGACAATATTCGGGGCGAGACCCCATGTCTTTCCTATCATCCTACGGCACTGCCCGAAGGATATAGTGGCTGTATTTATTTTCGCATCCATATGTGCGCCCCAATTCAGCTTGCTGTCCAGTATTACTCCTAAATACTTTACCTCGCTAGCCAATTGAAGTTCAGTATTAAACAATTTAGGCAATTTGTAGTTGCCAAAGTTTCTATTATTTGTAAACATTACCAGTTCAGTCTTACTTGGATTTACTGATAAGCCATTGTCTCCGCACCATTTTTCCACGATTTTTAATGCTGCGTTCGTAACTTCACATATAGTATTAACAAACTTTCCGCGTATTAAAATAGCGAGATCGTCTGCGTAACCTACCGTGTAGTAGTAATTATCGTTGAGGGCGGCAATTAAGTCATTTACCACCATATTCCACAGAAGTGGTGAGATCACACCTCCTTGGGGGCAACCTTTAGCAACCATTGCTCTCTCTGATTCTCCCTCAACCATTAGTATAATTCTATGCTGGAGCATGTTACCTATCCAAGTTTTTAGTGTATTACATACCCCATGCCGATGTAGAGCATCTTTTATCTTAGTGAATTTTGTCTTATCAAAGGCACCTTCTATATCAAGGAAGATGCCCAGACAGAAGCATTTTTCCGACAGAGCACTTTCAATGACACTTACCACGGCTTGAAGTGCAGAATCGGTGCATTTACCTTGACAATACGCATGTTGATTAGGGTGCAAGGGAATTTTTTGAAGGTAGTTCTCCCTCAGTTCTCGTTCGCACAGCCTCTCCAAGGTTTTCAAAACGAAGGAAGTAAGGCTGATCGGTCTGTACGATTTAGGGTTAGAGTAGTCACTTTTACCTGGTTTTGGTATGAAGATAACTTTCACCTCCCTCCATTTCCTAGGAACGTATCCATGCGCAAGACACGCCCTGAATAAAATGGTTAGCAGGAGATAGAGGGTCTCACCCCCCCACTGTAGAAGGGCTGGGAAAACCTTATCTGGACCCGCTGATTTAAAGGGGTGAAACGTATTAATAGCCCACCTTGTTTTGTCTAATGTTAGCACCTTGTGAGCTATTTGCCAGTTTTCATCTTCAGCAGTATTACTTTCATCCGTCCATTCCATGCGTTACGTGATTTCACAACCGGGGAAGTGCGTATCCATTAGGAGCCGCTCAGCCTCCTCTGGTGTACTGGTGAAAGTGTCGTCAGGCTTTCGTAGGGTTCCTAGGACTTGTCTAGGCTGATTTGAAAGCACTTTTCTTACCCTGTTAGCCTGATGTTGGCATTCTATGCCAGTAGAGTATTTACGCCAGCCTCCAGAACTTCTGTATCTGATGCGTTTTTTGTATTTTTGTTTCCAGTCTTTGTAACGATCCCAGTCGCAATCAGCGCCTGTGTTCATTGCACGATTTAAATGTCTTCTTACCTTAGTCCTGAGCCTCTCTAGTAGTGTTACCTGTTTCTTAATATTGTCCACTCCCACTATTCTCTCCGGAACCGATTCCTTCGTTAAACACGACTCCATCAACGTCTTGTATAAGGCGGGGTTCGTTTTGCGGGGTTTCCTGCGAGGAGTTGGGCTGGTTGTACTTACTTCTAGGTTGAAGAGTATCCATCTGTGGTCCGAGCAAGACGCTTCTTTGGACACATGCCAATTGGATATAGTGTTACACACTCCCTCTGTCGCTAGTGTGATGTCAATAATAGTTCTGGACCTTTTGGTGACAAAAGTAGGTTCTGTCCCAACGTTCAGTATGTTTAGGTTAGTAGTAAAAAGGTATTCAACTAATTGCTTACCTCTATCATTTTCTGACTGCATGCCCCATAGCGGATGGTGTGCGTTACAGTCTGTAGCCACTAGGAGCTCCATTTTGGCTTCTTCGCAGTGGCTCACCAGCCTTGTCAGCTCCACAGGGGGCGGTGGTTCATCTCCTTCCGGCATATAGGCAGAGGCTACGACCACCTTGGGCTGGTGTGTAGTCGTGTCCAGTAGTGAAATTGCACATAGATCTCTAGAACAGAATTCTGTTAAGGATTGCACAAGTACATTATCAGAAATAAAAATACAGGTCCGAGGTGTTTCAGGCCCTGTACAATGTATTAACTTACCTCCAGTATTGGAGAAACCGCATATGCGGCCCTGCCTGATCCACGGATCCTGGATCAGGGCAAGGGCTGTAGGATGAACCTACAACCACTTCCGTAATTGAGCCGTTGCGGTGATACTGTGGTGGAGGTTGATCTGTAGGACGCTACAGTTATTAAAGGGGGATGCCATCTTCAGATAGCAAAGCCTCCTCAGCGTCCCCGATGTCTAGATTGCCGATCCCCTGGGTGCACTCGGCTTCTCCATTCGAGCCCGGAGACAATACATCTTCGAGCTCCATGGAGCTGTCGAGTGCCTTTTCCGTAAGGGGCTCCGAGACCCGTACGCCGTCTCCGGCTGGTTCCTCAGAGTTTTCGGCCTCCATCGGTGTAGGTGGTAAGTCTTGTGAGTTCTTTACCACGTTGGTGCCCTTTATGGCCTGTGGGTCTTCGGCCTTAGGAGGGGAAGATTCGGTAAATTTACCTGTTGGTCCCTCTAACTTTAGGTACACAGAGCTCAGCATGAAACCTAGCCGGCGCTCGTGTTCCATCAGAACCGGTACCAAATCCTCCGGTACACTGACGACGATAAAGGTCTCGCAGGTTTGGGGATGTAGAGAGTGCAGGAGCCATCGGTCAACTTCCGCCCAGGGGTTCTGGAAGCGGAGCACACCACCGATAGCCCTGGTGTCTTTGATGACTCCAGGTAGGAGGATACCACACCGCACGCGGCGAGTTATCTCCCACATCTGCTTCACCGTCAGTCGGTCTCCCGTCGGGAGTACGATGTCATTGACAGCAGTTTTAAGCCACTCCAGGGTTTTGAGGTTGGAGCACCACAATTTCAAGACTCCCCCGTCATAGACGGGTTTGCCGAGAAACAAGGGACCCTCCTCGCCTCTGGCCGCTGTCATATCTGCCAAGATCTTCTCCTCGAGCTTCCCCTGGATCAGCTGTACCGACGCCGCGCAAATATGACCTGTGGTGGCTGATGTTACAGCGACCAAAGGATCTGTTTTCGTGGCGTCCGCATATGAAGTTGGTTGTGGTCTGTGGAGAAGCTTCGGCCTTTTGTGTTCGCCCCTTGGTGACACCGTCTCGTCGAGACGAGCCCGTTTGGACGACCCAGCAGGCTTGGCTTCTTTGCCAATTTTGTCGTGTAGGGGGTCTCTGATGTTCGAGGCCTTCCTGTAAGTAGGTCGGGCTTTTTGACCTGCCGTAGACACCCCTCCTGTACCTCGTGAGGTGCCGGGTTGGGGTTCGGACATCACCGGCCTAGTAGGTTGTGCTGGAGGGTCTGCTTTTTGCTCATTGAGCGCGCGCAGACGCGCTTTTCGCCTCTGCCTCTGACTCGGTCGGTGGCGCCGAGTACGATCCGATGCTGGGTGCGGCTGACCAGTCCCAATCTGAGGCTTATCCCGCTTCCCGGCCCTCGGTCCAACAAGAGTCCAGCCTGCCTGCAGTCTGTCGACTGGTTGGGCAGTATCTGCAGATGCAGTTACTTTTCCCTTCGGCAGCTGTTCGGGATTGACCGGAGTTCCAGTCGCTCCTTCCCTTGTTTGTATTAATGGTTCCCCTCCGGGTCCCAGTTGAGAGCCGGTACCCTTTGGTTTCCCTCCAGGTCCCGGCTGAGTGCTGGTACCCTTTGGTTTCCCTCCGGGTCCCAGCTGAGAGCTGGTGCCCTTTGGTTCCCCTCGGGGTCCCAGCTGAAAGCTGGTGCCCTTTGGTTCCCCTCCGGGTCCCAGCCTAGAGCTGGTACCCTTTGGTTTCCCTCCGGATCCCAGCTGAGAGCTGGCTCCCTTCGGTTCCCCTCCGGGTCCCAGTTGAGCGCTAGTACCCTTTGGTTCCCCTCCGGGTCTCAGCTGACATCTGGTACCCTTTGGTTTCTCTCCGGGCCCCAGCTGAGAGCTGGCCCCCTTCGGTTCCCCTCCGGGTCCCAGCTGAGCGCTAGTACCCTTTGGTTCCCCTCCGGGTCCCAGCTGACAGCTGGTACCCTTTGGTTTCCCTCCGGGCCCCAGCTGAGATCTGGTACCCTTTGGTTCTCCTCCGGGCCCCAGCTGGCAGCTAGTACCCTTTGGTTTCCCTCCGGGTCCCAGCTCGGAGCTGGTACCCTTTGGTTTCCCTCCGGGTCCCAGTTGTTGTGGCTGGTTGGATCCTTTATTGTCCATAGTAATTTTTAAATGATTCATTCCCGCTCGCTCCCCACCCTCCATGGAGCCCGCACCTTTGGGGATGTTCAACTTGAACACCAGGGATACGTCGGGAATAGAGGTCCGGCTGGTTGGCGTCCGGCGCGACATCGGGAGCTCGAAATGAGTGGCTGGTGGATCGATCCTTTCCCCCAGTTCTTCCACCCATCCTTACCCCGTCAGCATGGCTGTCAGCCACCCCTTACGGGGCCCAACCGAACCTCGCCATGGACCTCACCGAAGCGAGGACCACGTGGCGATTTCCGTCGTGCTGGCTAGGCACGAGGCTACCGTTTGGGCGTGAAATCAGGACCAAAGAGGGCGTGTTGCATCACAGGAGTAACTAGCCCCGACTCCTGATCAGCTCAACCCCCCAGGACTCCGTCATCCTTGCGTACGGCGATCTACTGCGCAGGCCAACACAGGTGGATGCTGTGATAGTCCACCGGTTGGCATCCACTAGCTACCGGTGGAACCGAGCAGGATTAGCCATTGGCCAGCGATCGATAGCTACTGCCTGTCACGGTGGTTGAGGCCGATCACACGGTGCAGACATACGCGCCCGCGAAGCCTCGTTGCAAGCCAATGAGTGTGAGCGAGATGCATGCAGCTGCCAACGCGACGTCATATTTGGCGGCCGGCGCAGCGCATTCGGATACTTATAATAGTCATAGATAAAAAACAAACGAAGCGCGCGAAAATTTAAATATGAAAGTCAATGTTTTCGGTCGGTACGGAATTTGAAGTAGGGCAAGCCCGGCTTTTTGGCTTGTATGAAGTTACCGCCACTGGTCTTGACGACCGTTCTGGTGTGGTAGTGCGAGTAGTTACTTCAACGCCGGCGGTCGCGGGTTCGATCCCCGCGATATTTGTATTTGTACAAATATTGGTTATATAGTATTAGTGTATGTACTTGTGGGTCTACCGAACGTACCTCGGAGAGCACGTAAAGCTGTCTGTGTGTGTTATCACAAACATCTGATGACGATCGTTACTCAAGGTAGTTAAATTATCGGCCAACCCGAAATGGAGCAGCGTGGTGTATTAAGCTCCAACCCCTCTCCTATATGAAGAAGAGGTCTTTGCCCAGCAATAGAACGTTTACAGGCTGATTAAGTAAAGTTCAGTAAAGTAACATTTTTAGTAAGATTAATTAAGGTATCACTATTTCAACTAGTACCTACTACTGACATATTATTTGTCTAAAATTTCATCTTGCGCTCTGTAAAAAGAAAACTTCATACGAAAATTAGTATATTTCAGAGGGATTATCGCGACATGTACCTATATCCATACCAATACTCAGTGGCGAAGCATAACGGATTTATCTCCAACTCCAACACTTCCACTTCATAGTAAAAAAGCATATGCCTACCGGTGGAAAGTTTACACACTCTTACGCAGTTACGATTGTCGAATTTACAGGTTACTGCATAACCATATGTATTGTTATATAAATTACAATATTTATTAACACAAAATCAAACATCTTTAAGAATTATGTTATCTATAAAACGTTATATATAAATAAAACTTTAAACAATTATCTTTTTAATTATTTAATTTTAATAAATAAAAAAGATTCTTAAATATATTTATACTTTTACGTGAAAAAAAATCAAAGTAGTATTCGTCCGTTTTCAATAGTATTACATTAAAAAATAATCGAACCGAAAGCATTATGTAACCTAAGTCAAGCCGTTTAGCACAGACAACGAGAAAAAGTACTTTGTAATAAAATAATGTAGGTATATATTAAGTTGAAACAAATTATGAACTGTAGGACAAATTAACATTTTTTTTCTATCATAGTAGAAATAAAAAAGGAAATTATATAAAATTTACTAGAACATTTTGTACTTTGAATTATTTTACTGTAACATAATATAATGTTTACGGCACAAACTTTTTCGTGCCAAGATTTATATTCAAACTGAAATCTGAAAAATAAATACAGTTATTCTTCAGAAGAAAAAGGCTGTATCATGTCGATCGAGTATTGAGAACCACTCCAATTACCCAAGTTTCAAGCACCGAGATAAACGAAGAAGCAGGATCAGATAAACAAAAGCGCTCCTACAACTAGTATAAAACTCTAAGGACATTGATTCTCATAGTATTTTATAGATATTGTTGATATGATCGATCCCGTAAAATTGTAGAACACAAACAGGTACTGCATTTCACATGATATATAAAGGTTCTTCATGGCACTGCGAAAAAAATAGCATTATTATCTCTTACTTTCTATCTCTGACGTAGATTTAAATCACCGTAATCATGTACTGTAAGATTTCCACCAATATAAAATAATATCTAAAAACTCACTTGCAACCAAATTTACTATAGAATAGAGAATAAACTTTCCAGATAAGTCTTTGCTTCTTATGTTCTGTTATATTTTTTTTCTCTTTAGAGACTTTAGAGAGCTTTGCTTTTAGTATTTCTACTTTAAGTAATTATGTTCACAATATTACAGTATTCGTAACAAACAAAAATAATATTTCAAAGCAAATAATCCACTTAATATAAATTTAATACAACGCACGACCTGCACCGATCGGCTTAGGAGTATAAAATTTCACTCAGGAGTTCGTCATATATCATAAAAAACAAACAAACAACAACAAAAAATTTCGAAATTGTATTCGTTAAAAGGTTTAATAGGTCATGGTAATAAAAGTTATAAAAAGGATATATCCAGGAGCGTAGCTACCGCCGTATCAGCCGTATCAAAGATACGGGGCCCCCGGTCTACAGGGGCCCCCATAATAGAGTTCGGGACAGAAATTGGTCCGGAGTTGCGACGATCTTTTTTTTTTCATCGTCGTACGCAAAGAAATTTGGGGCCCCTTTACAGATTTTGATACAGGGCCCATCTAAGTCACGCTACGCCACTAGATATATCATAAATTTTTTGACACAAACATACATTTTGGTTTTCAACATCGAATCTTTTCTAATCTAAGAATTTTGAAGAAAATCATATGTTTATAATAAACAGTTTTTAAAAATATTCTAGACACTTTATTTATTAGTTAATAATATGCCGGTTAGTTGCTAGTTCGTTAACAAACTCAATTGATGCGATATCAACACGTTATAGTTATATCAGAACAATTTAATGTGACGAACTACTAGTTCAATACGACATTTACTCTTATTTTCAACTACATTATCTTAATTTTTATTGTAACTGAGTTTAAAGGTTATGGGAAAGAATACCGCTGGGACTTTCTTATCGTCAGATGTCTTAAAAATGTTAAAAGATATCTCATTAAATGGAGCAGTTCATTTGATACTTCCATTATCAAGCAATAAAACATTATATTCGTTCTTATTATTAGACGTATTTGTCACAATATATATATATATATATATTAGCTGTGTGGCTTCGGCAATCAAGAATCTAGCCACCCCCTCTCTTCCCGTGGGTGTCGTAAGAGGCGACTAAGGGATACCACAGTTCCACCACCATCTTGGAACTGTTGAAGCCGATAGCCGATCCTAATGCTGGCTTTTCAAATACACAGGCCGAGGATGGGCAGCAGCGTCTTCGGTGCGATAGAGCCGGCCCTGCGGTCACCAACCCGCATGCCCAGCGTGGTGACTATGGGCAATCACCCCCAATGAGTGCGCGCAGAAGGATACGGCCCTCAGTTCCCGGCGGCCCCACTATTCCCGGCCACGGCAGCGGCTGCGGTAACGGTGGGGCAGAGGGTGCCAAGAATCTCCGGGGTACGGGAGGCTGCTTTGTGACGAACCTGGCAACGTATAATGGTCGCAGTCTACGGCTGGACCATCACCTCACCGAACTCGAAGTAGAACTAAGCCATATAAAATGGAGTATTCTGGGGTTGTCTGAGGTCCGAAGACAGGGTGAGGACACGATGATCCTGGACTCCGGACACTTATTCTACTTCCGTGAAGGTGATGGTCCTTCCCAAGGTGGCGTCGGTTTTCTGGTCCACAAGACTCTCAGTAACAACGTTGTAGAGATCAGCAGTGTGTCGACCCGGGTAGCGTACCTTGTACTTAAACTCACTGACAGGTACTCCCTGAAAGTGATACAGGTATATGCGCCGACCTCGACACACTCTGACGATGAGGTCGAAGCCTTGTATGAGGATATATCGAAAGCTCTGCATGGCACGACCTCGGCTTTCTACAACGTTGTTATGGGAGACTTTAACGCTAAAGTGGGAGTACAAGACCGCGACGAATCGGTAATCGGACCACACGGATTGGGGCGCAGAAATCGCAGGGGGCAGATGCTTGTCGACTTCCTCGAATCGGAGGGGCTCTTCTTGATGAACTCGTTCTTTCAGAAGAAGCCCCAAAGGCGGTGGACATGGCAGAGCCCGGATACTGTGACGAGGAACGAGATAGATTTCATCATAACGGACAAAAGGCATATATTCAGAGATGTCTCAGTGGTTAATAGGTTCAACACCGGTAGTGACCACCGGCTCCTGCGGGGCTCTCTGAATATAAGTCTACGCAAAGAGCGAGTCCGCTTGATGAAATCTATTATCCGACCCACGCTGCCCCAAATACTATGTGGTTCCGAGCAGTTCCAACTGGAACTCCAAAACCGATTCGATTCGCTGGAAACCACTGGCGACGTGGATCAGATGACCGACAACGTGGTGAAGACGGTGTATTCACTGGGTCGGAGACATTTTACGCCGACGAGACCAGTTAAGCAGTCCAAAATTTCTCCCGAAACCTTGGATCTGATGAGGCGGAGGCGCGAGATGCCCGCGGCTCAAGCAGCTTCGCCAGAGCAGAAGGCTCTTTCCAAGCGGGTGAGGAAACTCATACGCAGAGACCTCCGCTGCTCAAATACAAGAGACATTACGACTCTAATTGAGCAGAATAGGGGGTCAAAGGTTTTCCGAAAACCATTGGGAAGAAGTCTTCTTGCGAAGCTAAAAACAGCTGATGGCAGAACCGTTTGCTCCCGCCCTCAGATCCGAGAAGAGGTTGAGAAATTTTATGGGCAGCTGTACTCGTCGAGCGTACAGAAGTCTGAGACCCAGTGCGCCGAAGATCCACGTGCACCACTGCTGCGCCATTATTCGGAAGACGTCCCGGATTTCGAAGTCGACGAGATTAGTGCGGCGCTCGGGCAGCTTAAAAACGGGAGGGCCCCGGGGGATGACGGCGTTACGACTGAGCTTCTTAAGGCCGCAGGGCGACCTGTCATGGAGGCCTTAGCTAGACTCTTTAATGCCGTCATCCAACGAGGTACCACACCGGAGGCGTGGTCCAGGAGTGTGGTGGTACTGTTCTACAAAAGAGGCGATAAGTCTCTTTTGAAGAACTACAGACCTATCTCACTTCTGAGCCACGTCTATAAGCTCTTCTCGAGGGTCGTTACGAATCGTCTCGCCACAAGGCTCGACGACTTCCAACCACCGGAGCAGGCTGGGTTTCGAAAAGGCTACAGCACCGTAGACCACATACATACTGTTCGGCAGATTATACAAAAGACCGAAGAGTATAATCAGCCGCTGTGTATGGCTTTTGTGGACTACGAGAAGGCCTTCGACTCCATCGAGACCTGGGCTGTTCTGGACTCTCTGCAGAGATGTCATATCGACTGGCGATATATCGAGGTGTTGAGGTGTATGTACGACGCGGCGAAGATGACCGTTCATATCCAGGACCAGCAGACAAGACCGATTTTCCTTCGGCGCGGGGTAAGGCTAGGCGCGCACTAGTGACTTTTGTCACCGTGACTGTCACCGCGTACATTATTCTTAATGAAGGTGCGCGCATTTGGATACGCGACAATTTGGTGACTTTTTGTCCGCGGAAAACGGCAACATGGCCGCGAGCGCGACAAACTGTCACCACGTCCATAGATTATTATTACCGTAAAATGGGGTGAATAGAAATCGAATAGGAATCGAGATGTGTCAAATCGAATTACTAACTCGAGTTGTAGTTAATTCGGGTTAAATTTTTCCTAACTCGAGTATGGCCTGACGGTAAATGAATCGAGCGAGAGCGCGATTCGTTCGTTGGGTGCGCTGACGAACGACGACCGACGACGAATAACATGACAAGAAGTTATGTTAAAATACTTATAAGAATTATTTTTATTTATTTTTTATATTTTCGCATTCAAAGTGCAATATTTTAACACTTTTAAGAACTTTAACTTATGTACACAATAATGTGATGTTTATTTTTTTGAGAATATTTGTTGTTAAATATACTTTTAAGGTTTTTTAACTTACAAGAAAATATTTTTAGTTTCTTGACTTCAGCATTGTATATTTTTTATTTATCCAGGAGATACTTTTAACTAAATGTTTCACTTTTTATATAATATATCTTGTTATTAAGATAAATAATATCCTAATTCAAGTAGTATTATAATTGAATAAAAGTTCTTATTGTAACAATTGATTGAGGCAACAAACAAACAAAAACAGCAAAAGTATTATCTAGTAGATTGTTATATATTTGTAATTTAAAATAACAGAGTTATTTAAGAATGTTTTTATTGTGATGATTATAATAGCATATGTACCTACATTGTAAGCTTAGACTGATATTATTTTGTGAAAACTGCTATATACCTAACTAGTTTTGTTGTTAAATATGGGTACTTACTTATAACTAAACTAAGACTAAAACCAAAAATAAATGAATAATAACTACAATGAGAAAGGTATAAATTATATATGTAAACTATAAAAACCTTTTCATTTCAATCCTACCTACGAAGTGTAGCAATGATAATTGCCCAGAGAGTTGGATGGTAGAACAAATATGTAAAAAAGTAATTTGTAACAAATCATCCACTCAGTTTCTTCCTGTTAACTCGAGTAATGTAAATCGAGTTCAATTCGAGTTAACTGAATTTCAAATCGAGTTAACTCGAGTCGAGTTTTTTCGTTACTGTCACCCACTGTCACCGCAAGTGCGCGCATCACGAAAAGTTTGGTGACGTGACAGTGACAAAGAGTTTATTGTCACGGTGACAAAAGTCACCAGTGCGCGCTAGGGGTAAGACAGGGCGATGTCATATCACCGAAACTGTTTACCACTGCGCTGGAGGACGTCTTTAAAACCCTGGACTGGGGGGGACGAGGCATCAACGTCAACGGCGACTACATCTCTCACCTTCGTTTCGCTGACGATATCGTCATCTTTGCGGAGACGTTGGAGGAGCTAGGCCAAATGTTGAGCAGCCTAAATGAGTCTTCCCGACGAGTCGGTCTTGGTATGAATCTTGATAAAACGAAAGTTATGTTTAACAAGCATGTCATACCGAGACCGGTATCGGTTGATGGTATCCTCCTCGAAGTTGTTCAGGATTATATCTACCTAGGCCATACCATCCAACTGGGCCGAAACAACTTCGAGAAGGAAGCCGAGAGGAGGATTCAGTTGGGCTGGGCGGCATTTGGCGGGCTTCGTCGGGTCTTCACTTCGAAGATTCCGCAAAGCTTGAAGACGAAAGTCTTCGAGCAATGCGTCCTACCTGTGTTGACATACGGTGCTGAAACGTGGACACTGACGAAGGGACTGGTCCACCGATTTAAAGTCGCTCAACGTGCCATGGAACGGGCTATGCTCGGCGTTTCTCTCAAAGATAGGATCAGAAATGAGACTATCCGCGAGAGAACCAAAGTGACCGACGTAGCCCAGAGGATTAGCACGCTGAAGTGGCAGTGGGCTGGTCACCTGTGTCGTAGGACCGATGGCCGTTGGAGCAGACGTGTCCTGGAGTGGAGACCACGTATTGGCAAACGCAGTGTGGGACGCCCTCCGACCCGCTGGACCGACGATCTTCGCAGGATTGCCGGTGTTGGCTGGATGAGGATTGCGGAAAGCCGGGATGTCTGGCGCGAGCTTGGGGAGGCCTACGTCCAGCAGTGGACTGCTATAGGCTGATGAGATGAGATATATATACAGGGTGACTGGCGAGATACTATCGGTGTTTAAGGAGAGTGCTCGGTGCATGGTTCTCATTCGAATTATGTAAAAATATAACATAAATATTGATAAGCTTCTAAGTAAAGTTGCCCAACAGTTATCTAATTATTTACGCGTCGTCTGGACACCCTAGTTTCCACGCGGTAGTTAATTACGTCCAAACACCGCCAAGTGTTAAGAGGGTTGGCGGTTAATTCCCTAACATAAGTAACGATCGTTATCTTGTCTATGATAACAACAGTGATCGACGGCTGTACGTGCTCTCCGAGGCACGGTAGGGATCCACAAGGACATACACCCAGACCGGAAAAAAATATTTGTACAAATATCTGTCCCAAGCGGGAATCGAACCCGCGACCACCAGCGCGTGGCGTTGCAGTTGAGGCAACTACTCGCACCACTACACCAGAACGTCGCGTGTCGTGTTTTCATTTAATGATATTAACGAATTATTTACAACGATTTTCAATCATTAAACTACCTATTTACCTACATAACTACACTAACACACACACAGTCACTTTTAACAGTTTCGAAAGCAATGGTGATTCTGCATTTGTGTATTGATAAGCCATACCTAATTACTAATGACAGATTACACTAACACACGACAGATTAGGTATACGCGTATGATCGATCGCTAGGCGCGCAGGAGCCGGGAAGACACACGCAAAAAACACACAAACAAAAAACCCAACTGCGTAAAATACTCTTATTATAAACAAAAAAGAATAAAACAATTTACTAGCTTTCATTTGAAACCCATATTGCTACAGTAAGAAAAAAATCAACACCCCCCCTTCATTCCGCCATTTGCGGGCGCCATTTTGAAAATTTATATAGCCTATGTCACTACTACAATTTAGACAAATCCAACGACACCTCATATGTCAAAAACCGTCCAGCCGTTAGGGCTGTAGGGCGTGCCAAAGAAATGGACATACATACATACATATTACATACATACATTCGAAAAACATAACCCTCCTTCTGTCGCAGTCGGGTAAAAAACAATCAGTGTTAGCATAATGAATACGAGCAGCTCCTCAGAGTCTGATTTGGAAGCAATGGATTTTATTTTTAATATATCCCTACCCAGAAACTTAAGGCGTAGGAAAAATTACGGATGAAGAATTTCAATTGAGATATCGCTTTAATTTAATAAGAACACACAGATAAAGTGGACAATGATGTCGTTCATAAATAAGGACTTGTCATATTTTTTTAACTAAAACAGTGCTAAGCCACTTATTTATTCTCGAAAAAAATATTCTAGTAAATAAAACTAGTATTCAAGATGAATTAAAGTAATAAAATCAATTTTAGACACGATCTCTTAAACAGAGCCATCTAGCTGTAAATAAAAGTACAAGTTTGTAATGTACGACGTAAATGACAAGTAAACCAAGAAAATAAACTTGTATTTAAAATTATATTAAATTTCTAAATATGATTCTGTTAAATAGGAATTAATTATTTTATAAACATTGAACATTCTATTTCTCTGACAATAAATAAGTAAAATGTATGTTAATAACTCGTGTACGAATATAAAAACCTTATATTTTTACATAATAAATGAAACGATGATCATTTGAGAATCAACGTTGGTCGTATTATTTTATCTCTCATACGTCGCACATCTCATGGCGACCCTGTCAGGATAAGAAAACATCTCAAAGTTCCTAACTGTCAATAGAGGTCACTAGTATTGACTCACTACAATATCGAACTAGAGTTTTCTATAATGTTCATAGATGTCGCTAATTAATGTAATTTTTAACAACTTTGTTCATTCAATTTCTCTATCTAATCGATTATTTTTGGTATAATCTGTGCCAACCATCTATGTATCGTTCTTTGTTCGTTTCTTAACTAAGTAACAGCTAGTCAATGTTTATAAGTAAACAAAAGTTAATCATTGATTTGTAGATTATGAGAGGATTAACGAGATTTTTATAAGTAAGACCGTGAATAGCTCGTTACGTATTATATTTTTTTTAACTCAAACAGTGTTAGGCCACTTATTTATTCTCGAAAAAAATATTGTAGTAAATAAAAGCAAAAAGTAATAGCAAGAATAAGCCATCTAGCGACCAGTAGCCAAAACAATTGATTGATTATAATATTAGCAGACAGTGTAATGGTTTTTTCACTAGGTGTCGCTAGATAAAGATCAGATTTGATAGAATAATTTTTTTAATATGTTGAAAAATTATAAAGTTACTTTTGAAAATATTAAAAAAAAAAACACAACAAAAATAAACTTTGTGAATTGTTGAACAGCCAACTGTTGTTTATTAAATAAAAGCAAGGAACTACGGTCCTTGCGGACCAGTAGTTTTGCTACTTGCCGATAGAGGCATACTAATCACCGAACTTTCTAGACAAAATAAATAATTTAATTTAAATATTACTTACGAGTTGAAAGATATGTTTATTCCATTTGATTTTGATGTGATGAGCAACAGATTTATTGACTAGGTAAATGATGTAAACTTGGAACAAAAATAAAATAATATTAACTGTTCACCTATCTTGGTATTCCCGGCGTATTTAAAAATGGAATCATACTCGTAGTCTTGGATTAGTGCTTAATATTACGCTAACAGTAGGTACTCTGCGATTGGGGAACATCTCCCGGTACAAATTGATAGTACCCGGTAAGCTATCATTACATTAACACGAACCATATTCAAGTACTCTTCATTTGTGTACTGATAAGCCATACCTAATTAAGGGTCACACTCACACACGACAGATTAGGTATACTCGGAATATCGAACACTAGGCGCACGCGCGGGAAAACACAAAACAGACGTCCAAACCATACGTTGGCGCTAGCCTACTGACCTAGTGACCTAGTAACGTGATTCGTCGATCAAATAAGCGATTAGCCGCGGGGCGGGGGTGCGGGTACTGGCAGCATAGTACAACACCGCGTCGCACGCGCCGCCGGCATGACTGGAAAAGTAACAACGCGTCTTTTATTTGAATTGAAATTTATGAAAATTTGGTCCAAAATTAAGTTCCTATTTTTTTTACATAATTCGAATGAGGATCATGTGCCGGGTATTCTCCTTGAATATTGATGGTAATTCACCAGTCACCCTGTATATATATATATATATATATATATATATATAATTTTTTTTTTATTAATTTATTTTGCTTTTTTGTTATATTGACAAAAAAAAATTACTGTATTTTTGTCATGCATGTTTTATAAATAAATACAGTAAAATTGGTATATAGACTAATAATGTAGATAGGCTTTCTTACGAAGAATTTTAATATTTTTTTTTATAAAAACCTGCTGCCAGCGTAGCCTCCTTATATCTCAATCGCGCCATAAAGGATAATTTTATGATGAAAATCTAATATTGTCCCAAACAACTTATCAAAAATAGCATCTGTATCAAAATTCACGTAAACCAAAATTCAGGTAACATAAAGTGATCCATTTTAATACTAGCGAAATTAACAGGAAGGACGCTCATACGTTACCAGTAATGAAAATGGTCCTCGGACATTACGTATGTGAATTTTCAAATATTAAATACGTGATATTTACGGGGACATTTAAAACATTTATAAATTTCCCTTAAACTTTAACACGATAATATAATTGTGGTATAATATCTTCATTATATTAATTTCAATATTTTAACTCTAGAAAATAATTTTAGTTTTTGTGATGATCAAACGGATATAAGTAATCGTAGTAAATTATTAAAGTATTATATTTACATTAGAACTTCGAAAACAAGTAACATTATAAGTAAAAAAACGCAAAAACTAAACCGAAAACCAAAAACTGAAAGACGGCAAATATTATTACAGCCATACTTCTACACTCTTTGTATAAATTTAATATTCGTGAGCTTAAATTAAAAATACTTTTTATTCAGACTTAATTTTTTTTTGCATGTGAATATTACCGACTATTGCTCGATTACCACCGTTTATTAATAGTTACATACATCAATAAATGTTCTGGTATAATGATGTGAAATATTCCTCTAAACTTCCACTGAAATCGATGGTCGTGGATCCGATTCCTGCTTGGAACTGATATTTGTTTTAAGATGCACATTTGTTTTGATTACAAATCGATGACTGTTACTCATAGTAGGAAAATTATCCGTCTACACGCAGTGAAGCTGTGCGGCAGATTAAGCTCACGACCCTTCTCCTGTATTGACAGGAAGCATCTGGACAACTATATAATGTATTCAGACGATATAAATTCAGTTCAGTTCACTTAAATACAAATATAACACGATTATTGTGCATCAAAAGTTACACAATATATCACAAAATGTGTTAAAAACACATTTTTCGAGAACATATAGCAGTGTTTCCCAACCTTTTGTAGGCCATGCCCCACCTTAACATTTCTAAATTTTTTATGCCCCCATGCATAATTTTTAACCTTTAAAATTGTTTTGTTCCCTTAAGAAATATAAATGATAAGTTTTAGGAAGAAATCACTATGAAATTGTTATCAAAACATCGTAAGTAAAATTTCAAAACGTATAATGAAAAAAAACTGAATTTAATAGACGTAAGCTGTCAAAAACATAATAAACGGTTGGACAAGCCATTGGCATTGCATTTAAATAATCCAAAGCAAAAGGGTTAAAGTCGTGTCGAGTCCATTTTTAAATTGCCCCCATTGGCGTGGGCCCCACGTTCGGAAACACTGACATATAGTAATATGAGTGAACACTCTAACACATAAATTATTAAGAGAGACTTTACTATGAAATATTATAACTCGTTCGGTCGTTTATCAAGTTATCATTTTTGGCTAATTCAGGCATTTTTCAGCTAGTAATAATTTGAAAATAACACATAAAACGAAAGTAGGTCATACAACTTCTATATTGAATATAATACGTGTAATATTTTCATCTTCTCAACTTTACAAGTGCAGAAGAAGATTTCCGCCAATATAAAATATTTTATTGACACCATAGAACTTTGAAAGTCGAATAAATGCTGGAGAAGAAACATGAAACTCTGGTCATTCTTGTAAATGTTTATCACTTTAGTTTTCTAAACTAAAACACTTAATTCTCATTAATGCATTTCTTGGAATTTACTTAGTTCTATTAAGACCTGGTTTATTACTTAATTTTATTTGTATCGGTATATTGATATCATTCTCACCAAATTCTGTCTGAATGAAATAATTCATATAAGTAATTTGTATTGTCATAGGCAATTGAGTTAATCTACGTTTGTAAAATTCAATCTCTTCAAATGAACGAACAACTCATTATTTAATATTTAAAAACTTAATTTAAAAAAAGTAAATTTTTCGGGTGAAGTTGATATATTCAGTAAAAAAT
Organism: Euphydryas editha; assembly: GCA_036937285.1. Lineage (NCBI taxonomy): Eukaryota > Metazoa > Arthropoda > Insecta > Lepidoptera > Nymphalidae > Euphydryas > Euphydryas editha. The sequence goes on along the minus strand of JAUPFZ010000005.1, from coordinate 9,993,864 downwards.
ACGCAGATTTTCACTCCAAATATTTGAGCATTAGAATGAGAACCATCTTAAAATAAAAAGTCACGACTGGGAATTAATTACATTAATTGCCTGTATCTTGTGACTTTTCACTCATAAGGTTATGAAACTGAAGCAAACAAACTCTATTACATGAGTGTCGATAGCTCAATATTAATTGTGTTAACATAAAGAGTTTATTTTTATCATTGTATTGAACCCACTCGATGTCTAGTTTTTTGTAGTCTACAATCTTATTAACCAACTGGCTTTTTATATAAATAGTTTTTATTTATTACTGCATTAGTGCATCAACACAACAACAATTTTCTTGAGTCCTGAATATCACCTGAAGTGATTGTACGATCGGACTTTGCTACCCGAGTAAACTTAGACCGATCACTGGCGTATATAGAAATTGTTGAAAACTAAAATAACTTTTGTTGGAAGGAAAAAGTCACGTCTGATCTAAATATTTTTTTATCAAAGGAACATGTTCCTTTAATCATGAACTGCCAAGGCGTACCAAAAAAAATTGAATTAACTATGTAATCAGGGTGGTCAGTGCAGAAAAACTATATGCAAGTGGGGATTTAAATCACTCAATATACAGCATGTGACACGGTGCTCAATTTCAATAGGTGTCCCATATGCTAAATCAACAGTCAGCAACTAGTGTTGGGCTAGCAATCATTAGCTCAACTTTCGTCCAGGGCAAATGTTTGTATAGACCATACAGATGTTTGTCGTTATCTGGGGGTTTGTGTTGTATTTTAAGACGACACAGGGTCCTCTTACTGGAAGTCGACGTGTGTGAAGAATTAATCTATATTTATTTACTAGCGGCCCGCCCTGGCTGTGCCCGAGGTATGTATATATTAACCTTAACCTTCATCATGAACCACTCTATCTATTATGAAAACCGCATGAAAATCCGTCCAGTAGTTTTCGAGTTTATCGAAAACAGAAAGACAGACGCGGCGACGGACTTTTTTTTATAATATATTTATTTATTTATAGTTTGTTCGCTGTTCACTACTGTACTGTACCATTAGCATAAAACGATGTTGATACATATTTGCTGAATATTTTGGGTTTCTAAAGATTTCCTTATTTTTAAGGCTGTTAGAGTCAAAAGCTTTTTTTAGTCTAACGTTTGAAAATATAACTTGTCATTCAAATTAATAAGCTTAAAATGTAGGTACAAAAAATATATCAATTTGAGTACTTTTAAACAATCAACAAAGTGTCAAAGCAAGACACGTTTTAGTTTAAAAACGTTACCGGCTTTCGGACTGTTGCGATGAAATTTAAAATAAATAGTGAGTGTTGTTTCGGATAAGTTGACAGGTACCCGTTAAGTTTTATTGGATGCACGCGAGCCGATATTCATGAACAAAAGACTAAAATGTCCATTAAGCTTAAAAAAACAGTGCCCACTGAGCAGTGCGTTACGTGTCGCGAGCGAGAGCTGCTTATTCAAGCGTAAAAACAATATATATAACGTCTGTAAATTTTTTGTGACGCCTGGCCTTACATAGGTACAACAGTATATAAATATAAAATACAAATACTTAATAAATACCGTGGAAAACATATAATTTATATTTGCTAGCTGTTCGCACAAAATTATCTCATATAACCATTGATCTATAAAAAACCCCTAAGAAATGAAAAATGAATGAGGTAAAATATAAGATACTAGCGGCCCGCCCCGGCTTCGCACGGGTATTTAACTAAAATGTCAAAAAATATAAAATTATATTTTTTATCACCTACACCTGCGTCAATACTGGAAAATATTTTATAACAGACGGATTGGTTGTTAAATATGTGTCAAAATAAATTTTAATTTAAATCAAAATCGCTATGGAGTATTTATATCAAAATAATTTTCTCCCCCCTTTTAACATCGTTAGAGGATGAATTTCGATAAAATACGAAACACGTCTTCAACCAATTCTGTTAAAGAATATTTATGCGAAATTTGAAGTAGATTGGACCAAGGAATCATGTTGTCCCATACAAACTTTGTCCCCCTTTTTCACCCCCTTAGAGGTAGAATTTCGTAAAATCCGTTCTTAGCTGACCTCTACTCGGTAAAAGGAATATTCCTACCAAATTTCAAGTCTCTGCGCCTTATAGTTTCAGAGATATCGTGATGAGTCAATGTATACGTGGAAATCTCTTCTAGAGAAGCTTCTAATTTTTTAAGTGATAAAGGCACGAGGACAGATGCCAAGGTTATTATAGATTCTAAATTTGGTCTTATGAGATTTTTGCATCAGTGACATAGTAAAAACCTAGTTTTCTTAATTTGATTCTATAACGTCTTTTGAAACCTGCCAAAAACTTAAATTCTTGACTTATAGCTATCTGGTTTATTTTAATTTATAAATTAATTGTACTTATTATAGAAACAATGTTCTTTTTAAACCATTTTCAAGAATAAATTATGAAAATGTTACCTTTTTTTACATATTTATACAAATATTTTCTAATTGGGTGCGGTATACGTTGCAAAAGAGTTATAGTTGGTATTTGATGACTAATAGATAGACTGAACGTATTTCTGTCATTTTATGAGTACAGATAATTATAATTTTTTTTTATATAAAATTATTAAATAAAGGTCAATCTTATTTCCACTTTTCGTGTATTTTGTAACTCCACATCGATCACTGGTTTAATATTTTTCATACCACACTTCTGAGTAGTGCTAGATTCATGTATACTTCTGCCTACCCAAATAAATAAATAACTTCAGAAATACATTATTGAAACGAATAAATACATGTAAATTTTGCAGTCGTAGGCTATATATTGAATATAACAATATATTCTAATCCAAGAGACATATTAATTTAATAAAATTAGTCATTTTATTTCGATGTTATTGGAACTATAATAAACTAGCGGACCTGACAGACGTTGTACTGTACATGAAATAGTTGTAATAATCTGGACCGTTTTTGCTCTTCCGCGAAGATGTGGCATTTTTCTGTAAAAATAAAATACTGTAAATAAATACACAACCACTAATAATAATAATAATTTATTGCTGACAAAATTTTCAATAAAACTGTTAGTAACAATGATGGGCACATAGCTCGTAGAACTGACGGCCGATGGAGCAGAAATGTTCTCGAGTGGAGCCCACGTACCGGCAAGCGCAACGTCGGACGGTCGTCTACGAGATGGACAGACGACGTGAGGAAATTCGCGCGAAGCCGTTGGATGGAAGCTGCTTTGATCCGGTCGCTCTGGAGGTCGATGGGGGAGGCCTACGTTCAACAGTAGATATCCGACGGCTGATATGATGATAATGATGACTGTGGTAAACTTACCTCGGGTCGTATTTGTACTGAAATGCAAGAGTCGAGAAGAATTTTCAAATACAGTTTGAAATGGTATATAAATAACCAACATCAAATTAAAATGGATATTATTTTTGAACATCGTGCAAATAAAAATTTCTCAAAATTCTGGAAAGCGACTTATCAGTTCAATCATAAGCTGAGTCTTCTCGTGAGCATTTCGAGGGTGTGTGAGCTCCATGAAATAGCCAACATATTTCAAAGGCGTTTCACCGTAAAGTCTCGATTAGAAGGGACAATATCGGTGCGTGTGTTCGATGATGGGGCCGTCACTGGTAGGGAATTGACTATCAGTTCCACAGAAAAAGAAGCTTTATTTGCTATAGAAAACATGGTTTGAGCGAAATCACCTGATCATGACAGCCTTAGCATCCAGCAACTGCAGCATGCCGGAGTTCATTTGCCGAGAATTTTGGCAATGTTTTTTACACTGTGTATTGGTCATTTTTATCTTCCTGACAACTTGATGCAGACCTTAGTTAATCCTATTATTAAATCTTACTGCGAACGAAATGATTGTAAGCAATGTATAATATAATAAGTAATTAACTTACATTTAGACAAAGTACTAATTTCAGAACTTTTAACCAACTTCAAAAAGTTTTTGTATTTGTCTGCATATATTTTTTTAAGTCGAACTCAATTCCTATTTTATGTTTTTTTTTTTTCTTTTCTTTTTTATTACAATTGAAAATAGATGATTCACGCGTTATACATATACTCCTAAGCCAGCCTTGTTTTTCTTTAATAAAATTAAAATAGGTGAAAGCGTGCCATCACGACACTTAGTAAAATACAGTTCGTGGTTTACTTTCATTAGACACTCGTGTTTTCAATAATTGTGTGAGGTATCGCAATAAAAGAGTTCCATATAATTTCATATTATACTATCGAGTAGGTAATTTAAGTAAAAGATGGAAGATATTAATATTCTTTTATTATGATTACATTTGTCTTTTATTATAGTTGTCTGAAGGTGATCAGTACTTAGTGCATCTAGTTTTAACTTTATTATTTATATACTTTTGTAACTTTTTTTGTAACTTATTTGTGCACGAATATTATTTAAGATTAACAATTGACCTTTTCTTTATATTAAACCTGTTATATGTATATATTTATAACCACACAGTTCTGAAACCATCGCAGTGACAAATAATTTTGTTATGTATATAAATTATGTATTATACTTTTACAAACATTTATATTCAGCACCAGCCGATAAGGGGTCGCGTACGAAAACTTTTGAATCTGATTTCTCAGTAGTGAAAAAAGTTCTTGTGCTTCTAAAGTTTTACATTTTATTAAAATAACAAGTTTTTCTTTTCTAAATAAACGAAAAAGTATAATTATAGGTTTTTTACAAATGTCACCAAATACAGTTTCATCGTAATAAAAATTATTATTTTGCGCCTAACTTATAGTCTCATGATTGAATGTTTATATAATAAGCTTTACAAAAGGGTCGCAATGACCTTGTTTCTGCAAAAAGCATGACGAATAAAAATTAAAGCCCTTTATAAAACAGTTACTTTTAATATAACTTATACAAACCTACAGCTACATCATCAAAAAAGTACTATATATTATTATAAGTACTTAAAACTATGAACTTTTATTTACAAATACACTATCAGTTATAACTATTTTTTTTTTTGTGTCGCAAAGGAATCCATTTACGGATGATATCCAGGACGCACGGGTAGGCAGTCCTAGACCTATGTCGGACTTGGCACTTTGGGAGTGCAATACCGCACTAAACCCCTGCGGGCCATTCGCTGATTGCTGATTATATGCTGCTGCGTGAGCCTTCAGCCGCTTTAATTGGAGGGTCCCGGATTTGCAGGCAACAGGATCTCTCCAGCGACAGGCTTCCCTCGGCGAAAAGGCCAGACTTCTCCTCCATGGGGACCGTCCAGCTCACTCTGAACAGTCCCGACGACGCCGTATGTAGTAGGACCGGGTTCCCATTTCGGCCCGCCATGGGCACATGGGGCGTTACTGAATGCGCATTAAGTAGCGCCTCCTACGCAGCCCCGTTCGTCGCCCGCGCAGGGAGGTCGCGTCGGCGGCCTCCTTTCTCCCCCGCTCGTCGGCCTCCTTCCGGGACATTACTGTCTCGCAGAAGGAGACCATCGCCTTCCAGGACTCGTCGTCGCCCAGCATCACGGTGATAACACTCGGGAGCGACAAGTCCCCTTCGAGGAATCAGTTATAATTAGGCTTTTACACATACAAAAAGTGGCTATTACTATATTCCATTTATGATATATAATTTTAATTTGTTTATCACATTGTTTTTTATTAATTCGTTTCTTAATGTAATGTCAATATTATAATAATTAATAGGCGACGGATTATCTAGACTATTATCAAGTGATTATATATATAAGATTACAGTAAATAATTAATTTTGTACAAATATTCTCATATCTACGATTTGTCATATTCTTGATGTAAATGTTATTATGTATTATATAATATTACTATACACAAATTAAAACTAAGAAAGAGACAAGGCTGTAAATAAACTAGAATTTTGGTCTGTCTTTAACTAACTATATACAAACACGTTACATAGACCTTGAAAGTCTGTATTAAGGGTTTAACTTTATTTACCAGGCGCCCTTCTTCCTAATTTCATATTATGTAAAAATTGAATTAAGTTACACGTGCGTGTCACGATGAGAATATATGGCAGATGGACATGCACAATTTTCAAAGAGACCCCATTTAATAAAAATTTGAGTCCGTATTTGTTGTTGTCTGATTATGCAGACTTAAAATGCGGTCTAAATTATATATGCATTAACTATAAATACCTAATAACTGTCATGCCATGGAGACATCTGCCTTTTATTCAGTTTCACACTAAGATTCCTTTTAAGTATACCAGCAAACATTGTTCAAAATTTATCGATATTAATTATTTTCACATTTTTAACATAATACTCGTACGTTGTTAAACATTAAATTGGTACCGCAGAGTGTTATGTCTAAATGCACTTGGCCATTTTTTTTTTTTTTTACTTATATTATGGACTTACTCTTGACGTAAGTCTAGCTCTAGAGCATAGACGAGGTCGAAGATGGAACGAGCTCGCCCAGAAAAAGTCTATTCACTCGCGCTTTAAATACATTAAGGTTGTATGTACTCCGAAATACGGACGCCGGTAGGGAATTCCACTCCTTGGCCGTGCTTATTAAAAAAGATGATTCGAAACGCTTTTTACGTATAAAGGGTATATCGTTCAGGTGGGGATGAAAGACCGCGATACTTCTGTAAGCCCGATGGAAAAAGAGAGATGGGAGTATGAGCTCGTGCAGCTCCAGGGCACACTCCCCAAAGTACAATCTGTAAAAGACCGTTAGTCTGGCAACTTTTCTTCGGTGAGCCAGAGTGTGAAGAGACTCTACCAAACTGGCGTTACCTATTAGCCGCTTGGCTCTGCGTTCCACTGAGTCCAGTGTGGCGAGTTGATATTTAGCTGAGCCATCCAATAAGTGACTGCAATATTCCATGCACGGTCGGACTTGAGCATTATACAGTGTTAGAAGCTGTCCCGGCGTGAAATATCATGAATAACCTTGTTTTGCCAAGCTTTCTGAAAATAGGCCGGTTAATTTTATATCCAAAACATATTACATACGAATGGACAGGAATAGGAATTTGGAACCATATACATGACATTATTGGAAAAACTGTACTGTATCAGCCTGTAAACAATCCACTGCTAAGCGAACATTTATTCTCCATATAGAAAAAGCTTAATCCACCGCGCTGTTCCACTGCGGGTTGTCGGATAATATCTCTACCATGAGTAACGATCATTACCCGGTGTTCATCGTAACAATCGAGACCGACAGCTTTACATGCTCCCCAAGGCACGGTGGGGAAACCCACAAGGACATACACCCATATCGGCAATAAATATTTGCACAAATACAAATATCTGCCCCGAACGGAAATCGAATCGGCTTTGAGATGAATACTCGCACCACTACACCAGAACGGTTGTCCACCACTACAGCAGAACGATCGTCGTTATTAGAAATAACAATGCTTAAATAAAAATTTCTCATTCATCAAGGGTTTCATAAGGCAACACACTAATGTAGTATCAATCAATACCTTAAAAAATCTTTACAGCGCTTATAAAATCTCGATTGGAAAATAGTTGCATTCTTTTATAAAAATGTTATGTAATAAAAATCTGTGAACTTAGCTAAGATCGCTTCTGATACTAAGAAGACAGAATTGTAGACCTCATTAATGCCACCATTAATGCCAATAGATTCAACTTGACTATAATTATCCCTTCCGAGTACTTGCAATATGCTGCCGGTTCGAGTTGGATTTACGGCAAATAGCTGTTTCTCAAAATTGTTGTATCTTATATATCAAATATGTATCTCCTAGAAAATAACAGTACTTTCATCAATTAATGTGTGGGGAAATTGAGTATGTTGATGATGAATATATATGTTGGGTACATCGCAATACAAAATAAACAATTCATAGGTGAGACAAGCAACAATATTTATCTCATACAAACTAATAAAAGTGTGCTATATCTTTTATTGTCTGCTTATAAATTATTACTAAATTTATAATTTATATTGGATTAATATCAACAGCCATTTTCATAAGAGTGATAATTTAGCATACCTAATTTATGTTTCGTTTATTTCTTATAAAAAAAATAGGATGGTAGCTTTGTCAGAAGTGCCATACCCGATCAAAGGCCTTTGCTATGTCCAAACTAACCGCCAGCGCTTCCCTCTTGCTCTCAACTGCCTCCGCCCATCGCTGAGTTAAGTATATTAGAAGACCACCAGCCGAGCGATTTCATTGAAAGCCATATTGGCGATCGCTAATCAGTTGGTGCTCCTCCAAATACCACCGGAGCTGACAGTTGATTATGGATTCCATAATCTTAGAGAGAAAAGAAGTTATAATTATTGGTCTATAATTGTACGGGTCTGAGCGGTCCCCTTTCTTAGAGATCACTGTTCTTATGCACTAAAGCTGTCTTCCACGAGCGTGGGACGACGCCTGATGAGTAAGAGTGCCGGAAAAGACACGTAAGGACGGGTGCCAACTCAGGAGCACAAGTTCGTAGCACTAACGGAGTGATGCCATCAGGCCCACTCGACTTATGGATTTCCAACGAACGGAGGGCTTTACGCACGGAGCTCTATTGTAAAATGATTTCCGGCACAAATAATCACACCGAGAGATCATCGGTGGTATTTTTCCCCGGTCATCCAAAGTCGAGTTGGAGGCAAAAAGAGAACCTAGAAGATCGGCCTTCTTCTTTGCGACGTGGGCCAACGAGTCGTCCCTTATATGCAAAGATGGTCCCTTATATGCAAAGATGGCTTACAAAAATTTCCTTGAGTAGCCTTAGCAAGCGACCAGAATGTACGAGTTCCCGAAGGAAGTCGAACCAATCTCTCGCCAATTCTGCTCACGTACTCTGCCTTTGCCTCAGCAATTACTCTTTTGAAAGATCTGGAGGCAAAATTGCACTCCTTTTTTAATGCGGTGGTCTTTACATCATTGGACATCGACGCATTGGCCCAAGCTTGGTAGCTTTCCTGCTTATGACGTGCAGCCATTTTGCAGGGTCTACCAAACTAGGGCTGGGATTTGCCACTCTTAGGTACCGCAAAGCATGGAATGAAAAGTTCCATGGCTTGCAGGACCACTTCAGCAACAGAATCAGCTCCGATGTCCGGATCATCCAGCGAGAAGCAAATTCGTCTGATCGGTGTCTTCTCGGTGTGACGGGCGTTAAAATCACCAAGTATCACGATGTCTGCGGATAGGATCTGTTGTAGCACGGAATCTGTAGCCATTTGGATGTACTCTATGAGTGTATCAATAAGTAGTTCTTAAAAGTAGAACTGTATCAAATAATTATAATGAATATTTCATAGCATATGTTTGTATTTATATGAGTATTACAAAAAATTTCATTAAAATTAGTGTATGAGCACATACATAACTTTATTTGATTACATCAAAATTATTATCATCATCATCATCATATCAGCCATTGGATGTCTACTGTTAAATGTAGGCCTCCCTCATTGGCCTCCAGAGCGATCGGTTCAAAGCAGCCTCCATCCAACGGCTTCTGGCGACTTTCCTCAAGTTATCTGTCGATCCCGTGGACGGCCGTCCGACGCTGCGCATGTGTGGGTAAAAATTATTTTGCAAGTGCTATATACGATAAATAGATACATTTTAAGTTCAGAAAATTACTCGTTTTGAATGAAGTGAGAGTAGTTCTCACCTCAACGCTTCACTTATGAGGCGTGCAATAGCCAATGTTTGACAATAATTCGCTTTTAAACTGTACTTAAATATATAAGCAGCAAATAATCATCGCACGATTCGTATTTTTATCTTAGAATAATAAAAGTAATGGTACTTTTTTCTTCCCCTGAACTAAAATAAACGGTTTACATATAATATAGTATAGAGTAATGTAGATTATATATATAGCATAGTGAAAAAAGAAATAGAATTTTATCGACATAAAAAATTAATTTGTAGCAAGGTACTAAAAGTACTAAAAATTCAAGAAGTTTCGTAGATACTCGATATAATAGTCTCTTACACGTGTCGGCTGTTTACACTGCACATCTTAGGTGTAACCTCAAAGGTGAAAACTTTTATAACCAGTCCGTTTCTAATATAATACAAAACAAAAACATATAAAATTTGATATTTAATTTAAGGAAAGCGGATGTTTACTTGGACATTGTTGCTTTTTTATTTTCGTTCAAAATTAAACCGGAGTAAATTACAATAATCCATTCATTGTTTTTTCTTAAAAGGATAATTCTTTCTTTTTTCATTATTGTTATCGTTGTTAAAATAAATATCCCTTATAAAATACCATACTTAAACATAAAATTGTTTGTTTTTTTTTCAGATATATGAATACTAAAAGTGAATAAAAGATTGCTTTCCTTATTGCTATATTTATTTATCTCTATATTGTATAAAAAGAAATATATATATAAAAAAATCTGATATTATGCTAACTGTATTACATGAAATATATTATACTATATAAAGGTAAAAAGGTAAAAAATAAATAAAACATTTGTAAATACAGATACATTTTATTTTTCATATACTTAACATAAATTAGAAAAATCCGTGGTGTTTACATGTTTTTCTATTACATAAATCTGTAACTAAATCTTATTCCTGGTTGATTGTCAAAAGAGTTCACATATTAATTTTCCCACTATATTACAACAACAATATCAGAACATGTGTATTTAGCAAATAACCACAGATGCCTTAATCTAAAGTACATGGATTTCATAATAATCTTCCTATCTTGGTCTGACATTTAAGATTAAAATGCAGTTATATACGGTTAATGTGCACGTTACGACTACATTGACATTACATAATTAGACAATGGAAAATAATCACAATTTCAGTTACCTACATTCATAAAAGTATTATTATAACTTTTTTTTTTTTTTGAAGCTAAAGTCTGGATATAGTCTTTTACTATATTAATGATTACTTGGGAACATATTAAAAATATACAACTTTGTAAACTCGATAAAGGAGTTAAATAGTATAAAATTTACCAACATTTCGCAAATGAAAAGCAAAATATGACACTTTAAAGTTTCGTATTTGAACTGAAATATAAGCATAAGATATACGCAGATTTGAGTGACTTAAATACTGTGACTAAAAACTTGTTTTTACAATGGTAGTCTTATAAAAAAGTTACAAATTCAATAACGAAACATTAATAAAATGGCTCAGAAAGTATACGATTCGATTAAAATAAAAGCGTCATAGAATACATGTTTGTTATAGTATATACGAATTCATAAGGAAATAAATTTAAGAATAAGATTAATCTCTTACCAGTTCTAAAATGATTTTGAAATTTGCTTGATATTACTTTATGGTTAAGTTAGTAAATTTATGTGTTACTATGTATGTGGAATTGTTGTCTTGATTTAAAATGTTAATAATTTCGGAACTAGGTAGATTCTTTCACGTGTTCACGATTTTTCGTCAATTTCTTTCATCTTGAAGTATTATTTATTTTTTCCAAATATTATTCCTGCCTATTGTTGGAGGAGTGAGTACGTTTAGTATTTTTTTCAAGCAGCCTTGGTACTGAATTTTTCGTAATACGGATTATCGGAATGACGGAATTATTTTTTATGTTGTTTCCGTTCTACGAATGGTTGGAATTCAGTACGGTCAATTTTATTATAAAACTTGTGATCTGTTTAAAACGGTAAAGTAGGAAAAATGGCACCGAAATGGGCCGTGGCGGCTGACTTGAATTATAAAACAGAATTTAAAAAAAAATGTTTTACAATCCTCAACACCACCACGGCCCATGGGTATAATTTCGACTGGTTCTGGCGACAGAATGAGTTATAACGATTAATCTGTCCTTTTATATCATTTAGAAACTGCGGATTCACGGCCCTAATATCTGCACCCTTTCGAATCTCCCTCGTATAAAACCTAGCAACACCCCTAGGCACTCTACTGAATCCAGACATGTTTTCCCTGCTTTGTATCTAAATAATAGCTATGCAGTCTATGTAACCTGGGGGATAACATAATATACTTTGATGTTATTATTACAGTATTACTGCAAGTTTTGGACCCCATGTTATGTTTATTAGTGATAAATCAACAAATTAAATGAAAAATACCTATTTTATAAAGTTATTTGATTTGCAATTTTAGATATGGATATCGATTCTCTGAAGATTATCTTTAAAATATTTTTATTTTACTATGTTCATCAATCCGTGCGTAAGTATAGATGAAAAAAAAGTAATCATTAGGTATGTAAAAAAGTATCAAAGTTTATTATCAGCCAGGCCCAGAGTAAAAAATTTAAAACTTACAGATTTTAAATTGTACATTGATAAAAGAATAGACAACGTATAATTTATTTTGAGAAATAATAATTATCTGTTAATTATAACATTAATACGTTTGGCTTAATGCCTATAAATAAATAATAAATTTATATGTTTTTGTGTGTATGTTACACACAGTCATCTTTTCCTAAGGAAGGCAACTGAATACCTGTGTTTTACGTTCGTTTAGCTAACAGACGACTGATATTTATTAATTGATTCAGCCTGCTATTGTTAATGTTTTTAAGCCCTTGAGGATAGAATGGAAAAATCCACCACCACATCATCCACAGCCGAATCTACTGCTGAATTTAAGCCTCCTCCATCATATTTGGGAGGATTTCTCAATATTCGCCACACTTGGCGGCGGGTTAGCAAGCGCAGTGTATTTTGGCAGGATATGGTGACGCTGCTGCCCATCACCATCCTCGATAATGTTCAGTTGTTAGCACCACTATGGCCTTAGTCGCCTTTTACTACACATCGGCAAGAAAGAGAACAGGACTGTTCTTCACTGCCGGTCGCCGCACGGCCGATTGATATACGTAATATACATACGAGTAAATAAACGCCTATACTCGAGGCGGGAATCAAACTCACAACTCTGTAGCGAAAAGTATTGCCAAATGCGCCAACAGGCCAATTTCTCGTCCTACACCATCAGTCGTTCGCCACAAATTGGATACTTTAATAAATGGTCAAACTAAATGAATTTATTTACCTCTATATCTCTGCTTATAGGAATTCGTTGCACGGGCAATCATACGTATAACTGCCCGTTAATTTAAATTTAGTTTCGTCTTTTTTGATAATTTAAAGCACCGTCTATATGTACATGCATAATGGGTTCCAGACGACATTTTACAATACATACTTTTGATCCAGAATTTGCAATTTACCTTACTTACTAATAAACATTAAACATTAACCGCCAAGATATAATTCAAATTTCTTGCGATTTATAATTCTTGATAACTTTTAAACATAGAAAATCGGAATCATTCCTACTTTAACTATAATTATAAATGCTTCAGTACTTAATAGGGGTGTGCGATAATTATCGATAATTTTTCATTCGATAATTATCGATAACTATCGATAAGTTTTCATTCGATAATTATCGATCATTTTGGCGATCCGATAATTATCGATAATTTTGTGTGATCCGATAATTATCGATAATATTGTGTGATCCGATAATTTTATCGATAATAGTTTTTGGATTTGATAATTATGGTACGGCGGGTGCCCTTTTTTTTGTTTTTACCCGACTGTGACAGAAGGAGGGTTATGTTTTTCGAGTGTATGTATGTATGTCCATTTCTTTGGCACGCCCTACAACCCAAATGGCTAGACGATTTTTGACATATGAGGTGTCGTTGGATTTGTCTAAATTGTAGTAGTGACATAGGCTATATAAATTTTCAAAATGGCGCCCGCATATGGCGGAATGAGGGGGGGAGCGTTGAATTTTTTTTCATAGTGTAGCAATATGGGTATCAAATGAAATCCAGTAAATTGTTTTATTCTTTTTTGTTTATAATAAGAGTATTTTACGCAGTCGGGTTTTTTGATTTTTTTAATTCATTCACTAGTTAGGTATTCTGATAGGGTACTAAGGGTAATGTCGACACTGGATGGCGGATGACCTTTTCTTTTTTTTTTTTCGTCGGCCGATAACTTCCATTCGATAATTAGGTATCGATAATTTTTTCCGATGAACGTCCCTAGTACTTAATATGTCACGGCAACGGTCGTGGTTTCCCGGTATGAACATTGCAACTGAGTGACAGACAGGGCACCAGTATATAAGTGTATAATCTATGGACAGGGCCTGAGGCGAAACCGCAAAATCGATCGTGGAAATTGGAAATAATACGTATGTTAAAATTACACACCGGTTATGGCTTAATGTTTTCGACGATTTTTATAGTAAAATATTCTTCAATTTTCATTTAAAATTTATATTCTGTTACTTAGTTAATATATAAAGAAATTTATTTCATTACTGTTTTCATTAATGATAATTAAATAAGTTTTCATCATAATCATATAAGTTTTATTTTCTTTGTACCAGTTTAATAATAAAATGTGAGTTAGAAAAATTATGTTTTATATATTATTATATCAATAATTATGACTGTGATTATCGATGCAATGGTATTATATATTCAACTAACCGTATGACTTTACGTAAAGTAAATGTAATTGATTTACTGAATTTCCGTAAAATTTATCTTCAGCGATTATTCAGAAGCTCAATTAGTACGTTAACCAATAACGCCTTTCCAATGAAAATTACGACCTTAAGTTTTACTTAAAATTATTAACTGAACTAAACTGAACTGAAAATAAAAATTTCTACAGTATACAACTCTTTTTAGGTATGACATAAAATTTACATGTAAGTTATACAAAATAATGATTATTCTAGATCGACTGACAGATTGCATACAGTATTGTGTAGACAGGTATTTTTAAAAGTCTCTGCATTTCATAAATTATAACAGTGTTGTATCCTATATAATGTATATTATATTATTATATATTGTAATATTATTATTATTACCTTTTATTATTGAATATTTCTGAATGTTTAAATTAACTTAATATTGAAAATTGATTGAAATTGACTTAAGTATTTGAATTTATATAAATGTAATATAATTTAAATGAATAAGGTACACTAACGAATTGGTGTTAGCTGTAATGTTAGTTATAAATCTATGATTAAATAAATAAATAAATCTATAATATAAAAATAAGTCGGGTTTTCCTTCCTTACGCTATAATTTCAGAACGCACGAACCGATTTCCACGGTTTTGCATTCGTTGGAAAGGTCTCGGGCTCCGTGAGCTTTATAGCAAACTAAATTCAGGAAAATTTTCAACAGAAAAGCAGGAAAACAGGTAAAATCATTTTTCATATACAGGGCCATCTCTGATACATAGCATGTACTACAAACCAATATGGTTTTGCATGGCGGCAGTACGTGGTGTGAGTATCCCTCACGAAAATAAGTTGGTGGCGAAACGGAGTTCGCCGGGTTTGCTAGTAAATAAATAAATAAATAATGTAATTCTTTTATATGCATCGATACGCTTTTATATTTATCTTATATCTTTAAACGAGCAATTCTTGTATATATATATATAATCGGAATCTCGGAAACGGCTCCAACGATTTTCATGAAATTTAGTATGCAGGGGGTTTCGGGGGCGATAAATCGATCTAGCTAGGATTTATTTTTAGAAAATGTTGTTTTATCCCTTTTTTACGCAATTAAAAAATACCATTAGAATACGAAGGTAAATTTCGCTGTCATTGACAAGCTTCTAATAGCTCAGATAGGAATCGGGCGGATTCGAAATTAGAAAACCTGAGTTCGAATCCAGGTTTCTACATACCAATCTTTTTTTATTTTTTTTTTTTTTTTGAATTAAGAGCTCTTTTTATTTTTTATTTTAATAACCAGTTCCTATTATTTTACTATTATGTCGGTAAGATCGAAAATATTATTTATGTTTCATCAGTACGTAATATATCTAAATATAATTTAACCGAGCAAAGCTCGGTCATCCAGGTACTTTATCATTAAACGCAAAACAATTCGCTAATAATTAAATTTCAAAAGCAATCAAAGGTTGCAATTGCATTATAGAGACTACCCGTCGAGTTGTGAAAAGGAGGGTGAGGAAGTCCAGTCACCATAGTGCTATTTTTATTTCATTATTATTATTATTTATTACATGTACATTTTTATTTATTTATTACGGGTGCAAATATCGAATAGGTCAAACACACAATATTCAATTAGATACGCAAAGATCATGCTTTTATTACGTTCCTGTCCACGGTTATTCAAATTTCGTATACACGGGTCAAACGACTGGTTCTAAAGTTATTGTTAGTCTTTTTTATACAGGATTGTTTTCTAAAGATTTATTGAAACTATTAAAACATGACCGGTTTTAATTGTAAAGGGTTTTTGTAAGGTGGCACAGATGGTAAGACTCTTTTGTGAGGTATAAATTATACATGTGAATCCCCTTTCGAAAATCAAAGTCACTACTATCATGCATATTATAAATTATGTGTTTTTCATCAATCAAAGTTCACATTTGTGTTGCTAAGTGTTTCTATACTTTCATCAAATGCGAAGAAAGATTTTAGTAGAGATAGTATAGCTAATCGAAAAGCTTGAAAACACTGGAATCCGAGGCAATATTCTGCACTGGTGCAAAAACTATCTTGAGGACCGTTCACACATGGTTAAAATAAATGAATGCTTAAGCGATTCTGTGTCGGTATCCGCAGGCACCTCTCAAGGCTCCGTAATTGGCCCCCTCCATTTTTTGGCTTACGTTAATGAAATGTGTAATGTTATCAATCACTGAAAATCTTATCAATTTGCAAATGATACAGCTATTCTTTCGATCGCAACAGATCCCCTAGAAGCCTTAAATAAATTACAATCTGATTTTGACAACTTAAACAAGTGGTGCCACGACTCAGATCTAGTCCTGAATGCTACCAAAACCAAGCTGCTACACGCTTACGCGCGAAATAAGAAACTCACTAAAAACCTAATAGCTCACAATCACAACTACCTGCATCTTCATAATAGAACGAATCACCTGTCGTGTAATTGTACACCAATTGAAACTGTAAGCTCTCACGTCTACCTCGGTTTACTTATAGACAATGCATTCAGTTGGGGTCCACACATAGAAAAAGTCTGTGATGAACTTCGTGCTTTCCTTGCAAAGTAAAAAATTATTAAACATAGGATGACCTTTAAAACAAAGCTGACAATGTATAATGCCTTTGCCAACTCGATAGTAGGTTACGGCTTTTCCAGCTACGAAAGAACTTATAAAACTTCTCTGGATAAAATATATAATCTCCAAATACGCATTTTAAAACATGTAGTTTCGCCTAACATTAAGCATAAATTTTCCTGTAACCACTTGCAACTTTTCAAGCATTATAAGGTATTGCCCGTTCAGGATCAGTTTATATTACAATTCTTAAAGGAAAAATATTTCAATAACTCGTTAAAAATAGAATTCAGCCACAACAAATCAACCCGGGCGACCACCAGCGGTAGGCTTGTGACGCTATCTGCTCGAAATGCATATGGTACCCGGACTGCTGATTTCCTATTACCTCGACTCATAAATAAACTCGAACCTGAGTTCAGGGACTCACTAAATGAAAAAAACATTAATGCGTGCGCTAGACGGAAGCAATCGTATAATATTGTAATCTACTTGTAGGTTATTATGATGTAGATAGTTTATAGTACTTAATAGAAAAACTTTTATTGTAATTTTGTACCTTTGTCTACTAATAGCGAACTCATTGTTAGTACACATATTAAACCTGCGTGGTTTTTGATGTACTATTAATGTATTGTTTTTTGTTATATGTATTATTGATAAATAAATTAAAAAATATATATATATATATATATATATATATCCACTTTGCTTGATTGTTAAATTAGTAAAGGATTTATGTTTAATAATTAGGTCTCTATATATTATTTAAATATATTATTTAAAGTAATATAATTATTAGTTATCATTCACTGCAATATACATATTTATTTATTTATTTATTTATAACTTTATTTATTTATTTGTAACTTTCTCTATGTTCTTTTTCTTAGTACAATAAAGTATATATATAGTAACAATTATAAATCCCTTGCAATACGATTGATTAAATAATCCTTTATGTTTTATTTAAAATTGTACATTTGACTTACACCTACAAAACATAAAATGACTACTGTAAATAACTTACCAAAGCACAAAACATTACGGAAATGACTAATTTAATGCAATAACCCTAACACGGTTTACAAAAGATCTGTGATTCCTCATCTAACGACTAAATTAGTTTATTGTAATAATACTATTCTTGAATAATAAATATATATTTTTTAATAAATTTTTGGTTGTCTTAGGAAGCTTAATTTAAATTCAATAAAAACTTACAGACGTAGTCTCTGACTCTGGACCTATTAATCAAGCTCCAAGTCGCACAGCGTGTAATGGAGAGGACTATGCTTGGTATTTCTCTGCGAGATCGAATCAGAAATTATGAGATCCGAAGACGAACGAAGGTTCGCGACATAGCCCAACGGATTTGCAAGCCGAAGTGGCAGTGGGCAAGGCACATAGCTCGTAGAACTGACGGCCGATGGAGCAGAAAGGTTCTCAAGTGGAGACCACGTACCGGTCAGCGCAGTGTCGGACGGCCATCCGCGAGATGGACAGACGACTTGAGAAAAGTCGAGCCGGAAGACGTTGGATGGAGGCTACATCGAACCGATTGCTCTGGAGGTCGATAGGGTGACGCCTACGTTCAACAGTAGACATCCAATGGCTGATATGATGATGGTGAAAACTTACAAATTTTATTACCAAAGTATAAATAAATGCTTTAATAAGTGCACATTTTTTACAATCATAATATATCGTCAATTCCACTTATATTACAATTATTGTGCCATTTAAATTTTAATATTACTATTTAGCAAAAAATAGTCGTTTCTTTAAAAAGTATTAAAATAATGGTAATGAAGCTGTAAAAATACTCTTTTACTTTTTATTTTTTTCAGCGAGAAGCTCAAGAAGTGCGGGTACAGACGGGTATGAGGACCTTCCCGAAGCTAAGGTTTTACGATTTCTTTTATACTCTGCCGAGAAAGGGTTAAAAGTTAGACATCAGCAAAAAAAAGCAAAGCAATAGTACTCGACTCCAACGCTGGAGGGCGTTGTGGGGTTATTCTCCCCATCAACATGAAGGTAAAAATTTAACAAAATATTAACGAACCCCATTATAAGAACAGTGGTTAAAAAAAATCCTACTTAAGACTGCGTTATTTGCGTTGTTTTATTTGATATTCAATAATACTTATGGAAATTTATTTAATATACCATGAAATTTTTTTTCTTAATAGAACCCTTACTTCTTTACTTTTTTTCATTCATTTTATATTTTATTATTTATACACTTGATATGTTTGTATATACACGTACGTATATAAATACGTATATTATAAGTATATTACTGTAAACGAGAATGAGAGAGAAAAAGAGAATGAGAATATATTTATTTTTTACTTCATAATCATTGTAAGACACAAAATTATAAATTAAGACTAAAAATTTAAAAAAATATATAGTTTAATAAGAAAAAAGAATCTTAACAACTGAAACTAAGAAAATAAAAATCGATAGTAAAACTGACATTAGAACAATAACAGACAAAAGAGAAAAAATAAATCTCGTAAATAATGTCTGTAATTATATATTGTGCCTCAAGGTATAATTCATGTAGAAGTTGGGTTTGAGAGCCCAACAATGATTTAAGTGATACGTGATACTCTTTGTGATCAACCTATACTATACGTCGACTAATAATAAAACTGTAACAAGTACAATTTTATACAGTGAATATATTTTGAATTATTTATAAATTATATATTGTTGAGAAAAGACTGCCGGTCCTACCCGATTACGCTAGCCAACCAACAACAATTAACAATTAGAGGCATTTCAATCCTCAGAATTAGATCTAGTAGCTTGAAACTCGGCGTATACAGAAACCTTAAAACGTACAGTTCATCTTCAGCTGGCGTCTGTACTTTATCTTATAGGCCTAATGAAACGGATTGCAATCACAAACGTAATCGCAGGTACAATCAGTATAATATGTATTAGATATTTAAATTATGTTGGTTAGCCAGAATGACAGCTACAGCGAAATTATAACTACTTTCAAAGTAAACTACATGTTCGTCGAAAAGTAATTTTAAAAATTACTTAATTTTTAAGACGCTTAATATTAATCTCTTACTTACTCCAAAAAAGGAGAAGAAGCTTTTATTCAATGTAGGTATATTTAACTAAAATTCAAATTAAAAATTAAAAACGCTCCATATTAATTTTAATTTCATAGCAAATAATAATAAAAAACAACATGAAAAAAAAATTAAGAAACTTATAAAAGACGTAGAGGTACAGACGTACGTCTACTAAGACGACTTGAAGAAAGTCGCCGGAAGCCCTTGGATTGCCCTTCGTCTTCTGCATCAGCCTCCATCTTCTTGGCTGCTTTGAACCGGTCGCTCTGGAGGTCGATGTGGGAGGCCTACGTTCAGCAGTGGACATCCAATGGCTGATATGATAATGACGATGATGATATGACATTAGCCAGTAATCGGCTTAATAAGCGAAGCAAAGTCGTGTTCGTATTATTTGACAAACAAGGGAGTCATTTCTTGTAGTACTTTGATTAGCAAAGTGAAGTTTGAGCGTTGATGTATTGTCTTTGCCAAGAAGGAAAGGAAGAAAACCTCCATAGAAAATTACTACAACCTCAAGGTAAGGATTTGTTATACTATAACATTGCCCACGAATTTGTGCACTTTTACAACACATATACCCTAGTGAATGCCTTTACTGATTTTTGTTTATATTTGTGATTGGATTAGTAACATACTAAATCAGTACAAGCCTAAACGCGTCAAAGAAAATATCGGCTCCGTGATAATATATCTGAAAATTTGGCTTTTTTTTTTGAGCCGCGCGTAAATAAAAATTGGTGAATGTGATAGAATACAGTGTGTACTACCCTGAAATGTGTTTGCAGATCTGAAGGAATCCTGGTTTCTGAACAGGAAGAAGTAGACTTTGGGCAAGCACCAATTAAAGGAAAATAGAATGAGAGCAAAACGATCGAGTGACACCCGTTTTCATAGGTGAAAAACTGGGGGAGTTATAAACACCTAAAAAGTTGCCTCACCTTAATAATACTTGTTCGCCGTGTAATCGAGGTCACCAGAGACAATAGGCACGTAACGATCGTCAAATATAGGCTGTATGCAGACAGACGACTAGTTTTTCATCTGATTTTCGATATCGATCGGTTACGTAATTTAAGTTTCGTTTAACCTTTTCATCGCCACGGACACGTATAAGAGGATTTGCGTGCCCTCAGCGCCATGACTTCTGTAGTTGTCATTTATTTTAATAATTAATTATTAAATTTTAATTTTTACATTTCTGTTTTTTTACAAATATTATTGTACAATCTAACTCTCTATTAATTATTTTTTATACACAAGAGATATTCTTGTCTGTTTAAAAATCAGTCAAAATAAAAAATAAAAACTTTAAGCCTAAAAATAAGTAACTTAAACATTTTAAGCTATATAATTATGTTATAATATTTTATAATACAGAGCAAGTTGATGAATGTAGGAAGAATAAACTGTATTAATATACAAATATTTATTTCTCAGGTATTCAAATATAATGACATCTACCTATCTCTATCGATAATATCACTCTCATCGCTTTAAGACTGCCAATTTTTAAACCGCCAACACAGCTTATATTGATTGTTTTATTATTATTTGTTTTAATATAATATAGTCATCGCTCTCGTCATCATAGCGAGGGTATACATCATTCCCGAGTAACGCATCGCTTTCTGAGCATGTTGACGGTGAAAATGTTTAAAAAAAATCCGAGTACAATTAATTTCAGTTAATTGTCTTGTAAAAATAATACTATCAAGTGATTAAATGATGTTGCGACAAAACTAAGTGATAAAATGATGTTGCGAAAATAATATTAACATGGTATTGCTTTTACGACTTAATTGACATCATCTGACGCATTTTGAATGAATAGTTTATTCCATTTTCAAAATAGTGGCAAAAAGTCGTAAAAAGAAAATTTAGAGAGCGGAAAACTTTGAAAACAATTACTTAATATAAAAAATTAAGTCGGTTTACGGACAATAATTTTACGTGATAACATCATAAGAAAACATTGAAAAAAAATGCATACTTTTATGAATTTCATTATTATCATTGAGTTATCATTATTTTGTATAATACAAATAATGAGTTTATTCAATTAATAACAATTTTTTTAATTACATTATACCAATAACTACTTAAATTATACCGATTAATTACAAGTAACAATGTGCTATTAACAATTTATTTACAACTTATATACATGTGTGATATTTAAGATCCTCTAATCTGCGTCGTTGTTTTTCATTCACAAGCCGAACGCTTAGGCCGATCGTGCCTCTCTATCGCTTGTTCCGCGCTCTCAGTCGCGACACGTGACACTTCTTCGTGCGTGCAGCCGGTATTCATTTTATGATTTACAAGACGTTATCACGTCAAAAGTATTTTGTTTTTTAAAATAGATTCTTTGATAAAGCAACAGCATTATTTTTTGAAAATTAAAGACGAGTTTACAATACAGTTTTAGGATAATATAGACAAGTAGTGACATTGAAAATGATAGTATATTACGCCACTAGAAAGGGAATTGTTACATCGCAACCCGCATTTTTGTTAAAAAAATTCGGGGTTGCGATGTAACACTTCCCTCCCGTGTATCGTATACAATTTTTTATAACGCTCAATCATTTAAAAATAAATTAAACTTAAAAACTTTTTAATTCAATTTTTTTTCTTTTTTAGGGTTCCGTAGCCATATGGCAAAAAAACGTAACCCTTATGGGTTCGTCATGTCTGTCTGTCCTACGGACGGTGTCACTGCCACTGTTTTCCGAAACTATAAAAACTATAATGTTCAAACTTGGTAAGTAGATGTATTCTGTGAACCGCATTAAGATTTTCACACAAAAATAGAAAAAAAAAACAATAAATTTTGGGGGTTCTCCATACTTAGAAATGAAATTTAATTACCATGCAAACTTCCACCGAAAATTGGTTTGAACGAGATCTAGTAAGTAGTTTTTTTTTTAATACGTCATAAATCGTAAACCGCAATTTACCTTTCATTCAATCAACTCAAATTTAAAAATAAAACATTTAATTTCATAAACATAAACCTTATACGTAAACCGTGTTTTGCCGTTTTTATAGATAATGGTACGGAACCCTTCGTGCGCGAGTCCGACTCGCACTTGGCCGGTATTTTTATGATGTAACATTTAAAGAACATGTAGCATAATTATTACACCTTCATTATTTTTCCTTTGCAATTACAATGTAACACGCTTTTATTTATAAAAAATGGGTATGTGATAAAAACGCATAGATTTAATACAAGATGTCAAGTATCATACTCGCAAATTTTTGTTTTTAATAATTTTTAAATTATTTATTTAATACAAGATATAATGTGATAAAAACCCAAGGATTGAATACAAGGCGTAAAGTAGCATAACTTATTTTTTTTTTTTTTATTATGTTTCCACTACACTGCTACACACACTATGGCCTTATGCTATTACACTGTGGCCTTAGTCGCTTTCTACGACAGGTCTACGTCTACGAGAAGTCGGGATTATTCTTCTCTACCGGTCACCGCACGGCAGGTTTCACTAGAATTATTCAATCTTTAAATAATTCTAAATAACGCTAGTCCGAAACGTCACAAATAGTAATTATTGAAATTTTAATAACGAATACTCGTACGTATATCGTTTAATCAAAATTCCCACATTCAGCTAACAAACAATACGGCGCGTAGCAGGCTACTAGTTATTACGACAGTGGCTTATAGCGAAAATTAATTAATATTGCCGAGGTCCTATTTATATTTTGAAAACTTAACCGGGCGAATATAAAATGGAACCCCTGCTATGTCACTATTGGCACATAAACATTAACAAGTAATTGAAAAAAAATTTAAAGTGACAAAATAATGAAATTATAATAAATAATATATTTCTTATATTCGGTAAACTAATCAACATGAAATCAAAATAGGTACTAAACAAATTGTGGCTTACTTTTTTTCGGTGTTTTTTTTTTTTATATTTCATATCTAATAATTTTTCAAGTTCCGGCAACGTTCTCACAATAAATTGTAATTATTGAACGATAATACTTATATATACTTATAGTGAAAAGTTTGTTACTCAAACAATAATACATATCTCATGGATATAAATATGCCGTATTTGTACAACATCGTCAACGTTGTTATCTTTGTATTATCTTGTACGCATTATGCATTATCTGCATATTTTTTACACATTTTCAAATCATTTATTTATTGAAAATACTTTTCTATAGTCAAAAAATATATATATACTTTTATTCATCCCATAATATACATATATACTCAATCATATGTTCTGTTTTGAATATGTTTTGAATAACACCAATTGTTATGTAATATTCAAGAGGACTATTTGTAGTATTGGGCCTCTTTGCATACTATCGGATGGGTACAAATCACTTGAGATTGAGAAGATATTGTAGACAAAGGACATTATTCATCATTGAAAGCTATTGGACATCCATTTATAATATATGCGATCGACGGACACAGCCCAAGTGCATGACTAGTTGTAAAAGTCTTTCTGATCCTCGCTTGTGATATTAGACTAGGTGACTTAGATTTTCGTACACATCCTTACAACATCATTATTGAAAACCAATACTTTTATACAAAATTATATTATAGCTCTTTGCAAAACTGAATCTTATTTCGTTTTTTTAAAGGACTGTCTATGATTCTTTTCTTCATAACATTGTTATAATAAATAAATAAATAAATAAATAAACGTCTCACACTCTACGGCCCCCAGTAGGATGTGAATCCTGTGTCGGGGATCCGAAAAAACACACAACACACAAGCACAAACGCCCAGACCACAACAAACTTTTGTATAGCCTATACAAAAATTTGTCATGTGCGGGGATCAAACCCGCGACTGGTAGCGCATCAGTTGGTTGTTAGACTGGTTTACTGGTCTGGTAGACCTCTTAGCGGAGACAGTATGGATGAAGAAGGAGCTGCATGGACGGCTTGAACTTGACCTACCTGATATAACTGAAAAACTGACACAATGCATCGACAGCCTGAAGCAGAGAATCGCGGCATGGGGGAAGCGCATTTGTAGATACTCTGATAGAGTTGAACGCTTCCGAGAAAATCGCCTCTTCATGAGTGATCAGAAGAGCTTCTACACAAAGTTGGAGAACCCGACGCCATGTTCTGCTTCCCAAGAACCGAATACGGTTGACCTCGTCGCCTTTAGGCGAAATATATGGTCACAGGAGGTAGGACATGAGAAGGGCATGAGAAAGGACATCAAACATGAGCTAAGATTGAACCGATGAACCCGATCGCCATCTCTCCAGAGAATGTAGCTTATGCAATCCGGCGGGCAACGGATTTGAAAAGTCCGGAGGCCAACGGCCTGCACCACTATTAGCTGAAAGGATTCTCGGTCTACCATGCGACCTTGGCTCGACAATACCAAGAGACGAAAGAATGGAGGATGCTTCCGAACCTTTTCACTACTGGGATTACTCACTTAATTCCTAAGACCACCAACACCACAAACCCTACCAACAACCGCCCCATAACGTATCTGACTTCCATCTATAACACACTGATATACGTTCTGAGTTGCAAAATCTCTCATAATGTTGACGAGCTTAATATCTTGCCTGCAGTTCAGAACGGATGACGTAGATGTAATCGCAGCACAAAGGAGCTTCTTCTCATTGATACTGATGCGGGCCAGGTTGTCAAACGTAACCATTGGAACTTCTCTGCTGCCTAGATTGCCTACAATAAGACATTCAACTCGATGCCTCATTCATAGCTTCTGAGGGTCCTCGAGCTATACAATATTGACGGTGCAATTCATCGAAGTATGCATGTTGCAATGGAGTACAGTCCTTTGTGTCCAGAGCCAGCGACTGACGGGAAAACTAAACAAGTTTTTGACTGATTCTCGGAAATAAACTTTCAAACACAAATTGAAATATGAAACATCGACGATATAGTCAGATCGCCTTTGTAAGGTACATTCGTACAAAGGCAATCGGGCTACAAAGGCAAGATCGCCTAAAAAAAGCTATTTTACTATTCGTACTTCGTGTAAAGCGACGGTTGTTATAGATAAATACATACGTAATATACGTCATATTATATACATGTTTCCAATAAAATTATTGTTTTTACTTTCTTTACACAAATTTAAAATTGAAAGCAAGGAAATCGCAAAATAAATTTTATTAATCTCCACATATAGCAATATTTAGACAACATTTTATAAAATTTACAAAGGAATTCCACATTTTTTTTAAACGTGAGTTATTATAACAACGTTTGTTTTTTTTTTATATATATTAAATGTTCAATTTAGTTGTTTTCAAGATTAGGTACACATTTTCAGTATTATAGTTGTCTATGACCTCATGCAATATATTTTAGACCCTAAGGGTAAAAGTTACATAACCACCTAATCGTTTTAGTAACTGGCCATAAATGTCCCACAATTTATTAATGTGATGTGAAAATTCGTCTCGAACTTTATAATTATTTTTCGAATTTTAATTTCAATTCACGTACTTTCTTAACTGAACTAAAGTGAATCAGCCTGTAAACGTCCTACTGTTGGGCAAAGGCCACTCTTCTGCATATAGGTGAAGAGTTGCAATCAGATACGCTGCTTCGCTGCGGGAGTAGAGGATAATTTCCTTATCATGAGTAACGATTGGTATCAGACGTACATGCTACTCGCTGCTCGAAAGCTTGAGGAAGTGATGATGAATGTCATGATGACGTACGGCTGACGTTCATGCTCAGGGTAGGGGTGTGCGATAATTATCGATAACTCGTAACTACTCGATAATTTTTCATTTGGTAATTATCGATAATTATCGATAAGTGTTATTCGATAATTTTGATTCGATAATTATCGATAATTTTTCATTCGATAATTATCGATAACTATCAATAAGTTTTCATTCGATAATTATCGATAATTTTGTGTATTTCCGATAATTATCGATAATTTTGTGTGATCCGATAATTATCGATAATTTTGTGGGATCCGATAATTATCGATAATAGTTTTTGGATTTGATAATTATGGTACGGCGGATGACCTTTTTTTTTAGGTATTCGGATAGGGTAAGAAGGCCGGATGATAATTTTTTTTTCGTCGTCCGAGAAGTGGTATGAATGTGTGGATGACCTTTTTTTCACCAGTTTGGGGGTATTTGAAAAGGAAGGATCCTTCGACCAGACGGTGTTGCGTCTGCTGGGCTACGCGCCACTTAACGTTTGTTGTCGGGTTCTTGTATATATATATTCAAAAACTTTGATAGCGCGATGTAGGATGCGTCAGTTCGTATGTGGCGAGATAGTTGTCGCTACAATAACATATAACATACTCTTCGAAGCACGTGGGAATACCCACAAGTACATACACCCAGACTAGAAATAAATATTTGTACAAATACAAATATCTGCTCCGAGCGGGAATCGGAACTGCATTAGCCTGCGTGTAGAGGACTACTTGACTGATTACATTTTTTTTTACATGTATGAGCTATATTTAAACAGAACTGTAAGTAGTTACCAATTTTAGTAGAAAATATTTTATAACGAATCTTTAGTAATAAAGTTTAAGGTTTAAAAAACAAAAACCGACTTCGAAATTACACCTACATATTCAAACTTTTTTTTGTTTTTGTTCCTATAAAATTTATGGAACCACCTCTAAAGTATAAACTATTGATTAAAAAATAAAAAAATAACCATCAAAATCGATTCATAATAATTGACGGAATAATCGCGTAACATACAACAACAACAAACAATTACAGTGTAATTGAGAACCTCCTCCTTTTTTGAAGTCGGTTAAAAAGAGTATTTAATAAGAATAGTATATATAAATAAATAAGTAAGAATGGAACAAACAGAGAGAACAAAAGTACAAAGGTATTTATTTTAATTAAAAGTTAAGGACTTAGTTTGTCTGTATTTGATGTTATAAGGAAATCCTTTGTACGAAAATATTAATAGACTAAGAATTGGTACGGTTTTAGAGTTTAGGAATCCGCAAAGAGCTCTTACAATTTAGCCCGGAGCGTCGAACTAACGAACTAAAAAGGAACACCTCCAAGTGACGACCATTTGTGCAGAGTTCTATTGTACTAACTAAACAAACTTGACATAGCACTGATCAATATCAACGACTCCTACATTGGAAGAAAGAAATACTCAATATACGTGTATAGCAATGGATATTTGGTTCAAAGTTGTCATAGGTTTTACTTGACATAAACCTAGTAATAAAATAGCAGTTGCATTTTTATTTCATAGTACATTTATTTTTCATTGCTTGTTCCTTGTTATTTTATTAATGATTTATATTTTTTCGTGTTTTATTTTATGTAGAACCGTAGAACACGTAATACATTTTATTACGTAAAATTTTCAATTCCATTTTAACACTGCAAGTTTTTTCGATAAACGTATAATTAATTATATAGACTTTAAAGTATACCGAAATTTTTAAATATCAATACCTATTTATAATTAATAGAAATGTATAAAAATCACGTAGTTATAAAAATTCAAAGACCATTTATTAACAAAAGCCTGAGTCACAGACTATAAGCCGTTTATAATTTTGAGATCGTTCTCGTTGAGTTCTCTCACTAAGACTTCCTTGCTCCTATTAAGAAAAGATTGTTTCTTTTTATATTATTTCCTCTGAAAGTAGGGACGCTTTGTCTGGTTTTATGAAAATAAATTAATTATGCTTATATGACATAAAACGCGTTGGACGACTAAATGAAATGAATATTTTATCTATATTTTTCAAAACAATAAATGTTACGTGTTGTTGCAGTTGTTTGTTCGCTACTATGACAAAGAAAATAAACATTTAAAATGTTTGTTTGTAAGAACGGCTCGATCGATTTGGCTTCTTTCATCTAATTATCAAGACCAAGTACACACATGTAAGAGATGTATATGTGAGATAGTTAACTAAATGTGATTTTGTATTATATAAAAATTTAAATTAAAATGCTTATATATAATTTTTATTAATACTTTTAACAGTATTGTCAAAGAGTAAAAACGCCCAATGGTCCAATACCTTTTAAGTTACTTAAAATACCGCCTTATGTCACATTGCTGCAGATTTGTTACATATTTGTGACATACCTTCCCTGCCCTACCAAAAGTCAAGTTTTGAAATTTTTTATAAATTTTAAAATTTCTAGAGTAACCAGATTATATTTAGGACTAACATAAACAAATATAATGATGAAATATTTTATTATTTACTTTTAAAATACAATATAAATAAATCAGTACGTCAAATAGGGGGGAGTCCCCAAGTGCTTATTGCTACGTCCACGTCGTCTCCCCTGGACCCTGACCTGACCCCGTTAACGCAGGTGGCCGGTAGGTGACCGAACGCGGTACGTTAACGCTGACCCGCTCCGCAGGAGACGAGCGGGGAGAAGGAGACGCCGCTACGCGCTCCTTCACCCTCCGCACTAGAGTGGGAGGGGCACCTATAGTCCTCCCACTCGCCACTAGGGCAATAGAGCGCTCACGGTGCCCGCGAGCGCTCTGTAGGCGAAGGTGGCCCGCATCAGTGGGCCGACCGTCGGGGCGTCACGGTTGCATGCGCGAGCGATTCCGTGGCGCCCCATTACGACGATGAGGGCACCGCTGAGTTTAGCGGGTATTCTGGCACGTTCTGCATGCCAGCGAGTCCCACATACCCGCCGCCTCTACGCGGCCGGATGCGTAAATGCATTTCCCAGCGATAAAAAAAAAGATGACCGAACACGGTAAACTGTACTTCACCTAAGTGAGTTTTAGAGTGTCTTGTCTGTGTGACTAAAAGAGTGTTGAGTTGCTTCCTCTACGCGAGACCATAGGAGGAGTTACCAAAGGCCCTTCTCAGGGCCAAGCCAACGGCCCTTCTCAGGGCCAACCCAAAGACCCTTCTCAAGGCCAATTCAAAGGCTCTTCTCAGTGTCAACCAGTAGGAGAGACGGAAATAACGGAGGACACCTCCTCAGGGCTAACCCAAAGGCCCTTCTGAATGCCAACCCCAAGGTCCTTCTTAGGGCCAACCCTAAGTCCCTTCTCAGGGCCAACCCAAAAGCCCTTCTCAAGGCCAAATCAACGGCCCTTCTCAGGTCCAACCCAAAGGCCCTTCTCAGGGCCAACCCAACGGCTCTTCTCAGTGCCAACCAGTAGGAGAGACGGAAATAACGGAGGACACCTCCATCACCTCGTTGGCCGAGATGGATCTGGGGCGAAAGCGCCTCTACTCGGGGGGTTCAAAAGGCTCCGCCACGGAGACGGAGGCGGGAGTGGTGAGTGAGTAACGATCGTTTCCAGGTGTCTATGATAACAACCGGTACCGACGGCTTTATGTGCTCTCCGAGGCATGGTGGAGAAACCCACTAGAACATACACCGAGACCAGAAACAAATATTTTTACAAATACAAATAGCCGGCGTTAAGGCGATTCACACTACTATACCAGAACGGTTGCCTATAGGCACATGTCTGTCCTAGAACATTTTAGTTCACTTGTGATATTTTTTTAACGCCGACCATGAGATAAATTTTTAATAGAATCCCATAAAAATTAGATCCATATCAATGATATGAGATGAGATATTTCCTGCAGCAATCCAAAATTCTACGCTTTTTTTCATCCTTTTTCCATGCTTTTTAAATATAAATATTAATTATTGATAATTAAATGCTATAAAACATGATCTCTTAAAAAGATTTTACCATTATTGGATTACATTTAAATGTTCTCTAGTTGAGTAAGAAATAAAAAAAGCTTAAAAAATAACTTTAAATAAGTCCAAGAAAAACAAAAAAATTGCGTTGGGAAATGAAATAACATGACCTTTAAAATACGAATATATATGTTTTTAATAATTTGTATATTTGACAGCTGATCAGTTTAAAAATTTTGCAACTTATTTCGTTGTAATACAAGATTAAGATTGATTTTTTTTATTACAATGAAATATACATAACAATCCCTTAATAAAAAAGTAAAGATATGTGAGACTATTTTTCATAAACGAAGAAAACGAATTTTCTTCCACTACTCTATATCTTACTAAGACGTCTACAGGTATAACTGTTGCATTTGCAAGTCTTTGGGTGTAACTTACAGTTCTAGCATTGCTTCATTGAGTTAAACTGTCATTTACTACAAAGTCAATGGTCAATTGTCAATTGTCAAGACATTTGTGACTAAATAAGGAGTGTATAGATATGTTTTGTAGAACTTAAATACTTGTAATTATGAGGGGCATTTGAAAAGCCTAACCAGGAAAATAAAAAGATAGGAATTTATTTATTACTTATTTTTCAACATATTCTATCCCAAGTTCTATTAAACTTCTTCCCTCGGCCGGGCAGGGTTTTATACCAGTTTTAAAAAATTCTTCGTGCAAATCTTCAAAATATGCGTCAACAGCAGCCTTAACCTCCTAATTTGAAGAAAATGTTTGAACTTCTTTGTGATTTTTAAGCTTTGGGAATAGATAAATATCATATGGAGAGAGATCAGGAAAATACAGGGCATGGGGTAACAATTCGAAGCCACCATGATGTATTTCTTTTCTGCCATAGTCTCGACTGACGTGTACACACTCGCGCACAATCTGGTGAAATAAAACTTTTCTTCGTAACAATTCAGGACTCTTTCTTTAATTAATTTACGTAAACGTCGGTTATAATAATAGGCCGACTTTATTGTTTGACCCTTTTCTAAGTAGTCTATCCCTCGTATCCCAAAAAACTAACGACATCACTTTGCCGGCCAACAAAACAACTTTAGCTTTTTTCAGAGCTGGAGTCTTTTCTATTGTTTAACTGACTTTTTTGTCTCTGGAGTATGATGTTGAACCCAGGTGTCATCCATAGGCACAAATCTCGCAACAAATTAAGTTGGGTCAGACTCAAACAGCTCCAAACAGGCTCAAAAAAATCTTTAGTCGAACGCGTTTTTTTTTTCAGCTGAAAGCAGCCGAGACACCCACCGCGCAGACACCTTTGAAAATGCAGCACAAATAAGATTCCAATCGTGTCAGCTGCCTCCTTAACAGTCAATCTCCGGTCATATAAAATCAAATCACATATGTTTTCAATGTTTTCGTCAATGGTAGACGTTGATGCACGACCACCACATGGATCGTCTTCGACACCTTTTCGACCACGTTTGAACTCTGCTACCCTAACTAACTCTGATTCCACAAAAGTTGCTAACATGTCTTCATTTTGTTTTAGTGTTAAACCTTTCTTATTCAAGAACTTAAAATCACAGCACTATGTTCGAATTTATCCTTTTTTAAATTATCAGTACTTGTTCGATATTATAGTGTGAGAAACAGTAACAAATGCAAATAAGGAAATGAAATTTTACGCGATTGCTCAACAATAATGTAGCTTAAAAATGAGATAAAATTTAGCTAAAAAATTGCATGCTCCTTGTTGAAGTAACACACTCCTAACTATATTTGGCTGCAAACTTTTCAAATGACCTTGTACATCATATTTATTCATAACTAGCGATCCGCCCTGGCTTCGCACGGGTATTTAACTAAAATTTCAAAAATTATATAATAAATTTATATTTTTTATCACCTACACCTGCGTCGATACTGGAAAATAATTTATAATAGATCGATTGAGTTCTCAAACTGCAAAAAGCACTGAGTATTAATATCAACTTCGAAGCAAATAACAATATAATTAAAATTATATTTTGTATACTGCGCCATCTATCTTGTTACGATTCGTTAGACCAGCTGTTAATAGATGGCATCACATTAGGTACCTATTTCTATTTTGAATGTTTTGAAAATTTTGAATGAAACAAAAACTAAATGTTACTGTGAGTTATGTATAATTTTTATGTATTAAAGTTATTTACATTGGTTTTGTACTTTTTACGTGATACGCGCACAGACAAAAAATTATAAGAGGTGGCGCTGATTGAAATTAAATCGCGCTATTAAAATTTATTCTTCATGATAATTATATAGTGTATGAATAAAACGGAGGTTTTAACAGATTTATTATATGTATAGATATGACCGTCTGTCGCCCGCATGTCATAAAAAATACATTCATATTACCTATATAAAATTAAATATTGTATACATAAAACAAAATCGTACAAATGCCAGTTCTGTAAATTAAATATTTTTTAAGCAATATTTAGTAAAAGTTGTACTTTTTCTGACGACCGTTCTGGTGTAGTGTTGCAAGTAACGCCACGCGCCGCGGCAGTCGCGTGTTCGATTCCCGCTCGGGACAGATATTTGTATTTGTACAAATATTTGTTTCCGGTCTGGGTGTATGTCCTTGTGGTCTATCCACCGTGCCTCGGAGAGCACGTAAAGCCGTCGGTCTCGGTTGTTATGATAGACACCTGATAACGATCGTTACCCATTAGGAAATTATCCGCCAACCCGCAGTGGAGTAGCGTGGTGGATTAAGCTCCAAACCTTCTTCTACATGGAGCTCTTCTCCAGCTTCTTTGCTCAGCAGTGGATGATTTACAGGCCGGTACAGTACATTTTCTTGTGTACTGTAAACAAAAATATGTCTTAGAATTTTCTTCTCCTAGTCCGTTTGAATACGCACATCAAAAAGAAGTAGACCTATTTCTATGAAAATTAATTTAAAAAAAATGGGGTTTATATACGTGGTCATAACTTAGACTATAAAACATAACGCTATGACTCACACGTATAGATTAGCAACCATTAAAATAAAATCGGACAAGTACATTAATAGGAGTAAATTAATTACTTCCCATCGAAACTGCTTGTAACTAAATAAACTTAAATACAGTACGAAAATGTAAGCCACATTTTCATTCATCAATAATAAACCACGGAACATTTTTCATTCATCGGAAGTGAGCTCAAAATCTTTCCTTTGTGAGGAGGATTCAAGAAACAGCAAAAAAGATTGAGTGAATTAGACAGTGAGTGACTCTCGACGGAGTCGGTAATTAAGGAGTATGGCGTTGAAGGAATGACGGAACAGGGTCGATTCTCAATTTGCATCTGAATCGATGCCCCACCCTGTTGCCAACAAAGGAATAATTTACATGCAGAGAAGATAATACATATATACGTAGAATTAAAGTTTCCTTTCTTGAAATATTTTATGAGGTGTGTTTAATATGACAGTGAGAGATATATTTAATACCCTGTTTTACATCAATTTAAGTTTGTAACTAACTTCAATATACATTAAGAGGTGATTTTATATTTTTCTAATAATTCCAAAATACGTTACGCGATTTGGTTTCTGTAATAAACTAGCGAACCCAACAGACGTTGTCTTGTACTCACGACTAAAAATCGAAAATTTCAAACTTTTTTGAATAAGTTTTAATAATCTGGACCGTTTTGATGATAATTGTTATTAAAAAAGTTATATAACAATACCTGATGTCATCACGTGTACAGTTACCACAAATCGACCTATCGATTGCGTGTATGTGTATACTATGAGCTAAATTGAATAGAGAAGCTATGTATTTTTGGATTTTCGACAGCAGCGCTGTCTGCCGGATCCAATGTAAACTTTAAAAGATCAACAACAACTTATAAATAAATATATATATATATATATATATATATATATATATATATATATATATATATATATATATATAATAAATAAACGTCTCACACTCAACGGCCCCCAGTAGGATGTGTATCCTGTGTCGGGGGTTCGGGAACACACACAATACACAAGCACAAACGCCCAGACTATGACAAGCATCTGTATGACCTATACAAATATTTTCCATGTGCGGGGATCGAACTCGCGACCGCTAGCGCATCAGCCAGTTACTGTGACCACTGCGCCAACGCGACGTAATAATTATTAAAAAATATATATATATAAATGAGAGTAATAATATGTAAATAATTATTTTAAAAAAAAACATTTTTAGTGGACAGAATTATGAATCTAAACCATTCTCGAATCCACTTGAAGACGAAAAAATTTGTCTGAAAAGTCGGTTTACGGAGGACAATTTTACGTGATAACGTCATAAGAAAACATTGATGAAAAATTGCATACTTTTGTGAATTGAATTGAATTATTATCATTGAATTATCATTATTTTGTTTAATACAAAGAAGAAGTTAATTAAAAATTACAATTTTTTCTATAAATTAACATTTTTTTGCACTCGTTAATTCAAATATTTTTTCTCTTCTACTCGGACGTATCTGCCGATGGAATGGAAGAGAGATAAATGCGTCACAAGCTGAACGCGTAGGCCGATCGTGCCTTTCATCACTTGTTTTGCGCTCTCGCACGCGGAACGTGACAATGAGTCATTTTTTCTCGTGCATGCAGCCGGCGTTCATCGATTTATAAGACGTTATCACGTCAGAAAGTTATATGTAACATGATGGAAAGATTTTTTCTATTTGTTAGTGCAATATAGAATAACTTGCAAAAGTAATGTATCTGTGTCATTAAATGATGAAATATGTCACCACTAGTGATGATATATTTTATTGCCACCATGTCATAAACCATTATAATGGTTATTCAATTATGCATATAGTGTAAACAGATTAGTAATATACGTAATATTTCTTTTTTAGTGTAGAGTTTTCCATTAATCTTGTAGACACTATGTTGTCAACGTGTATGTGTCAAAAAGCACAGCCAAGCACTTTTTCGATTTGATTCCAATTATGAAATAATTTTCAAAATTGGAATCAAATCATTCATTGTCATTTCATCAAAATGTTATATATTAGTTACTTTAATCCGCCACAAAATAATATCGACAGGTGGTACTCCGACGATGACTACATTTCACTGTCACAAAAAACAAATTGTATGTCGACAATACACACAGAAATAGGTAGTGCTGGGGATGGAGAGATGAACGATTTTTTTTTATATATCGAAATGTATCTAAATCTATAAAATACTTATAAATGTGTTTTCTTTATATATAATCATATCACCTCATATATTTTATGAACATTACATGTCACTCACGTCATAAATTTTACCAATTTTTTTTTTCGAAGTGACAACTACCAGTAACCAAAATTTAGAACCATTTTATATTAACTAGCAATTGAAGAGCTTTGAGCGTTCATCGTCAAATCATCGCAATATTTAAACAAAAAAAAAAGAAAGTATGTTGAGAAACATCCTAAATTATTAATATATAATAATATATTACAATATATAGTAATTATATAAACGCCTTATAAGTAAGGAATTTCTTATTTTGTCTAGTCCCTTTAAAGTCGGTTAATATCCTGAAATAATATTAGATCGAATTGAGCCCGTTTTTAAAACAGGCAGAAAGATCTACCAAAACATGTGAGCTTCCTCAAAATGTTTTAGAATTGTTTTGAAATATCAGTGTCAGAAACGGTAATATTCTGTTCAACAGCCGTACCGTTACTAGTTTCAAAACTGAAATAACAAAGAATTTAAAAAAAAGCCAACTTAGAGCAAGCGTGACGGCAAAATCGAAATTCGGAAAGAGCACATCAAAATCTATAAAATTACTAGTTTTCAAAACTTCTGGAAAAGTTTTCAGATACGGGGGTTAAAAACTACCAAATGACTGTATTAAATTTAATAGTACTTTTTTATACTATGTGTTATCGAAGATATAAACATATATATATATACATATAAATTGTTTTTTTATTTTAAAAAGTTAATATCTACCAGCTGCAATAGTCTTAATCCACTTTTGATTTTCAGAGACTTCTGTCGCATATTTGCAGAATTAATTATCAGATCATCGCCATATTTCTATGGGACCACCTTAACAAAAAAAATACAAAAATAGTCCCGAAATCTCGAAGTAAATAAATATACGTAAATAAAATAACAATATATACATGTTGTTTTTTCAAAGCATTCTAAATTTCTCTGATATTCCATTATTATATCATAATTTGATATGAGACTACATAACAAAAAAGGTGTTTTAAAATCAGTTCACTCATAAAAATACATACAGCCGAATACAAACTTAGAACTTACTCCTTTATTGACGTGGCGTCGCTTAAACACAAAATTATTTTAAAGTTCGCAGTATTTGAGATATTCGTGCGTTTAAAATAATGCATATTCTTCTTTGAAACTTCAACAACGAACGCACAACCAAGGCGACGTTGTTAAAAAAAAATTTAATCTTCTTTTTTAAATGACTGAATAAGTACAAAAAGATACTAAGCCGTATCTATACGCCTTGTTCATATTATTACTTTCTTATTTAAATTACGAAAATGTTTATTCAAAATGGAGTAGCTTATCAGAATTACAAAGCTTTAGTATTTTCTTGTATTAAATGGATTAAAATAGATATTCTGAATAACATTTTATTATTCTGATTAACATTTTATTATATTCTGAATATCATTTTCGGGGAAAAAAGTGTCACTTTTGTCGCGCTTCACAAGGACGAAAATCGAACTTTCGACGGAAGTAGAAAAAAAATTTAACATCTATCTTCAACGCTACAACAACAATACATACAACAACAACCTTGTACTTCTACAGCGAATAACTGGCGAGTTTATAAGCATATGTAAATCAAACAATTATTGCTTTTGGGTACCACCACAGTCTTTCCTATTATTGCGGTGGTTGTGGCTGCGATTAAACCACATTTCTACTGTTTAAAAGATTTTTTGAGTTTATCTTTTGCGAGATTGTAAACCTCCTGATAGATACTAAATTTCCATCGTAACAACATAATTTTTAGTTTAATTATTCTATTAAATTTACTATTACTAAATATATCAGTTATTACATCTTCTTCTTCTTAAAATTCTGTACGTTAAAAAGTATATTTGGTAGGTTCTGTATCTGACAAACATCACAATTCAATTTAAAAAAAAAAAGTTTTTGTAGGTTGAATCTCAACCAATTACCGTATCACTTTTCTTTGTTTCAAATTACTCTCGTAATGAAAGAAATCATTTTAAAAATAGATAAATTTGATCTCCTGATTTCACAGTATTGTCGTTTTGAGAGAATATTTTACTTAATTAGAGCATTATATTAATAAAAAATCTGTTATTAATGATAATCTGCTATGATAATGCATCATACGAGTCATACGAGTATATATATATATACATGACAAATCTCTGAATGACATGATATGATAAAATGACATATAAAAATAAAATACAAATGACAAGATAAAGTTTCTTTAAACCATACAGACGTTCGTCATGATCTAGGCGTTTGTGTTTGTGTGAGGCGTTTAGAAAATTAATCTTGATGGCTAATGCAAGAACTAACAAAGTTCTATAAACAAGATATTCACCAAAAATTTTACTACAACTGTTGTGTTAAACGATACGTTATCAACTTTTTAAAACAATCCAGCTATGTGAAGATTGACATTCCAGAGTGGAAGCAATTCTATATTCGTTTGTGATGTTTCTTTGTTATAAGGATAACTAAATATCATATTTAGATTAACTAAGCCTTTTGTTCAGTAAGTCTTACTATATTGGTAGTTGCGCGAATTAAACCGTAATAACAGCTTGTTCATATTATTGACCAGTTTATCGTTAATGAATTAAATGATCGTTTAGAGTAAGTCTTTGTTAAAATTCCATTTATACTGCGTTCTTTTTTTTTCAGAGTTTAAGCCTACGTTTTCTTAGCATTGTCATTGCCGTTGATAGTCGCACAAGCTGCAGAAATAGAGTAAACATTAATCACTGTTAGTGAGCTAATAACGCAAATAATAAATAAAGTGCTCTTCTTAAGATTAGACTTTGAGAAGTTTGAAAGATATTTCAAAGGGATTTCAGTAAAATGTAGTGCTAAGGATTATCCGCGTATTTCGTGACGGGATTCGTCTTCAGATTCTATTCACGAAAATAGACTTCGATTGGTTAAAACCGTAAAGATGCCGTTAAAAGCAAATATTATTCATTAAGGAAGATTAACACTCAGAAATAAAAAAGAAATATCAATTTAATCCCAACCTATCGCTATATAAATGATTGAACTCCAAACACGTGAAATGTATATTATGCTAATATAATTCATGTGTAAAATATATAAGCGATGTATCTTCTAGTTGTCTATAGTATATATATATATATATATATATATATATATATATATATATATATATATATATATATATATATATAATTATATATATATATAAAGGCAACTAAGTATATAGTGTTGCGAACAACTGTGCACCGACCAGGGTGGTGATGAGCAGCAGCGTCATAATAACCTAAATAACACAGCGCGCACGCCAACTCGCATGCCAACCGGGCAGAGGGTGCGAAGGATCTTCAGCAGAGATTCCGTTGCTACCCACGATGACACCTGGCCCTGGTGACGTACAACATTCGCACTTTGAGGTCTGACGAAAAGATTGTTGAACTGGAGTAGAAAATAAACAGGTTACATTGGGATATTCTGGGCCAAGGTCCGAAGAAAGGGAGAGGATACGATAACCCTGGAATCCGGTAACCTGTTCTACTACCACGAGGACGAACATCAGTGCCAAGTAGGTATCAGGTTTATGGTCCGCAGCTCCCTCATTGGCAACATTGTGACC
This sequence comes from Euphydryas editha, assembly GCA_036937285.1. Taxonomy (NCBI): domain Eukaryota; kingdom Metazoa; phylum Arthropoda; class Insecta; order Lepidoptera; family Nymphalidae; genus Euphydryas; species Euphydryas editha. The sequence continues at coordinate 9,954,096 of JAUPFZ010000005.1, read as the reverse complement.
ATCGGAAGTGTGTTGAACAGGATTGTGTAGCTTATACTCAAATTATCTAAAAGAAACTCGCTGAAGGTCATAAAGGAATACGCACCGACCTTGGTACACCCGGATGAAGAAGTAGAGTCTATGTATGAGGACATCAGTAGAGCCATACATACGAACAAAACCTACTTCAATGTTGTCATGAGGGACTTTAACGCGAAGATAGGCAAAAGACGAGACAATGAGCTGAGAGTGGAGTAATTTGGATATGGACATCGGAACGAAAGAGGAGGCCAATTTTAAGGAGAAGGAGGGACTATTTATGATGAACTCCTTTTTCCAGAAGCCGTCTCACAGGAAATGGACCTGGATAAGTCCTGATGGTTCCACCAGGAATGAAATAGATTTCATCATAAGAACCAAAAATGACGTCTGCGTGATCCATAGGGTGAAAACCGAGAATGTTCACCTATTAGTTAGAAGCACATTAAATATCAGTGTTAAACTGGAACGGTCCTGTCTGATGAAGTCTACACTGCGACCATTTAACGCACCTATCCAAAACCTCGAGATCCTTTAGCTCGAATTATCTAATTGTTTCGATTGTCTTGACGATTGCGTTTCTGTGGATGCTATAAACAGCAAGTTGGTGAACACTGTCCATGCAGTCGGGAGTTGATTATACAGACCTGGCCGTAAAAGCGGCCCCGAAAACTCACTGATCAAACTCAAAGTCTCATGGAAGAGCGACAATTGGTAAACCTGCAGTCCGATGGTAACGCTGAAGTATATAGGCGGATCAACAGACGGATATGGAAATCTCTGAGGCACGATATACGTGTCTTTAGTACAAAACGTATTAAAGATACAATATAGCTTAATCGGGGCTCCAAAGTGTTCTCAAGGGATTCGTCTATTGGTTAAAGCCGGTTGTCGAGGTTGAAAACAGAAGATGCAAGTACAACGTCAACCAGAGCTGAAATACGACAGTTCGAGAAGTTTTACGGACAGTTGTATACCTCGATCAACCAACCTGTTTGTATTTCGGCTTAAGATCCACGAACTGAGCTAACCTGACATTATTCCGAAGACAATGCGCTCGAATTCTTTGGATAAAAATGGAATAATGGAAATGGGATGATATTCATATAAGGAGGACGGGTTAATTATTTTAGGGATAGCTATAATATCAGCATCTTTCCACATTGATGGAAAAGAGCCAATGGTGATGAAAATATTAAAAATTAATGTTAATATCGCTGTTAATATATCAAGGAGAGAAACAATCATCTTACGACTAATGCTGTCAGATCCGACGGAGTTAGCCTTTATATCTAAGAGTATATTAATGTTTAGACAATAAAATCGAATAAATCATTCGAATGCGACTATTTCGACTCGAATAAATACCTTCCATTATACTCATTTCATGTCTTTCAAACGTATCTATGTATACTGTATAGTAAGTATCCTTTGAAAACAATATATGAAGTGAAAATAATATTGGAGTCAAGGTATTGACTTAAACTATATACTATTTTATCAAAAATCTCAATTCATAAATAAGAGCTGTTGTGTTTTGTAGTTTAAGTAGTTTAACTCTAGAGAGTTTATAATTAAAGTATTAAAATATAATTAGAACTCAGTCCGTAAAAGCACACAAAATAAACTAATTGAATATCTCTACGGCCTTTGCTCCAAACCTTAATAAAAGCGCAGTATGAGAAATATATAAGCTTTCACATTACAGTATAAAATCAGGAAATAAGTATCAATAATTTTTAAATCACAGCGAAATAAAAAATACTTTTTGAATTAAGGTGAATTAAAAATTTTTTAAAAGTATCTGCGGAAGTAATTGCGTTGTTGGCAGCCCCTGGCTGGTGCAGAAAGCGAGGCAAGTTCGCCGAGTGAATATAAATCAGAATTTAGCGCTGCTTTGCTGATAAGCGATGTTCACCCAACTGTACTGAAATAACCTGATGACCTCGCCCGCTCGCACTTTCAGCTTGTAGTAGATTTTTTCTGCTTCAAACTTTGTTGTAGCTCCCAGAAAAACATTAATCATTCTCACCATGCCATTTCAAACAATTCAACTGAAATAACTGTAGCAATAGTGATTTTTAATTCAAGCTCACTTTAATGTCGTAAAATAATAGTACTACAACCATTAGTATTACGATAAAAATTGGCAGTAGCAAAGAAAATCAAAGGGTTAGTCACATATGTACATACATCCAAAAACTAAATGTGTAGTTTCAATTTTGATTAAAAGCGGCTTCGAGACTCCCTTGACTCTCGTTCGACTTCGACTGAGACTATTTTACGCTCTTCTGTTTAGTACTAAAGGAAACACAATTTAAAAAATCGCCCTCGCTTAAATTATATATCACAAGTCACCAAATGTCAACTAACTCTAAATTTGCAAAATAATATAGTTAGTTGCTCTTAATTAGGCAGAAGATCAGTGTGTCTAGTAAAATTGGCAAATTAGGAGAGTTGTCACAAAATAATTAATAAAAATTAATGGAAAAAAATATAAGCAAAAAAGAAGTTAATAATGAGTATCTGTATGTATGTGTATTTCGTTTTTTATATGATTGTTGAGAAGCAATTTCTGAAACCATTATTTTATAGTTATACAAATTTATGGCATCTAAAATCAATATTCTATTTATAACCTATTGCTGCTGAAAAATATAGAACTGAAGTAAGAACAAAAAATATTCAAGGAATGAAAGTGAGAATAATGTGATGGCGTCACAGATTTTTTTTATTAGATTAGATGAGTGTTATTTAAGAACTGCTAATAAACACTCATAGAACGTATCATTATAAAACAAACAAAAACTAAATCAACACATATTGAATGTAACTCTTAAGGCAAGAACAGAAGTAGTACAGTAAGGAAGAAGCTGTAACAGATATAATGTAGATGCAACGCCTAAAAACTACCCACGGTAATTAATGACAGATTAATACAATACTTAATACATGAAGGAAAGAAAGGAGGTATTTTAAAAATTGTCACTTAAATATTGCTAGGCAATGGCTTATGCTAAGAAACTACTGTCATCATAACCAACACTATGCAAAATAACCTAAAAACTTGGAATATAATTATAGAAACCTTAAAACGACCATCTCATCTTAAGCCGGTGTTTATATTTTATCTTACAAGCTTAAGTAAATTGATGGCAAATGTAAGCAAAGTCGTGGGTACAGCTAAAACAAGATTTATCACTTTTTAATTTTGATTGAGTATACAGACATACTAGAAATGATAAATTACTATATTCTATGGCCTTCAAAATCTAAATCTCAAAAAAGTATAGGGAGTTTTATGTACCAATACCATTAGTGTAGGTATTGTCGAATATATTTTTAAAACAATGATCGCTATCTGTATCTCTAAAATCTCTTTACAATAATATCGATCAATAAATTACAAAACATGTTTTAGATTTTATTCTTTAGGCATACTACACGTAGATACTTTACTTAAAATATTTTGTCACTAGTTAAACATAATCATCAACTCATAAATATGTATTGAACGAAAACTCGTTAAAACGATTACGACACTAGCAGAAGTTTGTAACCGTCTTGACCAGAGATAAAGCTTAATTAATTTACACGTTCATAAACTTGCTTCGTAATTAAGTTGCCGACGACTATCGGCCAGTTTGGGGTAAAGTTGTCGTCAAGTTGACAAAATTAATGGCTTTTACTGAAAATCGTCTCAGCCGAGGGCAACCGTGCGTTGAAGTGACAAAAGTTTAAGTCGGATGTTATATTACAGCCAGACATCAAATTTACAGATGTCAAATTTGTAATAAAAATAAATACTCTTAATCACTAACTAAACTATTTATTATTAATCTTCGTCACGATTTTGCGTCACATGAAGTTTGCTTTAAACGTTTTGCTGATTTTCAATAACACTTTGTCGCTGGCTCGTATCGCTCTTATATGTTGTGTAGGAATATAAACTCCTATAAGTCGCCACTTACGCGTCCGTATTTATTGTACCCCGACGTTGAAGTGTCAAGTAAGCCGGCACAACGACACATTCCTCGTCCTCGCTGAGCTGTTTTAACCTTCTAAGCTGAATCCCTGTAAAACATCACAGACGAGACTATTTGTAGGGAAATCTATCTGATTTCTTGGGCCAGGATCCGCCACCCTGTGGTCACGCTGATTATACACAGAATCTATGCCACAGTTGTACCAAATCAACTTGACCTTTTATTTGACACCTAGTCGATACGGGAAACTCGAAAATTGCTCATAACGCTCTTCGTAGCGACGAGGCTTAAGTATGTCATGTCTCAGCCACGTGGATGCTTGAGGCACTAGGAATGTGCGAGCTGAGTGATTAAATATCCTAACGTAAGTATCACGTGAATATTAAAACGTATTTTTTTATTAAATATCTAATCAAATATATAGTATAACAACGCTTACAACCAAAACTGATAACTATTGTAAAAACTTTCACGCTTTCTCCATCTCAGTTCGTAAATCCCATGACACTTTCCACTTTTAAGGTAATCGAGTTCGACCAAAGGGAATTTTGAAGCGTGTTTGAGAAATGTGTGTAATTTCAGTAGTTCTCTAAAAAAAATTACGTAGAATTGTGTAATACGGCATGTATTTTAACGCTATGAAATATTTACTGTTTTTTAACTCTAATAGATTCAGTAAATTCATTAAAAAAAAATGTCTCTTGACAAAAAAAAGATATAATATTTTAAGAAATTCCATTACTGCTCTAACTTCCTTAGTAAAATTGACTTTAAGTACCACGTCGTCTACCACGCTAACAAACAAATGACTATTTATACGTATAAAAATATATTTTCATAAATATACTGCGATGCAAAGGTCACGATATTGATTTCTTTAAACTTCTCCCTTAGGGATTCTTTACATTTCATTTTATATACGAGTACATATGTATATATAACGGATAGCCCTTTTCTGCAGAATGAAAATAGTATTAATATTCGCCGCATTGTCCCGTAGCAAAATGCCATAGGACATTATACTATCCAAGTAACTAAAATACACTTATCTAGCTGTGTTAATTTATTAAACTCCATGATCCCTCAGTTAATATAATTGTGTAAATTATATACACACTCAGCTTATCAATAGATATAGGTACACAATGTTGAAATGTCTGAAGTTTTCCAGAAACAAGTCTCAAATTATCTTTAGCCGATAATACTTCAAGAGTTAATTATACAGGAATTTTTCTTATTCTTATTTTTTTTTTTTTTTTTGTTTAATGCACCTTTTTTGGTAATGGGAAAATTGTGTATAACATAGTTTTTTTTTATGTATGTGCTTTAATATTTTTTTTTCTTTTTTTTTTGATTTTTCATATTATTTTAGACGACCGTTCTGGTGTAGTAGTGCGAGTAACTACTCGCCTCAACGTCGCGCGCCAGGGCGGTTGCGGGTTTGATTCCCGCACGGGACAAATATTTGTATTTGTACAAATATTTGCTTTCGGTCTGGGTGCCCTTATGGGTCTCCCCACCATGCCTCTGAGAACACGTAAAGTCGTCGGTCCCGGTTGTTATCATAGACACCTGATAACGATCGTTACCCATTCTAAGGAAATTATCCGCTAACCCGTAGTGGAGCAGCGTAGTGGGTTAAGCTCCAATCCTTCTTCTACATGGAGAATTTTTCATTTATTAAACTGAAATTTTTATTTATTTTCGGATGTTAATAGCTTTTAATTTTTCTAACTAAATTCTTATTATGTGCTTACACTAATTTACTTCCAACAAGTTGGGTTTGTTACTAAATGATTTTGTATTACTCTGTAGGTACATGTCGTTAATTTCACATTAAATGTCCATTGATTAATTATTATTATGTAAAAATTGCTAGCAAACTAAAATAAAAAAATAACGATACCAGTTCTGAATAGTACTTATATGTATATAATTTAAAAACGCGTAGAGCTTGGTCCAAGTTTCATTTGCTGGTCAGGTTCCTACAACATGTGCATGTTAGTCAGAAAAATACTCAAATTACCCTACAAAAACAGGTACGTCCTGATCTTAAATAACCCAGTAGTTATAGTAAGCGCAGAAAAAATTCCAATTTAATACAGCTACCCAAAACCAGGACAAATTATGCTAAATTAAACATAAAATATGACGGAGCTAGATTAACTAATTTAAATTAACTTAACTTACCTGAATGTATAACTAACATAAACTCCGTTGTTAACATAACATACTTATTTTATAACATGCACTTTAAAAATTAAAATTACTAAAAACACAAATACATTAATAATATAAACTATAGCACAAGCACGCATACATAAAAATCACTCACACACATACGCACACACATACACACTCACACACACGCACACACACACACACACACACACACACACACACACACACACACACACACGCACACACAACATTGAGACACACGCAACGAACATTACCATACGTTATTATAATTTTTTAAGTTTCTCATTTTAACCGAATCGTTGCCAATGCCGCCCCAGGAGCGTCATGTAAAAACATTCAGTGAGGCCAATGACGTCCCTAGCGCGGCATTTAAAAAATATTGAAAAACATGTTAAAACTAAAAATTAACAATATAACTACATTGTTATACCCTAATTAAACATATTGAAGTCAATTTCAAGTGTGGCCATTACTTTTAAAAATATAAACCACAAGTCAGATATTGACAACATTTTTAAAGAGTAATAAATTGTTTATTTTCCATTACAGTAAATTTACGTGTGCTTTCCACTTTTTTTAATTAATTAAAATATTTTTGCCGTGCTTTGCTTATAGCTTTTTTTTAAATATTACACTCAATAACTCTCATCCCCTTTTTTACGTCTTGCAATATAATCATATAATTTTTTTTTTACATGAATAATTGCATGCTAAATTGCCAACACGGCATGCGTAAGTGGTGCCTCAGCTGCAAGCGTTTCGCGGTAACGTGCATGAACTACGTGTAACGGTCAGTGTGTCTGTGATGAATCGTTAGATAAACGCTTTTCTGTGGTCTTACTGTTATATTTTTTTTATTACTGCGACTTGGACTTCAAATTTGTTACCTGGCTACGATAAATAGACTTTGATAAAAAATGATTTATCAGAAAATATCAATTTAGGTACAAAATTAGTTTGGTAATTTGATGCTCGATATGCAGGAGAACAACGTAAATATTACGATATCTTCAACTAAAATAAATACAGTTGCGTAAACTCTCATTAATTGATTTATCTAATAATATAACAAAATATTACAAAAATAAAAATTATAAAAATTAAAATAGGTATTATAATCAATTTGTGAAAAATGTTGACAACCACTGGCACGTTTTATTAAAAACATGAATTACTTTACCTTGATAAACAATATCACGTTTGGATTTTCACTAACACAAAGAAGGAACAGGGAATTAATTATTTCTTTCTCTTTGACTCTCGCGAATTAACAATTAAATATGAAGAAAACATGACTAGGGGCCAATGACGCCCCTAGGGCGTCATCGTTTAACAGGGCCAATGACGCCTCTGGGGCGGCATCGAACAAATGTTCTGGCCCGCGCCGATAGTTACCTAAATTAGCGGTGGCGATAAATCGGTTAAAGTGACCATGTACTATAATAAAATTGTATGTCTTACGAGAAATAAAGATTCTTTAAACCGAAACCGAAGTGAAATGGCGTACATCCGAACAATGGCCTTTTTTTAAATATGTTTTTTCATATATGTAATTATTATACTTAATGATTTTAAGAAGATAGTTCTTTTTCGTATTCCGATTAGGTCCATTAGAGTTTCTAGTGTATGGAAATAAACGGTACTAACACGTTTTACCGGTGGGAGGGATGCGCTGTGCCGCGCTCACGGCTGCATGGGTACCACCATCTTGCTTATCTCTCCCGTGAAACAGCTTTGCTGTGTTTCGGAGAGACGCAAGACAGGCAGTGTAATTACTGGCACCGAGACTTTAACACCTTATGTCTCTGGATAGGCAACACATAGATGAGTTGCCTGGGCTAGTTCCAGGTAAACTAGTTTATGTTCATGGGCGACGTCAACCACTTACCATCAGGTGGAACGTTTGCCAATTTGCCTATCCAACTAACATTAAAAAAAAAAAACGTTTTCTTTGATTCTTATAAAATTCAAATGTCAAGTCAAATATAAAATTATTCACATAAACCTTATTAAGTAGAGCGTGGTAATGTTTACGTTCATCATTACATTTCAAAAGACTTTCCATTGCAATTGTAGTTCTCTGTGATTTTTAGGGAAGTGTAATGAAAATTTATAGATACCATTTTGTTTAAATATGTTAAATAAATACAACAAAAACAGAGAAACGGCATCCTGTGATTCATTACCATCGTCGAGATTAAAAAACTGAGGGATAAATGACAGAAAAATGCCAAATTGTCTTATTCTGTTTCATCAGATTTTTCAAACCAAACGTGATGTTACTTTTTTTTATCTAAACAACTTAAACTGGTTTTTTTATCCTCTAATCTAAATTTTTATTGTTTTTCCTAATTTTTATTGATTTTTATTAGAATTTTATTATTATTATATTATTTATTGAATAGAAAATTTGTCTACAAAATGATTGACAAATATAAGTTTTTTGTTTGGTGTGACAAAAAAGCCATTTCCTTTAAAAGTTTTTATTTATTAAGTTTCATTGAATTTTTAAAATTCTAAATGAATTATAATAAATACAAAAGATTCTTTATTTGGTTATTTATATATATTATATAAATCTCGTAACTGATAGTTTTTTAAATTACCTAAAAAAATCACTCAAATTGGAATTTATATAATATGTATTTAATGTCTTAAAAATATGTTCGAAACTATAATTATAACAATATAATTGTATCTCATAAATTTATATATAGGAGTTATGTATTCTGTATAATATTACGCAAAGGTATGAAAAATATAAATACACATATACATTTCAACCATAATGTCACAACATGAATTGATTTCCATCAGCTATTATTTAAGCAAAGCAATCATGCTTTGCTTCGGTCATCGATTGGAAATATATTAGCCACGAAAGCTCATTTGCTAATACGTTCATTAGTATTGAGATTTAATTTCAACTAATGGAAACATTAGTTACGTAAATTAATCGTTGAATACCATAATAGTATTTACTTATTTATTTATTTGTTTATTTATGTTGGTGAAATTTGGATTTTTGATGGTAGTGGGATTCTGCTACAGATATTAATTCGAACAATTCCTCAGAAAACTCCCCGTGATAGATGCGGTAGAAGATGCAGAGTGATAAAACATCTCTACGCAGTGCAAAAGACGCGTAAGGACGGGTGCCAACTCAGGAGCATAATTTCGCAGGACTAACGTAGGGATGCCATCAGGCCCACTCGGCTTATGGATGTCCAACGAAAAGAGTGCTATGCGCACGGAGTTCTGTCGGAAAATTATTTTCGGCTTTAATATATCAACACCGAGGCATCGTCGGTGGTATTTTTTATACCACCGACGACATTGTTTACCCAGGGCAGTTAAAGTATTTAGCACATATTTGCCCCCCCCCTCCCTCAGAATTTGCGGGGCAGAACCTGCACCTGAGCCCGGAAGTCTAGAGTGGGATTAGGTACCCTCCTTGGGTAGTCTGCGTAGTCTGTGCTACCATATGTGTGGGGGGAGCGGAGGTATAGGCCACCGAATCTTTCAGAAAACGGAAAAAACACGACGACAGTACCATCATTTCACATCGGTGTAAAGTGAGAGCGAAGTACCCGGGCGCGCCGGCCCATTCAACAGCAAGCAGCATGGCGCTACTTCTTCAAAACTAATATATAGAATACATCTAAGTTGCACCAGTTGCAACACGCGGCCTTATCGCTAACATAGCGATTTTTTTCAGGTAACCTTTAGGCAAAGAACTAATGTAAGAGGTGTGGGAAGGATGTAAAATGAAGAAAAAAGATACATACAGAATGTCCCAGAACTCAACGTCAAACCAAAACAGGGTGACAGGATTGATTGTAAGCATCATGAGAAAAATCAGAAAAAATCTATCCCATGCAGTTTGAAAATTATGGGCATTTAAGCAAAACTTACAAATTTGATCAAACTGTAACCATTTTTCGGTTATTGTGGTTAATTTTTATTATTTTTTGTTCATTTAAACTTGGGAACCGTAACCCTAAATAACATTATTATATTATTACGACAATTTCATATAGTAAAAACGTTTTTTAAAAAATATTTACATAGACACAAAATAATTTCTAGACAATCACTTCATTTTTTTTGTTTTAATCAATAGTTATGAATATAATTAAAATGATAAATATTTAGTCTCGACCAATTCATAAAAACCATTTATGTTAAAAGATATTTCGATAGCATTTCTGTGGACACAAAAGATTTTCTAGACAATAACTTAAAATAAGTAGGGAACCTTTTACATTTTTTCCTATATTATGTTTCATTTCCTCATTCCTTTCTATTCAATTTTATCAACTTTTTTCTAGCCATTCCATCCAATCAAATACCGCAGCTGCCCTCTGTTAGGATAACTGTGGCTTTTCAACATCTTGTTTTTATATTCTTAAACTAGATGTCGCTTTAGATGCTTAATAATTGTCTATTGTACATTAATAAACCCATGTCGTAGTTTTCTTTTTTGCCACTGGCTGTGCAAGTATTCAGGACGTACCGATACTATTATTACAAATAATACGAATACTCGTGAATGTAAAAATAAATTAAATTAAATATCAAATATAAATTAATTAATTTTTTTGAATTATTTTTATTAAAAATTAATTCCACGGGTCTCCAAATCTATTTTACTACTTTTTGAAAAGTAGCGGGCCCTGCCGGCAAAATATCTGTCATTTCTGTCAAGTACTATACTCCGTGTATTTGTCCTATAAACCAGTGGGTACATACTACTATGAATAAAAAACAAATTCAATAATTAATTATAATACCACAGTTTATGTACCAATTAAAACATATTAGTTTTCACAAAAACACCGACGATAATATTTATTTAATATACGGTATAAGTTATTTTTAAGAACTTATTTGATGAAGCTTCGTTTAAATATTAAATTAACAATATGACTCTTGATTTAAATAAACAATTATTAAAGGTTCGTGAAAAAATATTTTTCTTTTCTAAACGTAAACCAATGTCGCAAATTCTTATTGTTTATAGTCTGTTCACATTCTCTGTGACTTGTATTCACAGTTCTGCCAGCTGGGCGGTTCCGAATTTTTCATATTTATTTTATAATTAAATAAACAAACAACTTGTTATTGCCATTGTGTGCCTACGCAACAAAATGTAAGTATTTCATATTTTTTTACATTATTGTCAAAATATTTGTCAATAGACTTTTACATTACAATAACTGTTGCGAAAGTAACAGTACTAAATAGAAATTCCGACGCTTAATGTATGCAGTTAACGTGTTATACCTATTTAAAAAATAAAAACAAATATTTATCAAATCGGTTTACTTTAAAACAAAATAAAGATAATATATATTTATATTGTTTATGAGGTTTTAATTTTAAATATAATATTAAACTTCAATTAAATGTTGATTAAAGTATATACTATACTAAAACTATATTATATAAAATCTTGGCAAGACAAGTTTTGTACTCGAAAAATGGTATGGTTATGGCTAAGAATAATATATTTAAAAAAAAAAATACATTTCACTTGAGAACATAACATTTTTTTATAACTTCGACATTCAACAATCTCATCTTATGCTATTTTACTGGTAAGCAGTTATGTCCTTACTAACCAAGTTATTGAACATTAATATAGTAGAACCTCGTTGTTATACACCAAGGGAAACACAAAATATTTTAAGTTATTGAATTTTTAATGTAAGAACGGTTTATGATAGGAATGAGTTAATATGTATGTTCATAGTTCCTATTTTTACCGAAATCTGCCAGAAAGAGTGGTAAAATAAAATATATACACATACAGTGTAGTCCGTTTAGTACGACTTTGCATATAACAACGAACCATTTTTAACGACTTAAGTGTATAGGCATGTTTGGTTTTAATATAAGCCACTATGAAAGTACATCCGTTTATCACGACTCCGCTTATGACGACCGATCGCTTGTAACGACGAAATTTTACACAAAATTGTCCAGTTACAATGACAACGAGCATTGACATGCTTACATATGAATCGTAAGTAAGAACCTATCTCTACACCACAAATATAGTGCGCCCCTGGCCTGCACGTCGTCGCTGATCGGAATGTAACTGTTTGTTTTACGACAGTAATTTGCGGGTGATCAGTGATTACGCATACACAAATGGCTTCTACAAAACGAAAAAGTTTCTCCATTGAAGAAAAAAGTTTTATAATACAATATTTAGGAACTGACGAATCAAATGTAAGAATTGAGAAGGCATTTGGTGAAAATCATTCGACAATATCCACAATTAAGAAAAATGAACAGAAGATAGAACCTTTGTTCAATGCAAATGTTTTAAAACGTAAACATATGAGGGTGTCGTCTCAAAAACAAGTTGACTTGGCACTTCATACTAAGATATAATTTTATTTGTCAGTTTGTTTAGTACGACTTCCGGTTAGTACGACGTAATATCATCTGTCCCTTGGTCGTCGTTATAACCGGACTCTACTGTATTACATAAAAATAAAACTTTATTTAAGGTTTAGTCTACTGATAGTCTGTGACTTTTTCATTATTTTTTTTTTTTTTTTTTGTTTTATGTAGTTCACGGTTTCAAATTGATTTTATTTTCAATGATAAGTAGAGAGGAGAGTACATTATCTCTTATGCTGCTACACTGCTCTATAAACATATACACACACAGATGAAGCTTGTGGCTCATCATTAAAATCATCGTCTTTATCACTTTCAATACCATTGAAATTTTTTTTTCTTATTTGATTTTAATATTTCTTCTGTTAATGTCCCAGCTGTGTCTTCTTCATCATCACAAGTATAACAAAGTCTTTAAAAGTGATTTTCGACACAGACATGTGCCTATCCCATTTTTCAGGCATTGATTGTCTTCCTCTTCAACCATTTCTTAAGATTCTAAAGAAAAATTACAGGTCCTAAAGCAGTTTTTCACTGCAAGTTATGTCACATTTCGCCAAGCTTTGTACACCATCCTCTTTGCTTGAAGAACATCTATAGATGAAACGGTATTTTGCTCCACATCAGTTATCATTTTTCTAACAATTTTTAATATTTTCTGTAAAATGTTTAAAAAAATTAATTATGCTCTGATCCAATGGTTGAAGTTGTGATGTTGTGTTTGCTGGAAGAAATTGTACCTTGACTGCCTTCAATGGTGTTACGTCCCTTTGTGCTGAGCAGTTAGAGAAGTTACCATTTGATTATCTATATTAATCAGCCATTTTCTAAAACTTTCTGCTCATCCATGCTTTTTTATTGGCTTCATAATCTGTAGGTAGTGATTTGCAGCCTGTTAAACAATGAGGTTGTTTTGACTTGCGTATAATTAAAGGTTTAAATTTTTTGTGCCCGTAGAATTTCCACAAAGCAGATTCGAAAATCGTTCCTTGCTGTGTTTTCCTCCATGTAATTTTTCATTTTTTAATGTTGATGTTTAGTTGGGAAGACATTTGAAAAATAGACCGGTTTCGTCAGCGTTAAAAACATCAATCATATCAACTACTTATAGCATGTGGGAGAAAAACATATTATCTTTCATAAATAAAATTGGTGGAGGTAGGATAAGGTTATTTTAACAAATATAATTTTTTTTAGAGATGACTATATTTAAATTGTCTAGGAATTGCTTAAATATTACTTTGAAAATAAATATAAACTATGACTATATTTAAATTGTCTAGGAATTGCTTAAATATTACTTTGAAAATAAATATAAACTTGTTTAGATTTTGTCTTTATCCTTTTATATAAAATCTGTAATGTCTGTAAGAGTTTCGGTTTATTTATACTGACCCATTCGCATAAAACATTACATGTTTCTTAGCCAGTATACCTTCCTTGGTTGATTTCGACCCCAAGGGGTCGATATCCACCCCTTTGGGAATCCCTGTTCTAGATTGTCCTACAGTAGGTTTTCCACTGAGTGTATGAATATTTAGGATTCTGGAGATTTCCTATTGGTTAACTATTTTCAAACAGAGGTGTAATTAAACTTTAAGTTTACTTCTAAAACGGATTGATAAAATTCATAAAGTGTTAAATTGATATAAAACTTTTCTCACTCAAACTCAATTTTTTCCCCGCTGACTTAATTTTAATTGTTTTTACTATTTTATTTTTCACAAAATAAATTTTCATTGTAATTGTATTAAAAGGAGATAATTACTTGACCCATCTATATTCATCTGCAACTTAAGATATCGAAAAATGTGTATGTAGTAGGTAACTTAATGTTTATTTAAAACCACAATTAATCTGATAACAGATTTCTGTTTAGAGTTATAAAAGTTCTCTTTTAGAGTGAAACTTAAATGCAAATTAGAATTAGTCGGCATTTAAAATTAAATTTATATATTGATCGTAAGTTTGACAATTTAAAAATTATTTGATATGATTATATGATATTATTATGAATTTAATAGATGAAGTAAAATAATCTTCCAAGAGTCATAACTTTGACCATTTTTTGAAGTGCTGACTAAAAGTGAATGTACTTAAATTGACTTTTCAAATCACAAATAATTTTCCATATTTTCTTGAATTCTATGTTAAATAATCACAAGTATCACATTGTTTCTATTAAAAACGACTAGCAAAAAAACTCGATTGTATAGTCTAGTAATTACACTTTGGGTTTCCTGATGGAAAATTTAAAAAAAAAACAACAGCATTAATCAAAAACTAATTAAAGTATTTATTATATTATCATGCTTTACAAAAGTAATAAATATAAATAATAGTAATGTTTGTAGTCTATTTATTATTCAATAAAAATATAAATTTGGTTTCTATATAATATTATTAATCAAATCCTAAAAAAAATATTGCACATGTTTATGTTTCATGATTAAAATTATATTTCAAACTTTTGTGTGCACTAATTCGTAGATTACAATAACCTTAACTAAGTAGGTAGTACATACCTAATGAACATGCAATTGTATTATTAAACAATTTACATGACCAAGGTTTTTTTGGCTTTTCCGTTTTTGTATATTTATAATATTTTTATCGGAATTATTCATATACTAATATAAATAATATAAATATAAATAAATTGTCTTTTATAAGTTTGTAATGACTGGTATGAAGTATTTTAGTCGCTGATTTTTATTAAAAAAATATTTAGTTCAATTTTACGTCAGAAAATGAAGACTTTTTGTTCCTCATACACTCTACAATCGTAGCCAATCCCATCTATCCCTTTAGGGGTTGGTGTAAAAAGAAATTGACTCTTAGTGGGGCTCTACAAAAGAATAAAATACTCGAATATATCATGATTACATCCAGTAGTTTCCGCTGTACGATTGTTAGCGGTCAACCAGTGGTAGCATTCTAGTATCATAAAACGGTAATATTACGTTGTCGTCACTAGAAAGATTGCGTGATTGCTTGCAACGAATAACAGAGTCAGGCGTGCGGAAATATGTATCAGAGAAAAAGCTATGCCATACGAAAAATTAATTGATCTAACTGAGATGGAAATAGTGTTCGCGTTCGAATGTGACTGAGACGGAACATGGCTTAGGTCGATGTACTCGCGTTGTTATAACTACGATCTCATAGAGTCTGATAGAGATATTGTGATGTAGCGGTAACTTGATGATAATTAAGACCTTATTTATCGCGGTTACAACTACATGCTTTTATCGTATAAATTTATAAACCTGAAAATTTGTATGGATGAATAGAAAATTGTTTTTTTTTTTTTTTTAGATCTGAAATATTATCATAACTTGTGGAATTTAAACCGCGGGTCACAACAAGTCAACATACAATTAAATATTTTTCACATTGGTAGATAACCTTTTTTTATTGTTTTTAATATAGATCACATTTTATTGATTTTTGATTAATTGATATAACTGTATCACGTCATATACTACGCATCTGTACTAATACAGATTTTAATCATTCAATAGATTAATATCGATAGTATTAATTTAATACTGATGCAATAGAAATAACGAATGTGTTCCTTATCGCTTTGCGAATGGTTTTTTTATGTTATTGACTATTAGGTAGTAATTAAAATATTATAGTCGAAGTTTAAATCAGTTCACACATAAATATAACTAAGTACCTACACATTCATGGTTGCTATGACCTTCCTCAATAAAACGAAATGGTACCTACCTACGGGTTGATCCCAAGATTAATGAATTCAAAACAAACAAAACTCTTCAATGTTATTACATTTATGAACATATTAAATTAATGTACAATTTTTGAAGGTATTCCATTTAAAATAAAACTATAATATCATACATATTAAAAATAAATAAACCCAATGTTTTTTTTTACCTTGTGCGTAATAATTATGTTATTCTGTCTCTAAGTTGAATAATACCTAATATTGCAGTCGCTCTTGACCCTATTTTATTATTTTTTTTAAAAAGATATTAAGCTACCGGTTACGAGACTTATGTATTTTTGTAAGAATACAGCATACATTCCCTGGTTTCGACCGCGTTATATTTTAAAATTTTTGTTATTATTGACGTCTCTATAAAGCTGAAATTACACTAAAGGAACTACTACACAACAAGATAACATAATTTGGTCTTTTACTACTTAATTTCATTAACTTTGTTGTGCAGTCAATGTTCTCGTGTGCGCGTCACTATACCGCGTTGTGCTTAGTGCGATGTCATCTTAAAGCGATTAACTAAAACGGCTTATCAAATGTCTTACGTCTCTTGTCACAAGCTTAACTGCAAGTCACCATATCTTCTAGTGTTTTCAAACTACATATTTGTACAAAGATTTAATCCAAAGTTGAAAAAAAATATTATGGGCCCTTTTCTACTTTAAGCCATATAAAATTCATTGTGGATTATACTAGAATTTATTAATATATAGTAATCTCTTAGTTTTTTATCAAAACTGTTTTATTTTTAAAAATTAATAATTACAATTCCATTATTTCCATGATTCCCCAATTTACAGAATATTGTATCAATTGCACCAATTGACATAATATTGCATCGCTATTAGATAGCATTGTTTCTGAAATGAAGTTCCTCAGATCGAACAATCATTTTTTTAAGGGTGCGGAGCTCGGAAGCTCTTAGGGAAGAAATATTCGAAATATTTCGATTTCAAAACCAATGAAAATAAAGTAACCAAACAAAACATTTATTATCAAAATTGTCTACACGTATAAAAGCAGTCGATTTTAGCTTATAAAAAAATACTGACCTTTTCAACAAGCTCCAAGTCGCACACCGAGGAATGGAGAGGGCTATGCTTGGTATTTCTATGCGAGATCGAATCAGAAATTATGAGATCCGCAGACGAACGAACGGCCGACATAGCCCAACGGATT
Source organism: Euphydryas editha (assembly GCA_036937285.1). Taxonomy (NCBI): domain Eukaryota; kingdom Metazoa; phylum Arthropoda; class Insecta; order Lepidoptera; family Nymphalidae; genus Euphydryas; species Euphydryas editha. The sequence goes on along the minus strand of JAUPFZ010000005.1, from coordinate 9,936,546 downwards.
TGCAAGCTGAAGTGACAGTGAGCAGGGCACATAGCTCGTAAAACTGACGGCCGATGGAGCAAAATGGTTCTCTCGTACCGGCAAGCGAAGTGTCGGACGGTCATCCACGAGACGGACAGACGACTTGAGGAGAGTCACCGGAAGCCGTTGGATGGAGGCTGCTTCGAACTGGTCGCTCTAGATGTCGATGGCGGAGGCCTACGTTTAGCAGTGGACATCCAAGAGCTGATATGATGATGATGACGATATACACATTTAACATCGCTGAATGGTAAAACGTTTCCTTTTCGTACAATGCTCTCCATATAAGTTAAAAATCAAATGCACCACATTCAGGGATGTCAGACGTACCAGTTTCTTGGTACACATACCAGTTTTTAGGGTCGCGTACCATGTACCAAGATTATTAATCCTGGTACGCAAAAAATACCAAGATTTGGCCGTGGACCGACAAAGATACGTACTCAGTCGTCGATTCCATATTAGAGCTAAAAAAAAAGGTCGTCAACTTCACATGAGACCACAAAAAAGGTCATCGGCTCTACATATAGCTAAAAGAAAGGTCGTCAACTTCACATGAGACCTAAAACAAAAAAAAAGATCGTTGAATCTATATATAGCTAAAAAAAAAAAGGTCGTCAATTTCACATGACCTAAAAAAAAAAGTCATCGGTTGTACGTATCCCAAAAAAAAAAGGTCATCGCTTTTACATATCGATATATTATATCAATGTTGGCAACACAGCTCAGGCGTACCAGTTTTTCGTCATCAGTACCAACTTTCAGCCTGCTCGGTACCAGGAATTTTGAGTGGCCGTCTGACATCCCTGACCACTACTAACAGTGATAAGACCGCCTTTGCACTCTACTTTGTATGTCTTTTTTTTGTGTATTACTTAGTGTGCAATAAAGTATATAAATAAATAAATAACTTGACCCCACCAGCGCCACTAACAAAATAAGCCAAAATCAATTTTCAATATACGAAACCGAAAAGGACATTAAATAATAAAATGTTATATTTCTGTTCTATTTCGGGTTTGTTGGCTTTTGATTCAATTTGTCGTTAGGTTTGTATATTACGTATGTAGAAATACAGTCATGGTCATTTGTGTTTACTGCCTAAGTGACTCACCAGTGTCAGATAACCTGTTCATGTATTTTGTAGCTATATATCAAATGAACACAGTCATCACCGGGCAAATGACATAAGAACTGGGCAGATAGTTATTCGAAGTTTCGGTTGGGAAGGTAGGCTAACTAGCCATCCTTTGTTTATTATTATTTTTTAAATATTTCTCAAATAACTTAAAAATATACTTTACATAATTATATTTAATCTCATAATAAATCTATTAAGAATGTAGAATAAAATTCTTTGTTTATTATTTGTTTTGTATTTACCGTGTAAAAACTGGTAACATGAACATTTGCCATTGACTCGGGAAATTGAAGACCGAGTCTAATCTAAAATGTGCTTGATAGATTCAATCGCCTGTGCCAAAAAACCCCAGTAGTTTCGACAGAATCAGTGATATGGAATTATGAAGCGGTCATGAATAAAGCTATTCGATAAGTAAAATAATAATTACATAAACAAAAGATATTATACACATCTCGTATCTCTACTAGTAAGTCGGCTGTTTTCTCATTTATGCATTCTCATCTCTTGTATGACTTGTATACTTACTGATTTAACCTTGATTGCCTTAATATTTTAATATTGAAATATTTTTTGCATAGTTATTAACATAAGTTAGTTAACATAGTTATAAAGCAACTGTAATAGGCGTAATTTTACAATTGGAAGGCGATGGTCTCCTTCTAAGAGACAGTAATGTCCCAGAAGGAGGCTGACGAGCGGGTGAGAGAGGAGGCCGCCGACGTGGCCTCCACCCGTTGGCGACGAATGGGGGTGCGTAGTAGGCGCTACTTAATGCGCCTCCAGTAACGGCCCTGTTCCCGTGTCGGGCCGGGATGAGAACCCGGTCCTGCTAGACACGGCGTCGTCCGGACTGTTCAGAAGTAGAGCCGGACAGTCTCCATGGAAGAGAAGTGTGGCCGTTTCACCGAGGCCAGCCTGTCGCTGGGGGGATCCTATTGCCTGCAGATCCGGGACCCTCCAATTAAAGCGGCTGAAAGCTCCCGCAGTGACTTAGTACGGTATCGCACCCCCAAGTGCTGAGTCTTTGTCTAAACAGAAATAATTGTATTTCTGTTTAGACGTAAACAACACGTTGTTAATATATAAAGGAATATAAGAAAATTAAAAATTGAAATCACACTATCGTATAAATTAATTCAAATTGTTAAAAATAAATATAAATATTTGACAATTTTATATTTTAATTGTTTTACTATTACATATGAATTTGAATGTTATAAAATCTTTAAACTGGTTTTTTAACGCAAAATATATATATATATATATATATATATATATATATATATATATATAATTCTCGTGTCACGGTGTACGTAATGGAACTACTCTGAAACGGCTCGACCGATTCTAATGAAATTTTATGTGCGTATTCAATAGGTCTGAGAATAGGATGTAAACAATTTTTTATACCCCTTAGTAATAAGGGGTATAAAAATTGGTGTGGGGTGTTTCTCACACAATAAGCTTTAAGCTTTTTTTTTCAAACGGGTTCAATTTCCAATTAGATTGCGATTCACAATGACAATCAATAAGTCTCAAGGCCAAACGATGTCTGTGTATAGCTTAGATTTGGGCACACTGTGTTTTCATACGGAAAATTATACGTGGTATATTCTCGCGTGGGTAAGCCATCCAATTTGTTTGTGTTGGCTAAAGTTGGACTCACTAAAAATATCGTACATTTCATTGCACTGAGAGACTGATATTTTTTTTTGTCATAATTTGTGATAAAAGTACAATGAATTCAAAAATGAATGTTTGCTGTTTTATTAATTTTATAGGCCATCATCGTTCACGGCGCTCCATTCCTCTTTCAGTCATATACCACATCTCTACACACAATAAGTTACTTATTTTTTATTTGACTTCCAAAATATTTACTAGAAATAATTTATATGGCAAAAAAACCTTTGCCGGGTCAGCTAGTATATATAACAATATATATTATAGTATATATAACAAAACTCGTAAATCAAATGTACTAACAACGATTATCAAATTATTTTATAATCGCTGATTCCGTTTTTTTTGCGAAGTGAGTCATTGCTGACACAGAATATCACATCAAATTGCGCTTTACAAGCTAAGGTCGTTACCTGCCATCAGATTTCTCTGTAAACAGTTGTTTTATGGTCATTATCATATATTCAAACATATATAATAATAATGAATTATGCGTAAAAAGTAACTTATTGTTAAATGTACTTGGAATTGATAACGATATATAGAATATATATTAAACAGTTGTATATTTTTGACTGTTAACCAGACTCTAAAATGTAATACAAACCTTTTTCGTAAAATACATTTATCGTTCCTGTTTTTTATACTTATAAAATGTAGGTCTACTTTCAAGAAGCCGGAATTCCACAAATACTGTCATCCCATATTTTACCTTAAAAATAATATCTTGAAAACTCTGTGGTACTAGCTCTAAAATATTATCTATTCCGGCTCGAGCTAGTCAGGAGTCAAGACATGCTATTTTATAAAAAGGAAAAAACATTTTTTATTTAAACACTTTTCTATTTAAAACAATTATCTAATAGTGAAAACCGTATAGAGATTAATTGGTAATAATTAATCTATACGCAGTGCAAGACAAACTGGTGTGTAAATGTCCTGTGTTTCGCATTCATTCAAACTGGTTCTTAAGTGAGTCACACAACCCACGTGGCTTGAACTCAAATTATACGGGCAAAAACATAGTTACGAGCAGTTCATACTATTTCATTCTTGTAAAATGTTTAACCGAATTCAAAAAAAAAAATTCATTGACTGCAATACAGTCCTTTAAACGTTAAGGCCAGTTATCAATAGAAGCACGCACTCTTTCCATTGGAAAATTCTTCACTGCTAATCGTATGGATTGTTTTAAGGACTCCAAATTATCATGGAATTTAGAGCAAGCCATACTCTCTATAACTTATCATAAATCATAATCCAGCTCATTAAGATCGGGACTAGATGATGGCTAGTCTTCAGCTCTAATGAAGTCCGGAACGTTGGTTTCTAACCAAGATTTGGTGGATCGAGCTTTATAACCCGGCGCCGACCCCTGCTGAAAGGACCAGTGTTAGTTATTGAACATTCTGTTGTTAAGGGGCTTAACTACCTTCTCAAGAATGGTATCTTGATACACTTGTGCCGATGGTTTGATACATTTTTCCCAAAAATATGCCTCAGTCTCTCCTTCATAGCTAATACACCAATAATTAATTAATATAATAATAAATAAATAATTGGGAAGCTTCCTTAGAGCTTAGCATAAATACAGTCATTTTATTTGTTAAAATATTGCTCAATTGTAAAAAATTTCTCGTCCGTAAACAAAATATTTCTGTGACCTCCCTTTGCGTATCGCTTAAGTAGTTGTATTGATTTTACCACCCTATTCTTTTTTTAAATTATCAGTTAAGTCATCTTTTAAAATACGCGAAATGAGATAAAATCTTTTGCTTTCGGACAGGATTTTTTCGAATTCTTGCCCATACTGCTTTGACCGCCTTTTTCGTACGAACACTACGTAGACGACGAGATCTTTTTCTGTCACAAGCAGTGGAGGTTTCATTGTAACCATCAATAGCCCGGTACACGAACATTTGACTAAAAACAAGCGTATGGAGAGTTTTAAAAATTGTATACCTACTTTGTGTAATGCAATCACAGCGATTCGGTTCTCTTTACCATCACACTTCATTTTAATATCACAAAATATTTTACAATGTATCAACGCGAAAAAAAAAACACTGAACAATCATATAAAAATGACAGCTTCCAAACTCAAATTTAATATTTTGTTTATTTTTAATTGTAACAGTATTTATGGCCAGTTTATGTATAATATGTATTAATAAAAACTGTTAATTACAAAATTTCCAACGCCAGAAAATTTCAAAGAGACACTAACAATAATTTTTACACACGTAAGATTATAACAGCAATCACGCCATTATAAACAAAAAAAAATGTCAGACCAACTCAGATAAGTTAGCTAATTCTGTTTCTGATTGCCTATTACGTCAAGACTAATTTACCTCATTGAATAGGTTTCGTGAATGTGCACTGTAGACGGTTCTCTCGTGCCTTATAATTCGTACGCTTATTCAGATTGACTGAAATATTTCATTTCAGGTTCTCTTAACTAATGATACTTATTATTTTAATGATAATACTACATATTTATTATTGTAAAGTAACACCGTTTATTACTTATAGTACTGTTTCTTTATCATAAAATCAGAATTGTAGTATTACTCAATCAAATCAATATCTTATTAATCCAAAGCATATTTAACATAAGAACAACGATTTCTGGTATGCACAACTCAAATTGCCAGCGTATATTCCATCTTTATCCTCCATTTTTCATTGTAAAGGAGTGAAGATACTTGAGTGCAGTAGGAATCCTAAATACATATTTTGTAAAAGTTGACGCAACTCTGCATCATCACACGAATCTCGTCGCACGCATGTGTCATCGCATGTTCAAATGTACAGTATATTAGTTGTTAACCTAACCAGTTATTGTGACTTTACGACTAAAACAACAAATGTGTGAAGCTTTGAACACACTTTACTAGAATTGTCGACCACAGCCTATCTTTCCGTCTAGACACCCAATAGTAGTTGCATGTCACATAGTGGATGCAATCATCTAATCCTTAAAAAAACACGTCTACTTCAATATAGAATGGGCCAACCCTTAAGATGCAAATCGCTGCATTTTTTTTTGTTCCGGAACACAAGATTTTTATTTGTGTTTAGTGTATAAGTCGATTAATATATTTGAAGTATTTCTGGTCAAATAGTTGATTAATATAAAAATTGATTGGTGAATTACTATCAATATTTAAGGAGAATACTCGGTACATAATTCTCATTCGAATTATGTAAAAAAAATAGGTACTTAATTTTTGACCAAATTTACATAAATTTCAATTACAATAAATGAAGCGTGGACAAATTTCCAGTCATGCCAGCTGTGGGGAGGTTATACCGCGCCGCTTGTCCAATGCACCCCCGGCCCCGCTGTTTATTGTAATTACCGCTAATCTGATCGACAGTCGATGTACCGTCAGTAGGGCGAACACCACGGTAAATCAAATCAAATCAAATATCAAAGACAATATGCGTAAACGTGCCGAACTGTGTATTACACGAGAAGGAGCTTACTTTGAAAATTTGTTAAGGTTAGTGTAGGTGTGTAGGTAGTTTAATGATTGACAATTGTTGTAAATTATTCAATTTTTAAATACGCCGGAAATACGAAGATAGGTAAACATTTCATTATTAATTTTTGTCCAAAGTTCACATCATTTACCTAGTCAACAAATTTATTGCTTAAACGAGTGTGATATCTTGGTTTGCCTGTCATAAGCCAGGATTAAAGTATAAATGAAGATTGGATCATGCTTGTTTTTAGTACATGTACAAATTTTATTTATTATGATAAAAATATTTACATACATAAACGATGACATGTATTGTATACTTATTTATAATTAATCCACTTCTATCGTACAGAAAAAGTAATTAGCGTAGCTCATAATATACCATGCTTTATCAAAAATAAGTTATTTGCAACGATACGTTTATAGTTACATCGACAATACTTGAAATGTGAAAAGTAAAAATTACTATAAATTTTATTTTAAAGGAAAATGCACCTTCTTACGACGAATATACTAGATGTTGTGGCATAAAATTCAGATTATTTTTTTTTTCAGTTAATGTTCGAGCCAGCGCCAACCGTGACGTGTACATCGACTTTTACTCTAATTAAAGGTAAGTAATGCTTAACCGAGGATTTATGTTTCTTTATAGATTTATTGCGAGTATTTGCTTTTTTTTTATATAGATATACTTAGATGATTTCTAACCTTGGAGTCAATTCACCTCTAAATTAAATAGAACTCCAAATAAAAACCAAACTCAATAAAAAGTTAGTTAGTATTGGTGTCGACAGGTTCGCATTTGCGCGTAAACAGATTAGTATAAGTGAGCACAAAGTCGTATTGAACGAATAGACAGGCAAATAATTTATGAAATCGCCTATTCATGAATCTTTTGAGATGAATTGATTTCAATTGTTTGCAGTGAAATTGTTTTTCATGCTTATGTAACTTGTTTTAATTAATTATTAATTTGATTTTATTTTTTATAATTATATCGATAGAATAGTTGCTTGCAAAAATTTCAAAGTGTATTTTTAAATAAAGATTCTTTTAAGTAATCAACACAATTTAAACATTACTTTTATAAAGTATACGAGTAAATATTTTCTAATTCCTTTACAAACAACAACTAACTAATTTTGAACAAAAAACTTGATTTTATCGATTTCTGTTTGTTTTTTGAGCTAAATTCTGAATATTTGTGTATGAAAAGATTTCAACTAAAATATTCAAATTATCAAAAGAAACTCTCTTGTCTGTTTTTAATTACAATCTTTAAATAGATTTTTAATTTGAATGTAGTTACAACATTTAATTATTCCAAATAAATATCATAAAATTATCCATTCAAGAGTTTTATTTTTTATCCGATGTTATAAGAGGTTTATCTATAATGACCATACATTTAAATCTCGATCACGAACTTTTAAGCTTCGGTTAAATGCAACGGGATATTTCGGGAGCTCTCAAGAATATCAAGATGATTTTAAAATAACCCCCACGACACGGGTAAATTGAATATTTTGAATATAGAAACATCGCTTGTGTTTTATTCAGATTGTATCGTATTGATTTCGGATTTAACTTTGAGTCTCTTAATATAAGAACTAGCTCCGATCATTTTGTTTTTTACTTAAGTACTTACTTACGTTACTTACCTATCTATTTACTAATTGCAATCGCTGAGACGTCTCGTTTCTAAGCACTAAATTTATATTAAATATTTGAGATTACATTACTGATGCGCAAAAGTAATGGAAATAAATTAAAGACAGACTTGTGAAAGTAATAGACATCTGAGTCGTAAAGTTTTTATTATTTACGTCACTTTCATTTTTGAGGTTCCGTAGGCAAAGGGTAAAACGGGACCCTATTACTACGACTCCGCTGTCCGTCCGTCCGTCTGTCACCAGGCTGTGTCTCATGAATGATGATAGTAAGACAGTTGGATAATGTTTTTCTGTTGCCGCTATAATAACAAATTCTAAAAACTATAATAAAATATATTTAAAGGAACTTCCATAAAACAAACGTGATATTTTTGCTTGTTAGGGTTCCGTAGCCAAATGGCAAAAAACGGAACCCTTATGGATTCGTAATGTCTGTCTGTCTGTGTCATGTTTTTTCCGAAACTATTGAAACTTGGTAAGCAGATTTATTCTGTGAACCGCATTAAGATTTTTAACACAAAAAAAGAAAAAAAAATTTGGGGGTTCCCCATAGGGAATGCAATCTCGTTCTCCATCTCGGCCTTTTTTAGCGAGATTGATTTCGGACGAAAAAAGGGCGAGATCTGCGAGATTAACGAGATTTCTAATAGTCTGACTAATTGGTTTTAATTAATCTGTATTTTTTTTATGTTAGTTGGATAGGCAAACTGGCAGACGTTCCACCTGATGGTAAGTGGTTGACGTCGCCCATGAACATAAACCAGTTTACCTGGAACTAGCCCAGGCAACCCATTTATGTGTTGCGTATCCAGAGACATAAGGTATTAAAGTCTCGGTGCCAGTAATTACACTACATGTCTTGCCCTTCTCACCGAAACACAGCAAAGCTGTTTCACGGGAGAAATAAGCAAGATGGTGGTACCCAGCGCGGCACAGCGCATCCCTCCCACCGGTGCAAATAATAACAACTTTTTTAATTAATATGTAATATCTAATGGTTCTACTGAGTAGATATAGTTTTATTTAATTGATAATAATATCTTAGTTTAATAGTCAACTCACCTCAGATATTATTGACTTTAAAAATAAATAATTAAATTAAAATAAAATTAATATTTATGGGGGTACCCATAAAACAGAAATGATTCTTTCTGCCGTTTTTATAGATAATGGTACGGAACCCTTCGCTTGGTCGGTTTTTTACAAATTGTTTTTTCATCGTCCGCAAGTCCTCCAGACTAGACGTGCTCGCGAATATTTTACGTCGAATGCAACCATAAAAAACGGGCTCGCTTTTACATCAGTAATAATCGCACTGCTGAGGAAAAAAAATTACAGGAAAATAATTACTTTAAGAGGACGCAACATAAAATGCTTTGATAAATTCAAACCGTAAACAAAAGGTGACTCTGAATAAGTGAAAATACAACTGCAGATACATACATTAAATAAAAATTTAACTCATTTAAGAGTGTATTGCACTTACTCAGGATCGTAAATAAAAAGTAGGTTTATCTTGATATTACGACATTTACTTTTAGTCAATAGTAATTATATATAAAAAATAATGTAGATACGAAGAAAATTATTACAAATTGCATTATACAGAGCAGAAATCATGCCCATACGTCAGAATGATACTAGATTGTATATCGAAATTAATTTATAAAATAAGATGGTTATATGTAATCGTGAAGCAGGACGTTAGTCTATCTCGAACACGGATACTAATATCCTGTAGAGGGAGAAACTCATTTCATGTTTACCTATCAAATATATTTTGTTATAAAATAACATTTCTTTTTAACTTTTAACCAATAAACAACGGCTATATAAAACAATTTTATTACGGAAGTTAACAAAAATTAGTTTCGCTTTTTTTGTGCTATTCTGTTCAAAATCAGATCCTTAGCAAATATATATATATAGTAGGCAAATAGTAAATACACCAATTTCCAAATAAATAATTCCCAAAACTGATTTTAAGTCGATAACTAGAATCGAGCATGAAACGAGTATGATTAGAATGATTTAAAGGTAACTTCAGTTACATTACAATAATAAACCATTTATTGCTCACAAATACATTAATTTGTACATGCTACTCAATCTACCCACGGCACTTGATAATTCTTAATTTACATTAACTTTCATGGTATGAAAAACAAACAACATCACTACCAAGTAAACAAGCCAGTCAACTACCAAACGACATAATGACGTCCCTCAACTACTTTAATTATTATACTGAAGTGATAACTTCTTATGGGAGGCTAAACTGCTTCCTTACGTAACGCGTAACGCCGCCAGTGTAGCTTCCCTTTCTCTCACGCATATGGCTCTTATACTCTAATCCACAACGCTAGCCGTATTTCGGACAGAAGCTTTAAATTATATATATATATATATATATATATATATATATATATATATATATATATATATATTATAATCAATAATTTTTTATTAATAAATACCTAACCTTTTTTTTCAACTTAAACAATTTCAATATTAAATAAATTATTAGATATCAACTTAGATTAGTTTTAATAAATTATTTAATTGCTTTTTTCGATAATAATTTCTCAATCAATTTTAACTTCTCCACTAAAGAAGTAGCAGTGACCATTGAAATGAGTAGATAATAAAAATCCTCAACGCAATTGGCTTTTAATTAGTGTATGGCTGCCTATTCGTTAAAAATTCTCATTCAGAAGTCATTGAGACGCTTGATCCAAGTTGGAACCGCGTAATTACCACACCAATAGCACACATCCCTGTCCACAGAAATGGAATAAAAGTAAAAAAGTCAAAGGCAGAGCTTTAATGTGAAAATTAGTAAATAATACCAAAATTTGACCGTATTTTTTTTTAAATTCTACGCCCTTATTTATATTTAATTACTTTATTAAATTTTATGAATGTTTTATTTATAGTGTTTTCTCCTAAAGCCTATTTCCTCCATGTTTGTATATGAATGAGACAAAAATAAGTGGACAACAAAATGTCAAAAAAACAAACAGGTAAGCCTCACTGAGTCTTCAGTCTTGGCTATCTAAAACGAACTGCTGGTATAAAAAACAAAACAAGTTTTTATGATTATTATTGATAAAAAATTTTTGTTCCACTATCATTACCTCAATCGACTTACCTAAAATGTATGCGTAATTTGTCCACCTATGAATATATTGATTTAAACAGTAATTTCATAATTTCAAAAGCGGGTTTTTTAAATTTAATAATACATATATCCTGTTTCAACGATGACCGATAAAGTATATCTGGCACATTAGTTAATAAAAGGCTTTATTAGTAGGAGGACCTTATGAGACTGTTTAACCTTAACTAATAAACTACAACTTTTGAATCCACAGTTTGCGAATAGAAATATCTGACAGATAAAGTGAAGTTTAGTGGTGAAAAAAAAAATGTATTATAAACTTTTATCTATTGGATACCGATATACATCAGATAGCCTTATAATCAGGTGAAATAGGCCCATAAGCTAGCATTTTAACCTACTTCGATATAGGCCTTTAAATAGAGCCTAATAAATAAAAGTTCAGTGCTACGCCCTGTCTGGTCGCACCCACCACGGGGTGGAACATTTCTACCCAACCCGCAACTATGTATTTATCGACTGATGGCAAACTCAAATCTTCATACAAGTCAAAAAGTTATAAAAACTATAAAAGAGGGAATAAAATGAAGTTCTACGAAGCTTAAGCACAGAAATTGCTAAAGTTTTAAACGTTGGACACATAGTAGTTTTGTATTTATATATATATTACTTTTCGTTTAATAGCCTCGAAATTAAATTTTGAATTATGGAATCATCCTCTGTATTTATCTATTCTCGGTTATGCTGAGTGTACTATGGTCTATTAATTATAATTATTTTTGCATAGTTGCATATAAATATAAAGGTAAATAAATTTGTGTAAAGTAATAGTTTAACAGTGCGTTACTAATACAAGACGTGCTACTGATTCCTTCCAATAACCATATTTATTTTATTCACGGACCATTTAAAATTGAAAAAGAGTTCATGGATTTTTATGCATTCTTCTTACGATAAGAGTATAATGATTTGATAAATGAAAATCGAAATAATATATTCTTAATTAAAAACAATTTTTCATATAAATATAGCCAATAGTAAAAATAAAACAGGTTGATATTTCTATTACAATTTCTGAAAACGATACTACAATTACAAGCTTCTCTTACGTAGACTAAAAGAAGACAGCCTGGAGTCACTATTATAAAAGAGGACTCAAATTTCGCACTAAACTTGTTTCGTCCGTACAATGGACTTAGATAAAAAGATGAATTTGAGATATCTACTAAGAAGAGCAGTTCTTAGTAGATATCTTAAATTGAACCCCTTACGTATATTCTATAATTGAATACTTAATTTTAAGATTGGTCCTCGAGCTGGTTTTGTTTTTATTGCTTCAAACATATTTCAATTATTTGTTTTCGGAGTGTGTATTTAAGAGAAGAAAATTTTCAAATATCATAATGCGTCTTTCTATACATACGTTTACGGTATTTGATTATTATTATTTTTTTTTACAAATCTATTACAAACATTACCTATAATATATAAGTATCCAAATTTGATTAAACGTTTTTAAGTACGCTAATCAACGAATGGAATTTATTTATAAATAATCTTTCCTGTCTTACATTACACAGTCCTTTATAGCAAAATAAGTAGCTAATATAATTACGTATAATTAATTAAAATGACAATTACACGACGTATCACGAAATCATTCCCTCGTGTAGCGTAAACTTTTACGTTATTATATTGTCAGCACAAATTAATATTACAACATTAGTTGTTTGCCTGTTTTCACTATATATTATGCCATTCCTTTATACTTGAACACCATCCTTTAATCTAGTTACTATTTTCTACTTTAATCTAGTTACTGGTTAATTTGTCAGTAATATTTGAAATTTTCAAAATTATGAATAAAACGAAATCTTCACAAACCTAACTCGTATTCCACATTCAACTATAATTAACGAAAATATTCGATCAAGAATGACGTCTGTAGGTGGTGAAGAAATATTCTTTTTTAATTTTGAATTAATTTTCGTCAACTGTGGTTACCCTAGTAGTGACGGATGCGCGGCCTTCATGCTTAGTGGCCGGCCGACCGCCGCGTGTATCACTAACTTTCACCTACGCGATTTCCTCCGAACTCATGCGATCTTCAGCTCCCTAATATTTTATATTATAAAGTTTACTGTGTTTTTGTTTTAACCTTTTATAATTTTATTAATTGACTTGTGCATCACAAATCTTCCATGAAACGACGCCAGACAGAATTTAAATGTCTGCAATTTGAAACAGTCTAATTTCCCTGGAGTCTTACGTTGATGGTTTAATTATTGCCTACTTAGCTACGTCTGTGAGTACATATATCTAAATTATACTTGCAATTTTAGTTCTGGTACTGCACATAATGAAAGTTCCTATAAATTTATATCATGTCACAGTAGTACTTTAGTATGTCGTTTTTCAAATGTTTTGATTACTGAAATACATATAATAAATTATTATGTATCTACATCTGTAATGACTGTTCACCATCCTTATCATGCCATATTATACGGGTGATATTTTTCCAAAATGCATGGTTGCACTTCCTGATATTTAAATACATTTCGGGTATGGGTTTTAATCATTCATCCAATTACATTTATACTTTTAAATTAAAAATAATTTTTATTACCGACATTTTGACCACAACAATAATAAATCTCATTTGTGTACGTTATAAACACTCATATAATTTTCATATTATCAGCAATCGATGATTCACACGTATTTTAGAAATTTTTTTTATGAAAAAAAAAACTAAAAATTTTAAAATTTTATACGTAGCTTTAAATTTAACGCAAAACGTACACTTAAACATATGAGTGGTAATTCGAGGGACAGTAGCTGATATAAGGATGGATCTGACGTAAAGTTGTGGTGCAGAGAGGTGGTCGCGTGCCTGCTATATGGCAGAGGGCTCAACATGAAGGTGGACGCGGACGGCCGGGAAGCAGCGGCCTGCAGTGCTACTCCGATTGCTAGTAATACAGAGTCGCCTGTCTCATTCCTTGACGGTTTGTTGGCTGATTAACATACTAATACGCGCTTGAGGATTTCGGTCTGTCTTATCTATTTTCCGACGTATTTCGGATATATACTCTATTTTATGTTTGCTAAAATACGAGTGTTTTTGTAATACGACTTCAACATACAATCGACAAAAAAAACGTACACACTCTTACGAAGTCGTAGGCATGATCTATAGTACCTACAAACTGGATAGATGAGAAACATTACGATATATATATATATATACATATATATTATTATTATTAAAAGGACATATACAAATATACAAAACTTTAAAAAATAACATATTGTTACAGCAGACAGAAATTCTCACCATACTCGAAATAATACACTGTAAATACGCCTGCATCCTTTAACCCCGAAATTAACCTAACACAGCTTCACTCCTCACTTATACTAATTCCATTTCAAATTATATTTAACAAATACTTTAAATTCACATTGAATTATTTGAACAACAAATTTTCTTACATCGAGCAACGATATTCTGACTTAACAGCGTAGATTATTATTTACGAATACTACCAAATTACTAATATTTAATATTAATAATATATACTAGAATAATATTGTAGTAGTAAGTAGAGTAATATTTTGTAGCGAAATTGGTTTATGATTTTGTAATATCATATTACATAAAAGTATAGAAGATAAAGGTAATGTATTACTTAATGATTTTAGATGTATAATTTTTATTTAAACGTAAATAAAACGATTTTATATACATTTAATATTTCCCGAAACTAAATCATCTATTCTGAGAACCTATAATAAATTGTATCGATGTCATTTACAAAACTACAGAAGTCCAAATATCAAATAATCTCTTAATTAAAATGAAACAATTTCTTAAAATCGTTAAAAGTAGATCTAAAGTATATGGTGCCATAATTGTTTTTTATTTTGAAGCAAATATAAGCACTGAAATATTTTAATTGTAGTGATCGTATCCTATTGTTCAACAACTCTTAGATTTTTAGATAGTTCAAAGAAAAAGAAATATTGATTTCATTTCACTGTAAAACCTAACCATTAGAATATATATCAGAATTCAAGTATATACATACATGCGACAAAATTTGTTATTCAAGAAGGTTATTTAATTCGAATAAGCCTACACAATGTCGTTCCATTAATACTGACAAGTGCTGTCGTTGCCAGACTGCGGTGTAACCACCTCAGACTCGATCCCGACGCCCGAGCGGGCACTGCTCGCCAAACTGGAGGAGGAGAACAGAAGAATCGAGGCGGACGCGAAGTGCCCCTCGCTAACCACCGTACACAGCCGCAAGAGCTCCGACACATCACAAATATCCTTAGCTTCGGGTAAGTTTGACAATGAGTTTAACATTCAGCATTGCGAAACCAGAGCGAGCTGCATCTTTGACATCAGATTTCCCCGACTGAAAACAACTATGTTCTACTCTTACTGACACTGCATTAGATCCATAAACGTCACAAATTGTTTTCGCGGCTTGTGTCGCATTTTCCCTTTTTTATAATAAAACTTCAAAATTTTTCGAAGAAATTTCTTCGTTACGTTACTCATTTTGACGGACAGAAAAACAATTGAAAAATGGCGGGAAAGTCTTTTTTACTTTTTATTTTTCTTTTTCTTAATGTCCTATATTTATTGATATTTCTTTTTCTTCAATTTTATATATACAAAATACTAAAAGACTTTTTTCCCGTCCTATTTTTATTATCAACCGTCTTCGTTATGTAAGTATTATCATATCGTTAATGTATGTATGTCTGCTTAATTTTTGTTTTCCTATACCCTACGACTTGTTTAATTTTTGTTTCATATAATATTCTCAGCAATGCGACTTTATTGAGAATATATAAACAGGTTTTCAACTTGCTGACAAAAGTAACTATTGAAAATATCAACCAATATTTCAATATCTAAATATACTACTTTTGGTAAGTATAGTACATATTACGCTTACAACCCTGTGGCTGTAAAACTGTGACTCTTTCGTTATCACTATATTGCACGTACTTATACTTTTAAGATATATTCATAATTCATTGGCCACTTTTAACAAAAAATATATTTCTAAGCACTATTATTTAGTGTAAACTTTGCGTAATGTTTGCGCGGTGTTGCGTGGATTTACTTAACGTGTGTTACATTTACTTTTATGCGCAATTTTAGTTTCATTGCTTGCGAAATTTGAATTGAGCTCGTCTTTTAAACTGATTTTAAAACTAAATTCGCCGGAGCATTATCTATCTCTTATCTCGGTTTCACGTTGATAACGAAGATATAAATATGTAATGAAATCCAAATCAGTTACCCCTCACATCGCTTGAGATGAGTGAAAAAAGTGAGTCAAGTGCTAATATAATAGAATCTTATATATCAACAGTTATTGATAATATCCTGGGTATGTATGTTTATTTTTATAATAAAATAAAAATATCTCTTTTTAAAAAGTATTCGACAATTAGTATTTTAATTAGACAGACATAAAATAGCAGTGTAATTATTATTTTCAAAAAAATATGATAATTTTAGACAGTATTGAATAATAATTTCTTTTTTAAGGAATGTCTTAAATTACATAAGTATGTATGTTTGTATTTAATAAATAAATTATACAAATCAGTAGTATTTTCAATGCGATTATTTTTTTATTGCGAAAGTCAAAATATTTTATTGAAATTTCTTATTGTAAGTTTCACACGAAAAATGTTTTAGTTAAATTGAATATAAATAGCGAAACTGTGGCTAGTGATTTTATTATATGAAATCGTATGTCCCGTTTGTTGTGACTTCCCTCTTGTAAATGTTACATGAGAGAAAATTTTATGCCATTGCCACAATAGTGCATCAAGAATACCACGCTGACGAACTTTGAAGTTAAATCTTCTTTATATAACTTTCCTCGTAGTATTATTGTTGAACACAAGTACAATACATCTCAGTTGTTTAGACATCCTAACTCTTGATGTAGTTTATCTAAAGATATTTCAAACAGTTGTCTATAGTACTGTACTGTTACTGTATCAGCCTGTAAACAACCCACTGCTGAGCGAAAGCCTCTTCTCCATATAGAAGAAGGATTGGAGCTTAATCCACCACGCTGCTCCATTGCGGATTGACGGATAATATCCCTACCATGACTAACGATAATTACCAGGTGTCCTTGATAACAACCGGGACCGAAGGCTTTACGTACTCTCCGAGGCACGGTGGGGAAATACACCCAGACTGGAAACAAATATTTGCACAAGTACAAATATCTGCACCGAGCGGGAATCGAACCTGCGACCTAAGCGCCTTGAGGCAAGAGGAGTTGAGGCAACTACTCGCACCACTACACCAGAACAGTCGTTGTCTATTATTTGAATGTAATAGAGTTTTGTAAAACATAACGGTGAAAACTTTTGTAAAATACTCCAATTATGTAAATGTCTTGAAAATATTTAGAAATCTATCGCACGTACCAGGTAACACGATAAAACTGAAATGTAAAAATGAAACAAGTTTATATATAACGAAATTATTTTTATGTAATAATAAACGATGCGCTTCTAGAAAATTCTATAAGTATATATATAATTACGATTTATAATTAGCTTGTGGTTTTTTAATATAAATGTCAACTAAATAATTTTGCTAAAACTTTATGCAAAGCGAATGCATACAAATTTTTATTCAATGTTAGATTTAAAAAAAAAATCTAAATTATCGTTCTTGTAATTAAAAAATATGTCAAAATATTATACTCTAAAAAAAAATACATATCAAAAACATTTCTCAGCCACAAGCTCAAGCTATGAAGAAGGGCAAGGTGGAAGCAAAGTTGGGAGCAATGGCGAGGAAGACTTATGGAGTCTCTGGGGTAGGCTCGTCAGCAATTGGGAGACGGAGTGGCGCCGCAGAAACCAGTTCGTACGAGACCTAGTACGGCAGGGGGTCCCGCATCATTTTAGGGGCATCGTATGGCAGTTACTAGCGGGAGTCGATTCCTCCCCCGATAAGAAATTATACGCTTCTTATATTAAGGTATGATTCTAGAATTGACTATTAACTATTTAATAATCAGACTTAAAGTTTACGAAATATTTCTAATGAAATTTAAATGTATTATCAATCAATTTCACTAAATTCAACTAAGTTCATTTATATATAAAAATGTAAAGACAGAGTATCATGTTTCTTCGTAAAGTTCTTTGGCTTGTTAGTAAATACTAGGGTTTTATGAAAGTCTTCCCAAGCGTTACAATTTTTTTTTTTTAACAAAGACTGTGTCCTGGTATTCCTTAAATAAGTAAATAAAGTCACCTATAGGGGTATAGGGCCATCAGTCTTCTTATTTAGTAATAGTGAACATAAGTCGGAACAAAATTGGTAAATATCTGTTACTAGTAATGACCAACTTTATACGAGTATGGAGCATATTTTAAGAGAGCGTTTTAACCAAGGAATTTATATCATAACTGGAACGCTCACTTAATAAAATTGTACATTCAAATAGACACCTTGAAATAACTAACATAAGGTTGACATTTGCTTCCAACATGTAAAGTGAAAAAATCGTTCCGAGCATTTCGTTGACTACTGGTATTTTGTCTCTTACGATTTGCCTTGAATCCATGGTAGAAAGAGATGCAATCCCTCTCTTTAGCCAGGAATAGAATATATCGATTTAAAAAAAAAATACCTGCGTCATCTGTGTGTCATCTGTATCCTGTATCATCCATCCGATAGTGTCGACAATATGAAACAAATACTGGAAAGTAATGTTAATTGGAATAAACGACCTCGTAACAAAATAAGATTTTGTACTCTACATAGTACCACAAAACTTATCAGAAATATATTAAATTTAAGACATATATTTATACATATTCTTGAACTAGCGGCCCGCCCCGGCTTCGCACGGGTATTTAACTAAAATTTTAAAAATTATAAATTTATATTTTTTATCACCTACATGCGCCATCTATCGTATAATACTAGAATATCGTTTTTATATTTAGTGACATTTAACATAATAGTACCTATATTAATTGAAAATGATGTTTATCTAAAATATTAAAACGATTTCTATTCCTATCCGACATATTTAGTAAACTTTTAAGTTTAACAAAATAATAACTCAAAAATAAGTTTTGTGAGTTTTTAAGATTCCTTAGACCAGATGGCGTTGGCGGCGTAGGTACCTATTTCTATTTTCTTAAATATTTATTTTTAAATTTAATTACAATGAAACAAAAACTAAATTATACTGTGAGTTATGTTTAATTTTTATGTATTAAAGTTATTTACATTGGTTTTGTACTTTTTACGTGATACGTGCACGACCAAAAACGATAAGAGATGGCGCTGATACAAAAAAGAACGCGCTATTGAAATTTATTCTTGATGATATATAGTGTATTAATAAAACGGAGATTTTAACAGATTTATTATTTGTATAGATAATGTATGGAAACTTTAATTAATCGACAACAAAAAATTATTCATCGACTTTTATAAAAGAGGAGGTTCTTATTTCGACTGTAGTTTTAAGTATTTCGAAAGATATAGTCCAGATATGGTCACAATTAATATTCATTCTGTTCTATAATATTAATATGCATTCCGTTTTTTAAAGTTGAGAAAATGGGAGATTATCAAGCGGGGCTTAATAATGAAAACATTTTTTTTAATATAAATTATATTTATATTTAATTTTATATTTAATTACTTTTTAGGCTAAATCAGCGTGCGAAAAGGTGATTCGTCGTGATATCGCTCGCACGTACCCTGAACATGACTTTTTTAAGGAAAAAGATGGTCTTGGCCAAGAATCCCTTTTCAATGTGATGAAAGCGTACTCGTTACACGATAGGGAAGTTGGCTACTGTCAAGGGTCTGGCTTCATTGTTGGATTACTTTTAATGCAGGTAAGATTTAGATTTTACAATATTTCACACGTACTTACACACAGTACATTCCTACAATTCCGGAAACGCGAACTGAATATAGTAATGGCATTATTAGTAAACTCAGGGCCTGTTTCACCGTTTATTGATAAAGTATCTGATTGCTCATTGCAGTCTCAATCACCAGATATACCATATCTAACAGATATAGTGACTAGTATTTTCCGATCGAATTAGGTTATTGTTAAAGACTATGTGGCAGATAAAAAACTTTCATTTCAAGCGTCGGGATCGGAATGTTTTAAAACATTTTTATACGCGTTGCTGTTTCCTGTCTATATCATAAGTTTCACTCACAAGTACTAAAAATGGATTTATATGAAGAACAAACAGACTAAAATTAATACTGTATTATATATATATAGAAAAAATAATTATAACGAATGAAAAACATTGAAGCCATATTTATGATAAGAATGAAAAATCATAAATATACCTAATCAAGGTTTTTTTTACACTAATGGGGCTGTCCATAAATTACCTGAGACAATTTAGGCTACTTTTTTTTATCGATTATATTTGTCAATATTTTTGCTTTGGAAATTATAAGCAAAATAATATATTTCTAAATATTTTAATGTACATGTAAACGAATATTAAATATTCCATGTTAATTCACACTTTGTCTGTAAAAGCGCCATCTATATTTTATATCTCGAAATCATAAATAAAAAGGCACGTATTTTCGTTTTTTACTCTATTACATTTTGAAAGCAAACGTATAATGTAATCAATTGTAGAAATCATAATCAGAAATCATAATCAACCTGTAAACCACCCACTGTTGAGCGAATGCCTCTTCTCCATATAGGAGAAGGGTTGGAGATTAATCCACCACGCTGCTCCACTGTGGGTTGGCGGATAATTTCCTTATAATGGGTAACGATCGTTATCAGGTGTCTATGATAACAACCGGGACCGACGGCTTTCCGTGCTCTCCGAGGCACGGTTGGGAGACCCACAAGGACGTATGATCTGTCCCGAGCGGAAATCGAACCGGCGACCGTCCCGGCTCGCGGCGTTGAAGCAACTACTCGCACCACTACACCAGAACGGTCGTTAACCTTGTGAACGGTCTAT
Source organism: Euphydryas editha (assembly GCA_036937285.1). NCBI lineage: Eukaryota > Metazoa > Arthropoda > Insecta > Lepidoptera > Nymphalidae > Euphydryas > Euphydryas editha. The sequence goes on along the minus strand of JAUPFZ010000005.1, from coordinate 9,915,363 downwards.
TATAGTAAATTAACAAAAAATAACAGTAATTAACAATAAATAAGCAGAAATTCGATGTTGCCGCTCCGTAAAATCTATGTGACAAATAAAATTATCTGCCAATTAATTTAGCAGGGTATGGTTGTTTGTTGGATACTGTTGTATACATTTTTAGCTATAGTAGAAAATGCATAAGTTTTTAAATTGATTTAATGAACTAAGGAAAAAAATAATGCACTACAATCCATAAAAATAATAGTGGATCAATATTACATAGCGGAGAAAGACGAGTGAATTACAATGTTTTTAAGTACTTTAAACAGTGTGGTGACCAAAACGTGACTATGGAGAGTATAGTAGTGAAAAAGGCTAGTGCATGCGGTGTTTCTGAAAATACGGTTCTGACGATTCTAATCATTTTTTTAATGTAATAACTACTTAATTTTAATATTTTAAAATACTGTCATAAAAAGTTTGCTTTAATATTAATGGTTTAATTTTTACCCCAGTATGAATACGCCTTTACTTTGATGAGTCACTATTTTCTTAACGCGAATAGACTATAGTTCTAATTACGTGGCTTTGATATCTAAAATGCTTTTTTTAAACAATTTCAGCGAATACATCTTCCAATTTTTCGATTCAATTTATAAAACGATTAGAAATTGCTAAACATAAATAACAGCTAGAGCTGGATTGTGGGCTTTTGTTATAATCTGGTTTATACTAGAACACGCTATAGTCATTTACACTGCCTCTTCCATTTACTACCCATTACCATTATAAGTTAGCTGAATATTTATATACAGTAGCAATAGGAGTTTTATTTATATTTCGAGTTGATTTTGGCAAATAATATTGCATTAGGGTGATTAGGGTAATCGATATTCAATCTTACTTTTACATTTATTTAATATTGTGAGATTATTAACAGATGCCAGAAGAGGAGGCTTTTGCGGTTCTGCTGAAGATAATGCAGCACCATCGCATGCGTGACATGTTCAAGCCGAGTATGGCGGAACTTGGTTTGTGCATGTTCCAGCTCGAGAACCTCGTTCAAGAACTTTTACCTGATCTCCACGTTCATTTTCAATCTCAGGTCAGTTTTAACCTTTTTGTATGTCTAATGGAAATTAAACCGTTTTTTTAATTTTAAAACATCATATTGTTTTTGTGCTACTATGGACTTTGCAAATGTATTGTGAACAATTATTGCACTTTGTAGCAAATTTCCCGTCTTTTTTTCTATCACATAAGTGACAGCGTCCCCTTTTCAAGGTGTTTTGGCATGGAGTAGCAACATTAGACGTCTAGAGTAATGGTGCCATGTTAGCTGCTAAGAAATTATCAATTTTATCACGCAAATCTCTTGGGTACTTCAAATACTCAGGTTTTCTGTTTATGATGTGTTCTTTGATGAGTTCTATATTAACAGATTTTATGTAGTCCTTTCGCTTCATCTTTTTCTCAGTGTTTGAATCTTTCCACAACACCTAACCGTTTACACAAGCAATATTTAGAATATCAGCAAATACTACACTTGGCACTGAGGAAGACGCTTCCGTATCAGAATCCACGTCCTGATTATCGTTCAACAAATCAAGTGTTACTGAATCTTCACAATTACTTATAACTTCACTATCATTACAACATTCTTTTTCTGACCTGTTACAAATCACAGATTCGGAATCTGAATCTTCGTGTAAGAGTTCTATTATTTTATCACTCGAAGGCCGCGACATCTTGAATTAATAACTGTCAAAAATAACAAACAAAAAAATGCTATGTAAAAAAACTTACGTAACTGGTATCGTAGGGGCCGCGCGGACCCAAACACGTGCGTACCTGAGTCCCAGTAAGTGATACAGCACTGAACGTCCAGCAGCTCCAGCACCCACCGCAAATAGCGACATAAGGAGAATACTTAAAATGGTGGCTGCTCACGATGCTTAGTTTATTAGAAAACCAAGAAAACGTCATGCGTGGGGACCGCGCTGGTCCACGATACCAGTTAACGGTTAACATGGTCGATTTAATTGATATTGTCGATATTGAATCCGCCGAGTTGTTAGAAACGCCACGCCAACACAACAGAAATATTAATCTTAAAATCTTAATTTGCGTTGTTAATGGAACACTTATTAATAAGAAAAAACGAATAACTTACTTCTTTGCTATATTTTTCACTCTTGAGCCTTTTTAATATTGGAGGCAGCTTTCGTAGATAACTGATGGATGTTCAGTATTTATTATGAGGTTAAACAACTCCCACTACTTTGGTTTCATTGCACTTGCTTTGTTTAGAGAACCACTTATAACTTTTGAGCTGATAACGTTGTATTAAAAGGGACGTTGTATCAAAATGGGTTATTGTTTAATGATCCCATGTCTCCAAATACAATGTAAAGGAGGGTTATGTTTTTCCAGAGTATGTATGTAAGTATAATTGTTTGGCACGCTCTGCGGCCTGAACGGCTCGATGGATTTTAGCTTGAGAAGTGTCGTTAGATTCGTATTTACTGTGAAAGTGACACTAGGTATATCAAAATAAAAAAGGCGGAATTTGGCGCCATTCATTTTATTTGCAAATTACACAGTAACACAGTTGGGTTTTTTTTTATTATCCTTTTATTTTTATTACCGCTCTATCGCTGTTTTATATTTTATGTCAGTCATTTGGTTTTATTCAGAAGTTTTTAAATATGACAGAAAAATATGAAACTTATTAACAAACAATTCCTAAAAGAAGATAATATTCCAACATTAAAAGAAAGCTATATAATATTCTTCGTTATGTATGAATTTCTTAAAAGTAGACGACACAAATTCAGACAGGTCTGCAAATTATTTTCATTTGCCTAAATACAGCTAAATTTATTCGAAACTGAAATATGCATATTCCGTTTCGAGAATCTTGAAAGCGAAATGAAACAGAAGAGAGTGAATAAACATTTATTTAAGTATTTTAATAAATAGCAAAATATGAAAACACTTTTGTTAGTCATAACAGCCAAGCGCAAATAATAATCGTGGTATTAGTCATTGTGCCGCACTCAGTAATATGCATACACGTCGACCGTTTCTTAATACTAAAACTTCATAATAGGACTTTATATATAAGGACTTAAAAAAATTAACAAATTTAGAATAGTAATTGGATTTTTTTTTGTTAACATCCTTTAAGATATCTATAAATAATTAGATATAATTATATGAACTTAAACAGCCTATAAAAGTCCCTCCTCTCTACATAGTAGAAGGGTTAAAAATTAATTTGCAAGGTTGCTCCATTGTAGGTTAACAGATAATCTTATGGCCTTGAGCAATCATCATCAGATGTCTACGATAACAACCGGGACCGACGGCTTAACGTGCTCTCCGAGACACGGTGGGGAGACCCACAAGGACATACACCTAGACCGTAAACAAATATGTATTTGTACATTTGTACAAATATCTGTTTTGTATTTACAAATATCTGTTCCGAGCGGGAATCCGGCGCACGGTTTAAGGCGACCACTCGTATCACTACACCAGAACGGTCGTCACCACATCACTTTCCTCCATAACATAGCACTAACCCTATTATTTCCTTGCAGAGCTTCAGTACATCGATATACGCAAGCAGCTGGTTTCTAACGCTCTTCACTACGACGTTATCACTGCCGCTTGCTTGTCGAATCATGGACGTGTTTCTCTCTGAAGGCATTGAGATAGTATTCAAGGTCGCTTTAGCGCTGCTGACGCTTGGCAAAAACGATATCTTGTCTTTGGACATGGAAAGCATTCTAAAGGTAAAGAAAATAAACTATTCTTGCTTACAATATGCTACTTATATTTAAAACAATTTTTTTTTCTCCGAATTCATAAATCGCCGTTGTAAAAGTGAAAGCTACATCATTACATAATTCACTATCACCATTTAGACATTTACGTTAAATAGTAAAGAAACTTTTGAACGGACAAATTCGAGATGCATTTTTCTATTTCGTACCTTATAATTTAAGCCATGGCAATATTTTATCATGCAAAATTCATAAATCTGTTGGACTTGCTCGTTGGCGTAGTTGGCGGTGACCCTGCATTTAGCTCCAGGACACAACCACGGTTTCGATTACCACCCCGAGCTTGGATGTAATATAAATTTATATATGTACTGTTTGTATAATTATGTACATGTAGTAAAAAAAATATGTTTGTCAGTCGACTGTTATCTAGAACATAAGCATTAACTTGCTTACCTTAGGAATAGACGACCGTGTGTGTATGTTAAACATATCTAAAAAAATAATAATAATTCCGTAAGAAAGCATCTCAATCGATTGGAGTTAATACTTACTCAAACTTACATCGAGAATCCTGCAAACAGACCCACAGCTAAAACAAAATATCAATACTAACAATCACTTCTATAGACGCTCAGCAGAAGTTGAGTTAACTTTTTTAAAATTAAAAATAAATATAATAAATAAAATACAATTTTAGTTACATGAATTTTTAAGATTCTACGTATTACAGAGACACATAATTTACTAATTTTATAATAATAATAATTAATAAATTAATAATTGTATTATATTATGTATATGTATGTATACGATATAATTAAACGGGTGGAGTGAAGCAATTAGATAATAAACGCCTCACACTCAACGGCCATTAAAATGCGAACCCTGTGTGTGCTATTTGTGTAAAAAATATTTAATAAACGACACACTCAAGAACTTTCAGTAGGATTTACTCCTGTGTCGAGATCCGGAAACATACACAATACGCCCAGATGAAAGGCATCTGTGTAACCGATAAAAATATTTCTCGTGTGACCACTGCGCCAACGCGCCTTCAAATTAATTTTTATTAGTACAATAATTTAGTAGATATGGTCACCCTATAGCTGAGTGGCTCGTTATTATACGTGTATTGTTTTCATATAAAATTTTATCTATGTTATCGCTTTATCTATAATTATTTGATAACAGTACATGCAGAAAGAGTTGCCGGCGAAAGCGGAGGCCGACCAGGACGCGTTTATGAATCTCGCATATTCTATTAAAGTGAATCCTAAGAAAATGAAGAAATTAGAAAAGGAATACACGGTGATAAAGACGAAGGAGCAAGGAGATATCGCTGTGCTTAGAGTGAGTTTTTATATACGTAATATATATATACTGGAAATAAAACTTATTGCGTAATTAACGATACGATATTAGTAATTATTAATCGTAGATTATTTTTATAACTTTATCAGTGTTTATATAAAAGTAACTTCATTTACAAAAATGTATTTAATTGGCATCATAATATACTTAAGAAAATAAATATTATGATTTTAATTAACATGTTTCGTGAATTTTTACAATGTGCTTATATGCATACAGATTTTAGAGTTAATCGAAATTTATTATACTTACTTATCCAGAAAATTGCTGATGAACAAAACAGTTTAAATTATAATTTCACATCCAATGTCCTTACAGTATATACAGAATACTATATTGTTAATATGTACTTCATTCTATATGTTATATTCAAAGATATTACGTTTAGTTTATATTCGATCAGAATATTTTTTGTTTTGACGATGAAATGTATTTGTAAAAGCCTGAATTTGTCAAAAAAGAGACTACTAATAAGTTGATCATATTATAAAACAGCTAAAATAGAAACTGGGACTTCCACGTAGTTTTGATTTTTGAGTAACGGCTAATTTTTTACAAGTGCTAAATAAATAAAACTGTACTAAACTATTTCAAAGCAAAAACAAATTAATAAATAGATATGGATAGAAATTGTGTTCTGTAATTACGAGTACAATGTGCACGTTATTGGGAGCTTTCTTAGAAAACCAAACAATCATCCTTTTTTCAATCAAAAAAAAAAAAAAAAATATATATATATATATATATATATATATATATATATATATATATATATATATATATATATATATATATATATATAGATGTATATTTACGGTAGGCTATTACCTACCGACGATCTAAAAAATAGCATACATTGTTTAAAACTAACCTGTTAGTTTAGATACTAAAAAGTTATGCATGAAAAATTATTCTCTACAATTTTTGATACGTCGTAAAAAATAGGCATTACTAAGAACAACTCAGACTTTTTCGACAAATATAGGTTGCCATATACCAAAATCCAAATTTCTCCTAATTTTAACTAACCAGTTATTTAACATTATTTTTTTCTTACCTCCGCTGAAAGTTTGATTTTCGTCCCTTGTGACACAATATACTATTCACTAATAATTCGCTTTTCGGTAATAAATGTAAACGCCTAAAAATTGATTTCGATTCATAGTGTCTTCGTCAAGAAAACCGCCTACTAAAGCAACGAGTGGAACTACTTGAAAAGGAAAGTTCAGCGCTTGCTGAACGTTTGGTGCAAGGTCAAGTCGATAGAGCCGAAGGGGAGGAAGAGACATTCGCATTAGCACGCGAGGTTCAAGCGTTAAGACGAGCCAATATGGACGCACAACAGAGACTGGCCGTTGCTCAAGACGAGATCAGGAGCCTGGAGATGACTATTGCGGAGGTATGAAGTAATAAAAATAATAATAGCAACCATATTTACATTTTGGTTCAAATAAGTTATGGTTAAAAATACTTTATTTCTCATTATAATAACTATTAACTTACTGCGAAACACTATTAATAATAACTATACAAATTAGGGTACAAATAACAGCTGGTAGTTTTTTTTTTTTTTTTTTTTAACTAAAGACAACCGCACCGGAGTCCATTACAAAGCGGAAATAATACTCTCTAAACATTGATGTGTAATGTCCGAAATAAGATGTGGCATTGTTGTTGGTTATTTAACTATTTGTTTTAATTTAAATTTTTTTTCAAATTATTGTTCAGCTAAACATTTAAATAATTATGTACTTGATCGAGAACGAAATATTTCACTTTACGTTATTTTAGGTTACATTTGAAGTTACAACAATACAACTTCAAAAGTAAATATTATGTAGTTTTCATACAGATTAGTATTTACCTTGGAGCTTGGTACTTAGAAGTTTTTAAAGACAACTTCAAGATGAAAAAAACTGATAAATTAAACATGTGCAAAACATTTATTATTTACATTTCTTATATGAACTGTTAAACTGTATAACCATCTCCCGGAGTGCTTTCTGCCACATGTACATAAATGATTTGAATAATAAAGTCATTTTATATTTTATACAAACATACTACAACCTAAATCTCCTCTTTGCTTTCCATCAGACTAGATGGCAAGTCAATTTGCATTGAAAAAAAATATAAATATATATATATATATACACTAATTTGCAAAAAAAACGGGCGGTTTCGATTTTCTTCCTGGCTGAAAAAAATAAAATACCAAAAAGGTTTTAATCATTTGAACATGTTACTGGCCAGTTATAAAAGTGCCATAATGTTTATAAGAGTACATTCCAAATTCAAATTTTTGACTGAGCCTGGTTTTCAAAGAAAATAACTTTTAACTACATTTTGTGGCGCAAATTCCCTATAGTTAATATCGACTCTAATTAACTTTTTGTCAATTTTTATTAAATTATCTGGTGTCCTTGACATTTAAAAGTATTGTTATTGCTGTTTAGCAATCTCGAAAATGGTAGATAAAGTGATAAAAGCGAGCAAAATTATTGCGCTGCTTGAAGAAGGTTGCAGTCAATGCTTCGTGGTTCAGAGGCTAAATGTGAGTCGGTCGACAGTTCAAAGGACCTGGCAGCGCTATCAAGAGACCGGTTCCGTCAAGAGAAGGCCTGGTTCTGGCAGAAAGATATGTACCGAACCACGGGATGATCGTTTTCTAGTTAGTCAAGCGTTGAGAAATCGCAAATCTTCTTATGTGGACCTCAAGAACACCCTCGAAGAAGTAAGAAATGTGCAAATTAGTCTATGGACGGTCAGGAGGAGGCTTCTCGCTGCTAATATACACAGTCATCGCCCGGCACGCGGCCCTAAATTACTCCGTGGACATCGAGTTGCCAGGCTTAGCTTCGCTCGAAATTGTGTGTCATGGACTCATGAAGACTGGGATAGGGTATTGTTCTCCGATGAAGCCAGGATATCTCTGCATGGTGAAGACCGACGTCGGCGAGTGCTACGTAGACGAGGAGAACGCTTTGCAGAGGCATGTTTTGAAGAAATCACACCTTATGGAGGGGGCTCTGTTATGTTTTGGGCAGGAATAAATTCTATGGATCGTACGGAGTTAGTCTTCATCGAAAACGGTACACTGACTGGACACCGATACATAACGGAAGTTCTAATTCCTTATGCACAACCCGCTTTAACCGCTCTTGGCGAAAACTCAATTTTTATGGACGACAACGCTCGCGCCCACCGGTCTGGCGGTGTGGATGCGTATATGCTAGAAGTCGGAATTCGTCGTTTGGACTGGCCAGCTAGAAGTCCGGACCTCAATCCCATAGAGCATGTCTGGGACGTTCTGAAGCGACGAGTGAGATCAGTGCAGCCGGCTCCGCAGACCATCAGAGAGCTAAAGAATGTGATTATCGCGGAGTGGGAACGTATTCCCCAAGAAACCATAAAAGATATACTCACTAGCATGCCCAGACGAATGCAAGCTGTGATTTCAGCAAGAGGGGGTCACACTCAATACTAAACTTTTATCTGCTTTTAATGTATTCAAGAAAAACAAAGAAATTAACGCGTTTCATTTTTATTTAGCGAGCAGGTACAATCATAGTGTTTTGAGCTTAAACATTATTTCTTAATAATTTAATTAAAATGTTATGATAAAACTGATGAAAACTATTCCTTCCTAATTAATTTATAAAATTCTGAGGATAACAATACCTAAAATTGTCAAACAAACTAATAGTAACTATAAAATAGTTCTTTGCTTAAGTGCCCGTTTTTTTGCAAAAGAGTTTATATAAGATCAGTTTTATTGATCTTTCATATACTTCTCAAATAAATATTTTTATAAAACAAATCTATAATAAAATAATTTTTTGCGTGCTTAAAACAAACACTCATGGGATTTACTAGTTTGACTTGGAAAATAGTATTTGTCTTCGAAAGCCTGTTTATTGAAAAAGATTAGGGGCCGTAAAACATAACGATACGACGCATGCATCAAAGTAAACAAAAGTGCGACTAACTACGATTCATTAAATATGAAGTACTAGTTTCTGCCTGTGGCTTCGCCCGCGTGGTTTTAATGATAAAAGTATCCTATGTCCTTTTCCAGGCTTCAGACTACTCGTATCAAATTCTTACAACAGCTCTGTAACAAAGACTTATACAATTAACATTCCCCCAAGCTCGCAGAGTGCACAGTAATAAATGCTCCCAGCGACACTAGTGAATTCTCGTAAAAAGAAGGTCATAAGCGCCTATGTATACGCGTCACCTACGCGTTTTTGCGTGATAATTTTTAAACTATGTTATATTATGCCCAAATTTATCAAAATCTGTATAAATTGTAACTTATGTGTTTTTCTGATGTATACATATAAGTTATATTATTGTAAAGTTTCGTCTAAATTCGTTCAGTAGTTTTTGTGTGAAAGAATAGCAAAAACATCCATCCAAACAAACTTTCGCATTTATAATATTAACTAGATTATGCCTGCGGCTTCGCCCGCATGGATTTCGGTTATCGCGATAAAAAAAAAACCTATGTTACTTTCAATACCTCCAATATTATGTGTACAAAGTTTCCAGATGATCGGTTAAGTAGTTTTCGCGTGAAAGCGTAACAAACAAACTTACTTTCTCATTTATAATATTAGGATCATAGGATAATATATGTGATAATAAAAATATAATTCTACAGAACAATTCACGTCAGTCATCGCTAGAAGGTACGGAAAGCAACAACGCAAAAGGCGAAGAGTTGGCGCGTTGTCTTCAGAGAGAATTAGTACGCGCGAGACTCGATGCAGCGGAGAGACAGGCGACCGAACGAGAACTGAACGCTAGAGTCGCGGAACTAGAGAACGAGAATAAAATATTGAGGAAACAACGCGTCGATAATAACGTTGCTCACTTACAGGTCAGTCATCTGTGCTGTACTGTATCAGCCTTTGCCACTCAGCCACTGCTCCATTCCGGATTGGCGGATAATTTCCCTACAATGAGTAACGATCGTTATTAGGTGTCTATAATAACAACCGGGACCGATGGCCTTACGTGCTCTCCGAGGCACGGTGTGAAGACCCACAAGGACATACACCCAGACCGCAAACAAATATTTGTACAAATAAAAATATCTGCCCCGAGCAGGAATCGAACCCGCGAACGCCGACGCGCAGTTTGAGGCGACTACTCGCGCCACTACATCAGAACGGTTGTCAGACTGTAATATCCATGCTGGACAAAAGCCTTATTTCCTTTGATAAAGGAATGATTAGTATATTGTTTTATCATTTTCGTTATTAATATCAATGTTAACATTTAAAAAAGGAATCCTTAATATCCCATAAAGTCGCGAAATTAAAATTTTATAGTTAACAAGTTTAAATGAATGTTATATTATACAAAATAACGATAATATATAACAGATATCATAACTAAAACAACGTAAACGTAACTTAACGTAAAATTAATTATCTCCAGAAACATCTATACATAAGTGCTTTTTGCTGCTTCAATATAAATTTTGAAATAACATGAGTTGTTGGTATGTTTAGTTATTATTTACAATAATTCTTAAGAAACTTTAAAACATATCTTTCTAGGACGAGTTGATAGCAGTAAAACTGCGCGAGGCGGAAGCTAATCTTTCGCTAAAAGATTTACGACAACGTGTTACAGAGTTATCGGATGCTTGGCAAAAGCACCTGCAGGTATTTTTTCTTAAGCAATGTTTATTACTCCACTATACTGTTAACGACAAGTGACATACTTGTTGACTTACATATTTGTTAATTTATAATAAAGTAATGAATAAAATATATGCAAAAAAAAAAGGAGTGGTGGCGTGAAACACCAGATAGGAATGAAGCTCCTTATTACATAAATACGAATATTAATATTTCAAGTTCTAGTCGAGGTAAAAAGAAAGTAATTATTCGGAAATAAAATTTTTATTATAATTTTTTATCGCTAAAAATCAAAAATTACTTTACAAAATTATAACACTTTTATTCTATTTACAATAATTCATAAAAATGTATAAGGCTATACCAGTTCAGAAAGAAAACCACTAAATTGGTAACTTTAATAAAAATTAATTGGTAAATTAAATAATTATTAATTGATTTTTAAATAATTACAATTAAGAATAAATATTGAAGTGAATATTTTGATTTTTAATTTCGAATATTTCTTTTCTAGAATTATATTTAAGAGGTTTTTTAAATAATCTTACTGTGCTAGACGTTTTATGCCGGTTAGGGTAGCCTGTTGTCCCATAAGGAACTTCGTTCCAAAAAAACATATTTTCTTTGGGTCGTAACATTTTATCTTCAACTTATTTTTATTTGGTATCTGTGTAAAAGTTTTTGCTTAATATTCAGTGGACAATTTGCCTATATAATTATTGTTAGTGTCTACATTTAATCAGGACTCCAAATGTATGTCTTTGTTATTTAAACCTATACCAATAAGCCATTCGCTTATTCCTTCGGTTCACTTAATAATAAATAAAATATACAGGAACATAGACAAGAAACACCGCCGCCACCCGCTCAATCGAATGTAGTTTCTGATATTATGGCAACACCCAAGAAGTTACTGCGTGCCTGGGAAGGCAGATCCACCGACGTGCAGAAATTAGAAGAGGAATTGATGACAATAAGGATAAAGGAAGTGGAAGCTTTAACTGAGTTAAAGGAACTCAGACTTAAGGTATTTCTTATTGAGTATTTTAATTATAAGGAAATGAGTGATATTTATAATGTGTTACGTAGACTACGTTACACATTATATATACTATTAAAATTAAACCAAACGCCTCGCGCGGTTTCGTCTGTTTTTTAATTATTACTGTTTCGCTATGATTCATATTTCGCTATATTCATAGCATAATGTGGCATAATGTATGTTTAACTTTTGTCAACAAACAAGCTTTACAGTTCAAAAGAAATCTTTAAAAGAATTAAGGAGTTGATTCTGATATTAAAGCAACCGACTGCAGAGCAAAGGGTTGTATTCTACTTAAGATTGATGATTGGAACTTAACACACTACTACACACACGTTATCATGTCAAAAAATATTAATTTCCATAGGAAATGGAGCTCCGTACTCAGGTTCAGGTGTCGACAAATCAGCTTCGCAGACAGGATGAGGAACTGCGTCAGATGCGAGAGGCTCTGGATGCTGCTCTGCAGAGGGAACGAACCCTGCAGACCAAGCATAGGGAGTCCCAGCACAAGTATGCTGACTTGGAAAGCAAAGTGAGTAATTAATACCAAATAACCAGTCCAAGTTCGAATCTGAGACAAGCTCGAAAGTAAACAATATTTAAAGTGTCTACGCTATTTAAATTTCTTGTACTAAAGTTATATGTACCTCTTACTTCTGATGAGGTCTCTTTTCTAAGAGAATGGTCGGAACTTAATTCGTTACGGTAATGCGACTAATTTTTCATGAAACATTCAAGTTTCCTTAAAATGATTTCCTTCACCGCTAAGTGTATATTAAAATTAGAACAGGTGATACTTGAGATATTGTTTGAGTATTTTTATTAAAATTTCTTTAGTATTCTGTTAAAATCTGTTGATTTGAAGACCAAAGCTCTTCAACGAATATTAATAAAAAGATATAAATATCCCAGAATTTCTCCCAAGACATGTAGATATTATTATTTATTTATTATTATCCTTTACGATATTTTTCTTCACAACCAAATGCGAGATGTAATTACTGTACAGTACAGTATCAGCCTGTAAAAAAACCCACTGCTGAGCGAAGGCCTCTTCTCCATACAGAAGAATGGTTGGAGCTTAATCCACCACGCCGTTCCTCTGCGGATTGACGGATAATTTCACTACAATGAGTACCGATCGTTATCAGGTGACTATGATAACAACCGAGACCAACGGCTTTACGTGCTCTCCGAGGCACGGTGTGAAGACCCACAAGGACATACACCCAGACCGGAAACAAATCAATCTGTCCCGAGCGGAAATCGAACCCGCGACATTGAGGCGATTACTCACACCATTACACCACAACGATCGTAAGATGAAATTAATGATGATGTAATTAACACTTATATAAATAACTCAGTTTTAACAGATTTATATTCCCATATGCATCCGTCAATCTACACAATTGACATGTTTTACCTCTAGAACATTGCAAATCGTTCATCTCCTCTGACAGGATACTAATATGCAAGCTTTTGAATATGTATTAAATAATATTTACCTTGCTAGTATTAGATGTTTTAAAACTATCAAAGATCATATTATTATTAGTATATATCACATGTATTAAACTATCTGAATCTTATTTACCTGTTTGTATGTACTTATAAATTGCTCGCTGCAAAACTACAATAAGCTATATAGCTATGCGCAGTTGTTTAAAATCGTATGTTCATCGTATGATTTGCGTGCTTGGTTCAATATCATAAATGGCAGCGGTAGCGAATTGGAACAGTACAATTATATATATGTAAAATAAATTATCCATCTTCACTTAGCTTTGCGACAGTTTTAACAAAATAACAATATCAATAAATGCTTACACTGGCAATACCGCTTTGCGAATTTAGGTATTTTGAACTTATATAAGCTTATGTCAAAACTAAAACTTTTCAACTCGTTCAAAGGATTAAAAATGATATTATTATTTTACATTAAAGTCTTATGTAAATAGATAAATACTATATTATTGGTGCACGTTGATTATTATAATGTTATTTCTTTATATCATAATAATTCAACAGCTATTGTTATAAATATTACCTTTGAATATGAGGTTTGTGTTGCATAATAAAGCATAACTTATTAAGTACATACAGTACGCGCGCGAGTTCATATCCATCGGGGTCTGAGGTGAAGGGCGGGGCAGCGCGCCCCGCCCTTCACCCACCTCGCCGCATTCGTCCGCAATCGAGTGTTGTCTTTGACGAGGTGACGCGCGCTTGTCGATACTAAAAACTATTGACCGCTATTGTATTGTTTTTTTTACGAAACCATGAGTACTTTGCCTTCAACAATTTCAAATAGAAAAAACCTTTTATAATACATAAGCATAATAAGGCCGCCATTGCACATTTACTGTAAAATTTTTTTTCTTCAATGCTATTATTTAATAACGTGTGTAATAAAGTATTAAATAAAAATAAATAAATAAATATTTACTTACTTAAAGTTGCAATAAATATGGAATAGATATTATGATTGACCAAATGAAATTATCGATATCGACATTATGATAGGTCACAGAACTACCGCATTCCTCAGGATGGACATGACTCGCGCGTCTACTGTACTTTATTTATTGCATTAAATAACACACAACAACATTGATATTTAAAATATAATTATGTAATGTTTTGTCTTAATAATGCTAGCGTATGTAATGCTCGCGCTTTATTTTATAAAATATTTATAAAATTATATTTCAAATATTTACAGGCGAAGTATGAGTCGATGCAAGCAAGCATAAGAAATATGGAGGACGCTCAGAGAATAGCGGAATTAGAAACCGAAGTGTCTGAATATAAGTTAAAAGTAAGTTGTTACGGACAACTAATTTAAGATTGAAAAATATTTTCTAAATGCTTATTTTGAAAAATTTAAAAATCTTTATAAGTATGCTCTATGATTTCATTTTTTTAGTTTTTGCCTTTTAAAAATATATATATTCAACATTTGTCAAGTCCAGTTTGTGACTTTTTCTTTGTTATTAACACGAAAACTATAAAGTTGAAGAGTTTGTTTATACACTTTAATCTCGAAATCTACACCTATACTTAAACCACTAGCTGGTACTGGTTTTAAAATAATATTTTGATTTTATAAATCCTTTTCACTCTTAAAATATACAGCCTGTAAAACATCAAAAAGATGCATTAAATTTTAAACGACAAAAACTAAATATAAATTAATTTTAATAATTAAAATTAATTTCAGAACGAAGTGATGGCGACCGAAGGGGAACTCCGTAGTAATAATATGGACGATTCGGACAGAGTTCGCGAGTTGCAGGAACAAGTCGCCGAACTGAAAGCTGAGGTAAATACGTTAATAACTCCACCTCGATTCGACGATATTAAATATAGAACATCGAAAGATAATAATGTATCCCTCTAATGTTGGTAGTAAATGTAGGACGCTAATAAAATATAGGAAATGTAAGTTGCACTGCAAACGATAGCTGCAACTGCACATACGCATGCAGTAATCGATTTTTCAGATAAAACTAATTCTTATAGCATTTAAAGTAAAAGGAACATTTTCCTTGTATATCAGCATGATAGAAATCCCTGAAATCCTTTTTTGGTATCTATTTACGATTATTTACTAAATATTTTAATAATAACATGATATATAAACGTTAAGTGATATATACCCGACTACATTTACTACTAACGAATTAAAAAAAAATGTGTATTTAATTATTGTAAAATATACATATATCTTAATTACAATACGATTTTATTACCTCGATCCAGTATTTCTATATAAATAAATGGAAATTAAATTGTAATAAATATTAACAATCATTTGCACATTGATTGATGTTATGATTTTTAACATCTTACACATGCTTTGCTTAGACCCCGATGCATTTAGTTGAACTAGGTTAAGACCTCTAATGTAAAAAAAAAAATTTATACATTATTGAAAATGAGCTGTAATTAAAGTATTTAATTAGATTTTAAAATATATTGTAAACAGTAAAAATAGTTTCCATATATTTTTGTAAAGTTTTCGTAATGATGTTATAAGATATTAAATTTTATTTTTATTAGTTTTAAAAATATATAATTCATTAAAATAATTATTAAGTTTAGAAAAATTCAACTAAATAGCACAGGATGGGTCCGGCACGTCGTATGAGATGCTTTTGTAAATAACTCACTATGAAAAGCACTACTACTAACATTTCATACTGGTGCTTCATTACTCAACTTACGATACATTCAATGTCTTCGAAATTATGATGAAAATAAAAAATGTAAAATATATTAATTCGATAAAAGTATATCATGAATCGATATAACTGCTTTCATAACTCTTAATAGTAGTAGTTTTAGATTAAAAATGTGGAGTAATAAAATGTGGAGATACAATGACGGTTATCTCTAGACACGCTATCAAAGTCTTTCAACATATTCCGATAAATACATTTTAATAAAATTTACAACTAATAATAACACTTAAGATAATTTTATTACTTTTTATTAATTTTATTAATTTAATAGTAAAAGTTAACTTAATGTACTGTAGTAAATGCAGGGAGTTTCTATAACCCTAATTTAATATTTATTATATTTAATCTTTCAATAATAACAATAAACTTTTTATAAATTTGAATGTCTGGATATATGAATGTAAATAATTTGATTGCACTACAACGGTAGATAAAGATTAACTAAAATTTGACACATAGAGATTGATCTTAAATTAAATTCCAATATTCCCTTCGAATTCAGATAGCAATCATAAATTTGGTAAATTCGTTACGTTTAATAACTTATAAGTATTAATTATTAGGAATATTTCGGATATTCCTAATTATCTTTTGTCCTAAACCACCCAAGTAAGGACGGGAACAAAACATAGTAGGTATGTACAATATCTTTTAAAGCTTAATTCAAATCGTTTAATATTTTCGTTTTTACAAGACGTTAGTCTTTATTTGGCACAACAGTAAAGTTAAATAATTAAGTTATTATGTTGATAAAAATAATATTTTCGTTTGTAAACGATAAACGTGTCTAAAGATAATATCATTTGTATACACCGTTAAATTGTATTTTCGAAACAAAATTAATAACATGTTGATAGTTTAAATACGACCGTTCTGGTGTAGTGGTGGCGGTTGCGGGTTTGATTCTCGTTCGGGACAAATATTTGTATTTGTACGAATATTTGTTTCCGGTGTGGGCGTATGTGCTTGTGGGTCTCCCCACCTTGCCTCGGAGAGCACGTAAAGCCATCGGTTCCGGTTGTTATCATAGACACCTGATAACGATAGTTACTGTAGGGAAATTATCCACCAACCCGCAGTGGACCAGCGTGGTGGATTAAGCTCCAACCCTTCTTACATATAAAGAAGAGGCATTCGCTCAGCAGTGGGTGGTTTACAAGCTGATACAGTACAGATTAAAATAAAAAAGTTAGTACAGTTAAAAAAAAAAGTTTTGAAGGCGGTTATTAAAATTGTTATGTACATTGCTTTTTCGTGTCTGATACGTTATGTTTGCACAGTATCCGACACCGATAACAACGCCCGACGGCGAGCCGTGGAAGTGGTTCGACGATACGCGAAATTGTTTAAATCAGTACGTTTTTGATCGTGTGTTGACCTTGACATTGACTGCACACGTTTACGACTTTATTTAACTATAATATCATATCAAATTATACTCTACTAGCTTCTGCCCGCGGCTTCGTCCGCGTGGAGGTCGGTTATCGCGACCAAAATAAAAAGTATCCTATGTTACTTCTAATACCTCAAAGAATATGTGTACAAAGTATCACGATGATCGGTTAAGTAGTTTTCGCGTGAAAGCGTAACAAACGAACTTACTTTCGCATTTATAATATTAGTAAAGTATGATTATAAATGTGGAATGTAAGTTCGTTTGTTACGCTTTTACGCGAAAACTACTTAACCGGTCATAATGAAACTTTATACACATATTCTTGGATGTATTAGAAATAATATAGGACACTTTTTATTGAGAAAAAAAAATATTTTTTACGAAAGATAAAAAATATTGTTTGTCAAAAAATCTCAAATTCTAGCTACTTCAACGCCATCTAACATTCCAGTAATTGATTCATTTCTATTGTAATGATCTCTGATACTTATTTATTGGCTTCAATGCGAGCGAAGCCACGGGTAAAAGCTAGTACTCTATACACCCAGAGTTGAATAAAATTCAATCGATATTTTACAATTTTATCCAAGGATTACATAGAATTTGTATATACTCGTAATATATATAAATAGAAACTGACGCTTCAAAGGACGAAGTAATAATAATATCCTTACAATAAAATTTTCCTTATTATGTAAATCGAACGTTAGATACGTAATAACACTTTACAAATCGAAATATTATAATTTATTATTTCTTTCGTAAGAATATATTTATTTCTGAACATATCACAGTTTTTTTGACGTGATAACGTCTAGTAAATTGATGAAAGCTATCGGGTATTTTTTTCAAAAATGACGCCATTTTGTCACGTGTCGCGAGCGAGCGAGAGCGCAGAACAAGCGATAGAGAGGCACGATCAGTTCGACTTATGACGCATCTCTATTACTCTCCATCGGACCGCGTTCGAGTACATCAATTCTACATCAATGTTTTCTTATGACGTTATCACGTAAAAATTATCGTCCGTAAACCGACTTTACAGACAACCATTTTTTTTTTATTTAATTTTTTTTTTATTAACTTTTGTAAATTAAAAACTATTTATTATACCAAGTGTATTATTATGATTATGGAACAATTTGAAGTCGTCTGTTTTGTGACGTAGTGCTTTTGAGTAGATAAATGAAAAGGTCAACACACAAATATTTGTCATGTAATCGTATAGTAGCCGCATTATTTTTACAGTCGCGTGTTTTTTATTTTATTGTTTTCTTTTGTTTTTTTTGCTCTTTTGAATGACTTTAAAGGAGAACATTTTCAGTTCGATCTGTATTGGTATTGCTTGGTTGTTAACAAATTCTTTGGTCATATTAAAATATTAACGTAATTTATTTCGTGGTTAGAATAAAATATCGTATCGAGAATATCTTCTTCACACTAGGGAACATTAAATTTATAATCCCACGAAGCATGTGAACATAATCTCCTTATTAGTTTAATTAATTTCGTACTTGTATTAAATTTACTCTAAAATACATTAACTAAATGCAACGTATTAGTTTATTAATAAAATAACGTATTATAAAACAAATTTTATTTTAATATTTTAACATGGCCGAGAATTTATTTTGATTTATTCCTAAAACGCCCATTTCATTATCTCGTGCATGTCTATCATTAGAAATTGCTACGAAACACATCGTTTCATAAATCTAAACACAATTTACCTATGTGTTACGAAAATCCTATATACACTAAAAATCCCCGTATAAAAAACAAGAAGTCCACGTAAATTATATGTGTCACTGTTGAAATAGATATCTGTAACACTTATGATTCGAAATATATGCTTGCTCGTTTCCTTATTTATAAATTGCTCGATAATTATGTTAAAGATATTTTTAATGCATGTACGGGCACCAATGGAGGTTAAAAATTGTATTCAAGCTTTTGTTGTCAATAGTAGATCGAACGTTAACGAAAACGGCCTTAACATATTTCACGCGTAAATCGCACAAAAAAGTGTTCAAACCAAACAACACTGTATATTTAAAAATTATATTATTACGTAACTTGCAATAGCCGTGCGATAGCAATTGCAATTGAATTGCGTTCCCTCTAACCATCAATGAACTATAATTACCTCTACTATATTTGTTTTGACTTTAGATTTGACAAAAAAATATATATTTTTGACAATAAATACACGATGAGCAATAGATCATTTGATATTTTACTTAATATTATAGTGTCATCGATAGGCCGATGACTGCACGATTATCGTTTCTAGTATTACGTAATACATCCGCCGTTTTCGTTTACAAACCGTCCTTTACGAGCTATGAATGTCAGTAATTAGTGACATAATTTTTAATTTTGAAAAGTATAACTATAATTATATATTAGGTCGTGAGATTAGAGGCGTGGAAAGCGCGCGTGCTGGGCCGTTCCCTCAGTCGTACAGTGTCCTTCGAAGACGACATCGAAGAGGACGACAAACTAAAACTGATACTGCGAAGGGAATCATCGGCATCACTCGACCTTAATAGGAAAACGTAGCACTACACTCGTCGAACTTGAAATATATGTTGTATGTATGTGTGTCTATCTATATATTATGTGATTGTTCCACACTTTGGTTTAATCGTCCATCGGAATAATGATTCAAAAAAAAAATCAAATATACATGTAGTATTTAGATTTTCGACTACATTTTATTATTTCTACTATACAATATAACATTGGATTTTAGCATTAAAATATGAAAATGATGACTGTTCATGTTTAACTTTTAAATTTTATTTCTTACAATTTTTTTTTTCATGATATTTCATCTTTAATAACACTGTCACCAATTACTGCGACAAACTAAAAAATCTCGGAGTGAACTTTAATAGCTATCTCTCCTCACCTCAGCCGAGTGAGTTGTACCGTAAATTATTCACTGCTATCGGATCACTTCGTCGGCTCCAATATTTTCTTTCTTTTCCCACGAAAATTGCTTTAGCACAATCACTCCTTCTACCAATTCTTAACTTTGCTGATACTTGCTTTCTTGACCTTAAAGAGGAGTAATTAAATAAGCTTGAGTGTCTTCAGAATCTTCGCATATTATTATTATTTACATTTTTGTATGTTAATACCCAATATGTATTAATTTTAATTATTATATTATATGTAATTTTCTATCTATATATATAAATCTCTATCCGATGGACGATTAGCTTCATGAGAACACATAGATCCATTTTAAATAAAATCTATATTTTATTGACATTTATACATTAAATGTTAAATGTCCGATCTAATATCAATTATTTTTTTAAGTACCTGTATTAATGCAACCACAACTGTTATGTGGAGTCAACGTTAATAAAATTATGCATATATTTATTAGAGATGTACCGACTATTCGGTAAAACCGACTACAACCTTTTAATCTTAAAATTACTACTCCTTTGTACTCAATAATCAAAGTGAAACTAGAATCTAAAAGAGAAAATCTTCTTTAGCTAGTCGGCCCATCTCTAGTATTTATTAAGTATTTATTTAAAAATATTTATTTAATAATAAATTTTTTGCAGCTATCTTTAATACTGTACCTACTTATACTGTATTATAATCTCAAAAGACAGATTAAGGATTACACCCACACATAATTTTAATGCAATTAATTAATTGATTGATTTAACTATTAAATATTTTTTTTTATGTATATTAATCTGAGTGTGTGCGTCTATACGTTCGTATGTGTATGATACTATTGCTTATTTATGAATTCCTCTTAACAGCTGTTCTATTTGTTCAAGTGTTTTATATCGAGATAATTATAAAATTGTGATATAAACAATGAGCCATTTATTTGCGCGTACAACTATATTTATACAAGTTCCGAGTAAATCTGCGGTAATGTTATTGTCTTACGATTCATTAATATTAATGATAAGGACAACTTATTTACTACGATGTAATTTTTATATATTTATATTAATTTGTAGACATTTTCGTGTTAGTTCGCTACGATTAAGTCATTCCCGAGATTCAGAACGACTACTAATTGTAGGTATGGAAGAGTCATCTATCGTTAACGATATCTGACCGAAGCACTAAAATTTTTAATCAAATTGAAAGTCAAATATAAACTTAAACAGATCAAATCGTAAACTGTCAAACATCAGGAAATAAGATTTACATTGAGAAAATTAATATCTCAAATACTCGTACTTTGGTTTTACAAATATTAGTCAATTTGAAATCTTAGTAGACTAGCCGCAACATGGGCATATTGAAATATGATTTAAAACGTCGTCTTTAAACTCCAAAAAAGTCTGTCTCTCCTTAAAAAACGTCTGATTTTCGCTTTATAAGCAATAATTGTGTAATTAGAGGTAAAACATGTTTACTAATAGTATGTTAACATTTAAAAAAAAATCGGTTAGAAATTAAAGCAGTCAAATTATCTTGTTGCGGCTAATCTGTCCTAGGAAATTTGTATTGAAAATTAGGCACGTATTTCTCTAGAAGTTTTTATTGTTAGATTAGTCTTAATATCTGTATCCTGTAGATAAACTCATTTATACTCTTTACTCTAGATACCGATAGTGTCTAATTCCCGATGCCAACTTTATAGGTCATTACCAATTCGTGTACGAAAGAATTTAGGATTCCTTATTATATACAACGGTAGTATATAAATATATTTATGTTTTAGTTACGTAACATTTTTGTTCAGGCATTTCATTCTAGAAATCTAATAATATTTATATCCAAACAAATACGACGCTTTATTATTTTCAGAAACTTGAGAGGAACCCAGACAAGATTTACTTTAATCTAATCACGTCAATTTAATCAATTAATATTAACGTGAGAAAAGATTAAAAATCATGTATCACGATACTATGACCGCATAATCAAAACTAATAGAAGCCTCTAAAACGAATCTGTTTTAATCTTCGATCTGATAACTATAATTTTATTTATGTATTTCAGTATTAAAATTTACTCTATAAGCGAGCTTTTGCTTTAAAACTAAATCCTCTGTTATCGTTGAAGACTAAAAGTTTATGATTGAATCGTCAAAAAACGACATCGTCCTTCATTGGAGACATTCCATTTTATGTATTATTATAATAAGTTATTGCCTTTTAGGTTGTGTGGGTTTGCGTTGTTTTAACAAATGAACTGTATATACTAATAATTTAGAATAGGTTTAGACCACTCGTTTACCATTTTCTACTACGCCCAGGAATGGTCGTAAACGAACCCTAATCCGAATTACCTTTACTTTTACTAGGGTTTTAGAAATATTTACGTTTTAAAAGTTGACAAATCATATGGGGAACGAATTAATTCTAAAAAAAAAAATAGATAAATTATTTGTTTGGTAATTTTCTTTTTTTTTTTTTTTGGCGTCCTAGGAACTTTATATATTCATCGTTTTATGAACATAGCTTAAAAATATAATTTGAAAACCGGAAAAAAAAAACATAACATATCATACTAAAATAAAATATGATTGTATGTACTTAGTTAATTATTATTATTTGTTGCTTTAGGTTTTAATATTTTTATTTTTAATGTCAATACTCGTCTGTATTATCCTAAAACTTTATTGTAAACTCATCTTTAATTTTCAAAGAATAACGCTGATTCTTTATCAAAGAATTATGTATTTAAGAAAACAAAATATATTTTTTTATATTAAGTTATTGATTTCAAAGTTTTCTGCTCTCTAAATTTTCGTTTTACGACTTTTTCGGACTATTTTGAAAATGGAATAAACTATTCATTCAAAATGCGTCAAATGATGTCAATTAAGTCGTAAAAGCAATACCATGTTAATATATTTTTGTATTCATCACACAAATATAAGATATTAACTAGTTATCTTAAAGTGCACAGCTTAACCAAATATATAATCATTCTTAATCCGTTGCCGTTACAAAAACATCAGCATTGCAAATAATATATGTTGTTTTCTCTAATTTCGAATTTTAAAAATATTTATTAGTATATTTGTTTAAGCATGAATATATTATTTATTTTAATAAATAATATGATTATTACTATTAAGATTTTAAAAAAGTATACTGCAACGTTATCTTTCTTCCTATATTTTTATTGTAAATGAATTGGCAGCTATAATTATTATAAAACGTTTGTATAATTTTGTTGTTCATATTAATCATTATTTAACGGGATCATGTCATCGGGTATAAAATCTTTTACTATATTAATTCAGATATTATTTATTTTTTAAACGTATTATATTTTATAGTTTTGTCTAAATTTATTAGAGATTTTATTAAAAGATATTTATAACCATCATATCATCTCACTAGTTAAACAAACGTGCAATAGCGAGATCATTGTATTAATTTAAAATATTATTTTTAGTTGTACTCATATTATATTGTAACAAAAAAGTAAGGTATTGGTCTCGAATTGTATTTGAACATAATTATTCATGATCATCAGTAATTTGAATTATCGAAATTTATAAACGCTACAGCACCACTCTATCAGTGTCAAATAAATTAACAATATTTTTGGTTGTAAATAATTTTAACGCCTTTGGGGACAGCGAGGTTAGACCGAATTATTTAACGATGGCGATTCTTTGATCGCAACATCATTTAATCACTTGATAGTATTATTTTTACAAGACAATTAACTCAAATTAATTGTATTCGAATTTTTTTTTAACCTTTTCACCGTCAACGTGCTCAGAAAGCGATGCGTTACTCGGGAATGATGTATACCCTCGCTATGATGACGAGAGCGATGACTATATTAAATTAAAACAAATAAAGAAGAAAAAAAGGATCTATATAAGCCGTGTTGGCGGTTTAAAAATTGGCAGTCTTAAAGCGATGAGAGTGATATTATCGATAGGTATAGGTAGATGTCATTATATTTGATTACCTGAGAAATAAATATTTATATATTAATACAGTTTATTCTTCCTACAATACTTTGAAATCACATCTATTTTAAATTCTAAATTCATCAACTTGCTCTATATTATAAAATAGTCTACTAATTAGTATTGATAACATATACTAGCTGAAAATTTTTAGGTGTTTTTTTTTTTTATTTTAACTGATTTTCAACAGACAAAACTTTCTCTTGTGTATAAAAATAATTAATAGAGTTAGATTGTGCTGTAATACTTGTAAAAGAAAAAACAGAAATCGACGCCCCCGGGGAATAAAGTCGTAAAGTGCTATTACCACTGTTTTAATGTTTTTGCATTTTCGGCATCTATAGGTCATAATACATCTTCTGATTTTTTTTAAGATTTTTTTTCAAAAAATCCATGAAGTTATAACAATTTATATTTTTATTCTCCGGAAATCATATCACAATTTTAACCCATAATAATACCGTAATCCTATAATATGGAACGAACATCTATCTTAATAAGCTGGTAAGCCTTTATACCGTTTTACTAATTTAATAAACATAGTCGTTATAGAGCTATACTAAAAAAGTTGGTGGTAACTTTTACAAGAACAAAATTGTATTAGTTTATTTCACTTTCATTTAATTCGTGTAAAAGAGTATTGTAATGCATGCAAATAGTTTTCATTACATTACAAGTTCACGGGAATAAAATGGTTATGTGCCGTTACTTCTAATACACTTAAATATAAAAATCAGTATTACACATTTGGCAATGACTTTAAAAGTATACGTGATATTTAATTTATTTTTATAACTACATGTTACGTTAAAAATGCTGAAACTAATGAAGTATAGGTAATACAATGTTATAGCCCGTTTAGGACACGCGATATAACAGAAAAACGGTTTTTTTGCTCTTCCTGTAAAATTTACTTTTCTCTATTACGACTTTGTTCCCCGGGGGCGTCGAAATGTAAAAATGAAAATTAAATAATTAATTATTTAAATAAATGACAACTACATACTGACAACGACAGAAGTCATGGCGCTGAGGGTATGCAAATCCTCTTATAAGTGTGGGTGGCGGTGAAAAGGTTAAACGAAACTTAAAATACATAAGCGGTCGATATCGAAAATCAGATGAAAAACTAGTCGTCTGACTGTATACAGCTTTCTAGTTATAAAATGAATATGCTGCAATAGTTTTATTTCATATTTTTCCTCTTGAAAGTGTTTATACAAACGATATAGCAGCTTTTAATGCCTTTTTCACTGTTATTTGTAACATTCCATAATTTTCTTAACTTGTGAGTATTAATTATTATTTACACTTGCCATTAATTCGATTATTTAAATTTAATAATAAAAACGGTAAAACATTCTTAGTGGTGCTTTCTTTATTACATTATTCATTTCAAATATAGATTTACCTTAAGCTTTTTAGTATTGGTTATTATTATATAGCGAACGATCATAGTCTGTGTTATTGAATTACTAAAACAAACAAAGTTCTAATACATAACTATATCACGTAAAACAACGAATACATCCTACTTGTTTTTGCTCTGCTACCATATTTATTGATATTAATATCATTCGAAGTTAATGTCCATTCGACACGATAACAAGATATAGTAAAACTAGTTTTGATTGATCGCAAAATTTAAATTGCATTTAATACCGTCTCCGTATAAATAAAAATAGAAAATATTTTAAACTTATTTTATACAATTGACCAAAAACTATGAAAACGTGATTGTATTCGTTTTAGTTTTAAAGTTTAATCGTGACAAAACAAGGGCTATATATAATACTGATTCGCAATAAATCTTAAAAACGTTATTATGTTGATAACATTATGTATTTTGCAATATGGACTTATGTATTTTCGTAAATATTACTGATAATAGTAGATTCAAACTGTAACCTCGTGTATTTTAAGTAATAAATTACTCTGTTTAATAAATGTTGTTTTTT
Source organism: Euphydryas editha (assembly GCA_036937285.1). NCBI lineage: Eukaryota > Metazoa > Arthropoda > Insecta > Lepidoptera > Nymphalidae > Euphydryas > Euphydryas editha. The sequence goes on along the minus strand of JAUPFZ010000005.1, from coordinate 9,888,994 downwards.
TTTATGAGGTGACCTCTAATCTATACTAATTTTGAAATATCCAACATCCAAGTGTAAACTATTGAACAATTTCTTATTAAAAATAATGATTATAAAGTTATCATTACGTAAATTATTTTTTTTTATAACTAAATTTAAAAAGTACATGGTATACTAGTATGCATTATAGATTTCTTCTTAAATCTGTTTATGGGTACTAAACGCTAATTTTAAAAAAATACAAACCCTAATGTACATAAGGGATATTTTAATAAAACAAAGAAATAAAAAACGAAGTTAATTTATTTTAATACATCGATAAGACAAGGCACATCATGTTAATAAATTAATATAATTTGTTAGTATATAATCATTATATTCTTACTAAGTAAGAAATATTCAAATAGTATATTATAAAATTTATTGGTGAACACAAAATAATCTATTTGCAGCGAATATAATGTTTTTTAATAAATTTAAAAGCAATTAACTCCATAGAAAAAAATATATAGTCTATGGTAAAATTCAGTTAAAACTTAAACTTTTTACTTAGAATTTAAGTATACTAGTATTTTTTACCAGTTATATTAATATATCTGTAATTAACAATTCAAATATTATTTATTATTAATATTATTTAATTCATATCTATTCTAGTGTTATCACTACAAATATCAAATTACATTAAAGTAAGGCAATTTTAGGCCATGTTCTTGTATTTCGTGAAGAGATTGTAAAGCACTCTCAAAGTCGATTTTAGATCGAGATTTACTATATCTGAAAAATAAATTAATATTTAATACACACATAATGAACTACGAACAAGAGGGCATCGTTGAAATAAAAATAATTTAATGATACTTATGAACAAACAATTTAACTGTCCATAACTGTAAGTCAATTTAACAGATAATCGCTACCATTTAGAATCGAGATTGATTATACTTCAATTTCAAATAATTTCTATTTAAAATATTATTTTTAAATGTATGTATAAAATCAATCATAAAATAAATTAATAAACAATTATTCTGTTTATCAAAAAAGTTTAGAGACAATCACGCACGTTATATGCAGATAGATCGTACATACCTTCAGGTCTCGCCTTGGGTTTAGCGAGTCCCACGTCCTGCATCAACTCAAACGCGAATGATACATTGTGTACTTTCTGGTCAAAGTCTTGAGGAGTCAGATGGAAATCGTATAAAGGAACAAAGAATCCCTCGAGCAAACCCATCAGAAGACATAGGTACACGCCGTCGTGGAACTGCGTATCGAGATCCATCACTTCTAAGTTCACCTTGCTGAGGTGCTTGTTCACAAATGTTATCAACGACTGAAAGTTTAATATTTTATCATTATCATAATTCCAGTACATACATAGAAAAAAATTGCATCAGTTGCAACGGGCGGCCTTATCACTAACAAAGCGATTTCTTCCAGGCAACCTTGAGGACTAGCAATTCAAATTTAGGAAGGAGCGAAAAATATTAAGAATAATGGCCAAAAGATACTATATTTAATATCACATATATACATAAACATATGTTTCGATAATTACATACACACCTATATATCTAAATACATACATACACGAATACCTAGATAGATAAACAACTTGACAAATTAAAATTAATATTATAAGATTAAAAAGAAGAAAAGATAAATGTATAAAAATAAATAAAACTACTCAAAAAAAATTACGATGACAAATACTTTTTTTTTGGTAACATTTTTAAATGTCTTTAGTAATAGGTAATGGATTTCAAAGACAACAAGCTTCGACATTAATCCTTTTATTGATATAGAGTAAAAGGATGAAGAATGTTTAGGGTTAAGTTATCATATGAGCAGAGTGGTATTTCATGAGTATAACAGAGCACAAAAGAGACACAACTGTGACTATTCGGATTTGTGGATTGGAAGCTGCTTGAGATTTTTGTACAATTCAGAAACATGTTCATATTTACTTAATATAAACCGAATACAAAGATTTTGTAACCGCTCAAGTTTGTTTCATTGTTCTTCATTAAAATTAACATAACTCATATCAGCATAGTCAAGAATTGGTAAAAATAAACATGTGTAATAAGTTAAAATCCATATAAAATTAACTGTAATAAACTATAACATTAGCTTGTTTTGTAGTTCTGAATAAATAATTATGGTTCTGAACTTGTCATGACATCATCACTTCCTATCATAATAATTTTACAAACAAAGACTGATGCCATAGATATACCTAGTGTATCTCTATCACTGAAACGTAAGGTTAATTTTTAATTTTCCCACACTTGTGTTGCAATATAAGAATATACTAATATTATAAAGTGAAAGTGCCTGATTGTTTAAAAGCACCATATACTTTTTAAAATACAAAATAATTAATCGACTGGACATTGGCGCAATCGGCAGTGACCCTGCTATTCGCTCCAGGGTCGTGGGTTCGATTCCCACCCCGAGTCTGGGTGTAATATTCGTATATTATATATGTATATTTACTAAAAAAAATATTTACGTATATCAGTCAACTGTTACCTAAAACAGGCATTAGTTTGCCTACCTTAGGAGCAGACAACCATGTGTGTTAAAATATATTATAATAATTTCAAACAATTATTTTGAATATTTTAAATGTAATAATTTTTAATATTAATTTTAAAGCTAAAGTGACTCATAAAAATGTTCTTATCAAATGGACCAAAAACTGTACATACCTTCTTCACAACTTGCAGCTTATCAGGGGCATGATCAAACAATGCATCAAAGGCATCTCTTTCGCATTTCATTCCCAGATCATCATATGTCGTTGTTATATCTTCAATGTATGTTCTACAAAAACGATAATTATGAAACAAATTGATTGTAATTGCACAAAATACAGTTTCTGAAATACAGGACACATCTACCAACTAAAAAATTTGTACTATACTTCAGCCAAATTCGATATGGAATGTTTACCAACAAACCGTTGCTTAGCAACCAACCATAGGCAGATGTATACAGCCTATTGGAAAATAATTATAGTAATTATATTTTTTAATATTTATACATAGTAATACAAGCTACATAAAACTTGAAATAAATAAGTCAGAAAGTTAGATATAATCATATATTATCTATAATTGTGTGAAATTTACTTGTTAACGTGGGAATACTAATTTCCCACTGAATGATTTTTAAATATTTTCATAATTATGTATATGCCTATAATAAAAATAGCTACACTATTCCTGAATAGCATTCAAAATAAAACAACATTTGTTTTAAAACGGATTTAATATGATTAAAAATCTATTTTCAGACACTCATTATCTTTTATTATTTATTTTACTTTACTTATGTTGAATAAACATAATAATTATAATATTTGAAATTGTGCATAAAAATCGATATTAATTTACCTTTAACAATATAACGACTGATCAAAAAAAGACCAAATGTTGCTTATCTGCGAAATTTTCCTGTCAGTGCAAAAATTTAGCGTTGTTAGATGTATATTAGTAATTACAAATTTGTTAATTTTTGTTATAAGCAAATTTTCTTATATATTACGTATTTGGGGGTTAAGTTCTAGGAACCAATGTTAAAGTAAAATTATTAATGTATAACTAGGAAATTGGTGATAAATTACAATTTTGCATTACTAAAAGTGTGACAACACTATGACATTTGGTTTGTTTACATAAATTCCACATCGAATTTGGCTCAAGTATAGGGCTGCAAATTGCAATTGAATCATTCAAATGATTACTCTTTTTTCCATGTCCTCTTCTTTGTCTCCTTATTTTTTATTATTATTTATGAATCATAACAGTTGAATCATGGAAAAACCACATAGATTAAATTAACCACTATTTGTATTCCTAATACTTCTCTATTTTTTAAAATTGATTAATAATAATGTTTATTTAACATTATTTCCATTCTAAGATTTATTGTAAGCATATAATTTTAATTTATTTGACAGATAAATATAACATAGTTATTTAAAAAAAAATATGTAAAGACAAGTTTTAACTATTTAAAGCTCTTTTTTTTTAATATAATAAATGTTACTGTATAATAATGCAGTATTGTTTTTCTATATTTTACTGTTTTAGTTTTAGGGATTCTATGCATATAAAAAAAAATATATTGTATTTAAACTACCTACAGCTTGACAGAGACAAGCTGACTATTAAAACAATGTCCAAAAAGGTCATTCAATGACATAATAATAAGCTAGTAAGTTAATAAGCTAGTTTTAATCTAGCATTTAAAGAATTTGATACCAAAACAACAATTTTTTTTTATATATTTAAGAAGTTTTCATTATTTTTTATTTTTAAAAACCATTAATATAGAATACAAATCATTAATAATAAAAAAGAACATAGGTAAATTATATATTTATAGAGACAAACTAAGTTAGATGTAAGTGTTGCAGTGATCTAGAACTACCACACCAGGAGTTTTAAAATTCTTGTGCTTCTTCAAATAGATCTTTCAAATATCTAACTATGTATATAAAAAATAAAGTAAAGTTATAACAGTGTGAGCAGATCACCACAAACTTTGATTTCTTGTGGTCCAAGAGCACAACATTGAAAACATATGCAGAATTGTGTTCAATAATTGACTAAACAAATACACAAAATTACAACATACCTATGCGATAATTGATTTGAACCATCTTTCTTTACCACCACTACATTGACAGTAACATTCTCAGGAAGACGGATTGGTGCCCGAAAATGACGAGCCAATGCAACCAGCAGGTGTAAAATTGACACAACATTCTTAGAATGTACGGAATCCACACTCCACTTCTGAACTGGTTTAGAAGTACCATAAAGCACCTGTTGAAAATGAAAGTACTACTATGTAGCTATAATAATGCATCTAAAGTTCTATATTTAGTATTTCTTACTAAACATAACAAGTCTCATAAACTATGCAATACACAAAATAATGTCTTTATTAAAATTATTTAAAAACAAACATTTTTTATATATACATAATATAATAAATTACATTATTTTTTGGTCTCAACAGAATTAACTACATAGAATAATTTAATATTTTTCCTGTTTATGTCAAGTTCAGATTGCAATATTACAATTGAGTATGTGTTTATAAAATGTAATGATGTTGCTTGAAAACTATAAATATCAAATTCTATTTATTACAAAGATATTATATTATATTTATCCATATATAAGAATCTTTATATTGCATAAATTTGCAATATCATATTAAAAAAACATTTGTATAGTAATAAGCAATATGCAAGTGATTTGAATTTGTTGTTTAAATTTTTCCTAATGCTTTACGATCCCAAAATTACACACATCACATGATGTGATATTTATTGGCTAACTTTTATATATTCTAACAGATTAAAGAGAATTTGTGAAAAAAAAAAGAATGTGTAAATCTATTATTAAATTGGTTTGATGATTAGTAAAACCCATGAGAATAGCCAATAATAAAAATTAGTTATATAATTATGTAGTATAAAATATTTAATACCCTATTAACTGCTCTTAAGACAACTGTCAGTTTCTGGCGCTGACCCTCCTCTGACTGAGTCACTTCTAGAACATCTAACTTGGTCTCAGTTAATTTTTCCAGCAACTTCTGTAAAACCTGTCCATCATACAGATCTTCGCTAATGTCTTTAACAATAATTCTTTGAGCTGCAAGCTCATCATTTATCCAGTCAATCAAAACTTGAATCAATTCCTTCACCCTAGGATCTTCGAGGCACCTAGGTTCAATAATTGCTCTTTCCTCATTATCATCTAAAATAAAACATTATGTTTATTTAAATGGTTACTAGACTACATTAAAATCATTAGAATTTTTATGATATCTTACGCAAGCTGTACTCCTCGGGAGGAATTTCTGGTGCTGTCGGACTACCAGGTGAATCAATTGCTAATTTGCCCTCTGCTTGTACTTCCTGAACTAATAATAAAAAATGAAAAAAAGGTCATATATTTAAAATTAAGGACAATAATTAGGTACACCCACAGGTTATTGAGTAATTACAAATCAAGGTATGATGTCAACCTAAACACATGCAAGAAAATATGAAGATTTTAAACACATACCTTCCTTTATCCGTTTTTTACGACCAATAGTACCAATTTTATCCCAAAATGATTCTTCTTTGTCCTCTTTTTTAGGCAAAACTGGAGTACGAGGCGATTTTGGGCGTGGTGAAGACATTTCGCTTAATTCTGATGAGGAAAATATCAATAATGAATTTTCAGGTGTGTATCGATGTAAAACAGATCCGCAATAATAATTAAAAATGCTTTCTATTATTTTTCTTTGTGTATTCACCTTAACAAACAAAAGCGTAAATACTAAATAATAAAAATAGCTTTACAAGATTATTAATAACTTTGTAAATTTTAACACAGACTGACACAGACTAAACTAAACGTAGTGGTAGTGATCAAAGAGTATAAAAATAAAGAGGTGAAGCTTCGAACATAGAGTTGAGCTAAAAATCGTTTTGTAAGTAAATAATGCAACATTACGGTCGAGTTCTTTTTTTCCATTAATTTGGTAGTACTGAAGCATAGTGTTGTCCCTATTTTATCGTACCAGATGTCGATACTAGTGTGGAAAATTATCGATAAAACTATCGATACTTTTGAGCACGTGCTTCCTTTATATATATTTTTGCATATTGTAAATAAAACACATTTTTTGTTTTATTATTTATATTTTAATATGATAATATGATTCACAAACACATGAATATATTTACAGATATCAACTGAGAAAAATACAAGTCTAAAGAGCATTACATAAAATACACTCTCATTATGCAATGATTTTCAAAAATAATATGATTTACAATTTCTCAATAGACAGTAATTCTCAAAAAATATCAAATAATATAATTTACAAGCATAACATGAAAATATTTACAGATATCAACTGAGAAAAACACAATTTCAAAGAGCATTAACACAAGAAACACTCTAATTATACAGTCATTCTCAAAATATATTAAATATCATTTACAAGCATAACATGAAAAATATTTTTACAGATATCAACTAAGAAAATTACTATTCTAAAGAGCATTTACATAAGAAATACTCTCATTATAAAGTCATTCTCAAAAAATATTAAACAATATAACTTTACTTTACAAACTTAACTTTACCCTGTACCCTATCTTATTAGTTAGTTACTTGCTGATACATAAAGATCAATAAATAACTAAATATTTTATTTTTTTATTATTACTAGTTCCACTTGAGTATTACAGTTTTAGGCCCGAACTCCACCAGAGCGGGGATGTGTGGAGATGTGTTAAAACAACCATAGAATTTCGTTATTCACACACCTCGTCTCCCCTCCGCTTCAGTGGAACACTGGACGAAATTCTATTGGTTGTTTAAAACACATCTCAGCACATCTCTGCTCTGGTGGAGACACACTCTTAAAGACAATATTAATGATCCGCGCATTTTAATCATTTTACCAAGATACTACACTGGTATAAAACAAGATAATGATACTAGCATAATGATCATATTGTAATATTTTAGCCTTTCACAAAAAATTTTACCTTACAGAATGATATAAGACTTAAGATTAGACTGTATAATCAGAACTGTCGTCTTAGAAAATTAGTAAATACTGTAATATTTAAACAATTTTTTCGTTGTAAAATACAAAAGTAAAGTTTTCCATTGTAAGAATATGTAAATATAGACAGAAATCTACTAAAAATATTTAAATTTAGAAAACTTTGTAAAATAAACAATTACTGCAAGCAGTATTTGGCAGGAATTAATAAATAGTAATTATACAATCTAAAAATGTTAATATTCATGTAAATATACTCAAATAATGAAAATTTTTAAAACATTGTATTATAAATAAGTCATTATTGCTAACAGTATTTGGCAGAAGATAATAAAAATAATTCTTTACAATTAAAAAATTGTAAATATTGAAAGGAATGCTCAAAATATTATAATTGTTGGCAGTAAAAACACAAAACAGCAATTTTACATTTTTAAAACATGTAAAATATAGAAATATTATAGATGTAGAGATTTTATGATAGCCAACTACATATAAACTGTACTTGTCAGAAAATAGCAAAATTTAATTGTTGTATTTAAAACCTGAGTAAATCTAAGTAGAAATCTCAATGTTTACAATGTTACAAGTTTATATAAGCATTATTTACTGACTAGTAAAAACTCAAAAAATAGTCAAATGCTTTAAATAGGCAACTATTGTTTAGTATAACTGCTTTTTATAATATTTCTTTAAAATTATAATATAATATATTTAGTAATCGCTTAACGAGCTTCAAACAATTTTTCATTAAATGCTTGATCTGAAGAATGACCAATGCAGTTGATGTAGAATCTGAAATTAGAAATAATCTAAATGTAAAAATATATCAAAAAGTATTATATACATACATTAAAAATATACATTTTTGTTATCAATAAAATATTAACTGGCTATTTTTATTTTTCAGTTTTAAATCTCGAAGGAAATAACTATATTTGATGTAGACGAATAGCCTTCATAAAAAAATAGGAATAATGATATCATTTCATCATCTTGATGAAATATTTCTGTTAAAATGGTATACAATATGTATAATATACATCATACATAATTATGTGCCATTATCAATTTCATTACTAAATAACCTACTATTTTATATAAAATTATCATTTTTTTTTAAATATTTTTTATGAAGATTTGGACAGATTGCTGATTTTAGACAAATATAAATAAATAATAAATAAATATTAACCAACAATCACACCACATTAACCTAGCCCCGTGGTAAGTTCGTAAGAACTTGTGTTACAGGTACTAGCAACGTAAATAAATTTAAGAAATTTGTATAAATACATATATACATAAATACACATCCATGACCCGGTGCACATCTATATTCGTCATACAAATATTAATATTGAAATATTTCAAATTTTTTTATTGCTTTTTTTTATCTTTAGTTAAAACTGAGCCCTCCTAAAGAAAGATCAATGTTGAAAGTAGAAATGCCAATTTATCTTACTTTTTGAAACATACACATGTCGTATGTGCTTTATGTTTTACCTAATTTAACAAATTGTTAAATGTAGATTTGTTATTCAACCAGCCATTAGAAAATTATATGTAAGTATAACTTTATTCTTACCTAGAATTATTAGTTAGCGCGGTAGATACATGCACCAAGATCCTTGGGAGAAGAGGGTGTGGTGTAGCTATGAACCTCTTATGTCTGAAAATTCAATTAATTACAAGATTATTTCTTTGAAATTTAAACTTTTTAAATACAGTTTATAGTTTCTAATTTCGATTGGTTTAACAAAATAACAAATTAAAAATTATTAATTTAATTAGTGATAGGCTATAGGTGATTTTTATTATAAAATAATTTTCAAACCAAAATTTTTTTTTATTGACTCATTAATTGGTAAAAGTCTCAACTTTTATATAACATATAGAAGTTAAAAGGATTTGTCAATAATATTTATTTAAAATAATCTATTAATACAGGATTTTTATGAGAGAACCATCTAATGAAATACTTTGATATTAATAACAAAGTGATTTAAATAAATCAAATAAATAAATGTTTCAACACACACACAGTCCCATGTTCCTAAGATAGGCAACTCAATGACCGTGTTTCTGGTAACAACTGACTGCTACAAATATATAACTTTTTTTAGTAAATATGCATATGAATATATAATATACAAATATTACACCCAGATTCAGGATGGGAATCGAACCCACGACCCTGGAGTATAATGCAACTGTGCCAAGAGACCAGTCATTTATTATTTATCAATAATTTATTAATTATAATTTGTACAGGACAGAAACAATAAGACAGAAAAATAATGTGATTCTGAAAAATGATTGACTGCAGATTAAATCAAATTTTATCATACAACTAAAATAGTTAATTTTGAATGTTTTCATTTGTCAATGTGTTGTTTACCATGTTGTAGTCAAATATTGAAATAATAACTTCAAGATTGTATATGAATTAATTTAAGTTTTAAGGTCAACAGTCTGTTTAACACATATTGTACCAAACTGTAATACATCTGTATGTTTTGTACTATAATAATGATAAATTAAAAAAAAAACACTCACTTTTTGTAAGTTACAGATAGTATTTTGAATGGTCACCTTCCTTATATATTAGTTACATCTTGAAGAACTGAAATAAAAATGTGAGTTTGGTAAATAAATGTAATTAATTTATCTTTTATCAACTGCGCTAATGTCAACTATAGTTTGTGGTAATCAAGATTTAAATACATAAAAAATGCTTGATAATCAAATACAAAATTCAATGTTTCTTATTTAAGAGTTTATAGATAAGATACATTATTGTACATACCTAAATATAAATAAATATAAATATAAATATTATAAATATAAATATTAGCAAAAAAAAAAAAAAATTAAAGTACAAATTTTTTTAATACACATGAAGTCCTGTTTGGTGAGGTGATTATAATAAGCAAGTTACTAAGTACTGTATTGTATCAGCCTGTAAACAACCCACTGCTGAGCAAAGGCCTCTTCTCCATATAGAAAAAAGGGAAGATACTATGATACAATAAAATTATTGTATTTTGTTATAACCACATGTATATAAAAATATATTTAAATCATAAAGTTTTGAAACTTATGCAGCTTTTTGTAAGCAAATATAAATAGAAGTAGTAAAATGGCCAAACCAATAACAAGACTACAGAACTATTTATACTATACAACACATAACTTTAAAATGCTATTCATCCAGAATTATGCTAAGATAATAATACTAAAAATGTAAAAAAATCACCTTACCTCTATATAGTTTCTGATGGTTTCTTATTTTATGCTTTTAAGATGCGAAGAGGGAATTGCATCAATGGACTCATCTAATGGTACTCATCATGTTTAGCTGTCCATTCTCCTTGCTGTTGTAATAGTTTGGTCAAGTTATTATTTACTTACAATATATAATATCAAATTATTACTTAGATACTCCAATTGATGTGATTTTGCAATACACATACAAAGTTGTCAATGATAATTAAAAAATATCATCTTTAATTACTGTAGAAAATATTAATGCAAGTTAATTATTGATTATGTTTAATGTTTAATATTTCAGTTTCTAACCTTACCTAACCTAACCTATATGTTATAGTGTTTTAGGTATTTTGTTTTTTTACACACCAATTCAGATCAACCAGATATTTGTTTAAAATAAATTAGATACAGGAGGCATGTGTACTTGAATAAATACACCTTTAATACCATACAGTGGTTTCAAGCAATGGATGAATTTCATAAAGATAAGATTCCAAGGTGTATAATATACTAAACATAGTAAATAAATAGATAAAAGAAACTATGAAACTTTGAATAATGTGTTATTGTTAGGAATCAAAATATCTAAAGTATTATTTATTCTATGGAACAACAAGAAAAAGTATTTTTATACGTGGTATTTCCGTATTTATATCAACGAAAAACTGTAAAGTGTTGTTTCACATGTATTTTTAACTGAATACATAAGAATAACGTACTTTTTTCATCAAAATAACTTAGTCACATACAAAATTAATAAATTTAAAGCCCATAATTAAAATTTAAAAAAAAAACGTAAAATGTGTAAATATATTGTCAACAAGCAGTTTTCTTTTACCTAGTATAGTATCAACACGAGTCTTAGCAATAAAACAAAAGAACGAGCATCTAAACAAAGGTCTTCGGAGACTTTGAATGAATAACAAATTCGTAAACACCTACCGGTTGGAAGGAAAATGTTTGTTGTTTAATTAACTTTTTAAATAGCAAGTCAGCGGCCATTTTTGATTTTTTATCGAAGTGACGTATCGACATACTCTTTGACGTATCAATTTTTGATTTTGACAAACAATGCTACCAATTTTTACAGAAATTGAAAGTTGGTAGCCACACCTTACAAAATGACTGACGCTGCACTGGTAGTGATTTTATTCTCTATGCCAGCCTCCGTGGCACAGAGTCTGTATATCATAAATATATTTATACGTTTGCGCGTGGCCTGAAATGATACTTTTTTACTCAAAAACTGAATTTAACTGTCGAACTTTAGTAAATAATTGTACCTTATCCTGAAGTCGTAAGTCTTCGACGAATTTGTGTTATCAGTGAGATATGAGTCTGTGATGTAATTTCTAATAATTGGTCTTTGAAACAAATTTCGATTTGTACAACAAGCAGTGGAGAGGGCCCTTTTTGGTATTTCTCTGCAAGATCGGTGATGATGATGATGATATGGCAGTAATACATTAAGAAATAACTAGCGGTTTCAATTTATAAATAAAATTTCTTTGTTAAAATTAAACTTCAGCTCAACTTCAACTTTATTAAAATAAAGCTTCATCCTTTTCTAAATATTTTTGCAACTTCCAATGATTTGAACCCTGTTATGTACATGTAAACAAAATTGAACTAAATCAACCTATAAACGTTCCACTGCTGGGCAAAGGCCATTTCTCCATATAGGAGAAGTATTGGAGCTTAATCCACCACACTGATTCATCTAAATTATTAGGTGTTTGTGAAAATAGCCGGGTACGACGGCTTTACATGCTCTCCGAGACACGGTGGCGAGACCCATAAAGATAAATAAGAGTGGGAATCGAACCCGTGACCGATGGAGCTATATATTAAAAAGAAATTTGTAAATTATCAAAACAAAACTAAAAAAATTATATCAAAATTAGGTTCAGAAGGAAACTAAGAAAGCGTTAAGATTTATTTTATTATTAGTCACAGAAATGACAAACGATATACATATCCGCTCCACTGTCCGTGTCAACTACTAGTTGACAAGAGTTTATAAACTGTGGCTATATTGCCCATGCCAATTTTTTTTCGATACGGGTATTAGTACGCGAAGTGCGCCTGTCAACTACAGGTTGATTACCGTATATTACATTATCACCGGTGCGAAATTACGTAACAAAACGTAAAACGCCTTGGGCAGTTTTGTGCAGTTGGTAAACTAAAAGGTCATTGCCCGGACACTCGAGCGGATATGTATAGTTGCTGTTAACTGTTTAGTAATTTTAAACAGCAACTTCAACAACAAACAACTTAGATACACATTAAGCAGTATTGCTATTGCTAAAGATTTCTCGAACTAAAGAGACAAATTATGACATTCGATCAAACGAGCAAAGGTTGCCGACATAGTCTAGCGATGCAGACAAGCCACATAGCTCGTAAAACTGACGGCCGATAAAGTTTAAATGTTTTGGAGTGGAAACCGCATACTGGCAAGTGCAGCGTCGGACGGCCGTCCACGATATATACAGACAATTTAAGGAAAGCCACCGGAAGCCGTTGGTTGGAAGCTGCTTCGAATTGATAGCTCTAGAGATTGATAGGGATTATACTATAATATACTCACGCAAGTTTCCATTAAAACCTTTAGTCCCTTATTGGACACTACATTGTCTATGACTAAGGTTAAATAAAACCCCTATTACAATGGCTATGTAGCGGCCCCCTTTTAAGTGAAGAATTTTATTTTATTCACTTCAATAGGAGCGCATGCGCATGTCATACGTTCAACATTTCCGTGCATGTTGAATGTATAATGTGCGCATGAGTTCCTATCAATGTGAAGAAAATCTTCTCTTAGAAGAAGACGGCGAATATAGCCATTATCAAGTGATAGAATTTTTTTAATAAATTATATAAATAACATTGAAACAAACAACTCAGAAAACATATATTATTATATATTACATTAAACCCCGATTTTTTAATGATATACAAAACTAGTATAAATCAAATAGATTTTTTATGTGTTATTGGCTATGGTTAAATTCTTTATCTTAATCTTTTTATCACAAATATACTCTTTAGTCTTTGTCACAAATCGTTTATATAGAATCAAAATAGATAAAGAAGGTATTGATAATAATTTTATAAATCAACAAATAACGTTTAACATAATCAAAAGCGCGAGATAGAAGCAAGAAGTAACTGATTTGTGTTAGTAAGTAGTTATCATTTTAATTGAATCAATTTGCTTTATTTACTTACTCACGAGCCTTCGAAACCGCGAATGAACATCTGCGTTTTATTGGTCGGTGGAATCATACCTAAAAATAGCAACGAGATTGTATTGCATCACGCGAAGGTTTATAGTCAGTGTGTTAAGTTGTGAGTGGTGGTTGTTTACTCGTTTTTCTGTGATTAAACAGTTACTATGGAGAAAGGTGGCAATCCTCCGCCATATGGTTGGAGCAACGGAAACACAATGCAGCCGCCACCGGCTGCTCCACCAAGCTATTCCCAAGCAGTTGGAGGAGTAGGACCTTCTAGTCCATACACCCCACAATATTCTCCATGTAAGTTCCAAAAAAAATATTATTTGATTAAAGAAACTTCCATGACCTTAAAAAGTTTTGGAGGTATGAGTAATATGTCCTTGTAACCATTTTAAATATTAAGAAAGAAGTGAAGGTTATCTTAAACATGTTTTAAACAATGAATTCTAATATAAATAATGTAGTCACAAAATAATATAATTTGTATTCTCCTACCACATAAACCATTAATTTTTAAAATATTAAGGACCAGAAAAATAATAATAACATGAAACAACATATTCAATATTATATTAATAATTATTTCTTATACTGTGTTTCTTAAACAGCATCTGGACCAGCTATAGTCACAACAGTAGTGCCAGTGGGACCACAACCCACACATATGATATGCCCCAGTTGCCATGCAGAAATGAATACTTACACACAGACAAAACCAGGACTCATTGCCTATATATCTGGAGCAGTTATATGTTTCATGGGGTAATATTATTTTCAGTAATATTTATTTAATATATAATATGTAATTATACTGTTAAAACTTAACTTTTTTAAATAAAGTAAATTTCATTTTTACTGTCTGTCAGTTCTGTGACAATTGCCATGTTAAAATTGAGAATAATTAATAAAACAAGAAATAAAAAATGTTACTTTCTTTTCTTTTTGTCATAAAGACATATTAAACTTAAAACAATATTTTTTAAATTTATTTGTAATAATCTCTTTATTTTGAAACTATTTCAGAGGTTTTCTTGGATGTTGCTTGATTCCCTGTTGTATAGACAGCTGCATGGACGTCCATCACAAGTGCCCCAACTGTGGAGCATATCTGGGTCGGTACAGGCGATAAATATTTCTGTTTCACACAACTTAAAGGAATATTTGTAATTTTGAAGCAAGTACTGATATATTTCCAAGTACCACATTATCTTCTACTTTAGACAATAACTGCCTCTTAGACTGAATATATACAGTGTAAATTTTTCCATATCATCACACTTTGATAAACAAAAAGATGTTTATATAACGAAATAAATGTATCCCTTTGTGTAGTATATACAATTATTAAGACTAACCTCTAATTATTAAACAAGGTAGCTTCTTATAAAAAAAACAACATTGTAATTGTCATATCCATGAATTATTAGAATAAATCAAAATATGACAAATAATTTTTTTTCCATCTAAGATTAGTCTTCAAAACCCAGTTAAAATGTAATCTTATAGACATAAGTATTTAATAATATTAATAAGGTATCATTTGTGTACTTTTTATAAAAAAAAAAATATTATGTAAAACTTTTATATTTTAAGAGTTATGGTTGCTTTTTGATTATTAATGATAATAAATAATTATTCAAATATTTTACATTTATATTTATACTAGTAAAATAATGTTTAAGTTTTAAGTAAATTATTTTATTTTGTTTACTATTTGTCACATTAA
The DNA here is from genome assembly GCA_036937285.1 of Euphydryas editha. Lineage (NCBI taxonomy): Eukaryota > Metazoa > Arthropoda > Insecta > Lepidoptera > Nymphalidae > Euphydryas > Euphydryas editha. The sequence continues at coordinate 9,873,175 of JAUPFZ010000005.1, read as the reverse complement.
AGATCTGCAAATTTAAATTATATTCTCTATTATATATCTAAACTAATATAATTGAATTAATCTTTAAAAAGTATGTTATAATTGTTTTTAAAATAATGAATCTTGAAAATGAAATCTCAATAAACTATTATATATAATAATGTCACAGACAAATTTTAATTATAAAAATTCAGATCGTAATTTGTAGATATCACCATACAAGTATCTGAAGGTTTTTAGTTATGAAATAAAAATGATAATGTGTCAACTGACCCTAATATCATGCTTAAATCTGTGTTTGCAATAATAACTTCTGGTATACAATTTAGTTGTAAAAGTATTATTATTTCGTGTTTACTACTGTAAATCTCAGAATAAAAAATATATATATATTAATCATTGAAAATGTAAATGTATCATTAAAAAAATCTATCATATGAGGCCTTACAAGTGAATGTAACGAAAACAATTTAACTTCTAATGAAGACTGTAAGACCTTTTTATGATCTTTTACAATATTGGCTAATGTGTATCTAATTTGTATGTTGTCCCAGTTGCTCTATAAAACAACAGTAACTATAATTATATATGTCTCTCATTTGTCTTTACTGTGACTAATTACAAAATAAACTGAATCTTAATGCCTTTCTAGTTTGCTTAATAACCCAAATTTGAGTCTTTTTTTTTTGATGTGGTATTTGTAGTCGCCTTAATGTCAGTAGTTGCGGGTTCGATTCCTGCTCGGCGCAGATGTAATATTTGTTTATGGTCTGGATGTATGTCCTTGTGGAATTTCCCAATGTGCCTCAGAGAACACATAAAACCATTGGTCCAGGTTTTTATCAAGGGCACCTGATAGAAATTTTAACTCATGCTAGGTTAATTACCTGCCAACCCACAGTGGAGCAGTGTGGGCAGATTAAGTCCAACCCTTCTGTGTGGAGAAAATGGCTTTGCCCAGAAGTGAGATGTTTACAAGTTAATTCAGTTCATATGTATATTATTAGAGCTCAAATAATTGAAAATAGTAAAAAAAAAATTAAGAAAAATCTGAAGCTTTATCGTAATAACGCCGAAGCTGAGCTGAAACTTAACAAAGAAAGTTTATTTATAAGTTAGATCCACTAGTTATTTCCTAACGTTTTAATGCCATATCATCATTATCATATCATTTATTTTATTTTTATAAGTAAAGAAAATCCACGGGCTTATATTTGCACGTGCCTTTTTTATTAAATGTATGAGATTGCTAATATTTTTTCATGCGTATTATTTTAGACTTAACTGGACTTAGGATCTCTATGACGCGAGTCCATATACTGAACATAATTTTTTTTAAATATATACATGTGTGTCGTAAATAGTGGATAATCCGTTAACTAGGGGTAGCCCTGATCAAGCCGTGATGTCGAGATTCAAGAAAATATACTTTTTATGTCACGGTTGCCAACATGTTGCCAACACTGTGAAAATTGTGAATATTTTTGTGTTTTTCAAAAATTTATACTGCGACTAGTTAATATTATAAATGCGAAAGTTTATTTGGATGGAAGTTTGTTACTCTTTCACTCAAAAATTACTGATCGGATTTAGATAAAACTTTACAGTAATATAAGTTAGACATCAGAATAAGACATATGCTATAATTTATAAAGATTTTGTGTAATTTGGTTTTTCTTTTGGTGATATGCAATATCTTACAGCATCATCTTTAGGTTGCAAATTCTTTTCGACGCAATCATACAAAAAAAAAAGATTGCATTGAGGATGCAATCGACATCCTAAAGTAGTTGAAAAACCGATCTTTGTATAGTCTTAGTGTGGGATATAAAGTCACAAACAGACTTAAAGAAAGTCTTTGACTCAAAATATGGTGTTTCCAGTATCGTCTTTGCTTTCGACAACGACGTCACAGTTTGCGGTATAAAATCCACAAGCAAATTGACTCCTCCATGTCCATTCTGAATGTTCACGCTAGACTGCCGCGCGAAAGCCGCCGTCATCTGAACAGCTGAATCGCGCGGCAGCGCGCGTCCAGTGTGACCGTTTTCAAAAACCGCTAAACTACTAGATGTAACTTACTTTTCTACTAAAATCTACCAACGTTTTGAAATAATCTACTGAAATTGTACTGACGTAGTTTGTGATTTAAGTTCACTTAAATTGATAATTTTTGATGAGACAGAAATGAAACACAAATTAATATTATCAGGTAAATTATTAGATACACACGTATGTAGGTACTAAATTAATTAGTCATTGACTTTTTAATTAATTTAACCATATTATTTACTGGTTTTTTATTTTTTGTGCAAAAAAATTTCTAAAAGAATCAACCCCACGTCGCATAGCCTCCACCGGTGACAGGAGGTCTGGTGCATTTTTTGCTTAAAGAATCGGAATTGCGATTCAACGGGGAAATGCTGCTAGTATTCTTGGCATCATTCCACGCGGACATGATCTATACCTAACGTGACCATTTATTTTTTAATTAATTTAACCCTATTATTTTCTGGTTTTTTATTTTTTGTGCAAAAAAATTTCTAAAAGAATCAACCCCACGTCGCATAGCCTCCACCGGTGACAGGAGGTCTGGTGCATTTTTTGCTTAAAGAATCGGAATTGCGATTCAACGGGGAAATGCTGCTAGTATTCTTGGCATCATTCCACGCGGACATGATCTATACCTATACCAAAACTGTTTGTAAATAATTATTTTAAGTTTTGAATTGTAAATATTTTGGTGTATAATAAAATTTTACCTTAAGATGGATATTGTAATATATTTTCTGGTTGGAAATTCGTACAATTACCACCGTTATCAATTAAATCTTGTTTTACATGTAAAAGCGATGATACATGAGTTTTTAAAAACGGAAATAAACTAGTAATACAAAATCTTTAAATGTTGAAACATTGGTTGTTCAAAAGGCAATCTTTTATTAAGTTGCAGGCACAATTCGATTAAAAATGATCTACACCTTTTAATACAGTCAAACAAAAAATGTAATCTAGTTACATTATCATCAAAACTCGTTTGCAAAAATTCGGTATTTAGATTATAAATATTGATGATGAAAATATAATTTTAATGCGTCCCAATGTTCAATAATACGGTTAACACAAGCATGTAAAGAAAGCCATCTTATCTCGTAATGACGCAATATATTGTGATTATCAGATCCGACAGTCTTGAAATTCAATAAACTCTCGTCGGTTACAGCTGTGACTAAAATAATTGTATCTAAACATATTATTATATGTTATGAGAAAAATATTTGCTAAAGTTTAAAATATTGCCAGGATATTCTACTGAAATCCGCTACTTTTTCAAAAAATACTGAAAATCTACTGCACTACCAATTTCACAACGAAAATCTACTGTTGCAGTAGTCAATCTACTGTAAACGGTCACACTGCGCGCGTCGCTGCGCGGTCATCTGAACTTAGCCTAAAACTTCTAAATTATTCGATATTTACATAGGGTTGCCACCTCTCCGGGTTTGACCCGGAGTCTACGGGTTTGCATGGTGCATCTCCGGGCTACGGAGAATACATTGAATTCTCCGGGTCAGACCGGGCAGTGGCAGTGAAGCGATAGCCGACCATCACGGCGCGGGGCGAGACTTAAACCAAGTACGAGAGTTCGTACAATCTAGTGATTCAACATCGCCTGTTGATTAAAAATGAGTTCAGTTATTCAAAGTCGAGGTGACTTTCCTTCACCGAACTGCCAAAAATAATCGTATTTTTACACTAATCATTATAAGCAATGCTTTTGTAGAGCGCGTCTTTTCTTTAATGTGTTTGTGGACAGACGAGTGAAACTGCGTGTCAGTGGTCATGGTGAAAGTAGAGTTAAATGTAAAGATTAATTACAAATATGAAATTCCAAGAATTTTTGAAAATTTTGAAGAAACCTGAACAAGAAAAGATACTTAACCCTTTCAACGCCAACGTCGCCTAAAAGCGACAAACGTAATCGGCCGCTAGAACACCAACGACGCCTTAAGGCGACAAATAGATGGGCTACTTTGTTATCTATCTTTGTTATTTGCAACTCTTATTGTTCAGGTAGGTTTTCCCGCCACGGTTCCCTAAATGAGATCATTAAAAGGGCTCTTGCCACCATCGACGTTCCTGCTCTTATTGAGCCTACTGGAATTAGTCGCGATGATGGCGAGAGGCCTGATGGTTTAACACTGATTCCCTGGGAAAAGGGACAGGCGCTTTTGTGGGACGCAACCTGCGTCGATACATTGGCTCCGTCTCATGTCAGGGAAACGGCTGTAAGAATGGGAGCCGCTGCGGAGAAGGCTGAAATGACTAAACGGCACAAATATTCGTCACTTATCCAAAGTTATGTTTTTGTGCCGTTTGCAGTCGAAACACTTGGACCTTGGAGTAGCAGTGCAAAAAATTTTCTAAAAGAACCCCACGACTCATAGCCTCCACTGGTGACAGGAGGGCTGGTGCATTTTTTGCCCAAAGAATCAGAATTGCGATTCAACGGGGAAATGCTGCTAGTATTCCTGGCACCATTCCACGCGGACATGATTTATACCAAAACTGTTTGTAAATATATATTTTATGTTTTGAATTGTAAATATGTATAATATTGTAAAATTTCTGTAATAAATATATGTATCTTAAAAGTAATGCATTGTCCACGTGATGCAAAATATAAATACTATGTTATCTGATATTATACAAAATATGTAAAAGGATAATTTTTCTTTTATTTTGTCGTCTTATCCATATGTCACTAAATGATTTTGAACCAAAGTTAAGCTAGATATTTGCACTATTAATTCGAAATTTGAATGACGTTCACCAGACGCCATTGTCGCTTTAAAGCGACACTAGTGATGTGACCACAGTCGATAATTGTTGAAACCAAAAAAATAATAATAGTATAATGAAGCCCATTGGAAAAGGAAGAGAATATAACAAGAATGAAAGGAAAAGTAATTTACGGGTGATCTGAGGTCACATTTATTCACTACTTATTATTTTTATTAAAAACTGATAAATAAAAAACTATTGCGCATGTCCCATTCCCGTTTCTGGCTTTTAGGGCCATCCCTATTATCCCTTTTATAAAAACTTGTTTCGGGGAAGTTTGTTAATTCGGTTATTTCATTTATAAAACTTAATTAATGCTACTATTGCAACATTTATTTGATAAATTTAATGCCTATATATAAATTTAACATCTATATATGAAAAATCTATTACAGCAGGAGTGATAAATATTTATCAATATTTGTGAGAGTCTCATCACATTTGTAGGTATTTAAAAGTAAAAAAAGGCTTGGCGTGGAGAGCACACTTTCAATGCGCTACGCTTGGCGGTCAAAGGGTTAAACAATCCCTTCAAAATAAAAAATCCTAAGGAACAAATTCGCGATTAGAGCAACTAATTATCACATAAATAGCACTAAATCAACACATAAGTTTCATTCGATTGGGCTGGGTCGTCAAGGCTAGCTTCACGGACGTCATAAGCAAACGACGTTTAAAATTTTATCTGTGATAATATTTCATCTGTTTTTGTCTATGATTCTGTAAACTCTATGGAGTCTATGGCACTCTATGACTCTATGGTATCTCGATCAATCAATTTCAATAAATTGTTCATCGGTGTGGTCTAGTATTTAAAAAGATACTGTGTGAATTTTACTAAATTCGTGCACATTTGATGACTAAAGCCACCTGTATTTAACCATGTCTTGGTTATTTGGATACAGCCGGCCCCAGCAGCCGCCTTCTGATGAGCCTCCAGCGGACGGTGGTGGTTCCGCCACCGCTCCAGTTAACCTTACCAAAGCTGAAAAGAAAGCGATGGAAGCTTATAGATTCGATTCCAGTGCTTTGGAGAGGGCTGCTCAGGCAGCCAGGGAGCTGGAAAGATCAAGTATGTTCTTAACCTTATCAGTAACATTTTAAGGTATTGCATAATGCGGCAACCTAACCTATAATTAAAATATATTTATGAATAGAATTTCCACTAAACAACATACATTTTATGATATATGAATAACTTTTTTATAATTAAAAACAAAATATTGGAATTATCACATTAATGTTTTTTTTTTTTATAATTGTCCTTACTTGATTAACAGATATGGTGAAGTAATTTAGAATTTTAGATTTGAAGTAATTTAATTAAATATCTTCTAAAGATAGAATGCAATATATAACCAGTAAAAATATAAGTAACATCCTTGCAAACATTTTCCCTCATTGAGTTACTTAAATTTCTCTTCTGATAATGTAAGGTCATCCTTGTCTTATTCTCATGTCTTGATATTTTATATTCAGTATAAAGTCGTTATGGACAAAATAAGCTCATATATAATATATTTACAATAATGAATGAAGATAAATTTTGCTTTCCATCAGAAGACCAATCTTTCATCAAAAAGAGAGATTATAGTCTGTAACTCTTCTTCGTCTAACATAATATATAATAACTTATTTTAGAGAGTATGACTTCACTGACAATAATGAGTGACTTTTACAAAACTGTGAACGAATTTAACAAAGTAGAAGTTTTATTCTCAACTAATTGTAGAACATCTCTTGGAATTAACTACATATGATATTTATGAAAGCTATTGTCAACCTAATTATCAGGAACTAGAACTCCAGATAGAAGGGAGGGAAGGCACAGGGGGCTGTCGGTAACACCTTGATTAAACAGATGTTTGTTGAATGGGCTGTGGCCCGTAATAATATGAGTAATTTTGCATAAATGTGGGCGAGTGAGATTCAGTAACTTACGAGACAGTCTCCTGTCTATGTGTGGGAGAGCTTGTTTCACCTGTCTGCATCCACTAGAAGGGAGGGAAATAAAACACTGGCCCCTTGGCGCAGTTGGCAGTGACCCTGCTTTCGGCTCCAAGGTTGTGGGTTCCATTCCCGCCCCTAGTCTGGGTGTAATAATATATATTTATTTATATATGTATTGTTTATGTGTACATTTATTTAAAAAAAAAAGTATATCAGTTGGATGTTACCTAAAACACAGGCATTATTTTGCCTACCTTAGGAACTGACGACCATGTGTGTATGTTAAACATATTTATATTAATAATAAAAACATTTATATATATTTATTATGATTGATATAATGGAAAATAGTAATTAATTAATTGGTTTCTAAAATTATAATTTATTCTCCTAAAGGCAATAAGCCAACTTATTGCTTTGTATAATACTATAGATGGTTCTATTTTTTTCATAGGGCATGCTAAAGATGCTTTGGAGCTGAGTAAGTTACAAGAAGCAACCCGTCAACAGGAACAAATGGCCAAGATAAAGGAATATGAAGCTGCTATAGAACAGGCCAAAGTGGATCAGAAAAGGGTTGATCATGAAGAAAGACGGAAAACACTGCAGGTAAGTATTATTGAATGTTTCTTATATGAATTATACTTGTCAAATTCAACTTAACATTCTATTTGTAACGTAGATAGGTTATATCAATGAAAACTTTTTAAGTTGTACTACTGTATATTCTATACTTTAAGCTACCCACTTTTTGTGAACATAAAACACAAATAATACAATTAATTGAATAAGAATTAATAACATATCAAATAATACATTATTTTCCAATTTTATAGAGTTAAAAAAAAACAATTTTTCAAATGGATATATCAAGTAATCAAACCCTGAGTAGAATTTCATTTTACAAATTAACTAACTAGTGTAATAAAATAAATTACATTAAAAAAAAATTGTTACTATGTTAGTATAAACCAGGTTCAAGTTTCTGGTATATTAGTTGTAATGCTGGATTTCTATGTAATATAGGAAGAAACAAAACAACATCAAATGCGTGCACAATATCAAGATCAATTAGCAAAGACTCGTTATGAAGAACAATTACTTCAACATCAAAGGAATCAGGATGAGATATTAAAAAAGTAAGTATATTCTTAATAAAATAAACTATATATGTTTTATGTAATGTTGTATGTAATGTTTTGACAACACTGTTGCTTATTTATAATATTAGTATGAATTATCAATTTTTTAAAATTTTATATTATTTTTTAGTATACATTTTGGATTACTTACACTTAATTTGATATTTTTTGTATTGATTTATGTAATTTTTTTAAATTATACAGGCAAGAAGAAAGTGTGGCAAAACAAGAAGCAATGCGTCGGGCAACTATTGAGCATGAAATGGAATTGCGTGAAAAAAATAAACTGAAAGCCATAGAAGCAGAAGCGAGAGCTCGTGCCAAGGCTGATCGGGAAAACAGAGATATAACCTTAGAACAAATCAAACTCAAAGCAGCTGAAAACAGGACTACTATTTTAGAAAGTATACAGTATGTACATTTATTATAATATTATAAAGGCAAAAGTTTGTGGGGATGCATATTATATAGCAGGAGCAAGGATAGATGTTTGTCACTATATCATGCGAACTGTACTAATTCACTTGCGATAACACTTAGTTTATGTAAAGCCAGAGATTAAGTTTATCGCCAAGCACCTTATTTCTCAAAATTTCTATATTATTCAAAATTATAATCGTAAAACCGAGAAGCTTAGCTAGTATTTTATAATAGTGTTATTATAATAATTAAGTCAAATGTAAAAAGTGTAATTTAATTTTTAAAAAAAATCTATTTCTTATGATTTTCGAGAATAAAATCAAAGACAATAACTGATAATTTTTATTGTATGTATTAGGACTGCAGGGAATGTCATAGGAACTGGTCTTAATGCTCTTGTCACTGACTGGGACAAAACTTTGGCAGCAGCTGGAGGTCTGTCTTTGTTAGCTCTTGGTGTATACACGGCTAAAGGGGCAACATCTGTGACCGCTCGTTTTATTGAAGCTAGAATTGGTAATTTTTTTTTTTGCTAATATTTATAATATCTACTCTAATGCATTGACCATCCTTTAATGTTAGATGTAAGACTGAGAATAATTAATTAATAAATAAATATTATTTAATAGTACTGTAATATCATAATGTTGGGTAAAAAGTCTTTTCTTATATGAATGGCTTTAGTTTAATGCAACAAGCTGCAGCTGCAAGCTGCTATTATGCAGTGCTAAATACATGTCCCCAATACCTTCCGAAATTTGCTGGTCCTCAAAGTTTTTTTCCATAATACTCCACCAAACATGAAATGTATTTAAAAATTCAACACTTGAAAATACTGCTGTTCCATCCTGAATTTGAACTCGCGATCTTATAAATTATATATACTATTCTCTGACTAATATCTGAATCTCTGAATAAATCTGGTAATCTGGTATCTTTTTCGATTATGTTGTAAAATGATAATATGTGCTAAATATAAGTACATTTTGTTTAGGTAAACCAACGCTAGTGAATGAGACATCGAGATTTTCCCTCTTGGAGGCAGTCAAACATCCTATTCTCACAATGTCACGAGCCATTGCAAATTTCAGAAAACCATCGGATGCATTAGCAGGTGTAGTTCTATCACCTAACCTAGAGAAAAGGTTGAGAGATATTGCTATAGCAACAAAGAATACCAAAGTGAATAAAGGATTTTATAGAAATCTGCTTATGTATGGACCACCTGGAACTGGCAAAACTTTGTTCTCAAAGGTAAGAAATATCTACTATTGTTTTTATATCTGAAAAGCTAAATAAATTTTCTTGAAATTATATAATTATATGTATTTCACATTAATGTTTATTTAATGAAAAATAGAAATGCGTTATATTTTATTACAGAAACTGGCCAAACATTCTGGTATGGATTATGCAATAATGACAGGCGGTGACGTTGCTCCTATGGGTAAACACGCTGTTGCTGCAATACACAAGATGTTTGACTGGGCTAATACTAGCCGCAAGGGTAAGTTTATCATCTATTCTCTAAACAAAACGTGTGTAACATTCTCAACTTGTCATAAAATGTTATGTTCTATATTAAATTATTTTATGAATATATTTAGGTGTGCTACTGTTCATTGATGAAGCAGATGCATTCCTTCATAAACGATCATCTGCTCAAATAAGCGAAGACTTGAGAGCAGCCCTGAATGCTTTTCTATATAGAACATCAGACCAAAGCAGTCGTATTATGCTGGTGCTAGCCTCCAATACACCACAGCAGTTTGATTCTGCTATCAATGACAGATTGGATAAGATGATTGAGTTTGGTCTACCTGGCCTAGAGGAGAGGGAACGTTTGATTAGACTGTATTTTGATAAATTTGTACTGCAACCTGCTTCGGAAGGCAAGAGGTGTGTTGAATTTGTTGGAGCTTTTGTATAAAATAAATACCAGTTTTTATAGCTCTATAAAATATCTACAACACATGTTATCTATTTTTAGACGTCTCAATGTAGAGCAGTTTGACTATGGTGCACTATGTGCTAAGTTAGCAGAGAGAACAGCCGGTATGTCTGGTCGAGCGTTGTCCAAACTGGGTGTGGCGTGGCAAGCCGCCGCCTACGCTTCAGACGACGGTCGCCTTACTGAACAAATGTGCATAGAGATCTGTGACGACGCGGTCCAAGATCATAGACAAAAGGTATTATTAGATAAATTGTATTGAACTTTATGGTAGCTTTTATGTTTATTAAATAAATGTCGTAATAAAATTTTGATGATAAATTTGTTTGAATTCTACTGGAGATATGTTGCAGAATATTATATATAGTTTTAATATTCCATACAGATTAAAACAATATAGATTAAAAAATGAATCATGAGAATGTACCAGTGTTCTAATTCATACCTAACAATGAAGAACCTAAGTGGATATTATTTTAATATAGTGGAAATAATAATAACTTTTTTTTCTTAGATGGAGTGGCTCTCTGCAGAAGAAAAAACGAGAAGCATGATGCCCTACCTCTTAAATTTACCTCCTCTTGACAAAACTGCGGAAACTGATCAAAAGGCTACAATTAAAGAGCTGCCGGAAACCAAAGAGGAACCCAAATTAAAGGCAACCAAAAAAAGGGTCAAAGAAGATTCAGACAAGTGACATCCCCCAATACCTGATGATAAACTAGTAGAAATACAAAACTCATGTTCCAAATACAAAAATATAAACTGTGATAATAAACAGTGCGTCTATGACTTTAGAATATCTAAATTGCAAACTTATGTTATGTTGTCTGAGTGTCACTTAAAAACATTGCGCGAATTGTCAGCGAGAATGAAAAAATAAAATTACAAATTTCATTCTCTTTATAAATTTATGGCTAAAAATATAACACAAGCTAATATTGTAATCAAATCTAAGAGTTAAAAAAAGATATTGTTGACGAAAAATTTTGTATCCTATCATTAAAATGTAAAAAATTATTGTAATTTTGTCACGAAGAACAATAATAAATCAATAATCAGCATTTTAGCATTAAATTGATGCACTGATTTTTCAATCAGTAAATACAATGCGGATAATGGCAGTCAAATATAAGCATAATTAACACTTTCACTTTATAATTAATGTGTATAAAAACTAAAAGTACAAAGTTTACATAAAACTGTTAAAATATATTATGGCTTATACTAGAATGGCACAAAAAGTTCAACATAGGGTACGTTCGCAGGCCCTTTTCTAATTGATAATTCATCACTTTTATAGGATTTTTCAATCTATGCATTCCACAGACCACATGCGCTGAAATGATACTTCTTTAATTGATTGATTGATTTTATGAATACTTCTTTAATCAAAAACTGAATTAAACTGATAAATAAAAAACTATTGCGCATGTCTCATTTCCGTTTCCGCGCATGTGGTCTGTGGAATGCATAGTTTAAAAAATCCTTTAAAAGTGATGAATTATCAATTAGAAGAGGGCGCGCGAACGTATCCATATTCGTAGTTTGTGATTTTAATTTTTATACAGCTTGATTTCAAAACGATTCCACATTTTTATTCTATTATTAAAATATAGTATCATAAGTACGTTGTTACGTTAAGTATGCGTCTTGTTACGTTAAGTATTGCATTTTTTCAAATATAATCAAATGGTTGGTTTATAATTAACATCGTTTATTGTGTAATTTAATTTATTTGATAAATAAATTTGCACAAACTAAAGAAAAGTGTAACATCATTATATAACAATAGAAAGTCACAGTTAATACATACAGTTATATAACAAAAGAATATTGCATTTTTTAACTTCACTTGGACTGAATTATAATTACTATTATTAGCTGATGTCTATGTATATCAAATCAAGTTAATTTTAAGTTGTTATTTAGAAGATAAATTGTTTTGAAATGGTTGGTTTCTCAGTTGCAATGTATAATTTTATATGCTTAATCTTTGTATGTAGTTTGTGTTAATAGAACTTGTTAATATACTATTTTTGTTTTATTCCGCAGTCCATTAGAATTAAATTATTCTACACATTAATGTATCGTCTTGTTTTTTCTCACAAAAACAATTTCTTCGACATTCCGATCCTTATGGGGTGAATGGGATTGGCTGTACTCGGAGGAACTAAAATCTAAATCAACAGACTTGAAATCTAACATTAGAATTTATAACATAATAAATACCTATATTTCGGAAATGATTAATTTTAACCAATTTTGTTTATCCAGTAAATAATTAGTTAATGTTTTATATCGTGCGCAGTGAATAGTTCTTTGGTTTGTATAAATAATATTGTAGGCGAGCTGAATGTGTCAAGGGCGAATTTATAATTTATATACATATTTGTTTAAGATACGAATCACGTGAAAAATATATTTATATACATTACCTACACAACAATGGCGGTTTAGTGTTTTAAATAATATGCATGGAAGTCTGTTATTTATTCTTAGCTTATATTTACTTCTTACTTTATAAACTGGATGTGTAAATTATACAAATAATTAGTAAAACTTGATTCTCAAGAAATACTCTTGTTCAAATCCGGACAATTAACTTTAGAAGTAGTAAATAAATATATATCCTTGGAATTTCAGTTATAAACTAGACGTCCCTCGTGGTTTCACCTGTGTTCAGTGTTGATAATCGACAGATTGGTTTACATGTATTGTTACTGGTCCTCTCTCTAACGTAGCGTAATGTTTCATAATATTACTTCTGAATAATAAAACTTTCTTATACTGAAATAATTACAAAAATCGCATCCATACGTTATTAGTTTATTGATGAAAATCAAAAAGTTTCCACTTTAGATTATTATGGCAAAATAAACTCTTTCCACTTTCTTCTATTAGCCGTCATCTAGTAACTATTTCATTTATTATCTATTTTATTTATATCATCTACCACCCAATTCATCCATCTTGTGATTGACTTTCCTCTGTTAACATATCCATCGACATTTACCCTAATATTCTTTTTGTCACATGGCATTATTTCCTTTTCATAACTTAAACAAAAGGAACTCATACTAAAACAGTTGGTAGGTACTTGCCTACACAACATACATAATCACATTAATTAGTCTGTCATCGACGGCACTTTAAGACTTCTTCTTGTTACATACTCATTTCGTGCTTTTTCTTTTTACTCCACTCATTCCTCTCAACATTCGCTTCTCTGCCATTTCCACCCATTGTTTGATTTGTTTAATATTCCGATACATAAATTACGACAGACTGTGACTGTTTTATAAATTTTGCCCTTAATTTTAAGAGGCTGTTTCGGGTCGTAATTGATTACCATTAGCTGTCTCTATCTTATCCGCCCAGGTTTTATTCTGTTTTTTTTTTACATCCCGGTCAATATCGTCTTTGTTCTGGATCAATGAGCAAACGTACCGAGAAAAGGAGTTCCTTATAAGATATGCACCATCTAAGAAAATAAGACGGAGTCGTGGTATATTGCACATATTCCCGTTTTGATCCTACTAATTTGCGATCCGACACTCCCTGGCAGGATATACCAGCTGCTCTTTTTCCAGTCAGTTCCTGAGAGGCGTTTTTTCCTACGAAGTTAATGACAGGTTTCGATTGCTAGAAGAAACTATAAAGTAGTTATTTCTACTCTAAATAAAAAAAAAAATTAACATAAAAATAGATAATTTTAATGAGAAGCCTGTGCAGCTTTGTCCACCAAGTAAATCGTGAAATTAATAAGACTTGTTTTTTTACATCCCGGTCAATATCGTCTTTGTTCTGGATCAATGAGCCAACGTACCGAGAAAAGGAGTTCCTTATAATATATTCCTTATACCATGCACGTTGATTAAAATCTAGGCTCCATTGAGTTTTAAATTGCTTACTTGTAAAATTCATCATACATTTCTTCTGCACAGTGTCAATCTAAGAAATTGTGAAAAAAAATAACAAATACCTGTGAGGAAATATTTTGAAACGTGTAAATTGCACACACACACACACACACACACACACACACACATATATATATATATATATATATATATATATATTCGGAAATCCACAAAGGAATGGCATGCCTGCTTTGTCTCTTGGATAGAGAGAAGACCCTTGCCCATTATCAGGAAATGTCAGACAGGCTGTTAAATTTACAACTAATTAAGTGTTATAAGGATCACGTTTACATCCAGTATAAATTAAATAAACACAAAATTTATGATCAAATAACACACTCTACATCAGTGTTTCCCAACGTGGGGCCCACGCCCCACTGGGGGGCAATTTGATAGCTAAAGGGGGCAATTTAAAAATGGACTCGACACGACTTTAACCCTTTCGCTTTGGGTTATTTAAATGCAATGCTATACCTTGTCCAACCGTTTATTATCTTTTTGAGAGCTTACGTCTATATATTTCAGGTTTTTTTTTCATTATGTTTTTAAATTTTACTTACGATGTTTTGATAACAATTTCATAGTGATTTCTTCCTAAAAACACAAACAAAACAATTTTAAAGGTTACAAATTATGCATGGGGGCATAAAAAATTTAGAAATGTTAAGGTGGGGCATGGCCTAAAAAATGTTGGGAAACACTGCTCTACATGATCATCAAATTCTATATCATTTGTAACTGTAAATGAAACATGGTGATCGTAAAATATTCGAAATATAAATCGAGACCCTATTTAAATGTCACAAATAATGCTCAATAGCGTAATTATTTGTCTGTGTTGAAGTATCTGTTCCTACTTAATAAAAATATATGTTGTTGAAAAACTGAAATATTTAAAAATTACATAATCACACTCTATGAATAGGTACATTTGATACAATATTAATTTTAATCTATAATATAAAAATAAGTCGGGTTTTCCTTCCTGACGCTATAATTCCAGAACGCACGAACCGATTTCGACGGTTTTGCATTCGTTGGAAAAGTCTCGGGCTCCGTGAGCTTTATAGCAAACTAAATTCAGGAAAATTTTCAACAGAAAAGCAGGAAAACAGGGAAAATCATTTTTCACATACAGCGCCATCTCTGATACATAGCATGTACTACAAACCAATATGGTTTTGCATGGCGGCAGTACGTGGTGTGAGTATCCCTCACGAAAATAAGTTGGTGGCGAAACGGAGTTCGCCGGGTTTGCTAGTATTGAATAAAACATGTTAAGAGTTATATAATTAAACTATATATTTACTGTAAATAGATTTAGTATTTTAAGCCAATACATTATACATAATATGTACATACAAGTCACAGCTCCATGTAGCTATGTTATAGCTTTTATATTCTATGCAATAAAGATAAAATGTTAACATGTATTATTTATTTATAAAAAAGGAATGTTAAATTTTAATTTTATGTAAAAAAATCTTAATATAAAATAGTAAGTGATGTGTTTTAGGTTAATAATTAATGTTGCCATTACTTTCACCTAATTTGTTTAATTAAAAATTAAATTTTATTACACCTTGTCAATTATTGAAATGGCCACATAAAATGAATACTTTAAGAAATTTTATTTAATTTTTAAATACATTGTCGTATATTATTTAACATATTAGTATTTTTATGTATCAGCCTTGAAAAATTATAATACCTGTAAAAAAAGATTCATAAGTTACACAATTATTTTAAATTGTTGTATTTGTAATAAAAAATGAACTTGATCTAACGTAAAATTGTTCTATATATTTCATACTTTACATATTGATACAATTTTTGGATTGTTCAATGTTTATCTTATCAAATAGATAATAACAGTAAATATACATTGAAATAATCTTATGACACCTAGTTTTGTTTTAAAATTTTTATTTTACTTATTATATTTTTCATCTCATAAAATAAATATTTGTAATTTTATTTACTCACTAGCTGCTGCCAGCGACGTCGTCTGCGTGAACGCTATTAGATTACACTTTGTTACAGAATGCGTCGAAGAAACAAAGGTTCACTGCTCGTTCCCCGTAGGTGATAGCGTGATAATATGTAGCCTATATGTTGACCCGACTTCTTAATAATATTCGTGCCAGATTTGAAGTATATCCATGCAGTACTTTTTGAGTTTATCCCGGACATACATACAGACAAACAAACAAAAATTCTAAAAACTATATTTTTGGCTTCGGTATCGATTGTAGATCATACCCAAAGTATTCTTTAAAAAAAATATTCAATGTACAGTTTTGACTTTCCTACCATTTTATTATATGTATAGATATTTTAAGCTATTATTTATATCATAAATAGCACAAACGTTTTTACAGTAAACAGCCTTGATTGAAGAAGAAATATATAATTTAAAACCATCTAGTTTTTTTATTTTAATTTTTATATACATTTGATTTATGTTGTGTGGTTATTGTATTATGCAGCTAATGTATTTCATAAATTAATAAACAAAAAATATATAAAAAGAATATTTATATCAGTTCCTTTGATACTGAGTATAATTCAAGCTTACATCAGATTATTGTCAGTATATGGCTTCAGTGGTGACTATAATATTAATTTGCATTCAAACTTTGGATGTGGCAAGTTCGAAAACCAATTTAAGATATCTATAAATAAAACATACACAATTTCGCTGCTCTATAAGTCAATGTTACACATAGACCGTGTTCAGAAATACACTGCGAACACTGCCAGTGCACTGCCACAGTACAATAGAAAATATATGACGTCATAAATTGCCGCCAGTTTTGTACTGAGAGCACTGGCGCTTTCGAGGTAAGGTGATCTCTCAGTACTTTTTGATCACGTGATCAAAAAGTATAAAACCGCGAATTATTTTTATTATTTATTAATATTGTTATTTAATAATGTCAACAATATTCAAATGATAATTTTTCTCATTGAATATAAAACATGTTTGACATGATAAATATTTTCATTTGAAAAAAAAAAGTCGGAAAATTAGGATGATAGTATACTGGACTGCATTCTATTATAAACAGTAACCAGTATAACACAGTATAGCAAACTAAAAAGGAACGGCTTCGCAGTATACTGAATTGACGTCACACCTCATGGGGCTCCAGTGTATTTTGAAACACGGCCATAATAAATTCCATAAATAGTGTTATTTAATAAAAAAATTTATATACATTTGACATAACCTATAAGTAAGTTCAGTTACTTCGTGAACCTGAGCAACAAGATGACTGTGTCGGTGCCTCATCTTCAACAACTAAGACCCTGGATGTTCGATTCACTTCAGTCTGAGAATTTTGCTCGAAACGTTCTACCATCTCTCTTGTCAATTCTAAGAACAATTCTTCGACACCTTGGTTTAATTTTGCCGACGTGTAGAAGTGTTTAGCACCTACCATTTTTGCATAACTGAAAGAATTACTTTTTTTAGTATTTTTTTACTACTGTTAGAATATAATCATTTAGCTTAACTTTTTGAAAATGTATCAGACAGGTATACATTTTTTTTATTGCACATTAACAGTAATTTTATTACTAAGATACACACACAATTACCTAAGAACAATTTGGTACCCTAAATAGCTAACAACATTTTGAAAGCACTTTTTCATTTAAATATTTTCTAAAATAGGTAATTACAGTGACATTTCATATGCGCTTATAATGATCTATAATAGTTACATCCTAATGAAGTCATCATTGCCAAGTTAAAACTATATACCCCAAAAGAATTTTTTGAAGCCTTTAAGGAGGTAAAATATGAAAACTTTAATACAACCTGGGTGTTCTGTGATTTTTGAAGATAGGCAAAAAATGAGTAAAAATTTGCTCTCGTGCAAGTACATCATTTTTTAAGTTAAATAAACTGAGTTGTTATTACTTTGGCCATCAATTAGTGTGCTAAATCAATAAGAATGTATTTCAGTTTATTTTTAAATTTGATATGCGGAGTTTAAATACAATATAATATTACTTATTAAACAGACTATGTATTTCAAATATGTCTAACTGTATCTGAACAAGCAAAGTCTAGGGCACCAGATACTTAGCATATAGAATACTATTCTTATACTAGAAGGCCATTAACTCCATATATTATTTCTGTGAAAATCACAAAAATGCTAAAACTTATTTAATTTGAAACCTACTTTCAGTTCAGGGATTGTGAGATATTATATTAATTTTTAACAACTGGTACTAAGACATAAGATATTTAAGAGACTCATAAGACAATTTATTAAGACAATTATTTGCAATTACTTATTGTTTCAAAGACTTTGAGATATAGAATTTAGAAAAACTTTCTGAGAAAATTTCATTAATAAAAATTTGAGGATTAGTGGCTGTGTTCTGATACCAGAACAGCCTTT
This sequence comes from Euphydryas editha, assembly GCA_036937285.1. Taxonomy (NCBI): domain Eukaryota; kingdom Metazoa; phylum Arthropoda; class Insecta; order Lepidoptera; family Nymphalidae; genus Euphydryas; species Euphydryas editha. The sequence goes on along the minus strand of JAUPFZ010000005.1, from coordinate 9,854,547 downwards.
GTTAGCATATTGATACCAACCTTTCAGCTTCTTCCAGAGGTACTGTCCTTTCATGTTCTAAATCAACTTTGTTGCCAGCAATCACTAACACTATATCTGATCCAAGCATTTTCTTCAATTCTTTCACCCAATTTTTTACCTACAAAATAATTATGATAACCTTAGTAATAGATATTTTTACTCTATATAATACTTTTTAAGATTGATTAATATTAGATAGCTTTAAGGTTTTAGGGTTAGGAAAAGTTTAGTAAGCATTAGAGTCGAGCAATACTTCTACTTCTTATTTAAATTTTAAAAAAGAAGACATTTCATTAAAAAAAAGTCAAATAAAACTGGTATCTTTTCATATATGTGTCTCAATCAAAGAAAAAACTCTAGATTTATTAAAGTATTAATCGGTTAGTACATAACAAAGAGTATATTAAATTTAAATGCATCAAGTCATTTAATGTGTTACTGTTTATACTGTAATTTGTTATATTTTTTCTTTTTCATTGTAACTCACTACATTACATATAAGGATAGTTAATAATAATACTGAAATATAAAATTTTCATTATATTGAACATGACATAATCTAAGAACTCAATACACCTATTCTTCATTTTCTTTAGTTGTATGAATATGGTTCTGGAACTCTTTTAAAGCCATTAGGTTAAGTGTCTTTACTCTGAGGTAGAGTAACTAATCACTAGTTTCACACAATATATAATATTTTAATTGAATTATTTTTTTTAATCACAATTTTCATTATATAAAACAATAGTTACCTTTCCGAATGAATCTTCATCTGTGATGTCATAAACAAGTATTGCGCCATTTGAGTTTCGATAGTAAATGGGACCTAGAGCATGAAACTTCTCTTGGCCAGCTGTGTCCCATATTGAAAGGTTGATACGCTTTCCATTAATATTAAGCTTTTTATTCAAAAAAGTTGCCTAGTTAAAAAAAAATTATTAATGAATATTTAGTAAGTACTATTCATTAATTTGATTTAATGGCTATTAAAGTTTCCAAAAGAGTACAGACAATTTCACCAATGTCAATTAATTTCACTATGGTTATAACAGTAATAACAAATTATTAATTTTTGAATTATGCTGTCATTATGCTTATAAATTATCATATAAAATATTAACTTTTGTAAATATTAAGCTTCTTACGTTGTTCCTTAAAAAGGGGCACAGATAACAATGATTGATATTTATTTTGTGGTCAAAAAGTCAATAAAGTTGTAAAATACTCAAGGCAAAACATATCAACAAGTTGTGTAGTATCGATTTTGTATTATGGTTTTAAATTAGATTAAATATATTCTTTCTAGAACATACCTGTAGCGTTGTCAAGTGTTTATCGTTGAATTTGTCTTCGATGTAACGAAGCAAAATTGATGTTTTGCCGACACAGCCTTCTCCTAATAACACCACTTTGAAATTATGTGTTCCACTCGGTGCGGAGCTCATTGTAGATATATAATATAACGTGCTTTGTAATAGGATACTTTCAATTAAAGTTTTGTCAGTCAGTAGTTTCTTTACGTAAACATTTATATAAACCAAAGCAACAGTTCCGTTCGATACATATGAAACCTGTGTTGTACGTATATACTAATCCAGAATCTTTTCTATAGAAAAAGGTATTTTTTTTTTATCAACACCGACCTGTGTATTATGTCGTAAATCTAATATAACGTTTTGACAATAGATTGTGAAATAAATTAAACTGACAAGTTGACAACGATAATAAACAATATAGATTAAGTTCACAGATAATAGTATTCTATAATATATGTATAGACTTCACATTTCCAGATTAATATTTCAGTAAAAATCATAGAGTTATTATAAATAGAGCAGGGGGGGGGGGGAGCCAGGCCTCCAGCTGTCCCTCGCTTAGAAGTGAGAGACGATCGCGGTACCGGTTGAATTACATACTATTGTAACATTATTGCATATTAGAGTTGTTTCTATGATTTGTTTATTAAAATTGAAGAAAATAATTGACGTACAAGAAATGATCGCGATTTGAATTTGAGACCGCAAGGCCAATAGGGTACCACGATCTTATCTCTTTCTAACCGTTGGTCGTTTCCGCTTACAGGCAGCCGTATGTCTCACCTACTCTATCTATAATATCTCTATGGTAAAAATACACTTGTTACAAGGAATTTATATATACCAACTGGAAAGCACACGTGCACTCAAAAAATGTTCCTAAGAGAGATATTGCATCTCTTTCTACCATGGATTCAAGACAACTCGTAAAATACCAGTAGTCAACGAAATGCTCGGAACGATTTCTTCACTTTAGATGTTGAAAACAAATGTCAACTTTATGACAGGTATTTCAAGGTATATATTTGAATATACAATTTTATTATTTATATTAATATGACAGAAATATTGACAAAAAAGTCATGTTTACGATTTTATTTTACAATTCAGTTCAGTTCAACAATCCCCGAACAATTTATCAACACTTCAAATCTTAACAACTCCAAAATGTCTGGTAATGCTTAAATAAAACACAAAAAACCTCCTCCTGTAAAGTTGTCAGTTTGCAGTTACGCATTTATTCGTATGATACGACGAGATGTTAAGGAGTACCATGTTTTTGTTACGAAGTGTCGTCGAAATTCATCAAATTATGGTGGCGCCACATTAGCATGAGGGCAAATTTTAAAGGAAGTGCCAAATAACAAAGCAGTCATAACACGGACTGAACACGTAACAAACAATATAAATTAACAACAATAAAAGACATAATGTAATAAAAACGTTATCAATAATAAATCGAATAATAAAATATAAAAAGAAACACAATTATTGATTAAGTCGACTATTTCTTAACTGCAGAAATCAAAAGAATTATTAAATTGTTTAACCCAGATCATTTCTATTTGCTTACACTAGCGCTATTTCTGTGAGTGTTCGAACAATAATTTGCTTAAAAAAGAAGCCACTTTTTCAACTAATCCCCCATAGAAGATGGGTCTCCTTAGTACTCCATACTTGGTACTCCATGCTTGTTATTTAGACTAGGCTGTATGGACTGTAGTCCTTTGCCTTTCCCTATTGGGGATAAATTTTAAAACAACAACGTAAACTTTTGTTCACGGTCTAAAAATATTAGACCGTCCCTTTACTATTAGTTGAAACCAAGGAATTTATATCTTATCTGGAGCGCTTACCTAATAAAATTGTATATTCAAATATGCACCTTGAAATAACTGTCATAAGGTTGACATTTTTTTCAACATGTAAAGTGAAAAAATCATTCCGAGTATTTCGTTAACTACTGGTATTTTGTCTCTTTCTTATGAGTTGCCTTGAATCCATGATAGAAAGAGATGCAATTCTTCTCATAGGAACGTTTTTTTATTACACGTGCGCATTCCAGTTTGTATAATTTCCTTGGTTAAAACTTATAATTTTACCATCGTAATCAACTTCTAACACGAACGAGTTCAGTAGAGTTTGCTTAAACCAGAAACGTTGTAAAAAATTGCAAGTGTTTGAAAATAACGGTAAATTTCAAATTATGTTTTTAATAAAAAATAAAAAAAGACTGCAAATGATTTGATATGTATTGTTTTTTTTAACATATCTATTGTTACATGTTTATATTTAATATGCGGTAATTTTTATATTTTAATTTAGAATATTAGTTTCTGGTATGGGAATTGTAAAAGACGCCAGCCAAAAGTATTGTCTCCAGATAGTTAATATTATAACGGTTTTTCCGAGAGGTAAATTAACAGTACCATGGGCATAATTATATCAAAATTGGATTTTTAACAGCATGCGAGAATCAAGCTTTTTATTATGTGGACAATTTCCCACCAAATTGTTTATAAGTGTAGAGGTGAGGAGAACATGGCTGTTTGACACAAAAAGTGTCCACGTAAGTGTGTGTGTGTGTGTGTGTGGAGGGTATGATCTGAACTTAACTGTTTTCGATATTAGGTTATTCAAGGCACACTTTTTGTAACATAGAGAGTGTGCTCCTTACTTCTATCCTCTATGTACAGGTGGTCAAAGCACCAAAGTCGTGGATCAAACGAAACAGGGAGATAGAGGAGGTAATTTCCAACAAAAAATCTTTCTACAGCATGACCATAACTTCATTGCACGAAAAGTTATGAATATTTTTGTTTTTTTTCAATGAAACTACTGACTTTTTTAACAATTTAATCAATAAAAAATTAAATTGATTAAAAACAAGTACCTGGATGACCGAGCCTTGCTCGGTTAAATTATATTTAGATACATTACATACTGATGAAACATAAATAATATTTTCGATCTTACCGACATAATAGTAAAATAATAGAAATTTGTTATTTAAATAAAAAATAAAAAGTAAAAAGAGCTCTTAATTCAAAATAAAAAAAAGGAAAAAAATTGATCTGTAAAACACCTGGATTCGAACCCAAATTTTCTGATTTCGAATCCGCCCGATTCCCATCCCCATCCCCAGCTATTAGAAGCTTGTCAATGACAGCGAAATTTGCCTTCGTATTCTAATGATATTTTTTAATTGCGTAAAAAAAGGGATAAAACGACATTTTCTAAAAATAAATCCTAGCTAGATCGATTTATCGCCCCCGAAACCCCCTGCATACTAAATTTCATGAAAATCGTTGGAGCCGTTTCCGAGATTCCGATTATATATATACATATATACAAGAATTGCTCGTTTAAAGATATAAAAATAATAATTAATCAATAAAAAATTAAATTGATTAAAAACAATAAAACAAAAAGTGCTTTACTATGACTCGATAATGTATCAATACTACAAAAATTGTATTGCAGCTCTTGGTACCAAATTTAACGAGCAATGAATTTTTTTCCGTAAAATTTGAAGCGTTACAAAAAATTACTTCTCACTTTAAGAGCATTCTGTGAAAAAAAAAATGTATTACGGAAAAGTGACCCTGCATTAAACATTTTTGCTAATTTAATGCTGATTCAAATGAGGTACAACACTTTACTGTTTGACCTTTAGTTTTGGTTTTATGGTCGTTTTTTCATATCAAAGTGCAAATTTCATTAAATTAGCCTTATTCAAAATAATTTATTAGTTTATCATAAACGGTTAGTTTTTTGTACGTTGGAATGCTATAACTGTTCTGTTCTTGTCACATTTAGGATTTATATATAGTCATTGCTTACCACAACACCAAATAAGAAACACTGATGATGAACTCGACATTTCGATGTATTTTGAGGCAAATCCTAAGAGTTTAGTAAGAGAAGGTGAAAAAGAAATTGGAATTTCGAAAAGCAAAATACACCGTGTACTAAAAAAATACAAATTCAAGAGTTACGTTGAAGGATGATTAGTACAGAAATTACAGCCGGGTAATGGTGTAAGACGACTTATTTTCTGCCATGAAATCGAGATGCTCATCCTAGAGAATCAGTATTTCCTGAATAATATTATCTAGTCAGACGAGTCAAACTTTAGCAACAAGGGTGTGTACAACCGATGCAATAATCATGTTTGGTTCAGGGAGAATCCCTTGCCTAACCGCGAGACTAGTGACCAAGTGCGTTTTTCTTTCAGCTTTGTTGGTTTGGGATTGTAAAAAATCGGGTCCTATTTATACATTTTTACGAAGGCCATCTGAACACGGAAAGGTATTTAGAAATACTTTAGATTTTAAGGAGCGAGGTAAACAATCTTCCGGATGCAAAACGACGAAATACTACGGGACTAATGGACAAATAACATGGCCGCTGAGATCCCCAGATCTATCCTCGTTAGATTTTTTATATGGGGTTATGTAAAAGATTTAGTTTATAAGAACCGGTATGAAAGTGTCCACGAGCTACAAACAGAACTTAGACGTATCATTTTAAATATTTACCACGAAAAGATAAAAAAAGCGACAGGGAGAGAGTCGTCAGAGAGATGTAATCAAAAAATGGGACTTCGTATTCAACAGAATGGAACACCTTTTGATCATTCTATGAATTAAATAGATGAATTTGGAGTAAAAAGCCACTATCCTACTATTTTAATTTGTAATAAAATATTAAAATTCATGATCTTCCCTTTATTTCTGATGCTATGCTATTTTACCAAAAAATAATCCTTATGACGAAGCCTTAAAAAATGATCGGGCAGCTTTTGTCATACCCATCGCGGTAGCCTAGCTAAAAATCATGTATACAAGGCTCTGCTTCGATCATTTCCACACATTGCTACATGATATGACTGTCTGACTTTTACCTGTCCGGTCCCAGAAAGAGTGTAGCTGTGGTACCTAGCGTATATTTTTATAAATTTTGTTTGCTTCACTAAAACTAATAACGGTATTCTTAAAACAATTTTCATATGAGTACTGAAATGTGTTGTTGTGTTGATATTTTTAAACATTGAATTTGCTTTCCTTATTCTGTTTTTTTTTTTCACTCAGTATCACCAATAAAAATTCCGTAGATTAAAATTACATTGAATTCACATATTATGTATTGTTATAATAAAACTGTACATTGAAGATATTTTGAATATTTTTTGAAGGCACTTTATAATCGATACTGATTCCAAAAATGTATTTTTTTTTTAATTTTTATCTGTCCATTTTGGGTACGGTTGAAACATTGTATTTAGTTTTTTTTCTAGTTTTCTAGATGCCAAGAGTATGCGTACGAATGACTTAGAGAGAAGAAATAGATTTGTAGAAGTATAAAGATATTTTTGAAGAAATGAAAGCTGGAGACCCCTTACGAAAAGTAAACCATTATTCTCTACTAAGATATATTTGAAATCAAGATGCCTCTGGCAATCAAGAGATTCAAGACATGGGATCTGTTTTGGTCTACCTAAGAAAATGGTAAATAAATTGTCCTATGAGCTTACAGTTAAAAATTTTTATCACGATCTCTAACTTGGGATGACAACGAACCAAAAACTCTTTCGTCTACTAGCTTCCAGGTGAGGAATGCTTACAGAGGGGTGGTATTGTCGGTGACTTCCGCGTGGTGCACCCTGGTAACGTAGACGGCAGCAGCTCCACAGTTGTGGAGCTGCTGCCGCCTACGGCTAACAACCGACTGGGGGGGAACGCCGAGTCGCTCCGGGTACTGCTCTGTTTATGCAGAGTTGACTTGTTGAGCGGCCACATGGCGTATTGGGGACAGTCGTCTCCACGAGGGCTCCGGTGCCACTGCGGTTGCGCGCGGTGACGCCACGGAGGACGGACGGGTCTGACGTGCACTCGCACTGCCGTCAGACAGAACGGCTAGGCTTGTCTTACTCGTTCACCGTCCTCTCGTAATCCCGCTACGTGGTGTCGTGGTCATGTCTCGCAGCTACGTGCGGGACCGAGGGTCTTGCCTTAACCGGCCGGACCGCGAGGAAGAAAACCTCTATAAAAAATTACTCCGAATCCCAAGAGGCGACGCAGCGCGAGGGGATGCATGGCTGACGGGAAGATCAGTCTCGACTGCGATCCTCGTCCGGGTACCGGCTGACACCCGCGACGAGTTACTCTAGGCTTACCCAGGGGGCACTACCTGGGCGGACCGTCTTTCCCCCATACTCGTGGGACTAAAAATGGATGCTTTTATTATTAAACATTTTCAGAGTAAGGCTGCGGGAGAAGAGTCGACTGCCGTCGACTCTGACTATGACAGATCGGCAGCGACTGGTGGCGAATCCAGCTGTGGTCAGACGCGGAGCGGGAAGCGATTCCGTAGAAGTTCGCGATCACCCGGTGAAGAGGTGACCCTCGCTGGGGTTAAAAAGCGCTTTATAATGCGTGATGAGCCCTGCTCCGAGGACGAGAGGGCCATCTTAGAGCAGGTGCGTACGGCCGAAGAGGGGCGCAGAGCGTTGGGCGTGGAAACGGGTAATACACCCACAGCCGACGCTCTGGTTGATCAGGTGACCACAGACGTGGTCCCCCTGGTATGGGGACGATTGAAACAAATCGGATTTATGTTTTTGATTTGATTTACTATTAAAAATATCACATTTGGAACTTAAATCTAATAATATATTGCCCATTAGTAGACTGAAACATGCTCTTTTATTAAAAATACATCATGCATAGCTCGGCTTATAGGTACATAGTAAAACTGTGGACGAATTAAATAAAATTGTTTCAACTGTACCCAGTCTACCCTAGTCCGATTTCATTATTTTTTTCTTTTTATAAGAAAGATGATTCTTTTTTTAAAATTATCCAGTAAATATTTCAAGGTATTTGATTTCATAATATCCAAGCAACTTGAACAAACGATTGTAAAAAAAAACCTTTTAACGTACGGCTCATCTTAAATTGGCTACCTACATACTTAATGTGGTTCTATCATGGTTCAATACAATAAAATTACGTATTAAAGGTATGCCAATCGCTAAAGTTAAAGGTATAGTTAGTCTGAAATAAAATCCTTTTAAAAAAAAATGGCACGGTTGTGGTAACTTTAATTATTTAAAGCTCTAAATTTACAACAACGAAAACATACAATATCTTCACACAAATTAATTATTTTATTTTATATAATTATGGGCTGAATCAAAAATTATTATATTTATATATGCTACAAATATAATAATATTAGGTAGTATTTCATTAATTAACCAACCAAAACAACAGTATCTGATAAAAACTTGTAAGGTGGCACTTCTAAATTAAGCGGAGCCGGGCCTTTTCGCGCTCTGCCAACATTGTCATAGTGGCTTCCATGACAGGGACAATAAAATCCACCCACCCAATCGCCCGAATTAGGAACTGGGACACAGCCCAAGTGTGTACAAATTCCAATGACTATTAACCACTCAGGTTTTATTGTACGCACCTCGGGACTTTCAGGATCTTTCAAGGCTGACATCGGTGTGTCAGCTTCTGCTTTTATCTCACTCTCCGTTCTATGCTTAATGAAGAGTGGTTTTCCCCGCCATTTGTATGAATAACACATTCCTGGAGCAATGTTCTTAATATCCACTTCTATAGTAGCCAGAGCTAAAACATCAGCGGGTGCCGCCATGCTCAATAAAAAGTGTATTAATTCTGATTTTAAGCCATACATTCCGCTTAGGAATCCAATAAAACCAGCTACATACGTATACCCATGTTTTTCATCACCAGAATGCCACTTTGTATTTCTAAGATCCTTGAATTTCTCTTTTCTATAAGCGTCGAAATTTGGATACTTAAAGTCACGATGTAATTTAGGATAATCTCTTTGAAAACGAACCTGGTTCCATAAAAGTAAGCTGGTATAACATGGAAGCGGGCGTAACTGACACTCAACTCTCTGAATAATAGGCGACGAAAAAGATGCGGTGTCTTTTTTTTTGTTGTAATCCAACTTCAATAAATAAAATAGATTTGTCTGAGGATCACGATCACATGAATATTTCCAAAAAACTCTTCCACGTCTTAAACCACATGTATGCAGAAAGTTCATTTTGTATGCTTACTTAATACCTTTATTTTATAAATAATATACAATATTGTCATAACAAACGTTATTCGTGTAATATCAAAATTTTTTTTTTTTATTAATGTCATTTTCGTAAAACAGTGAAAAAAGTTTTTTTGATTTTGATAAAATATATTTTTCGCTGGAACACGCTTAAGCCTGTTTAACTTGTAAAAAATAAAATCTGAATTATTATACCGTAAAAAATACTTAATTATTGGCCGTGCGGTGACCAGCAGAGAAGAATAGTCCCGACCTCTTTCTTGCCGAAGTGTCGCAAAATGCGACTAAGACCATACTGGTGCTAACAACTGTACACCAACCTGGATGGTGATGGGCAGCAACGTCACCATATCCTGCCACAACACACTACGCTTGTTAACCCTCCTGCCAAGTGTGGTGAATATTGAGAAACCCTCCCAAAGATAATAGGGGAGATCTACATTACATACAGCAGTAGAGATATAACGGCTGTGGATGATGTGGTGGTGGATTTTTCCATTCTACCCTCAAAGACTTAAAAACATTAACATCAGCTGGCCGAACCAATTAATCAATATCAGTCGGCTGTTAGCTAAACGAACGTAAAACAGGTATTCAGTTGCCTTACTTAGGAACAGATGACTGTGTGTAACATACACACAAAACATATTAATTTATTATTTATTTATAAACATTAAGCCAAACGTATTAATGTTATAATTAATAGATAATTATTATTTCTCTAAATAAATTATACGTTATCTATTCTTTTATCAATGTATAATTTAAAATCTGTACTAGTTTTTTTTTCTTTTTCTGGCTTGGTTGATAATAAACTTTGATATTATTTTTACATAATGATTACCGTTTTCTCGTCTATACTTAGGCACGGATTGGTTAACATATGTAGTAAAAAAAAGGAATATATCAAAGATAATCTCCAGAGAATCGATATCTATCTATATCTAAAATTGGAAATCAAATAACTTTATTAGGTATTTTTAACATAACATTTTTTAACATAACATGGGATCCAAAACTTGCAGTAATCCTGTAATAATAACATCAAAGTATGTTATGTTATACCCCAGGTTACATAGCTATTATTAAGATACAAAGCAGAGAAAACATGTCTGGTTTCAGTAGAGTGCCTAAGGATGTTGTTAGGTTTTAAACGAGGGAGATTCAAAAGGATGCAAATATTACGGCTGTTCCATTTCAAAACCTAGCCATTGCTATAATATATAAGTCATTACTTAAAACTAAATTTTACAGGAGAGCGCATAAACGTTAATAAGGCGAGCCTTTAAAAAGTATTTATGTAAAGTAAAATAAATGCTATTGGTTTTATAAAATACCTACTAATTTCCATTCACTGTGGCCCCTCAATTCCAGGACACAACCCTTACCATCTCTAACAGTATTGGTATCCTTGGTGTCGACATATCCAGCGACGTCCAGTTCCGATGTCACCTGGAGGACAAGGTCAAGATGGCATCTAAAAAACTCGGTGTGCTTAACAGAGCGAAGCGGTACTTCACGCCGGGGCAAAGACTGCTTCTGTATAAATCGCAAGTCCGCCCCCATATGGAGTACTGCTCTCATCTCTGGGCGGGAGCACCGGCATACCAGCTTGGCCCTCTTGACTCGGTTCAAAGGAGAGCTGTGAGAATTGTCGATGATCCAATACTGACGAGCGATATCGAGCCCTTAAGTCTTAGAAGAGATGTTGCATCCCTATGCGTGCTCTATCGTTTGTATAATGGGTTGTGTTCCGAAGAATTGTTCGAAATGGTGCCAACGGTCACTTTTTATCATCGCACCGCTCGCCATCGACAGGGAATTCATGCTCACACATTGCAGTCCAAATGGTCCCGTACAGTTCGGTATCAGAGGAATTTCCTCCCACGGACCATTCGGCTGTGGAATGAACTCCCTGCCGAGGTTTTCCCACAGGACTACAGTATGGGGTCCTTCAAGAGGGGAGTAAATAGGTTTTTAAAGGGTCGGCAACGCGCATGTGATGCCCCTGGTGTTGCAGGCGTCCATAGGCTACGGTAACCGCTTACCATCAGGCGGGCCGTATGCTTGATTGCCACCGTCGTGGTATAAAAAAAAAAAAAAAATAAATATTGAACGCATAGTACTACACATATTAAATTTTTAGTGTATATATATATACATTATATCACATTTTTTAAACCCCTTACTAACTTTGATAATTGATACGCGATGATGTGGTTCATGTAGTTATGAGTTTCATAACATAGTCCGAGTACATGCTTTGTTTTAAGTCTCTGAAACTTACTAGGTTTTGAAATGGTTAAAGTGAATTACTAGGTTTTTAAGTGGCTCAAAGCAGTGAATGGTGCACATATTAGGTATCGATGCTTAAATATATCTGATAATTTTCGAGTTTTCACTACTAAAGTTTTTTTATTGGGTAGGTAGGTACTTACATTTTTTTTTAATTACTAGACCTCCCTATGATAGGGGAGACTGTTTTTACATTTGTAATTTTGGCAAGCTCATTCATACTAGTCTATCTTTTACACTGATCTACATACATTCCGCATCCCATTTTCTTCTTGCATCCATCTTCATTCAATCTTAGGCTTAAGGCTTTGTGTGCTTACATGCTAATCAACATCTAAGGGACAGCGAGGGGGGAGACAGGTTTATATATTTTTTAATTATTAACAATTTTCCTTAATATCTAATTCACATATAAACGTAATAATTTTAACAACCTTAACTTAATACTAATTATTAAAATAGGAAATACTTATAATATACTAATACTTATAATAAAACCCTATAACTAACTTATATCTATTCGTTAAATTAATGACAAATTTCAATATGTTAACCTAACTATATAACTATAATCACTTAACATATTTTTTGCTTAACTCTTATTCCTATGATTAACTAGCCTACATGATTTTATACAGTAATTCAGGAACAGATCCCTGTCCTTTCTACAAACTAACTCGGAAAGTGAGTTTAGCTCGATTTTAGCATTCATTTTAAATTCCACGTTCTGCCTCTCGTGATCATGGGCCGGGCAGTCCAGAAGGATGTGGAGGACAGACTCCGAACACGCAGGATCGCAGATGCACGATGGACTCTCCTTGCACTTGAAACGGAGCAAGTACTCGAAGAATACACCGTGCCCCGTCAAAACCTGAGTGAGAAATCTGTCCACCTTTATTGAAATTAAAGGCACAGATAAAGGCTTTATTAGAAAATTGATATATTAAAGTATTCTTTATTTATTGAAACTAATTTTTTAATAATAATCTAGAAATGATCAAAACAATAATAAAATAAAATAAAAAATTTGATTGTGATGTCATACATATTGCGATGGACAATGTTCAAATCTTCCATGACATATACAGAAAATAAACCCTTATTAAAATAAAGGGAAATATATTCCCATCTACTTGTTACATAAAAAAATTCCAATATTTTTATAACGGCTACATCAACTGTAAGCAATGTTAAAGGAAATAAAAATTAGATAAACACTTTTTTGATAACTGACAACACTAGTTCCAATTAATCTAAAATAATGTCCTACGTCAATGTCAAAAGCAGACATTGTCATTTTTTGTTAAAATTAACGGTATTTCCAAGTATTATTGTGATTTTGCGATAAAAAATAATTGTTAAATGCTTTTACTCAATAGTATGGTAAACTAGACTAATTTCCTATCGTATTACATAAAAATCAGCTAGAAAGCAATATAATTTAGTAGATTTTTTTGGTTTAAAGTGTGTTCCAGTAAGTTCTGAATCTTATTATATATATATATATATATATATATATATATATATATATATAATCTGTTGTCTGCTCAGTTAACAATAATATGTGGGTTTTTGATTAAACTAACTGATCCTTCTGTTTTAATTTACAGCATCAGCATAATGAATCGAAATAAAAAATGACCTCTTACTAAGAAAGAATTCAGCGAATATATTGAAATTATTAATTATTGATTTAACAGATCATAATGACTATCGATAAAGCATTTAAATGTTGATAGGCCGGGTTTTTCTGTGATAACAACCTTCACAGTCACACCGAATGGCTTTTTCTTTACAATTTTCAGCTTATTGTGAGTTTATGCAAGGGTACTCCTATTTTTTGGCCTAATTTGACCGGGATTGAAGTTTTATTAACGCACCAGAAAGTAATATAATAGAGATTAAAAATATATAATTGGACATACATAAAATGAAACGTAATGCAGGGTGAGGAACTAGTATATGAAAAGTAGTAAAGTTCTAAAAAAAATCGTAACCTGTAACGATTAATAGGAAATTATTTCCCACTTGATAATAATTTGTATTGTCGTTATGAAAAATGGGAAATTATTTTCCACTGCAAAACTCCCCTTTCCCCCCATTTTTCCACGTTTTATTACAAAATTTGAAATCTACTCGCAAATCTCACCTAAGAACCGATCTCAGTTTTTATTTACCTCTTAAAAAGTTTTCCATTTGATTAAGGGTTAATATACTCGTATTAAAGTATCCTTGATTAATTGAAACATGGTTATTATTGACATGATTATTATACCAAAACTGTTTGTAAATAATTTAGTAGTAAATAATTTAGTATAGTTTAATTTTTGCATTGTAAATATGTATAATATTGATAGTTCATATTGAAACTAGAATTTAAATAATAGTCCTGAAGTGATTAAAGCGGTGGTTTTTAAACGATTTTATTTAGCTTGACCAGTTTATTTGTTAGTTTGGGTCAAATTGAGTAATTGGAATTTTACCCCTTTCCTGATGACAGATTGATCTGATATTTGGTACACACTCTTAATCTTGATGACAATACAACATGATATATTCCTTATGATCGAAAGGGCTTAATTGGTAGAATAGAGCTCACTATGAAAAATCCAAGATAGCCGCCGCCACAAAATGGATGGCGGATTACATACTTTACACAAATATCTCTATATGGGTAAACGGCGCTATCGGCTACATCACATAAATTGTTTGGCTTCAGTTTCGTCAAACCCAAATGTACCAAACAGATGTATCGTCAGTTCAGATCGACTTTGAAAGAGATGGCGTACACCTTATTCACCCTAAAGCCATACAGTTTCCGGCAAAATTCAATTATGGAACGGCCGAAAGGAGGATGTTGCCTTTAATTTTGTCTTGGGCTTCCACTGTCCACAAAATGCAAAATAGCACAGTAGACCACGCAGTTGTATATTTAGGCTCAAAATTGTTTGAGGAAGGATAGGCATACGTTGCTCTGAGTCGAGTGAAGTCTTTGTAAGGATTGTGTATTGAAGAGTTAGATTGCAACAAATTGTCAGGTACCAAACCATGTAATAGTGATGCATTACATGAACTCAATAGAATGAGAAGTATCAACTAATAACAAAACTAAAATTTTGAAAATAAAAGAAACAATTTTTTTTAAATGTTAAACGGTTTTATTACAATAAAAATGATGTAGTTAGGTTATGTACTAAAAGCTAAAAAAATATTCGGTAAGTCCTAGCTACCAGATCGCACCAATTTTGTCATCAATCTGGGGTATTGATCAGACAAATATAAAATCGTTGGGCACGTGAAATTTCTATTAATATATATTTTTTTAGTTATAAAATAAAACATCCTTTATTTGTCGTCCCGACTGCGTCAATATGATCAGTATTTCCAGACAGGTGAGTTAGAATGTACCTTATTTTTAGGGAGTTTATTTTTGTTTTTTTTGTCTACTACAAGATAGCTTTTTTTAATATTAATATACATCTAAAGGCATACATGTACCTTTTTATATCATATATTAGATTGTTACATAGATTGGCGTTTTTACTCAGCAAAAATCGTCGGCCAAGTTTCGGCCTAAGTTCGGCTTGTGACGTATTTATATCTCTTACACTCCATCAGCCGATGCGTCCGAATAGAAGAGACAGCGGCAGCACGCGACCTACACGTGAACTGGTTTTAAAGAAGCTTTTACTAATAAAATATGACTATAGTCTGTTTTTTTTCGCTACGGACTAAATTGACACATGCAAATGTCAATTTTCGAAATAATGATACCAGCTTTTTAGTAATAGTGTTGAACTACGATACCGGTTTTATGAATCGTAACTTTTTACTTTTACCAAATAATTTTATTATTATTTGACAACAGATGAATCTTTTAAAAATCATGGTAATCAAGCACGGTAATCAAGCATCACAGATAAAAAATATATATTTATTAATTTTAATTACTTTTTACACTAAGTTAATACGACAATTATTTATTTGTTTGTTGAAGAATACGCAGTAACAAGTTTTTAACAGAAACTAAGGTAGCCAATGCCATAAAACACGAAAACATGGCGTTGTAGTTATTACTGAAAAACGATACTAGATTGTAAATTACGTAAAGTTACGGTAGCGGCAAATCACTATTAATGATTCCCAAAAAACTAGCAAAACAGCTTATGTCAATTTAGTCCGTAGCGAAAAAAAAAACAGACTTTAGTTTATATAATATTGATATTGCATTTTATTTCTCAGTTTTTATTATTTCTTATATTACCTATTAATTATTAGAAAATATGATGCATTGCAAATACCCATTTTTGTCTGTCATCTTATTATGAATCATATTAGTTAAAAGATATCGATAACTTAACTTTAAAATTTATATAAAAAATACAGAAATTAGTTTCTTTTTCCAATGTGATAGTTTTCTTAAATTACTTTGTAGTTCGTATACGTTGAACGATATTTTGATAAAATAAAAAGTTAAAAAATTAGTCTAAAATTGTATGATATTAAAATTGATTTTCATAACCGCCATCTGTCGTTAGTTGCTAATAACTTCAATAACAATTACGTTACGCTACAAGCTTGTAAGTAAAAATTACAGATGGCCCGCACCACTAACTCGGTGCATCGTTTTATTATAAATATAACTTCTTACGTGCGTTCATAATTACACACACATTTTTCATCAATGTTTTCTTATGACGTTATCACGTAAAATTATCGTCCGTAAACCGATTTTCAGACAACCAATTTTTTTGGTACATAATTTTTACAATCTCTACATCTACGTATATTTGCTATATCTAGATGTATTTCCTTAGTTATGTAAGTTAAGTTAAGTGCAAAAAAAATTCTAAAAGAATTAACCTCACGTCTCATAGCCTCCACTGGTCTGGTGCATTTTTTGCCGAAATAAAATCAAAACTATTTAAAAAAAAAAAGAAAAATCTGATTAAATTATATAAATCTAAGTTTCCTTTCTTCTCAACTAGCCTAAATGTCTATGTTTATACATAAGATAAGATATATATATATATAGGTATATGAATTTTCACGGGCGCGCAGGTGCGTGTGTGTGTGTGTGTGCGTGTGTGTCTTTATGTTTAATGTTTTATTTTTTTATATAAAAAATATACATATTTCAAACCGAAACAATGATAAAATTATCTTATTGTAAACGAACGCGAAAAAATAAAATATTTATAAATCTTATATCTTTAAACGAGCAATTCTTGTATATATATATATATAATCTGAATCTCGGAAACGGCTCCAACGATTTTCATGAAATTGAGTATGCAGGGGGTTTCGGGGGCGATAAATCGATCTAGCTAGGATTTATTTTTAGAAAATGTCGTTTTATCCCTTTTTTTACGCAATTAAAAAATATCATTAGAATACGAAGATAAATTTCGCTGTCATTGACAAGCTTATAATAGCTCAGATAGGAATCGGGCGAATTACAAATCAGAAAACCCGGGTTCGAATCCACGTGTCTACAGACTAATTTTTTTTCCTTTTTTTTTCAAGTTTCTTTTTTTGTGAGAAAAACTATTATTTTACTATTATGTCGGTAAGATCGAAAATATTTATGTTTCATCAGTATGTCATGTATCTAAATATAATTTAACCGAGCAAAGCTCGGTCATCCAGGTACTTATACTTATTGTTGATAACATTTTTATTACTTGATTATAACTTAGTTTTTTTATTTTATTTTATTGTCGTATTGAGTGTTTTAATTATTTACTGTCTTCGATAGTTATCGTAGGGTCCTGATAGCGTTAGTCAGCTGTAGCTAAACTCTTGAATGAATATTCTTGTAATGTAAGTGTTTAAGGACAGCTGTTAGCGCTTACCAGTCGCCTCAATATTTACTGATTGTTCCCATAAAAATTCACCTAAAGCGAATCGGACTCCACACTTATAAAAAGTTGCGTTTAACAGTAATCTAACAACGAAATCTATTTGTTTGTTCTTGTATGGGAATCCCATACATTTATTTATTACTATTATATATATGAATCGCACCCATTGGATTTTCGGTTAATACCAGTTTTCAACCAACGAAAAGCAGACGAGGTTATCAGCTAGACCTGTGTGCGATAACAGTACGTAGTTTTTTTTTAAGAAGATGAGTAAGCAAAACTCTACAAAGTAGTCTAAAATAAAATAGGTTTTTTAGTATATTTACTACAACGGTTAATCATTTTTGTGTTACAAAACAGGGATATGGTAACCATTTACTGAAATATTTTCAGTGTGTGAGAAACTTAACGCATAGATTTAGATGACTAAAAATGTAAATTTCTTTATTTAAGTGGGTTTCATTAGCACTTTAAGTAAATTAGTCTTTAATTATTTAATGAGCAGTGTGAGGTGTGAGACAGGGAGATGTAATCTCTTCAAAACTGTTTATCGCAGCATTGGAAGACAAGTTCAAGCTTCTGCAATGGAAAGGATTCAGCATCAACATAAACGGCGTGACATCACTCACCTTCGATTTTTCGACGATATCGTGTTTATGGGGTTTCCCAAAGAGTGGCCCTTAAAATGAATATCAACAATAAGACAAGACCAAATCATGTCGAATGTCCATGTCGTGCGCACTTCGATATCGGTTAGAGATTCTACTCTCGAAGTTGTTGACGAATACATCTAGGTACCTAGGACAAAATGTCCAACGTCCATGTGTAGTCCAACTTCGAGAGAGAGGTCATTCGTCGAATTCATTTAGAATGGGCAGCGTTCGGGAAGTTCAAAAACGTCTTTTCATCCGTCATACATCAGTGCCTGAAGTCGAAAGTCTTCGACCAATGTGTGTTAACAGTGATGACATACGGATCTGAGACGTGGTCTCTGACTGGGCCTGGGCCTTTTAAACAAGCTCCAATTCACACAGCGTGCAATGGAGAGGACTATGTTTTATGTTTTTTATGTTAAGGCTCTGCGAGATCGATTGAGAAATCATGAGATCCACAGACGAACGAAGGTTGCCAACATAGCCAAACGGATTTGCAAGCTGAAGTGGCAGTGGGCAGGGCACATTGCTCGCAGAACTGTCGTCCAATGGAGCAGAAAGGTTCTCAAATGAAGACCGCGTACCGGCAAGCGCAGCGTTGGAGAGCCGTCTGCGAGAAGGACAGACGACTCAAGGAAAGTCGTCGGAAGCCGTTGTATGGAGGCTACGATTGAACCGGTCTCTCTGGAGATCGATGAGGGAGACCTAGAGTTTGCGGATAAAATAAATAGTAACATACTGAATTCATTTTAATAAAGAAAGTCACCAGATCGTTTACAGCTATTGAGGACATCTGTACTTATATTTAAATTATTGAATTACCTTTTTATTAATTCTTAATAATGAAACTTAAAGCGTACTCGTAGTATATGCTTTTAGGTCTTCGGTTACAGTATTCTATTTTAGTGTATTTTAAAGTCTTTTAAAGTTTTTACACAGTTTCATAGATTTATTTAAAACCATACATTGGTTAAGTGATTTATTTTCATAAATACTTAAGCTTGTTTGATATATTGCTTTCTGAAAAAATGTAGTTTTTGAAGGAACAGTAATAAAGCAAAGGAACACCATAATCAGGGTCCGATATAGGGGGGGGGGAAACCGGTCAATTGCTCGGAGCGGTGAAATTGAGGGGCGGCAAAATTGGGGGCGGCGCGGCTCGTCGGCAGCGAAAATTTGAAAGATGGTTAAACAAAACAAAAAAAACCACACCCCTACACAAAAGTTGTTATAATTTATTACTATTGACATGACTAAAATTTCACATCATATTTTAGTAGATTACAAAAATAAAATGTGGTCACACTGCGTCCTTCAAGCTGTGCATGTTTTGCACGACGGTGCACACAGCACGATCGGGCATGACGCTCGGGTTCGCGGTCGCGCGGACGCGGGCGGACAGCAAGATGGACGGTACGTACTACCCGTTCGCGCTAAGTTTGCCGTTGGCGATGTGACGTCACTCGAAGGGTAGCGTCAGCAAAAAATAAGATACTATATATATATATATATATATATATATATTTTAATAATAATACTTTATTTCCAAAAAAAGATTTACATTTGTACTTAGATTTACATTGTGTTAGATGAACATTTTCAGTACAAAACAACAAGTTCAAAACAACTTTCACTATATACATTTTCGTAAATATTTTTAAAACCATAAGTCCTACTGACTTGAACCTTCTTGTAAATCTCGTTATGAGTCAAAACCTTTCTTTTAACGCTACTTTCAAAATGATATCTCTGTAAACAAAAATTCACTTTTTCAACTTACGTAATTATTTACAATAAAAATCCTTATTATTTAACACAAAAATATTTTACAAATAAACCTTATAAAATTATTCTGACATGTCGATACATGTCAGAAGCCGATGGCTTAACTTGGGGTACGTCGCCGACACAAAGAATTTTTATGAATAAAAACCACGCATGCGATGTCGTTGTCAACGATACTGAGAGGGGCGCGGTAGGCGGCTGGGGGAGGGAACGCGCATTCCACGGACCGGCAAACTTAGCGCGAACGGATTATACAGGCCTTTAGTTTCGTGTGGTTCGCAACACTGGTTGCATGCAACGGGGGATTCCCTGGTCTGTCTTTTTAACTATAAACATTCAAAGATACAAACAAATACATTACTTTCCCTCGCGCTAGTCAGTTGCAGTTTCTTTATTCCTCTGTTGTTTTATATTCTATTAATTGAATTTAACGCGAATCTTTATCTACTTTACGAGATTATAAAACTTCGAAAGTCCTGAAATTGAAAAGTGGATGTTAGTGGCAGACAAATGAATCAGAAAAATATGCGAATGCGATGTGTGACGAGACTCGAGACTACTAAATAAGTACCTACCTACTACCTTAACACTTGTTTATAAATATAAATAGTGTGATAAAAATTTGTGAATAAATACGAGAATAAACACATACGAGTATATAGGTGACTATTAATTAACTCTTGTCAGCTTAAGGGGTCAATGTACTCATGTATACGAACAAGTTTTACTATGGGACCAACTTCGAAATCGCGAGAAAAAAATCAGCTGTTCCATACATTTTGATCGACCGGATAGTCATTTTATTATGGAACAGCTGATTTTATAGTAAAAAATGTTGTCTTTTGTTTTACCTGTAAAATTTTTAATGTAACATCTTCCGATATATCTAAGGATGGCTACAACGATTGGAAACATTTAGGTGATACTCTTAAATCTCACGAGACATCACGAAGTCACTTAGAAGCTGTCAGATCTTAGTTTGAACTTTCGCGTCGAGTCAAGTCGTCGCATACGATAGATGTCGAATCTCAGAGAATAATTTATTCATAAATAAACCATTGGAATGAAGTCTTGTTACGTATTGTCTCAGTCATCAAAATGTTGGGAAGAAATAACTTAGCTTTTCAGGCCACTTCTGATAATCTATATCATCATAACAATGGTAACTTTTTGAAACTGGTAGAGTTGTTAGCTGAACTTGTTCCTGTTATGCAGGAACACGTACGCAGGGTTTTAAAGAAAGAAGAGAGACAAGCATCCTACCTAAGTAAAAATATTCAGAATGAGATTATTAGTAAAATATCGGACAATATTAAACGGAATATTTTGGAAGCTATACTTGAATCAAAATATTATTCTATTATCTTAGATTGTACCCCGGACGCTAGCAAAACTGAGCAGATGACCCTAATAATTAGGTATGTTTCTTTTAAACAGACCGACGACAATCCAAGAACTTCAGAAATTGTAATAAATGAGAGTTTTTTAGGATTCATACCTATCGATAAATCTACAGGCCTCAAACTGACAGAGATTATCTTAGAACGATTATCAGAACTTGGATTGTCTCTAGAGAACATAAGAGGACAAGGGTACGATAATGGATCTAATATGAAAGGTATTCAAAGTAGGGTCCAAGCCAGGATAAAAAACATAAATCCACGGGCATTTTATGTTCCTTGCAGTAGTCATTCTTTAAACCTAGTGGTAAACGATATGGAAAAGTCTTCACTGAAAGCTACACATTTTTTTTGATATAGTGCAAAAATTATATGTTTTCTTTTCCTCTTCAATGTCGAGATGGTCAATTCTTTTGATGAATGTAAAAGGTTTAACACTAAAACAACTTAGTGACACAAGGTGGGAAAGTAGAATTGAAGCATTAAAACCCCTGAAACGTCAAATAGGCCAAGTTTACAATGCATTACTTGCTTTTTACCAAAACACCGACATGGTTACCTCTGCACGAGACGAAGCTTTGGGTTTATTGAATCAAATCAAACAGTTTAAATTCCTATGTTCTGTAATAATTTGGTATGAAACTTTAAATCGGATAAATCCTGTCAGTAAATTAATGCAAAGTAAAGATTTTGAGTTACTTTCAGTAATTAAATTATCAAAAAATACCAAAGATTTCTTTGAAAAATCACGGTCAGATGAGTACTTTAACCAAGTTGTTGAAGATGCCAAAGCTTTAGCTACACTGGTATTGATAGCAAGATCTTTGATTTTGAAAATGTCTGTCAACATCGAATTCGTTCGGAAAAAAGGATGTTTGGTTATGATGGTCATGATAAACCAATCATTGACCCGCGTCAAAAATTTAAAACCTGCGATCCACCATGACACAAAATATATTAACTGGATTGTATATACTCTTTGCTGGATTGGCTATGATTTCAATAGAACACGAGGTTTGTGACAGTGTCTATTTGAAGGAAATTATTAAAGATTTTGCAGAACAGAAAGTTCGAAGAAAATTATTGTATTAAATGCATATAATACATGTGCTTAGATTTGTTGTTTATTTATATATTCTTACTTTGCACTCCAAAACCAAAGCTCTGGTTTCAGTACATGTATGATGTAAGATTTTATGTGATTATTATATTAAGTACGTCTGTAAGTCTTAAGTTTTTCAATTTATTTTTGAATAAATATCTTAAAACACAACTTATTTTGTTTCAATAATATCGGTAGGGAAAATTTGTCTTTTTATAAGTTAAAATCACACCATCTATGGAATAACGTAAAGGCGGCAAATATTGTTTTGCCCGGAGCGGCGAAACAGCTGGATCGGTCCCTGACCATAATTATACTTCCATCATTTAAAATTGAATCGAATTAACTTTGTTTGCGACAGACACACTACTTATAGACGTAATAAAAATAAAGCGTCATTTAAACAAAATATAAAAAAGTAAAAATTATGAACATAAAAATATTACAATAACGTTAAAATAATATGATGTCCACACAGGAGTGTACCGACACAAAAAGGAAGACCACTTAGCATACACGTATTATGTTGAAACCCGGAGAACACAATACAAATGACCTGAAAATTTCAATACTGATTTAGTAACAATAAATAAATTTATATAATATGAAACAAACGTATTATATAATGGACTTGCGTCATTATATTAAATATTATTATACATATTAGTGTGATATAAACAGTTACATAAATTAACGTCCGAAATAAAGAAAGAAAAAAATGACATTATTTTAGTATCAATCATTATTTTATTACACACAATTAACAGAAATATATTTATAGGTTTCTGATGCAAGAAATCTACATGATTAACACATTATTTTTTATAATAATCTTTGAGTTCTTCCTACCAAGAATTTTGTCTTTGAAGTACCATATCCACATTTAGATTGTCTGGAAAGATTGTCTGGAAGAAATCGCTTACCTAGCGATAAGACCGCCTTTGTGCATAACATTATTTTGTACCTATGTTTTATTTTTAAGATAAAGGTTTCTATATCATTTGTACGTCGTATGGATTATTGCGATGTTTTCGGATGGTTGCGAGCTTGGAGGTGAAGACGATCTCTGTGTCTTTAGCATCTTATGAGTCCTCGTGTATTCAAAGTGATTGTAATTTGAACGACGGCGTGAGTCCAAGAAAAATACTTAAGTTAAACGTGATCCAAAAATGGTAATAAATAATAAATAAATAACCAAAACTCAGTTTGAAGTATAATACTATCATAATAGATGGCGCTGATGGCGCTATCTAAATCGCGGTTAGTTAGTACCTTCACTGACTTATACAACTACATCCTAAAGTAAAACTTACATGCCGACGACACCGCGCCGACTCAGCTAGTATATATAATAAAACATCATAACATAGGTCTCGACCAGTGAGATTAAAGATTGTTCGAATGGCTCTTTTTTGTATTATAAACATTGTAATATATCCTTAAAGCAATTAACTACGTATTATTAAATTAACTAAAAAACACAAAGTGAGCTGTACCAAAGACATTTTTCTTCAATTTTATACATACAAAATACAAAAAGACTTTTTCTCCGAGCTTAATTGGTCCAGACCTTGTCAAGCGATAAGCTTATCAACGTATATAATTTAATTTTTATTTATTATAGATTAGTCAATAATTTCTTGCGTGCTGTTCAAGCTATCAGTTTATATAAGTGTTGTGATAACTTTATTGCAAATAAAAATTAAAATGTTATACATACAATAATTATTCACAGATAATCATGATATAAACAATGTTCGGGTGGAATGGTGGTAAGAATGCTAGCAGCATTTCCCCGTTGAATCGCAATTCTAATTCAACGATAAAAAATGAATCAGCATGGTCTAAGATCAGGCTGCAAAAAAGTGCTCTCATCGATGGTTTGCTAAAAATCGAATTTTTTCATATTTTTATGATTAGGATAATACTAATCTACCGGGTTGCCTATAAAAAAAGGGGCCGCTAGTATTTTAATTAACTTTAAAATAAAATACCATCCATTTCACAGAAATATAAAAATAAAAAACTTTGAAAAACCACGGTTGCCATTGGGCCCTTGGCCGCACCTCTACGCAGCCAGGTGTAAACAGGAGTGATTTTGATACATTTATGAGTTTATGACGTATATTTATGATTTATATATCAAATTAAAGTCAATTTTCTTTCTGTTCATTATGATATACGGTTGCTTAACGAAATCTCGGCGCACATAAGAGTTGCTAGTTGTTAAAGATAATAAAGGTAGAAATATTAAAGGTAGAATTAAAGAGAGTTAGCACGCAACATCACTTGTTAGACAAAGATAGCATTATATGCACAAAATAACAACAATAAATACAACGTTTGCTGCGTCAACACAGGGTGAGAACACTA
This sequence comes from Euphydryas editha, assembly GCA_036937285.1. Lineage (NCBI taxonomy): Eukaryota > Metazoa > Arthropoda > Insecta > Lepidoptera > Nymphalidae > Euphydryas > Euphydryas editha. The sequence goes on along the minus strand of JAUPFZ010000005.1, from coordinate 9,829,629 downwards.
ATATAGTGACACAAGAAGGGATTCGGTCCGGCGGACCATATCCACTGCGGATTGGCGGATAATTTGCCTATCATGAGTAACGATCGTTATCAGGTGTCTATGATAATATTATATAATAATTAATTAATATTATATTTAAATTAATGACCTATACTATCTTTATACATAATACGGCTTGGCATACACTAATTTGGCCTCTGTAAGACCGGTGTCAAGACTTTTACTATATTGGCACATCGAACTGCGCGGTCATTCTAGTTTCGAACCGGATTACTGTATTCCGGGGTACAATATGAATGTGTACATAGCCCATTTTATGTCCACTATACCTAGTCACGTTCGACTTAGCTACACAGTGCCTACTTCCACTCCGACGACGTGCCAAGCCAAGAAGCGATCTCACTAGGAAACATCTACCTAGAGAGAGAGAGACACCATAGAGCCCTAGAAAGGGCTCCTAATTTTCACGGCTAACGATAAGTTTCAGTACTCGGTTCCCTCACCGGTGACGGTAGTATTTGTAATTGATAATTTTAATTACTATATAAGTATTGAATTGTGTAATTTGTCTTTTTCATGAGTTAGCTATCAGTAGCAATTGCGGCGCGATGACAACTTTATTAGCACCGCAGCGCGCTGTTGGACTAAAACCGTTAAATGCTTATCGACGCCTTATCAGATCCAGATAAATAGTGTTATGATTCATTACGACTATTTCATGATTCGAATGAAGTAACTGCACTTTTGACGTTTAAAAAGTTTCGGTATTTAATACCGGCTCATCGAATTAAACACATCGGTTTCGTATTATTATCCTGTAGTTCGTTAGTGTATGCCAAAGCAGTATTTATATCCTTGTCATTGAATGCATTTTTGTGTGAATGGTTTCAAGCATGCGCGATGGCGTGGCTTCTAAAACGAATTGTACAAGGTCACCTTGAGTGAGCGTCTGCTTTCTGACTCGCCATACAACCATCGTCTGCCGTCTCTACGTGACCTGTACCACGACATAAGATTTTCATACCTGTGAGTTTACACGTATTACTTACAAACATTAAATTTTTTTTTATTTCTAATTTTAAAATCGCTTTGTTTTTTTTATATTTATTTATACATATATTATATGCTAAAATTTCAAATAGTGTCAGAAGTAAAACCTTTTTTAAGTTTGCGAAGTGTTTTTTCTAAAATTTTGTTTTTGTTTAAAAACAAACCGTTTTTATTATATTTTAATTTTATTTTTAAAAGGAGGTTTTATACTTTTTCGCCTTAAGAAGCTTAGATTGTTAGATGTATAACATTCTTTGTTTTGAAGTGTCATTGGAAAGGACAATCGAACGTTGCTTTTTAAAAAGTTCCCTATACTTTATAGTGTTACTAAATGCGCTTTTGTACAAAATTATTATTATAAATGCCTAACATACCATGAGGTTTGGCTTTTGAAATATGATTTAATAAAATTATTACATTATTATATATTTCATACGTAGATAATTATTTTTATAATATATAAATATATATCTAGGAAAGATATTTTGAGATCATCTTAAGCGAAAGCCTGAACTTTTTATAAAAATTAAAATAAAATCCAATACTGCCTGTGAAAAATAATTTTAAAATGCAAGTATGCCTATATGCCGCAAAAACTATTTATTTAAATTAAGTACTTCTCACTGAGAAATTTATAAAAAAATATTAATTTATGAAAGAATGTATTTGATTCATAGAAAAATGAATTAGGATACGAATACTTTTCACTATTTATATGATCGCGGCGATGACCTATGTGACACTATACTTTTTAATCGTATTAACCCTAGGATGGTAACAGGGGTGCCCTGACACCCCAGGTGAGCAATCACGCGCTGATTCGTTGGAAATTATTTGCTGCCTCGCTCTAGCATTTTGTGTATTCTTTTGTCTTACCGTGAGTTATCAATAGCCGTTGCACGGTGAGAGCGGCAACACGTCAATTTCGTTCTGCAGGCATGTGTGGGGTGTTGCGTCACCCCTGTTACTATTTACGTAACTATTTACATAGGTATTTTATTTTGTTACTGTATTTTTTTGTGTTATTTTCACTTCTATATGGCGTTTTGTAATGATGAGAAGCTGGAGGGGTACTTAAATAATATTGCTGAGGATAAAGAGAGTGAAAGAGAGCCATTAAAGGCGGAGGAGGCTTCTGAAAATAAAGATAACGTCTCCGTGCATTCCGAACTCTTGCAGACCAGTTACTGAAGGAATATCGACTAACTTGTATTGGCGCTTTACATAAAAATAAACGTGAGATACCACCAGCTTTCTTACTGAATAAATCAGTCTGCTTTGTCCTCTCAGTTTGCATTTGATCGCGAGAAAACATTAGTATCCTTTACTCCAAAGGTAAAGAAATCTGTGATATTGCTATCTACTATGTACAATAAGGAAGAGATCAATTCCGTAACGCATAAGCCAGTTATAATTGATGACTACAATGCAACAAAGGGAGGCATCGATACCTTTGACAAAATGATGCAAAATTACACGACTGTGAGGGTACGCGACGTTGGCCACTTAGGTTTTTCTTTGGTATGTTAGATCAAGCAGGGATCAACTCTATGATTCTCTATCTAGAAGCTAAGCATCCAAACACGCCAGCTAATAAATTTAGAAGTAATTTCCAAAAAAAATTGCATTACAGCTAGCCGAGCCGCACACAAGACGATGCCTGGAGTCAAATTTACCTCGACAACTATCGGGAAATATAAGGGCCATTCTAAATATCCCCAAAGAATTTCCAGCAAGTGAACCCCCTGCCAAATTACAAAAGCAAGCTCGATGTGTATTGTGTCCTCGAAAGAAGGACAAAAAAGTAAAGATTTTTTGATCCAAATGCAAAAACCTGTGTGCCCTGAATATCGTGTGGAAATTTGTATCAATTGTGTTTAACCCGGCGGGAGTGTGGCGGGGTGTGACATACCCCAGTGTTAGTTTGTATCGTGATATAATTTTACTGTTTTATGCGACGCTTTCGGGACTTCGTGTAGCTGGAGGTGCGGAAGTTTGGGGGAGGATAGTGTTGTGATTTTAATGTTTCAACAGCCGGTGTTAGAGGTACACGAGCACAAACGCACGTGGGGTAAGTGACACTCCGCCATATAGTTCGTGTGTGCGTTTCATAACATAGGTATTTATTGTTTATGTTATTATTTTTGCTCTTTTTAGATTTTCGTCAAACGTGGGTGAGGACAGTGGTGAAAGAAGACTTAGGTCTTTGTTATACGACGTGTTAGAGAATTCATCGGATGAATCCGATGAATTATTTATTTCTTACTTATTTTAATGAAAATTATTAAAATATATTAATATTCATAATTAATAACATCCATTTTTTAAAAACTTTATTGAGGGATACCTAAATAAACCAAGAATATAATAATTTGACATAATTTTAATAACAACAATAATATACAGGCAGTTTTGTTTTGGGGCATATCATACCCCGCCACATACTTGATGTAATATTTTTTCACCACACTCCCGCCGGGTTAAGAGCCCGTAAAACATTTTTATTTAATCTAATTCCATTTAGTTACTTATTGATCTCAAGAAGAGTGTTCTTTTAGTTTATTTAAAGAAAAAAACGTTTTATTTTTCATTAAACAAAAGTTTTTTATTCATTTTATTATCATGGGGTGACGTGGTACCCCTGTTACTATGCGTGTTCATTTAAATTATGTTACCATCGTAGGGTTAATTTTGTCAAATTACTGTAACAGAATCTATTTACGTATTACGTGAGTCGAGCTGTTTATTGCAAACAGGTGGATGTTTTGTGTTGAAAATTTTTATAATCACTTATAACAACGACCGTACTATTTTATATTAAAATGAAAACCTCTTTTGTTACTTTACATAGACATTTATTAAATGAAGCTCATGTTTTGTGTTGTAATTTTTTATAATCATTTCTTGCAAAGACATAAGTATCTTTATAATATAAGTCATTATAGTAAAAAATATATAAATATTATTAATAAAAATAAGAGAAATATTTGCTTTGATTTTTTTTATTGTTTATATTAAATTATTACACATTACTACTATTCATACACACATTATTACACTACTGATTGTCACAAAAATATTAACATTGCTACTAAGAAAATTCGATTAAAACGTATTTGCTAAATTATACACTTTGTAATAATCGCTCTGTCCTCTGTCTATCTCTCTTACTACATATACATAAAGATTCAAAAAGTTATCTCAGTTTAGTTCTACTCTGATAATTAGATTTACATTATTTAAAATGTCTTCAAAATTTGATTGAGGTTGGAATCTCGACCACACTAAACAATCTTCACTGTGTCTTCTCCATCCCACATGACACTGGCTCCCCATGGAGGAGAAGTCTGGCCTTTTCGCCGAGTCCAGCCTGTCGCTGGAGGGATCTTGTTGCCTGCAGATCCGGGACCCTCCAATTAAAGTGGCTGAAGGCTCCCGTAGGGGTTTAGTACGGTATTGCACTCCCAAAGTGCCGAGTCCAACATAGGTCTAGGACTGCCTATCCGGGAGTTCTGGATATCATCCATAAATGGACTACCCTGTGACAAAAAAAAAAAAAACATGACACTGGCTAAAAATTTCTGTCAAATCGACACAATTAGCCGTACAACGAAGAATTGAACTGAAAATTAATTTTACTTTCAAGTTAATTACTTTATATAATCTAATACCTTTAAACGAGCAATTTTTGTATATATATTTATATATACAATCTGAATCTCGGAAACGGCTTCAACGATTTTCATGAAATATAGTATGTAGGGGGTTTCGGGGGCGACAAATCGATCTAGCTAGGATTCGTTTTTAGAAAATGTCGTTTTATCCCAGTTTTCAAGCAATGAAAAACTGCTACAATATCATTAGAATACGAAGGTAAATTTCGCCACCATCTACAAGGTCATAATAACTCAGGTGGGAAATCGGGTGGTTCTGAAAGCAGAAGACCCCGGTTCGAGTCCAGATGTCTCCAGTCCGATTATTATTTTTCTCTTTTTTTAAGTTACTTTTTTTGTGAGAAAAGCTATTATTGGGAGCCCTTGTTATTTTTTATTTAAATAACCAGTCCATATTATTTTATTTTATTATGTCGGTAAGATCGAAAAATATTATTCAAATTTCGTAAGTATGTAATTATTATGAACATAAATATAATTTCCAAAAAAGACGATTTAGCAAAAAAAAAAAAAAAAATAAATAAATAAAGCCGAGCAATAATTAGTAAGATAATGATGGTAGTGTACTTTTATTAATGCACTTACAGAATTTATTTCAAGAAGTTATAATTTTAAAATCGTAATCTTATCTAAATCCCGTATAAAAATGCGTATATTTATTATTTTATATCGTTCTTATATATCAATAAAATACGTGTAATAATACCTTCCTGTAATTATTACACGTGTTAATTTTATATAAGGTAAGGAAGACGCAATCTAATACCATTACTTAATTATGCATCTATACTAGTTTATAATAGAAATATATAATAAAATTCAGAATATGTTAGATTAGGTTATATATATATATATATATAAATAATTCGTATATAGAAACATAGACCTTGGAAGTAAGTTATTAATAAATATTATGAAATATTTTCCAGAATTATAAGTACAGAATAATAAAGAAAAACTATTTAAATTATAAAATATTGAATATCGAATATAAATGTTCGATTTATAAATATAAATTAATATGTAAACAAATTGCATAAAAACAACAGATTTTACATTCGTCTTGCTAGCGTACGTACGTGCACGGTAACATGTTGGCCGTGTTCCGATATAGGTATACTGGACTGGAGCACTGCAAGGTGTGACTTCATTTCAGTATTCTGCGAAGCCCTTCCTTTTTAGTTTGCTATACTGTGATATACTGGTTACTGTTTATAACGGAACGCAGTCCAGTATACTACACTACTACTATCGTCCTTATTTTACGACTTTTATTTCAAATGAATATTATTTATCATGTACACGTTATCTATTCAACAAGAAAAATTATATTTGAATATTGTTGACATTTTTGAATAACAATATTAATTAATAATAATAACAATAATTCGCGCTGTTTTATTTTTAGATCACGTGATCACAGTACTTAGAGCACCTTACCTCGAAAGCGCCAGTGCTCTCAGTACAAAAATGGCATCGATTTATGACGTCATATATTTATCTATGGTACTGCAGCAGTGTACTGACAGTCTATAACGGAACGAATTTTTCACCAGTGACAGCACTGGGCAGTGCTCGCAGCGTATTTCGGAACACGGCCGTTCAATATTTCGTCCGCTAAAATTGAAATCCATCCCCGCCACATTATTCAGGTCCTATCCTATATTTTCGCGCGCGTAACTTTGTATCTTTAGTTGTAATTTTGTAAACCACTAAACCAGTCACTTACCGTGACATCGCAGCGGGACGACGTGTTTATTATATTAGTGTTAACATATTATAATATCACAATGCCAGCGAACAACATCAACGGAGTTAATGGAACTCCACGTGAGTTATTTTGTTTTTTTTTTTTAAATGTCGGGTGCACATGCGAATTTTAAACGAATATTTTTACCGTATTTTATACTTTGAGAGATTAATATTGTTAATATATTTTATTACAGGTTTTTATAGAAATAATTTTGATAAATTAGTAATTTATTGATTTCGAATACTATTCATAGAAATATGAATATAACAAAGACTGATTGGTAGTACCAGAAGTATTTTTTATATTCATATTTCTTATATCTCAAAAATATTAACTAGTTCTTTAATAAATTTTGATATTGATATTAAGTTAAGGGATGTTGTAACACCTCGTTTTAATTTTTTTTAAGCTTATAAACTTTTTAATGTAATAAAATTATCTTTTATCATATATTGTATTAAGGATTGTATATTATACATTTAGGTCTATTTTGTGATCTCACAAGTGACAGGAAATCTAAATTAATAGTTCTTTTAATTTAATAATTTATATAATCTTATAATTATTATGGTATCTTTAGGCAAAAAAAAAAAAATTAAAAAAAAATTGAAACCAGTTAGAAATGTCTGTTACTGGTTAGTATAGTAGACATTTTTATGGGTTTTTTTTTAAAAATACATAATAAAATATGATAATAATATTAAATATAATTGATTTTACTCTATTTATACATAATGTGAGCTTTGCGTCTTTTTTTTTGTAAGCTTATAAAATAATAACCTTTTTAAGTTTTACGACAATTTTTTAATGCAAAAGTTAACTAAGTGATAAAACAATTATTAATATTGAAATACTATCGTCATTTACCGGTGGGAGGGATGCGCTGTGCCGCGCTCCCGGCTGCATGGGTACCACCATCTTGCTTATTTCTTCCGTGAAACAGCTTTGCTGTGTTTCGGAAAGAAGGGCAAGACAGGCAGTGTAATTACTGGCACCGAGACTTAACATCATATGTCTCAGGATAAGCAACACATAAACGAGTTGCCAGGTAAACTAGTTTATGTTCATGGGCGACGTCGACCACTTACCATCAGGTGGCACGTCTGCCAGTTTGCCTATTCAACTAACATAAAAAAAAAAAAAAAAAAAAAATTAATTAGAATTTATTTATTTCATTACATACATTAATTTTGAGTTTACCTACTTTATAAATCGATAACTGTATAATATAATTATTTTTATATCCTCAATAAATATATTTTTAATTGACAAGATATAATTATATTAATTAAATCAGGGTACAATCATATTTTGCATGAAGATTTTTTGAACAAAAATTATTTATTATAAACAATTTATTGTTATTAAAATGGGTTTGTACAGACGCGCCAATCTCAGGCTCTACCAGTACTGAATTTAAAATGTGTGATGACAACATTGAAGTAATATGTACTAACGTGATGACAAATGCGACAGAGATACGACGCTTTGCGATGGGAAAATATCAAATATGGTCATTATATCTTATGCTGTCGTTATTTTGAATCAGTTGATTTTACGCGTTATGTCGCATGACGTCGCATTGCTTCGCAACATTTCGCTTGACTAAGATGTCATCTTAGAATGTCTGTTTTAATGAAGTAGGTTACATATAGACTAGAGACACTTTGACAAAACCTTTTTTGTTAAGTGCACTTCTTCTATTCCTGTTTTACTTTTATTTATTATTATTTAATAATTTGGTCTGTTTCCTTAAATACTGTACAATCTCAAAAAGTTCTAAACCGATTTTGATCAAACTTTGCATAACCATAACTTATATAATTATCTGGAAATTATAAAATATCACTTTATAACTCGTTTATAGCATCAAAGTGAGTAAAACCGCATGGGTCAATTAGTAAATAGTTAAAACACATTCGGAGCCGTAAAGCTTTACCACTTAAAGTAACTTAAACTGTTAAGCTTGTGAATTAAAAATAATAAATTATATAATGTATTTTTAAAAATATTTTTATTTAACGAAGAAATCCTGTGTTGAAAGTTCTGTAAACACTCAATACGGGCAAATACGCCCCTATCACGACAAAACATCTCTACGGCTTACAAAACCATTTGTCAATACCATAGGCGGAGGATAGGGTATATTTATTTCAATTATTTATTTAATTATTATTACACATTAAAAAGAAACACACATTTTGATTATCTAATGAAAGAACCATGCACTTTAGGCGTACTTATCGCTAAATAGCGATCTCTTCCAGATAAACACAGGACAAGGGTTGACATAATCAACAAAGCAAATTAATATCTCAAAAGCGAATAACTGAACAGACAAGCGTATTCAGCCAGACATATGAGTAAAAAGACAAAGATATCCTTAAATATTAAAAAATTGCTTTTTAAATGCAATTTACTTGAAATAACATTACAAAAAATCAAACTTTGTTGAAGTTTATCATAGAATATTTACTATCATTACCACGAAGCAATTACAATTGCTTCATGATCATTCCCATATATGGATAAAGTTCCGAAAAGCGCCTACCGCTTTTTTCCTTGAAATTTCGTATACTTATGTATTTTGAGTTACTAATCACGTATATGATAGTTAAAATTGGCACAAAAAAATTGTTTTAGACAAAAATTTTAGGTATAGTATAGTATAATTGTAGGTTTTATAATGTACAACTTCTATAGGAAACATTTTTCTCTAAGATCAATATTTATTGATATAGCGTAAAAAAACCTAGAAAAAGTTTGGCAATTTTTCCGAGTTTTGACCTTGAAAATGAAATTTATACCATATACGAAATTTCAAGGAAAAAAGCGGTACGGGCTTTTCGAAACTACACTCCCATATATTATTATAACTTTACACTTAATTCCGTCATTCGTTCATTCTTTTGGTATAATGGCTTTAAATGATGCTAAAAAAGCACAGATATTTAACCCTAAGTCACTTACAATGGAAAATACTTCAAGTTAACACTCCTGTGATCTTTTGGCACTATTGAAAACGATTGATCCAAATGAATGAATGAAGTACACTTGTGTCATATCAAGTTTTTCATGGACCCCGTATAATTGTAAATTGAATTATATCGTTTCGGATGAACTGTAAGGTGGGTAGAACGGTAACAGTCGCTTCACTGGTGAAATGAAAAATTAACAAAAGCCAGATGTACTCGTAACTAACACAGTCTAAGTATGTTCGGTTTTATCCGGATACCAGTGAACCTCACAGAAATGTAATTACACATTTATAAAGTCGATATTATTATAACGAATTAAAGCTTAATTAAGCACTTGAAAAAAACTCAGCAGTTCTAGCCACAGTTTGATTTCGTGACTCGATGACCTACGAGATACGACACAAAACAATAATTAAGACTAAAAATGTATAATAATTAAGACTAAGAGTCAAGTGTGAGTTTGACATCTAATTATTATCTATATACTCGTAATATACCATCGACGCCCGCGGCGTCGTCCGCTTATAATGATAATACCCGTCTTATAAAAGACCGGAATCAAAACTAAATTTAATACATTTTTAACAAATAATAATATTATAGTTTCGATGCGTGTTCAAACAATCATATCACGTTCCGTATAATGATATAAATGTATGATCTTTAGTCTTATTATATTACAATTTTATATATAAATTTCTTAAATGTATATGAGTGCGAGATCGGTATGTTTATATTTAAAAACTTAATCAATTTTGTAATTTACTAAATTTAGAATAAATAGATGTTCTATGCGGTTGTACTTGCATTCAGTTTTGATACTCATCTGGTCAGTTGATATTTTTGATTCTCCGATTTTTTTATATACGTCCCAAAAAAACAAACTCTATTGGGAAAGTAATTTTCAAGTTCCAATTAATGGATTGTGTGGTTTTATGCTTTTTCATAAGAACTAGGTATACACATGTCTCTCTAGATTTCACATGCGTGAAGTCATTTATCAATTACGAGTACTTCCGAAAAATACCAAAATACTAGGACATGTAAGAATTTATAATTGTTAAATAATATATTGATAGTTTTTAAAAGAGTAACTGTTGAACTTCTTGCCGGTTCTTCTCAGCAGAATCTACATTCCGAATCGTTGAAAGCTATTAAATACATTAACTAATTAAAGAATAATATATACTTTGTAAAACGATGCGATTCAAGTGCTTTTGAAACTCTTAACTTGAATAAAGACATTTTTGATTGTGACTGTATTTCGTGATAAAGTTTTTGGCTAAAGTTTGTATTATGTCAAACTGTAGTACTTAATATCTACACATCCATACCTATCCGGATACCATCAGGAGTCCCCCAAGGATCATTATTAGGACCATTGCTATTCAACATTTTTATGAATGATATCTCCTCATGCATCTGGCATTCCAATTCAATCTTATTATATGCGGATGATGTCAAAATTATGAAGAAGATTGTTAACTTTGATGATGTTCGTTTATTGCAGGAAGACTTGCATCGTTTCCAAAATTACTGCACTTTTAACAAGCTTGATCTCAATATCTCCAAATGTCATATCTGTAGTTTCACAAGGAAACCTAACCCTGTAATTGCCACATATTCTCTATTAAACTCACCATTATCTAGAGTAAATTGTATTAAAGACGTAGGGGTCACTTTTGATTCTACACTCATTTTTGAACCCAAATTATCAAGTATATATAGATAGCTTTGGGTTACTTTTATTTTAACAGGCAGAATGGCGACCCTTGAGCAGTTGTTCCAGCCAGTTCAGCCGAGGAGCGAGGACACTTACAACAAGGTCACCGTGGTCGGCACGGGACAAGTCGGAATGGCTGCTGTGTTCTCTATGCTCACACAGGTGAATAGAACAATTTTATTTACAAAAGTGTCGATATAATTAGGAATTATTAAAAGATTATTAAAAAATAATTGAAATCGATTTACAATTTGTTCAAATTGGTTTCAACTGGGATTGGTACTGTTGAGGAAGTTGCAAAATATATTAATATATTTGTAATTGTAAAATTTATAACATAGCTTTTAAATATGTAGTCAGTTATATATATGTATATTAAATAATGGTGTAGTATTTTTTATTATTTTACTATGGATAATGTTACTTTATAATTTCGCTCCCTAATTGCATTTATACAACAAGCGAATTAGTAATGGTTTGATTAAGAGTAATAAATAATATTAATTATTAAGTAATGAATGGTTCTTATGTGAGACGATTTTTTCCAAAAAAATAAAAGGTACATTATACAATGTTAGTAACATTATCGAAATTTTAATTTATTTTATCAAAAATAAAGTAATAATAGTTACGAAGACTTAAATACCATTCAGTAATATAATGATTAGTTTATTTCTAATTGTACTACATGTATCGAAAAATATTACATTGTATTTTAGGTAGAATTTTAGTTTCGAATATAATTGGGCTTATATTGATTATAATGAAACTTAAGGTATGAAGGACGACCGTTATGGTGTAGTGGTGACAGTAGTCGCTTCAACGGCGGCGGTTGCGGGTTCGATTCCCGCTCGGGGCGGATATTTGTATTTGTATAAATATTTGTGTCCGGTCTGGGTGTAAGCTCTTAAAGCCGACGGTCCACATTGTTATCATAGACATCTGATAACGATCATTAGTCATGGTAGGGAAATTACCTGCCAACTCGCAGTGGAACAGCGTTGTGGATTAAGCTCCAACTCTTTTCCTATATGGAGGAGAAGCTTTTGTCCAGCTGTGAGACGTTTATAGGCTGATTCAGTTCAGTTCAGCATGGTACCCAGGTTATCCATATTAAAATAATAAGTGTATTCAACTGAATCAACAAATCAAGGTCATATCTTTTATGGGGAAGTTCTGAAGCTTACTCCAAAAAATAAAAATATCTACTCCGTCTACTTTAAAGGAATCTTTATCCCAGGCCCACAAGGCTCGCTTTATTTAAAAAAAAATGCCAAATAATAAACAGAAAGTATTTGATACATACATATATATAGAAAAAAAACTTTTAAAAATACACATGTTTATTAATAAAGGAATATAAATGATTTCAAAATAATAAATTAGAATCTTGTATGATTGGTAAGAAATAGTAACTATGACTCACGTGTATTCACATTGTACGCATTACACAATTATGAAAGAGATTTCATGCTAAACGAGTTGGGCGTGTTTTCGCTAGCCGTGTTACGCCTGGGTGCACGTGCGTATGAGCACGTGGAGACTTCACTGACAATGAGTAACAAAATGACTACCTACTAGGTTTAGGGCAACATTTTCGTATTAATGGTTATATTATTCACTGTTCAATGCAAATATTTATTTAGCGCTTATTCTTATGTTATAAGATTATCGAATGTGTGTTTGGATTGTATATGTATATACATAATATGTATATATGCTTGCACACATTCTTAATTCTGAATTTCATCATAGTCCATATAATAACATCACGCTATATGTGACGTGTCACACGGAACGTGTTACACCAACATTACACAACTACATTGGTGGGCAAAAACCTCATAGAAGGATATTATTAGAGCTTAATTCATCATGGCGTTCCAGTGCGGTTTGGATATACATATCTAAGAATTACTTTCAAACCAGCAAGTAGAATTTTAAAAATTGATTTACCATCTAAAAACATTACGTTGCTAGCCCAGGTTTGATCCCGCGACCGGTTTCGATTCACGTACTCTCTCCAATAAGTCGTCCTGCTCCTTATCTTGAATCTGATGCAACATTAACGAATTATTTAATAAATTACAAATTGTATTACATTATATACGAAACAATGATTCCATCTCGTCGAGATAGAGAATTCTTAGAGCATCTAATGACACAATTAAGATGTAATGGCACTCATTCCTCCGTGCCAAGGAGAGATCAATTCAATTGTTAAGAAAGAGTTTATAAATATTTGACTAATTAATATTTAAAGACTAAAGCCGTGATACACGCATCAAACATTAAATTATCTTCATCTGGTGATTTAGCTAGTTCACATATCGATCATACGCAACAACGCAATAACGATAACGCGCATGTGATGCCCCTGGTGTAACCGCTTACCATCAGGCGGGCCGTATGCTTGATTGCCACCGTCGTGGTATATACGAGGAAAAGTTATAACAACGACCTTCATTTGTAATATTTCGGGAATCCACCTACTTTGTAATCAAGTGTTAAATGATGTAATACTGAGTTAGGTCTTAAAACATGTAAATACTTTTGTCAGATTCTACATTTTAAACCAAAGAATTATTCAAAAGTATATGATATAAAATTAAAGTCGCGGGTAGCAGCTTGGTACGCTATATTAAGGTCAGCTAAAACAGTATGCACGATTAAAAAATAATCCTCAACGATGTCGATGAACGCTGTAGAAAAATAAACGAATGGAGATATTCAGACGACATCAAAGATTCATATTTGTATATCATTTGATATTATTTTGCTGAGTTTTAAAATTCAAAAATAAAGTGATATGTGACGTAATGTCTAGTGATATTAAAAATAAATTGTAAAGCCGGTAGGTAGAAGATTATAATACTAAAGTGAAGCTATTGCTTCCAAGCAACTACTAAAAACAATAATAATTCCAATTTGATTGAAATTAATTATATTATTAAAATTAATATTAAAACCTTATCAGCTGTTCGTACCGCTTTTGTCAAATTTATCTTCCTATGTTATTCTCCTCTCTTCACAGCTCGCTCAACTTCCATCCTTCCAAAGGATTTCTTGATCGGCTTGTCAATTTACGCAGTCCTTTTCAGAATAAATGCCTCACAATTAACAGATAAACGTGCAGGTGTCGTGGTGCGTGTTGTCGCCTTAACGCCGGCGGTCGTGGGTTCGATGCCCGCTCGGAGTAGATATATTATTTGCAAAAATATTTGTTGCGGGTTTGGGTGTAGATAACCAGAAGGATACTTCTAAAAAATGAAAGAGGCTTACCTCCATGGGACCTTGAAATTGAAAATATTTATATCGACTACTAATGAATGTAAAAAAATTACATTTGAAATAAATACGTCATGGTAGCAAAATCATTTACAATACATAAACGGCTTAATTTTAACATTACAAACTTAAGCAATGTACCTACCCAATATTATCCAGCTAACGTAAGTTAATTACTACTAGTTAACTTCGAGAAATTATTACTAGCTAATCTTTAGTGTCCCGGTAGACATCACCTTACTATTATATCATCGGTTTTATTAAATATTACAATGAATAACTTAATCTAATGTTCCTAGTGTTGGCCGAGAGTCTGGTCTGGAATTTGTCGAATCTGTAGGATATCCGGACTTAAACAAAGGTATAACTTTACTATACTTAATAAGATCAGGAAAATCACCACTCATTAATACATACGTTAAATATAATTGTTAGGTGGGGTGCTATGATATCAACAATAGGGGATCGGACAAATTTTCAGAAAGTGTTTTAAATTAATCTTTATGGATACTTATTCCCATAAAAAATAAAACTTTATTTTTTTATAGCCGTTTAGGTACTCAAAATCATGTTTTAATGTTGCGTTTAAAAATCCCGCCAAAACGCCACGCTATATCATCTGAGAGCGCGTGACCTCATCTGGGGCTATAATAAAACAGCTGCATGAGCATAAGTTCACGAGAAGTTTTGTTTCGTGGAGTAGATTTTTTATTTGTTCTTATGGAACGCAAAAAATATCGTTGGTGTGCAGAACCTCAATGTACGAACACATCAAAAAGTACTCCAAATAAAATATTCATTTGATGTGCCAAGAAAAGCAGATAAAACAAAAAAATGGTTAGACTTAGCGAGTAGAAAATGCAACGAAATGAATTTACCAATTTACTTTTGTGAAGATTATTTTCACGTAAATATACATTAATTACTGCAAATTAATATAATGAAAATTGCTTAAATTAATTTTTAGTTTTAAATATATTATATTGTTTTCTCTCTACGGTCAACTACTATTATAGATTTTTTCTTTTTGTAATTTTTTTTGTAACACTAAAGAATGTGATATAGTGTTGACAGTATTCTACTTGCGACGACCGTTCTGGTGTAGTGGTGCGAGTAGTCGCCTCAACACCCCGCGCCGGCGATCACGGGTTCGATTCCCGCTCGGGACAGATAATTGTATTTGTACAAATATTTGTTTCAGGTCTGGGTGTATGTTCTTGTGGTTCTCCCCACCGTGTCTCGGAGAGCACGTAAAGCCGTCGGTCCCGGTTGTTATCATATACACCTGATAGCGATCGTTACTCATAGTATATTATTCGCCAACCTACAATAGAGCGGCGTGGTGTATTAAGCTCCAACCCTTTACTGTACCTACTGATTATTTTAATAGAGATACCCCAGAGATATGTGGTGTTCTTAATATATAAATATTTAAATATTTAGATTATCTCATTAGCCTCTGAACGTAAAAGTCGTAAAATCACCTTTACAAGCATTTACATTTTGCTTGAGCAACGATTCAGCGACTTCAGGCGAAGATATAACCGTTTTAGTTGTCGAAAGTGGAATATTGGCAAAGTGATTTTCCAAAGACGTTGGCACCTGTTCATCTGATTTAATAGAGTGATTGTCAGTCAATGATCAATTGACTGACAAGACGATCTTTAAATCTTCTAGTTTCGACATTTATGATGTTCCATATCATTTCAATTTTATTATTACTGTATTTAATCTTGTTTCTAATGAACATTGACTTAGTCTCTTTAACGAATGTCACTATACACCGAGGCTAGTTCACGAAGAAAAATTTCAATCGCGAAGATGGTTTTGTGTTGGCAAATGCGTGGAATCCAGTGTTGAAACTTTTTAAAATTAATAAAGAATTTCAACTAAAACAAAAAAATAAAGTTGTTAATGTAGTTTGCCGGGAGTCTGTGTCGAATATAAGTGGTGAGGTGGGCATGAAAAGAACTAGACGGAGGGTAGAGAGATACTGACCGTGACAGCTGACAGTTGACACATTGCTCGACAGGAGTCTCGTGATCACGGACCTTGTAACTGGTCCAAAATATCGTCAAAAAACTACATCGTTGTGTGTACTAGTTTTTATCTTTAAAAATAAACTACATTATAAAACCGGAGTGTCTAGGCCTAAAGGGTTAACGTTAATTTTTATTTAGCAACATTGGGAATCACGTCCATTTGAAAACCGTAGTTGTTTACGGTTCACATGCCATTAAAATTATTATATCTTACCAACAGGGTGTAACAACTAACATTGCGATGGTCGACGTCATGGAGGATAAATTGAAAGGCGAGATGATGGACCTCCAGCACGGTTCTGCCTTCATGAAGAATGCAAGGATCCAAGCGAGCACTGGTGAGCGATGATTAATCAAATTTTTATTATGACAAGTCAGTCATCGTACACACATCGTCCGGTTACAATTTCAACTATTTCAATTAGATAAATGAAATCGATTTTTTGGACGTGAATGCAGATTAAACAGAAAGGCAGAAAAAAAAAGAAAAAAAGAACTAGCTTTCACATGTATAATACGTGTATTATTTATTTCTGTTTTCCAGATTATGCTGTTTCAGCTGGATCTAAGATTTGTGTAGTGACAGCTGGTGTTCGTCAGCGTGAGGGAGAGTCTAGACTGGATCTAGTGCAGCGAAATACTGACGTCCTTAAGATAATCATACCTCAGGTACGAACAAAATTCATCACCAATTGTGTCACCATATCCTGCCATAACACACTGTGCTCGCCAATCTGCCTGCCAAGCGTGGCGAGTATTGGCAAACCCCCCTATAGATGATGGGTGCGGTCTATGTTCAGCAGTGGACATCCATCGGCTGGTGTGGTGGGATATAAATTAATAATAGATATTAGTAAATATATAACATAATCCTGATAAACACCACAGAAAACACCGTTCCACTGTAATTACATATCGTATTTAAAATTATATATTTATATTACTTTTATCTTTTTTTTTTACCAGTTTCATTTATTTATACAATGATATAACCGGTTATCGTATCGGCCTGCGTTCGTTTCATAATCCCGTAATAATTATATTTCGTTTTATATCTTATTAAATTGTTCGTTCGATAGCAATAGGTTATCTGAAAATTAAACTTCATTCACAATAAAAAAAAAACACTAATTTGTTTTTTTTTTAGTTTCCAATTTAACGGTATTTACATTTCATTAAGATAAATATTATAAGTTTTCAAATAATTTCGAATATAATTTTCTGTACAAACATTTCATCCCTTCCGTTTCCCCCAAGCGAAACGACCTTAATCCGCTTAAATATTCAAATATGGCTTTTCGAATCTAAATGTAACAGAATGAGATTTTTTTTCTGCACTAATCTGAATGACACATTTAACACATGAAAAATTCTACGGGTTTCAAGCAGATTTAACTGGATCGAGCTAGATTTAACCGGTATCGATTCACGTGTTACACCTTACACCCTATTGCTATTGAAATAACGATTCTCATGTTTATTGTACCCTCATCCAGAATAAGTACTATATTCTATTTTATCAAGCAGGAAAGAGATTGATCTGTTAGTGATAAGGTCGTCGATTGTATACAAGTGTCGCTTGTATTTGATAATTTTGTTTTGTTTATGTTAAATGTGTGTAGGTACAAAACGATATCGTTACGATTTTATTGTAATAGTTTAATGAGTAATAACTCCATTTCTAAACGGTGTATCAAGATAAAACCTACACCAGATTTTAAGTTAGACCTCCAGGATTACAACGGTAAAAACAGCATAATTTCTTACAGCAAAGTCTACGCGATGCCGGCACAAATCTACAGATACACAGACAGGCAAAATTCTAAAAACAATAATTTTAGCTTCTATTACTCTATGAATACCTACCTATAATTCGTTTTTACTAAATATTTCTCATGTACCAGACATGGGCTCGTTACAATTTTATTATTATTATATATATATATATATATATCATTTCTAGGTGCATAATAAAGTATAGATGAGAGATACTTCTGCGTAGAGATGTCGGATCACTCTGCATCTTCTACCGCATCTATCACGGGGAGTGTTCTGCGGAATTGTTCGAATTAATACCTACAGCAGATTTCAACTACGAGAAATCGCGTCAAAATTCCAAATTTCACCCATATCACTTCGATGTCCAGAAATCTATAACAACTCGATTTTTACGGCATTTCCTGCTTCGCACGACCTCTATATGGAACCAGCTGCTTACTACAGCTGCTACGGTATTTTCGAACCGATACGACTTACGGACCTTAAAAAAAAACATACTCTTATTTGAAAGGCCGGCAACGTACCTGCTAATCCTTTGATGTAGCGGGTGTCTATGGATGTCGCTTTCACTTACCACCAGGTGAACCGACTCTCCGCTTGCCCCCTCTTCCATTAAAAAAAAAAGAAAAAAGAAAGAATTTTTATTCATTAGTGCTTATACTCCCATTTCTCCTCCAGCTCGTTAAATACAGTCCGGATGCGGTATTCGTGATCGCCAGTAACCCAGTGGACATTCTGACGTATGTCACTTGGAAGATCAGTGGGTTGCCCAAGCACCGAGTTATCGGTTCCGGCACTAACCTAGATTCTGCCAGATTTCGTTACCTTCTGTCTGAGAAGCTGCACGTGGCTGCCACATCCTGCCATGGATATATTATTGGAGAACATGGAGACAGTAGTGGTAAGTACGTCTCTGTAAGGACCGTATTTTTTTTTTGTCCCAGCTTATATTTACTTCTCAATTCTAAAGTTTATTTATGTTTTAAATAAAATAAAAAATATACATTAATATAATTAAAATGATACGATAAATCGAGCAGTTTTGGCCAATTATTTTTACTTAATTCTTCAATAAATTTGTAAAACGTTTTTTAAGATTTCAATTATTGTACTAAATATTGTTGAGTTCAGTTCAGTTCATTATTTAGTGCCGTTAACTCGAACTACTTTTGTTTGCAATTATGTCGTTTGCTGTTATGGGTCTACCCACCGTGCCTTGGAGAGCACGTAAAGCCGTCGCGGTTGTTATCACAGACACATGGTAGCGATTCTTACTCATGTTAGAGAAATTATCCGCCAACCTGCAGTGGAGCTGCGTGGTGGATTAAGCCCCAACCCTTTTACAATACAGAGAAGAGGCCTATGCCCAGCAGTTGGACGGGCTGATTTAGTCAACCGTTATTAAATTTTATATATATCTACTGAATATTTGAACACATTAATTCACACTTACGGCATTATAGGGAATGGGATTTACGTAAAAAACACAAATCTACGTGAACCAATTTCATAATAATTTGCTTTTAACCATCAGTACCGGTCTGGTCCGGCGTGAACGTGGCTGGAGTCCGCCTTAGCGACTTGAACGCGAAGATAGGCACAGACGGCGACCCTGAAAACTGGCAGCAACTTCACGATATGGTGGTAAAGAGCGCCTACGAAGTGATCAAACTGAAGGGATACACTTCCTGGGCCATTGGATTGTCACTGGCACAGCTGACGAGGGCTATACTGTCCAACGCTAACAGTGTTCACGCTGTATCTACTTATTTAAAGGTACAGTTGAATTTTTTTTATGAACTTACATTAACTCATGGAGACTCAGTTCCTATATATAATAATCTTTTACAATAATCAGACTTTCTTAAGCAAAAAGAATTTTTGATTTTTTTAAGAACAATTCGCTGCATTAGAACATTATATTAGCTCGTTGAAATAAACAAATTCGATTTAGTATATTAATATTATATTATTAATATATTAACAACAAGTGTTGAGAAAAGATTTTTAAGAAGAAACTTTGATGTCGAAGTATTCAACGGCATCTAGCGTAAATAAATGTCATCATTTTGTAGAATGTCGTCGTAATATAATAATTCTCTGCTAGATGGCGTTACTAAGGTACCATAATTACATTTTTCAAATTACATTGTTCAAAGTAATTATAATTACCAAAATATATTGTTTTTCTCTCGTACAATTAGTAATCACTGTCACTTAATAGTATTAAATGACGCAAATTCTTACTAATTATGAGAGTGGCGTATTATTTATGTATTTACAATTATTCAAGTAAAATCATACTAATGTGTACGTACACATTAGTATGATTTTACTCAAACCTAAAGCAACATTATTTTTATTGCTTTAAAATTGAATGACCTTTTTATTTTACCGTAATTCTTTTTTTCAAATTTTATGTACTACGAAGTTTATATGTAATTTAATCATTTTAAATTTTTTAATACGTCCTATTCTGAAAGTCAGTAAAATTATTAAAAAAAAAAAGGAAACAATATTAATAATAAATATTACAACATTTAATCAACAGGGTGAACATGGAATCGATGAAGACGTCTTCCTTTCCCTCCCATGTGTTTTGGGCAGCAATGGAGTATCAGATGTAATCCGCCAACCGCTAACTGAGAAGGAACTGGGACAGCTTCGCAAATCGGCAAAACTTATGTCCCAAGTACAGTCTGGCATACATTTTTAATGAGTACCTAATGGGCAAAACGGGACAGTCAAAAACCGAAACTTAATTAGGTATTAAATTTTATTTTTAAATATCGATATCTCGTAATTTTTTTTCCGATCAAATTTTAGTTAATTTAGGTACTGAGAAATCGAGACTTATTATTAAATTGAAATATGTATTTTCGCAAACGCGGGACGTTTAAGTAAATTTTAGGATTTTAATACGGCTATGATATTTATTTTTTTATAAATGGCCGGATATCCGGTTAGAATGAAAGTTGACGCTACTTAACCAACTTTTAAATTTAATAATTGGGGAATACTCGAAGTTGGCGTGAGAGTTATTTTCAAAAACGAAAATATTAAAAATAACGTAGGATTAATTTTAACAAAAAATACGTTTTATTTAAAATTATTTGTATAGACTTTATCGTGTTGCACTCAGAACTTTTTAATACTTATATATAAGTAGTTGATCTACGCACTTAGGTAATATTAGAAGAATTATTGCGATGTTTGTTGAAATTGAAAATATAATTATATAATAAAATAAAGAAATGAATGCTACGCTTTGCATTTAACAATGACATTATTGTTTTTCTTTTTATATTGTGTTTTTTTAAATAGCTTCTTTTGCATTATGTAAAGAGCTTTTATATATATATTTTTTTGGAAATTTCACATATTTTGCTAATAACAATAATTGAAGGTACGAATTTATTTATGGAAAAAATCTGTTTTAAAACAGGTTGCATTGGATTTATTATTTATTTTATTTTTATTAATACATATAATCTAATAATACGTACTCTGTTTTTTTAACAAAGTAAAAACTAATTTGACTACTATAATAGTGATATTATTTTCAATATATTAAAACTAACTACAAGAATGTACTACAATATAATGTTTCTATCATGACATTTACCAGTAGGTACCCAATTCGCATCTAAGCATTTTATAGATAAACATTATTCTTATAAAAAAATTAAATTATCATATTTCTTAATTCTAAAAGTACTTTTAAAATTTATATTTGTTATGAATTTATATTTGCATTTTTATGGTATTAAATAATAAATAAATAAATAAATATTAACCAACAATCACACCACGTTAACCTAGCCCCGTGCTAAGTTCATAAGAACTTGTGTTACAGGTACTAGGAACGGAAATAAATTTATATAAATACATATATACATAAATAAACACATCCATGACCCGGTGCAGACATCTATATTCGTCATACAAATTATCTGCACCTGGCGGGATTCGAACCCGCGACCGCTGTGTAAAGTGCCAGTTGCCTGACCACTCGACCAGCCGGTCGTCATTAAATTTTTATAATCGGTCGGTATTAAATTTTTTATAATAAGATTTTTAAAAATATCGATATTCCATTATTTTTTTTATTTGATATATTATCGAAATTTATTAATATATTTTTGAATTATATTACAAAAGAGTTTTTATAATATGTCAGCAAATGTTTTAAATGCGTTTTAATAACCTGTTCTCTTTCGATTCGCGTAACTTTATATGTCTATTGAAGCTGTGGACTTTGTATCGATTTTATTTGTATTAAATGTTGCGATGTATAATTGTTTTTTATTATCTATATTATTTTAATATACTTACAGTATTCATTCAGACATTAAAAGTCTCATGAATATAAATCACTTGTGATCACAAGCAAATTACATATCACCCAAAGTTTCATACCCCAATTCAATCCTATAGTAGACTTTCCTTCCTTAGAACTTAGTCTAGACTACTTCCATATTATCAACACATACAATAAAATTAAGAAAAAAAAATGAAAGCTAAATATTACGCAAACTAAAAACAATGAACCCTCCCACCACCACACGGGGAGAAAATATTCACCAATTTTATCATAAAATATATAAAATCTTATTTACCTAGATACACTTACAAAACTGTAATTTAACTGAGAATCCTTAATAATTTTTTAAATTTCTAATGTTATAAATTTTATTTCCTTTATTACTTGTTTTATAATTATATGATAATTCATTTTGAGACAACAATAATTTCATAATTAAAATTATAAATATATATATATTTTAATTTTATATAGATAGATAGATATATATAAATTAAAGTTAGTGCATTTAAACTGTAGATTGTAGATATCAAAATAAAAATGTTGCTAGGTTAATTCCTATATTATGACTCTTCACTGAGGATTGATGAAGGCATCCATTGTCCTCTGTTCTACGTTACGCTTTTCTCCATGAAAAAAGGGTAGGGTAGGGCGGGGCTAGTTGAGCAATTTTTCACTTGAGCGGATATAGCTCCTCAATTATAAGTCTCGAAGAGTTATTATGCGGCCTGATGGATTAGTAATTTATCCCTTAGCAAAAGGATACATAGTAATTTTTTGTAACAAGTCGAATTTAAGAGCTACAGCTGTTTAAATGCAGAAAGTCAAACATGCTCAACGTACCCCATAGGTGGGGTAAGTTGAACAAATAGAAAATGTAGCCAAACCATACCTTAGATATTTACCCGACATAAAATAAAATGGTTATTTGTTAGTCAAACTTTTATATTTAATGACTTAATGAGTTATTAGTGAAACAAAAAGTAGTTTTCTTTTAAGTAATGAATATAGAAAATAAAATCAAATTTTACTTAATATTTAGAAAACCATATTTAGCTTAATGTTTGGAATATACTTAGTATTTCTATTTAAAATCATACTTTAACATTATATAGTTAATTAACAATCGAACGAGAGCTGACAAGGGGCAAGTCACGCCACCAAAGCTTCGACCAACGTCTACACGACAACAACATGCAGAAAATTGATACATTGAGTTCCTAACCATCACAAAAGCGAACCGACAGGTAAGCCTGGCTATTGAAAGGCGAAAAAATCATGCAGACCTACCAGTACGGACATGAAGGCCTGCTGGAGGTGGAACTCGATGAAGCCGAGGCAGCCATATACAATAACGACACCTGCCAAGTAATTAAGGACAACATGTCGGGATTGTATATGGCCGCTTATAACACCATAGCCGGCTTCGTGGGCGCAGTCGAGGCTGAGGGACTAAAAGAAGGACCTCAGACATTTAACACGCCTAAAGGGGACCCAGTGGTGGTAGTGAACAGGTGCACGAGAGTGATGCTAGGCGACCGGATAATTTAGATGGGAAAAACCATCACAAGCGATCCGGAAGTCGGCGATGTCTTCGGGGCCTGGGAACTGCTGGCACTGAAATGGATCAATGGGGTTCCCGGGTGCGGCAAGACAACACACATAGTCGGGAACTTCGACGAGGATGGTGAAATAGCCACCACCACACTCGAAGCGGCCAAAGACCTGAAAGAAACGCTAGCGCACCGCTATGGCAAAAAAGCCAAATCATAGGTGCGCACTATGGCCTCTATCTTAGTGAATGGTTCTCATGAGGGCATAAAAATAAACCGTTTAACGGTGGACGAAGCCCTCATGAACCACTTCGGGGCCATAGTGATGGCCGCCCGACTGTCGGAGGTTAAGGAAGTGATCCTCGTCGGAGATATCAATCAGTTGCCGTATATCGACAAGGACAACCTGTTCGTAATGCGGTACTGTAGACCCAACATGATCATACACATCACATGTGGATTGTCTTGCATGCATCGGAACCCCAAGGATGTTGCACTCGCCATCAACGAGGTCTATAAAAACATCTATTTCTCAAACTCCATTGTCCGCTCTCTGAGAATGGAAAGGTTCACTGGCACTCGAATCCCTGAAAGACAGGACGGGACCCTATACCTGGTTTTCACACAAGAGGAAAACAAGACGCTGTTAAGCCAGGGATATAGTACCGGGCGGGGGTCGAGCGTCATGACTATCCACGAGGCGCAGGGACAGACACGCGAGGGAGTCATCATCATCCAGACCAAGACTAGGAGGCTACGGATCCATGACAGTGTTCCGCATGCTGTGGTAGCGGTGACTAGACACACAAATACCTGTGTCTACTACACCGACGACGGTGGTGATGCAATCGGTCGTTTTATCCAAAGGGCGGTGGATGCTACATCAAAGAAAATATTCGAGCACACCCTTAAGATGTCGATACAAAAAAGAGACCGCCGTCATTGAGGATGTGCTCGGACAGCTGAGAAGTCCCTCTGGGAGGGCTGGGATGGAGTCGGAAAAAAAATATTATTATTATTATTTTCTTATTGCTACACTCCACCCGTTTAATATATACATATACACATATAAATAAATATAATAAAATAAATATAATAAAATAAATATAATATAATAAATTTACATAAATAAATATAAGCGGGTGGAGGATTACGCCCCGGCAGGGAGATCAAACGGCCGGAGGTTAGGGTTGTAGGCTGAGAAATCGGCGGACAATCCTAGCCGAGTCGAGTAATACCGCCTTCTGCATCCTGGCTGCGAGCGAACCGTCACAGATACCCAGCTGCCTCAGGTGGTGAGTGAGGCTAACCGGGATCAAACCGTTGGCAGATATCACGATAGGGATGATTTCAGTGGACTCAACACCCCACATGTCGACAATCTCGTGTGCCAAATCCAGATATTTACGCTTTTTCTCTGTTTCGGCTTTCACGAGGTTCTCGTCATGAGGGATGGTAATGTCCACTAAAAACACCCTCGACTGTGCCCTATCCATCACCACGATATCAGGCTTGTTCGCCTAAATCTAATAAGTACGCATTAACGATAATAATAATAATAATAATCTAAAAATGTTCGTAAAAAAAGGCATTGGCAAATAAAGCCCCTGTAAAAAAAAACCGCAACCATTACATATGTCAGTGATCTTTTCCCGGGATCAACATCTGACAAGGTCATCACCAAAGACAGTGGAATCCTGTCACACATGGTGGCAGGTGATCTGATCTTATGTGACAAAGCATTTCTTATTTCAGACATTTGTGCGCCACTTGGTGTAAATGTTAATATACCACCGTTCTTGACCACTACACAATTTTCAAAAGAGCAGATAATGACAACTCGTCAAATTGCAAGGGCTAGGATCCATGTAGAGAGGGCTATATCAAGGCTAAAATCATTTAGGATTTTGGATTTTTTGACACCCAACTTGAGAATATATGTATGCTTGTAAAATCATTCAGACATGTGCTGCTCTCGTAAACATGCAGTACTCATTATTAAAAGATCAAAGATTCAATCAAGCTTAACAAAGATCCTGATACATACAATATATGATTGTGGGCTCCCTATTTTCTGAATTTGAACACTAATTTGATCCTTTATGTAATAAATCGAGGATATGTACCTACATCTTCTATGTAATGAATGCTCCTCATGTTCAGTGCCTAACATATCATTATTAGTAATTGTATTAGGTATTTATAAATAAATAAAACTTCAAAATTCAGAACAGTTGTTTTATTTTATTATTTACATAACACAGAACCACATAGAAATGTCAAATTTATATGGAATGTTGACAACTATCTGAGCCCCCGAATTTCTCGTACACTAACACGCTGTTAATCTACTGTTAACAGATTAACCCCCAGTTTCTTGTACACTAACACGCTGTTAATCTACTGTTAACAGCTGTCAGTTGACCAAAGTGCATACAAATAAAACAAGTGAAACAGTTGAAAACAAAAAATGTTATTGAATAAATGTTAACATTAAGTTAGGATATCAATCGCTCAATAAACTGGTCTTGATAAAATTTCAATATGGTTTTAATATTATGTTCCCAGTTTGGATCTTTTTTTACTGGCAAAATTATGGTTTCCTTTGTGGTCCAAACTATAAAATAACATATTGATTTATTTAATATTGACATTTGACTCTGTATTTGGTGATATGCATGATTTGTTTTTAAATTTCCATCAGTATCAAATCAGTATTTCCTATCATTTTTTATTTCTTCTGCAGTGCTCATTTTGTGTGTAAAAGGACATTTCACCTCCAGTATTGAGTCATTTCCTACGAGCCCGTCAGGTGATGCTCCTAAAGCACCTTATTTATGAAGCCAAAAGCCAGTTGGAATGAATTTCTTCTGTGTCGCCTCCTCGAAAAGTTTTAAAGCAACCTCTTCATGGTTAACTCCCCACTGGTTGCTTTTGACACCATCCATATTGTTTTTTCCAAGAAGAGTGGAAAATAATGATGGAGGAAATCTAAAATAAAACCGAGTAAAGTTTATAAAAATAAACAGAGTAAAGTTCTAGGTAAACAAGTAGTAAACTTGTGCCAAGTATGTACCATCGCAACTCACTTGGCTTATGTATCCGTTACTTCCAAACGCATCTTTAAAAAAAAAAAATACATGAAATGTTAGTACTGATATCGCCGATTTCGGATTTCATCTACGATAGGATTTTATGATAAAATAAAGAACATTACACACCTCTGCTGAATATTTTTTATTTTTCATTGATGCTAATATCTGTCCTCTCAAAATCCTCCTGGAACCATTGTATAAAACTGACGAAACATGACTCCTATCGTAAATCGTTTTACCTTTCCTAAATATAGAAATTTCTTCTTTAAATTGCTCCAGTATAGCACTCAAGCTTTCAATCACAAACATTACTAAACACAGAACACTATCTATATACTCCACAAATTAATAAATGATGCTAAAAGCCTCCCAAAACACTAAAAACAACAATATTCCCTAGCGAAACCAGTTTGTTTTTACCCAAACGTCAAGATCCGCCATTTTGTGACGTCACACTTCCACGGTCTGTAAATAATGCTTTTAGCATTAAGCTCATCTGTTGTAGGTATACATACATACATGACGTGTATGTTCAACTAACTGAATTTTTTATTATCCTTTTGTATAACTTTTAGTATGCTAATTGATAATATTTTTAATCTTAATATATAAAAGCGAAAGGTCACTCACTCATTACGATATCTCTGGAACTATAATACAGCAGTGAATCTCAACCTTTTTTTTTTGTTGCGGCACATATTTCACGATTTCAAAATTTGGTGGCACACAAAGAAAAAGATAAAAAAATATTTACTTACTACAACACACCGCATAAATAGTTTATGACAAAAATTTTAAATATACGAAATAAACTAATATATATTACTACAATAATAACTAAACGCTTATTAAGGAAATATTTTTCTTTTTAAATGATATAATTTAAAAATATTAACATTATTATATATTTGCAAAACTTGGCGGCACACTTGAAATTTGGCGGCACACAAAAGTGCCGCGGCACAGTGGTTGAGAATCACTGACCTAGAGACTTGAAATTTGGTAGAAATATTCCTTTTGCCGACTAGAGATCGGCTAAGAACGAATTTTATGAAATTCTACCCCTAAGATGGTAAAAAAGGGGGGCAAAGTTTGTATGGGATAACGTGATTCCTTAGTCCAATCTACTTCAAATGTCACACAAATATTCTTTAACAGAATTGATTGAAGATGTGTTACGTATTTTATAAAAATTATCCCCTAACGGGGTTAACAGGGGATTGAAAATTATTTGCTTCGAAGTTGATATCAATACTGTGCTTTTGATTTAAATTACATTTTATTTTGATACATGTTTGACAACTCAATCTGTCTATTATAAAATATTTTCCAGTGTCGACGCAAGTGTAGGTGATAAAAAATATAAATTAATAATTTTTGAAATCTTAGTTAAATACCCGTGCGAAGACTGGGCGGGCCGCTAGTAAAGCATAGAAATCGAATGTCGATTAGCGAGGGTAAAATATCTATTCACTGGATCGATTCAGTACTAAATATCGATCCGAAAATCGATCTTTTTGGCTCTAAAAATCGATTCTTCGATTAATCGAACTCAGATCGCCATTCCTAATCGCCGAGTGCGCGCGCGACCCGAACGTGGGCCGGTCGGCAGACGCGTTTGAGTTGAGCAGACGTCATAGACAGTTGTGTTTATTTTGAGTTTTTTCGTATTAGAAATTCTTTTTTGTTTTAAATTTGATTAAAGGATTGTAGTTTTAGTTTAGTTTGTAGTTGTGTAAATGTATGTTTCGTGGCTAATCTGCTGCGCCGTTTGTGATGAAATTTGATAGGACATAAGTTACTTTTTATCAATGAGCCACGGGTGGAAGCTAGTAATATTATAAATGCGAAAGTAAGTTTGTTTGTTACGCTTTCACGCGAAAACTATTTAACCGATCATTATGAAACTTTCTACAGATATTCTTAGATATATTAGAAGTAACATAGGATACTTTTTTTTTTGGTCACTATACCCTACATCCACGCGGGCGAAGCCGCGAACAGAAGCTAGTAAAATAAATAAATTTTAAATATCGAAAAGGATAAAAAATAGTTCTACCAATTAACTTTCCAAGAAGTGAAACAAAAGCAGGAACTAATGGCCAAGTTAAGGGAATACCCAGAGAAATATGATCGTGACGCGTTTACACCGAACGACAGAATAATAACAAAGTAAATTTAACTTTTAAGTATGTAATAGTAATAGATCAATTTCACTGTTGTATATTAATTATGCTTAACAATTATTAACTGTTTGATATGCTTATTAGGTTATTTATTGATTATTAATTTATGTTTGTAGTTTGAAGATATATTTTCTATGAATTACTGTATATATCTGCTCATGAATCGATTTGCAATGTGAAAACTTTATTGATCAGTGAAGAATTCTATTTCAAATTTATAGCGTAAGGAAGTTAGCGTAAAATATATATTTTTATTTAATAAACTATATGCCATTTTATTGCTCCTTATGCTCCTCTAGAATCCGCAATTGCTGTTAAGGTATAATAATTAATAGTTTATTAATAATTTTAATTAAAAGACTAAAACGCATTTTATTGCGTTTATTGAATACTCTACAGTTTAACGATTTTTTATTTTATTTCCAGACGTTTCGGACCTTTACAGCTTCCATGGACTCGGGGGACTGAGGTGGGGGGTGTCCGAATATTGTTGTTTGTGCTTATTATTTTAATTAAAATGAGTAAAATTCGCGTAAATATAAGAAAACAGTAGTTCATTAATAATATTTTTATTATATAATTAAATATTTTTTAATATTTAATTTAGTGTAATTACTGGCACCGATACTTTAACACCTTATGTCTCTGGATAGGCAACACATAGATGAGTTGCCTGGGCTAGTTCCAGGTAAACTAGTTTATGTTCATGGGCGACGTCAACCACTTACCATCAGGTGGAACGTTTGCCAGTTTGCCTTTCCAACTAACACAAAAAAAAAAATAAAAAAAATAATAATAGCCAAAGCGCTAGTACATGTAAATATGGCCATCATAAGCTCCAACGCTAATACCACTGTCTAATCCTATCATAAATATCTATTTCAAATTTATAGCGTAAGGAAGTTAGCGTAAAATATATATTTTTATTTAATAAACTATATGCCATTTTATTGCTCCTTATGCTCCTCTAGAATCCGCAATTGCTGTTAAGGTATAATTAATAGTTTATTAATAATTTTAATTAAAAGACTAAAACGCATTTTATCGCGTTTATTGAATACTCTACAGTTTAACGATTTTTTATTTTATTTCCCGACGTTTCGGACCTTTACAGCTTCCATGGACTCGGGGGACTGAGGTGGGGGGTGTCCGAATATTGTTGTTTGTGCTTATTATTTTAATTAAAATGAGTAAAATTCGCGTAAATATAAGAAAACAGTAGTTCATTAATAATATTTTTATTATATAATTAAATATTTTTTAATATTTAATTTAGTGTAATTACTGGCACCGATACTTTAACACCTTATGTCTCTGGATAGGCAACACATAGATGAGTTGCCTGGGCTAGTTCCAGGTAAACTAGTTTATGTTCATGGGCGACGTCAACCACTTACCATCAGGTGGAACGTTTGCCAGTTTGCCTTTCCAACTAACACAAAAAAAAAAATAAAAAAAATAATAATAGCCAAAGCGCTAGTACATGTAAATATGGCCATCATAAGCTCCAACGCTAATACCACTGTCTAATCCTATCATAAATATCTATTTCAAATTTATAGCGTAAGGAAGTTAGCGTAAAATATATATTTTTATTTAATAAACTATATGCCATTTTATTGCTCCTTATGCTCCTCTAGAATCCGCAATTGCTGTTAAGGTATAATAATTAATAGTTTATTAATAATTTTAATTAAAAGACTAAAACGCATTTTATTGCGTTTATTGAATACTCTACAGTTTAACGATTTTTTATTTTATTTCCAGACGTTTCGGACCTTTACAGCTTCCATGGACTCGGGGGACTGAGGTGGGGGGTGTCCGAATATTGTTGTTTGTGCTTATTATTTTAATTAAAATGAGTAAAATTCGCGTAAATATAAGAAAACAGTAGTTCATTAATAATATTTTTATTATATAATTAAATATTTTTTAATATTTAATTTAATGTAATTACTGGCACCGATACTTTAACACCTTATGTCTCTGGATAGGCAACACATAGATGAGTTGCCTGGGCTAGTTCCAGGTAAACTAGTTTATGTTCATGGGCGACGTCAACCACTTACCATCAGGTGGAACGTTTGCCAGTTTGCCTTTCCAACTAACACAAAAAAAAAATAAAAAATAATAATAATAGCCAAAACGCTAGTACATGTAAATATGGCCATCATAAGCTCCAACGCTAATACCACTGTCTAATCCTATCATAAATATCTATGAAAAAACTAATAATTTATTTATTTATACTTCAATACCCAATGCAATATTAAATTATACAAAAGGCGGGCTTAATGCTAAAAGCAAATTGCAAGAGGGGATATTAGTAGGTATGGAAAATAGAAAAATGAACAAATTCAAATTCCAAAATGGAAAAAGAAGATAATAAAATAAGTAACGTATAACGTAAGTAAGTAGATGACGACCTATGCGACAATGGTTACTGGATCGTCACTCAAACATTTGTGGGTTGCAGCCCAGTAGTAGGTATTCATGGAGCTCATGCGATCGAGGAAATAGTCCAAAATCTGTTTCCTAAGGAAAGAGTTTCGTGAGGAACGAGTCTACTCTACACTTAGAGTGTGGTATCCGATAATTAGTGCGCACTTTTTTTAGCAGCGGGTCTGCGGGATGTTGTTAAATGCTTCGAGGAAGGTAAAGCCCCATGCATAATGCGCCGGTATCTTCGTTGAGGTCTATAAGGACGTCACAAAACAGCCTGAACAACTGCTCTTAGATACATACAATACACACACACAACACCTGCATCAATCATCTTTCCGAAAGGATGGAAGCAGCAGAGATTGGTTCTGTTTGATAAAGGAAAATGTTCACCCTGCACACCTTCGTCTTACAGACCACTTTGCATCCTTTACCGGGAAAATTTTTGACAGCCCATTAGGAATCGACTATGAGAGGAGGTGGCTGACATGGGAAGCCTAGGCGAAAATAAGCTTGACTTTCGGCCGAGTCGCAGCACAATTTGTGCCATTTCCGAAGCGCTTTCATTTAGACGAGTTTGGCAGGGTAACCATCGGACCCACCCAGTATGTATAATGATGACGTTTAACATCAAAAATGCGTTTAACTCAGCCAGATCAGATGGCCAGATCGACTGTCCCCACGTACATAAAGACGTGTCAAAAACCGAGGTTTACAGGAGAGCGTTATTTATGTTCAAACCGCTCTCGAAATTATTCTATGTACAATTATAAATATATTTTTTTCTATAATGTTTTATTAGCTTTAGGAACTTCATAATGTTATTTATACATATTTCTTTTTTTTAATGTTTTCTTAGAAAAACTGATAGACGACTGTTTCCACGCTGAAATTAAAGTCAGACATGTCTATCATAGCTTTTGATACGAGGAAAGAAGAAAACAGTTTATAAAATAGAATTTAAATAAAATGTTTTATGAAAACGTAGAATTGTAATTGTAGAATTATAACTAAAAACACGCCACTAAATCTAAAAACATTAATATTTCACCACGCGAACAAGCATCGACTCGTCAGACAAGACTGCTTTCGCACCGTGTGGTACGCATTTTAAAACACCGTACAAAACGATAAGTATTAGATGTCCGCATCTACGACACTTATTCGTTGTAAATATAATACTTGTTCTCATATACGATTTGTAAATGATGTTAAATAAATAATATATAAAAATTATCTATACAGCTATGTGCATATGGAACATCTAAAGCAGTGTTTCCCAACCTTTTTTAGACCATGCCCCCCTAACCTTAGGCCATGCCCCCCTAACCTTAGGCCATGCCCCCCCTAACCTTAGGCCATGCCCCCCCTAACCTTAACATTAAATTTTTTATGCCCTCATGCATAATTTTTAACCTTTAAAATTGTTTTGTTCCCTAAAGAAATAGAAATGATAAGTTTTAGGAAGAAATCACTATGAAATTCTTATCAAAACTTCGTAAGTAAAATTTCAAAACATAAAATGAAAAAAAAAACTGAAATTTATAGACGTAAGCTGTCAAAAAGATAATAAACGATTGGACAAGTTATAGCATTGCATTTAAATAAGGGTTAAAGTCGTGTAGAGTCCATTTTTAAATTGCCCCCCTTAACTATCAAATTGCCCCCCAGTGGGGCGTAGGCCCCACGTTGGGAAACACTGATCTAAAGCCAATTGTGCAATAAAAAAAACACGCCATTTTTGACATGTCTTTATGTAGGTAGGGACCGTCGAGATATAATGGCAGCGTTTCGTAAAAATTAGGTCTATCAGTTTTCTGATCTGTGAAACTACAATGGGAGAGATGAGAAGGGAGCTGTGTGGGGGAGCAGCCCAGGGTTCAGTCCGAGGACTGGAACTTTGGATCATCATTTATCTCTCCTTCGCCTAGACTTACCAACTAAAGTGATTCTCGAGGGGTTTGTTGAAGACGCGGCGGCACTAATAATTACTTGGTCTTACGATACCGCGCAAATATTGGAATGTTTAGTTGCAATCCATGTCAATGCGTGGCCAAATGAACATGTTATAGCTTTGGCCAAAGCGAAAACTAAAGTCGTTGTACTCACGGCTCATAGGTGGTATCCAAGTTCATTTCGCTCTCTCATTGTGGACCAACACATTGAAAGTAGTGGGTCTCTGAAATACATACCTCGGAGTGACGATCTACTCGAAACTTACGTTTTGAGATCAGATTGTTAATGCATCTAACAAAGTGGCGACGGCGGTGGCAATCCTCTAGCGACTTATATCAAATGTCCAAGTAGCCGTCATCATGATTCCGTCAAATATACCATCTTAGACTGTCATCATTGGTCTGAAATACTGCTGCGCTGCCAGGAGGAGAAGGAATTTGCTGATAGGGCGGAAATGGTCGTGCCTTGGATGCTGGCGACAAGAGACAACTGGCAAATAATGTCGGAGTATGTGAGAGTGGTCATGCAGGAGAAGAAGAACGAGTAGAAAGAGTAAGAACTGAAGGAGGAAGGAGAAGGATTTTACAACAAAAATCACAATCGTTGAATTATTTTGTCGAGCAGCTTTTTGTATGAAATTAAAGAGTTTAAAGTTTATCAAATAAAATTATTTATTTATTTATTTATTTAATACCGACAGACAGACCTAGTTTAATATAAATTAGACTATAATAAATAATATTAAAACTTTTATAATATAAAACAGATTTTGATATTAAAATAACATATAAAAAAAGTTTGAAAGATAAAAATAATAAAGTCTTGTGAAATGGATACTTATTTCATAAGCAATCAGCTGAATAGATTTAGCAGCTAAGAACAATCACTCAAAAAAATTTTAAAGAACAAAAAAAAAAAACGACATGTGTACTGGGACACATAGTAAAAGTGAAATTTATAACGGAAAAGTGGCAAAAAGAATTGAAACGGACAAGTGGAAAAACGAACGGCAACGGACAAATGGAAAAACGAATCGCAACAAAATCTATACTTGAAGTTTTACGGGCAGGTAAAACTTCAAGTAAAACCAGTTTTCAAATTGGACAAGTAGGTACATTGCCCGTAAAACCAATCCGTGGGACCAATCATGGAAAACCTTTCATTAAAAATTTATAAGAAGAATAATTTAGGAGAGGAATCGACTAACATCGACTCGGATGATGACGGTTCGGTGGCGACGTGGCCAGACTAGGAGTAGAAAGCGCTTCCGCGTAAGTCCAAGGTCATTCTGTCAGGAGGTGATCCTTGCTAGAGCGAAGAGGCGCATTATTATGCGGGAGGAGCCCTGCTCCGAGGCCGAGAGGGCCATTTTAGAGCAGGTGCGAGCGGCTGAAGAGGAGCTCAGAGCGTTGTGCGTGGAAACGGGAAACACACGCACAGCAGAAGCTCTGGTTAATCAGGTGGCCACAGACGTGAACCTAATCTGCAAGGTGGCAACGAGATCGTGCAACCTGAAGGGCATGTTCATGCGTACCCCAAAGGATGCGGCGGCCTCTATAAAAGCGGTGGTTGAGGCCCTCAGAAAGAGGATGTCCTCGGAGGAGGTTCGTAGGCTCCAGTCAGAGAACAACCGGCTGTAACGCGACTTGGACAACCTCCGTAGACAGCTGATGGAGCTTCGAGAGCTTCATGCATGTGTTGGTGGTTGCGTCAGTCGGGCGTATGCTCGATGCCCGCTTTACTGGCATTGAATCGCGCTTCCTGCCGGAGAACACGATGCGTTCACTGCTGGCGGTGGGCAGACGGCGTGAGGAGGCGCAAACGGTGTCCAAGCCTGTGCCGACTACAAAGAAGGTGAAATCAAAGAGGGCGTCCACGTCTGTGCCGACAAAAAGAAGTCGACACCGAAAGCGGCAGCACCCAAAAAGGGCTCAGTCAGCGGTGAACGGACCACCGTCGTTAACAAGACAAAGACAAGGAAGGCGAAGTCATACGCCGCCGCCGCCGCCGCTGCTCCGGCACCATAAAAGCCACTGCCGCAGCCTCAGGCGAAGAAGAAGACTAAAAAGCTCAGGCTGGCCGCCCCCCGCTCTCCGGCAGTGCTCGTCACGCTTGACGAGTACGCCGATAGTAAGGGCGTAACGTACTGCCATCTACTAAAGCGGGTGGAAGATATGATTGACCTGGCCGATCTCGGCATTGTCGGTGGCCTCAGACTACGGCGCGCCGCGACTGTTGGAGCTGCCAAAGGGGTAAACCCATGAAACTCGCGAGTCTGCGAGTTTCTGGGCTGGACGATTCCGTCACTGTAAAGACTGATGCAATCGTGGTCGGACCGGGCGGGTTGGGCTACACTGTGGTGCGATGCCCGATCCCAGCTGTCAAGGTCCTGGCCTAGGCTGGCAGGCTTCTGGTCGGCTGAACCTCGGCCAGAGTCCAAGTCTTGGAGCAGCGCCCCATGCCCTGCTTTAAATGTCTAGGTATCGGTAACACTCGCCCGACCTGTCGATTGACTACCTTTCGATTTGATGGGACTGCCACCCCCCCCCCCCCCAAATCGAAGGGTAGAGCGATCGCAAAGACCTTGACCGCTCCCCAAAGCCCAACGAGCCAGGTCACGGAGGAGACTGCGGCTATGTCTTCATGACCTGCCGTAGTCTCTCCCGTTCACCGGTCCCTGGTGCAGTGAAAATAGAGCGCTCGCGGTACCAGCGATCCCGTGGCGTCCTTGTACGACGATGAGGGCATCGCTGGGTTTTAGTGGGTATGCTGAGTCCCACACACCCGTCACCTTCGGGCGGCGGGATACTTAAAAATATTTCCGAGCGTAAAAAAAATCCATATCGGGCTCTGTGTATTAAAACAAAATATATGTATATTCAAGGCCGGCCTAAGGCGAAAATTGCAAGTGTGCAACAATCACATTATATGCCCCTATGAAAACATTATCGAGTTTTATTATCCATAATTATCCTGTGTCGGAAGTGTACATGAAAACAAAAGCCGCCAGGCTATACGTATTCCTAAAAAACGGTAGTCCGAGATCTGCCATCGATGTTTACCCTTGTAGCCTATCCGAATACCTAAAAAAAATATGTCCTGCCAAGAAGCTCGATTGTGCGGCTGCATACTTCGCACACCCCTTCGGCCGGCCCTATGTATATTAATACCTATAATAAATAATTTATATACAACAAAGAAAACAGTCTTGAGAAAATATGACTCCCACCGAAGACGTTCTAAGAATTGCACAAATTAAAAACGACGGCTTATGGTGCGGTTCTGCTTATAATGTTATCCAATGCTCGATCAGGACATTTATCATCACAGTTTTTTTTTTCGTATTCATTGTTTCTCTGTTATGTAAACCAGACATCGATTAATTATTTTATTAATTTGTATTAATGGCTATCAATATTTTGATTGATGACAGATTGAAGAAGACACGGGAGATCGATTGATCTACTTTGGTAGGAGCGTATCCGCACATCATGTTGTTCCATTTCCGCGCATGTTGAATATCTATATGACATGCGCATCCGATCCTATCAAAGTTAAGAAATCTTCAATTAGAAGAGGGCCGCGAACGTACCCAATGATACACTATTATATCGTTATGACATTGAAATTTGTAGTGTATTGAACCTGTAAAAACAAAGACTCTTAGCTGATTTATCTACTACTAGTTACCATTATAATATGCTAATGGTAATTACTAGTTACCATTTTTACACACACATACCATTTAATTTATTTTGTCTACCTGCTTATGATTTTTTATCTGTATGGAAACATTTTGCGCTGATCTGGTTATATCTGGTTGAAACTGAACAAAACTTGATGACGTAACGACGCCTTATAAACTTTTTATTCTGTAAATTAAATTATGCATAAATAGTATTAGTAAAGGAATTGGTATACAATTTTTATTTAAATAATTATCGGTTTTTTGCATGTCATGTACGTCAAGTAGTAAGTGCGTAATAGATTAATTATCAAACAATATGTCGCACGTAGTATTTGAAAAGTAAAAAGCCCTATTTAATTTCCTAGAATTATCATATCGAAGTCGTATCGTTGTCGTGTAATTTAACGAGATCTCATTTTTTACGGTGTCATAAAGAAAACGAACTGATATTCTTATACCTGTCTCGTTCTAACTCGTGCTGTACTCTGTTCGAAAAGGAAAGAGATAAAAATGGTATGGACTGTCTTATGGCTAAGCAAATTTGACATGGGAGAAATTTCGTTTCCGAGGATGTCATAGAGTAAACGAAGTAAAACGAACGTTTATATGTTTAATAAAAAAATAGATCTATTTGAGTACATAAAAATGTATATAAATCATAATTATAATTTAAAAAAGTAATAGAGAAAGTAAGTACAAGAAATATTGGTAAAAATTCACGAAAAAAATTTCGCTGATGCAATTCTTTTCTACACATAAAAATCAATACTAAGGACTAACAAATAAACACTACACAAACGGATAAAACCCAGTTTTATTCGTAGATTTATGGATATATGCATTTTTTTTTAAATTTTATTGTTATAATAGAACAGGTGTACCGTTCACCACTTCCGCTATCCCCTGTTCTTTGTCCCCGATCTCGTGTAGGGTGGTGCAGTGACGTCATACGTTGTAACGGGGTTGTGTCTAGCATCATTCCTACACTCGCCTCAGAAGCGACAGTTCCACAATATTAACCTGTTAATTTAAATAGTTTACTTCAAGAGTCACCATCGCCCCGGGTCGAGTGCTGTGAGGTAAGTGTTTTTAAAACATTCAGTGTAATATCTAAATGTTTATGTAATACGGATTTTGCGGACCATTTTAATAGGCTCTGACTGAAGTTAGGTTTAGTAAGATTGTGTTTTCTTATGTAAAGTGTAATTTTTATAGTGTAACATGATTAAAGCTACGCGTATTTCTAGCGACTTATTTATCAATTTTGTTTACAGGATTTTTTTTTACATCTTGTCTAGTAAATGTTTTTTGTGTGTTAAGTCTTTTGTACATGATTTTTTTTTGAATGTTTTATCGTATCATTAATTAAGTTTAATAAAATAAAACAGATTGAATTAGTGTGTATTTATCGGTTTTTCGATTTGTTTTACTTTTCTTTCTTTATTTATTTTTTATTTATTTTTTTATTTACATATTCACATCTTGAGCTATGTTGCAATGCGATTTTTAAACAAAATTAGGATAAAACAGGTGTCTTAATGTACAAATGAATGACAATATCTTTTGAAGTAAATATGTATAAACATATAAAAATGGTAATTCGTTTCTCAATTTTCTTTCTATATTTTCATAAATATAAAATTGCTTAATAAATTGTATAATTCAAACACACATCGTACGAATTGTAAACGCGCTGGCTTATAAAAACTGATGTGTACAAAATTCTTCCATTGAATACTTTACAGAAGACTTGAACTAAGGCATATTTTATTCCGAAAGACACACGGAATTTGGATTTACGTGGGTATACCCGCGGGGCATAGCTAGTAATAAATAGGTATGAAAAATGTATCAATCTAATATAACAGTAGTAGTTACCTACTATATGTATGTAATAATAATAATTATATTCTTTATTGTACACCAATAAAAGATAGAACAAAAGTAGTACAATTAGAGAAGATGTACAAAGGCGGTCTTATCGCTAAAAGAGCGATCTCTTCGATATGTAATGTATACAAATTACACCAAACAATTATTTACATATATGTAAGTTATTTATTTATTCACTACTAGCTGCTGCCCGCGACATCGTCTGCGTGAACGCTATTAGATAACACGTTGTTATAGAATGCGATGAAGTAATAAAGGTTCACTGCTCGTTTCCCGTGGGTGATAGAGTGATAATATGTAGCCTATTTGTTGACCCGACTTCTTAATAGGTAATATTCTTGCCAAATTTGAAATAAATCCATGCAGTACTTTTTGAGTTTATCCTAGATATACATACAGACAAACAGACAAAAATTCTAAAAAATATATTTTTGGCTTCGGTATCGATTGTAGGTCACAGCCCAAGTATTCTTTTAAAAAAATATTCAATGTACAGTTTTGATTTTCATACAATTTTATTATATGTATAGATGGTACACAAAACAGAATACAATTTACAGAATACACTTTTACATAATTATTATAGATCGTTAACAATTTTTTAGGGCTGGATTATATTTCTAAAGTATGTGCACTTCATGATTTTAAACAATTTGACAAAGTAGTAGTTAGTAAAGGGATTAAATAGCACCTGGATGACCGAGCTTTGCTCGGTTAAATTATATTTAGATACATTACATACTGATGAAACATAAATATAATAATATTTTCGATCTTGCCGACATAATAGTAAAATAATGGGAACTGGTTATTTAAATAAAAAATAAAAAGAGTTCTCAATCAAAAAATGAAAAAAATTGGTCTGTAGACAACCTGGATTCGAACCCGGGTTTTCTGATTTCGAATCGCCCTGTTTCTATCCGAGCTATTATAAGATTATCAATGACAGCGAAATTTCGTATTCTAATGATATTTTTTAATTGCGTAAAAAAAGGGATAACACGACATTTTCTAAAAGTAAATCCTAGCTAGATCGATTTATCGCCCCCGAAACCCTCTGCATAGTAAATTTCATGAAAATCTTTGGAGCCGTTTCCGAGATTCAGATTATATATATCGACGCCCCCGGGGAACAAAGTCGTAATAGAGAAAAGTAAATTTTACAGGAAGAGCAAAAAACCAATATATATACAGGATGACTGGTAAATTACTATCAATATGTAAGGAGACTACTCGGTACATGATTCTCATTCGAATTATGTAAAAAAAAAACAGGTAAATATTAATAAACTTTTAAGTAAAGTTTCTCAACAATTATCCAATTATGTACGCGTCGTCTGGACACCCTAGCAGCTAGCTGCACTTTCGACACAAAACAGGTAGTTTATCTACGTCCAAACGCCGCCACGTGTTAACAGGGTAGCAGGATAAACAAGCATGATTCAATCCCCCTTAATACTTTAATCCTGGCTTAGGATAGGCAAAAATACTAAGATAAATACTCGTTTAAGCAACAAATTTGTTGACTAGGTAAATGATGTGAACTTTGGCAATTTTTAGATGTTAACAAGCGGCACAGTACAACACCTGTGCACGTGCCGCCGGCATGACTAGAGTGTCAACGCTTCATTTACTTGAATTGAAATTTATGAAAATTTGGTCAAAAATTTATTACCTATTTTTTTTTTACATAATTCGAATGAGAATCATGTACCGAGTATTCTCCTTAAATATTAATAGTAATTTACCAGTCATTCTGTATATACAAGAATTGCTCGTTTAAAGATATTGGTTATTATATAGGTATAACATTGTAGTAGTCAATTTATTAGTATATGCTATTGACTGATCAGACTTACTAAAAATAGTTATGACTTTTTTAGTATATTTAGACTTTTATTAAAAACTAGCGGCCCGCCCCGGCTTCGCACGGGTATTTAACTAAAATTAAAAAATTATAAATTTATATTTTTTATCATCTACACCTGCGTACTGGAAAATATATTATAATAGATGGATTGAGTTGTCAAACATGTGTCAAAATAAAATGTAATTTAAATTAAAAGCACTAAGGAGTATATATCAACTTCGAAGCAAATAACTTTCAACTCCCTTATAACCCCGTTAGGGGGTGAATTTTGATAAAATACGAAACAGGCTCATAGGCTCAGACAATCATCCTGGAAAACAACCCTTCGTATCCTAATTCGGTCATCGGCACCCGCCGTCAGTCGCTCGTCCTGGAGACAAAGAATTGTACTCCATTGCCCCATGCATACTTCGAAGAAGTCTCGAACTGCACCGTCAATTTTGTACAGCTCGAGGACCCTCAGAAGCCATGAATGAGGCAGAGAGTCGAATGCCTTCTTCTAGTCAATCCAGGCAGCAGCGAAGTTCCGACGGTTGCATTTGACAAGCTGGCCCGCAACAGAGTCAATGAGAAGGAGCTCTTTTGTGTCGCGACTGCCTCCACGGCATCCGTTCTGAGCTGTAAACAAGATGTTAAATTCGTCAATATAACGAGAGATCTTTTAGCTCAGAACGGATGTCAGTGTCTTATAGATGGAAGTCATACACGTTATGTGGCGGTAGTTAGTAGAGTCCGCGGTGTTGGTGGACTTAGGAGCTAAGTGAGTGATCCCAGTAATGAAGAGGTTCGGAAGCATCCTCCGCTCTATCGCCTCTTGGTATTGTCGAGCCAAGGTCACATAGCGTACAGAGAACCCTTTCAGCCAATAGTGATGCAGGCCGTCGGCCCCTGGACTTTTCCAATTCGGTGACCGCTGGACTGCATCAGCTACGTTCTCCGGAGAGATGGCGATCGGGTTCATCGGTTTGATCCTGGTACATGCTTCCTGAACCGCCTCATGGTCTTCCCGTGACCATATATTTCGCCAAAAGGCGACGAGGTCAGCTGTATTCGGTTTTTGTGAAGTAAAGCACGGCGTCGGGTTCTCCAATTTCCTGTAGAACTTCTTCTGATCACTCACAAAGAGGTGATTTTGTGGAAGCGCTCAACTCTCTCAGAGTATCTACGAATGCGCTTCGTCAGTTTTTCAGCTATATCCGGCTGGGCAAGATTGACGCCTAATTCATTAAAAGCTGTTCTGACGGAGCGCACAATCCTTGGCCTAGTGTTGCCCGATCCGAAGCTTTTCAGTCTGCCAATGAGGGCCCTGGCCAGGCTGATACGGCGTTTTATTCTCTTCTTCCAGGTTGACACGTTACTACTTTTATTAGTATTGCGTCCAGACTCCTGAGTCTTGGCTCCAATGAGACGGTGTACCGCCAGAGCAGCACCAAAGATAATAGAACCCGTATCATCCAAGCCTAGGCTGCCATCCAATTATGGAGCTGTCTCAGTAGCACCTTGCGTCGCAACATTAAGGAGAAGACTGTAGAGTCGTGGCCTTTGTGCCAGAGGAGCGCTCCGGATGTCGGAAATCGCTTCTTCCAAAATCCCTCTCATTAGCTGTACTTTTTGGGAGACAGCTTCTTCAGCGATCGCATCCACAGGCACTTCGCTACTAACGCTTTCTTGTTG
Organism: Euphydryas editha; assembly: GCA_036937285.1. Classification (NCBI taxonomy): domain Eukaryota; kingdom Metazoa; phylum Arthropoda; class Insecta; order Lepidoptera; family Nymphalidae; genus Euphydryas; species Euphydryas editha. The sequence continues at coordinate 9,786,661 of JAUPFZ010000005.1, read as the reverse complement.
CGTCACAACTGCGTTATGCTTTGTAGATATGAGTTCGACTTCAGGAGCAGCCTCACGTCGAATCCGTTCGAGCTCGGCGGCGTTTTATACGCCCTTTCCTTGGATGTACCGAGCTCTATCTACTACTAGTTTTGTTCCGTTACAGTTAGATTTGGCTCAAGCAGCAGGAACTCGCGGTACATTACTGCTCGGTAGCTAGTCCGCCCGGTCCCCCCCCCCTACAGCCATAAAATACGCACGCATGACATTTTCATTCATCGAAGTTGTCCATCTCATGCGGCGTACTCCACCAGCGGCGGGCACCTAATGCTGAGTTCCTTAAGTACAAAGTTGTCGGTACAAAGCCATTATTATTATTATCGTAATTGCTTCACTCCACCCGTTCAATATATAAATATATATAATATAATACATTACTTATATAAGGCAAATAATAAATTTTGTAATAATGTTAATAATGTTATATAATATGTAATGGTTGTTGTGTTTTGTATTATTTTTATTAAAAGAACATTTTTTTCCTTGACAAGATTTATAATATATGTATAAATATAAATTTGTATTTAAGTAATAATAATTTATGTAATGTATATTTATGGGACCTTTATAGCTTATACATACTGGATATAAATTTAGTATGTTCTATATTTGTTTTGCCCATAATTACGAGTATGTTTGTAAAATATAGTTCTAATATTTTTTTTGTATTCTTATACGTCTACCTTATTTGATTTATGTCTGTGATGATTCCTTTTCGGGTGTGCTAGAAGAAATCTCGTATAGGGATAAGCAAACCCTAAAGATAATTAAATAACAATTCAAGAAATTTCTCTAATATAAAAACTTAACGAATTAAATGGTATGGTCATACTAGTATCTGATATAAATATACGGTGTTAGCAAAGATATCTGTAACAGTCTTATTTTTACCGCAAAACCGCAGGTCGTGTCGCCCACGTCTCTACTTCCTACATAATTTAATACCACTAAAATTACAATGTCGATAGTATAAGTATAATAAAAAATAATCATAAACGGCTCATACAAAACGGCTGCATGAGCATTAATTCAATCATTACGTCGAAAAAAAACGGATTAGAAATGCATTTTAACCGAGAAGGCTAAATTTTAGATATTACATATGGGCTAGAAAAGGTTAACTTCAAATTGTCGATCAAAATTTCCTATGAGCGTTTTCCACCATCTTGAAAAAAGGTTTAAATTCAATTTTTTTCATAATAACTTGAGAGTTGAGATACGAAAATTTTATGCAATACTTTTATATATTTATTCCTATAAATTTTTTACCTATCGTTCATCGTTATTGAGATATCGATCGAAGAAACCATAAATTTCGGCAGTGAAATTTGTTTTTTTTGCTATTGTCTTTCTTCTCGTTATATATATCTAAAAATGTCTAGAATCAAACTTGTACAGTGTATTTGGACCTACAATTAAAAAAAAATATTTCTTATTTTCGATAAAAATTACGACGTCTGCAAATGCATTTCCAAATGACTAGAGTACATCCACAAAACACAAACACACAGACACAAACATAATTTTAGTGACCACTGTGGCAACTATATATATCTCTCTCTCTCTCTCTTCAGCCCTTGGTAGTCCACTGCTGGACATGGGCCTCCCCTAATCGACGCCACTCCACCCGGTCCTGGGCCCTCTGAATCCAACGGTTTCCCGCTGTCTTCTTCAGGTCGTCAGTCCACCTGGTAGGAGGGCGGCAACTATATAATTATAGTATAATAAGATAAGTAATTTGTTTGTTGGTTCAAAAAAATATAGTAATTAAAAACATGTTATAGTGCGAACAACAACAACAAAAAAAAAAAAAAAAAAACGTACCAAGTACGAATTCTTAACTATTTCTGCTAATGTGCCGTTTTTTTGCTGTTATAATCTTTGGAATTCCATAATTGGAATAGAAAGATATGTAGAATGCCTATCTACTTAATCTAAAACCTAACTTCACAAATAAGCGTTTCAAGGTTTTTAGTCTACCACTGTTTAGTCATTATAAAACTATTGTATAGCAGCATATATACATAATTATTACATTTTATAACAATATACGTTACTAAATGCAATAGTTTGCAGATTTATCCCAATTGAAATTGTCACACAAATGCTGAACTATGAAATGGGGAAAGCCTGGTCACACTGTTGGGCAATGGCTTCTTCTCCGTATAGGAGAAGGGTTGGAGCTTAATCCATCACGCTGCTTTCCCTACAGAATTTATACAAAATCAATTATCTGCTCGGAGTGGGAATCAAATCCCAGCGACCCCTGCGTTGAGGTTACTACTTGCACTACTACATAAGAACGGTTGTTAAAAAAAAACTAAGTTAAAATAATATTATAGAAATATAACAAAGGTACCTACTCTATATTTAAACATTAACCTTTACTTGCAAAACAAATCCTCATTGAACAAAAAAATTCAAATAGTCTGATTAATCTGCAATTTCAAGATTTTGATTGAGAACATTCAAATGGTGGATAAGTGCTGGTCATTGATCAATTACTATTATACCATTATCACGCCACTATTGAAATGGTAGTACTAGTAAGTATATCAAATTATTTTATCAGAAATTATACAAAGCAATTTATTGACGGGTTCGCGCAGTGGTTACAATAACTATTTATTTCGCTAGTGATCGCGAGTTCGATCTCCAGTCTTGTTAAATTTTTCTATAAATGGTATAAATAGACCCAACATAGGCCCCACTTACCAGTAACTAGAGTCTGAACTAATCATAAATAAATATGTCTAACATATGTTCACAATGGTATGCACATGGCGTATCACTTAACAATAAATGGCTTTGATATAGCTACCTACGTATTCCATCGAGAATTAGATCAACTGACAATGAATAAAATAACACACGTACATACCTACAATAGTCTCTATTATCCTTTGTTACGATATCAATGTCTCAGAGCGAAACTTTTTCGAAATACTTCGATTGGGACGCTCAAGCTATGAGCCGCTAACAAAGTCTTGAAATAACTTAGAACTATAGTTGTACAAGCTACGGGCCCGTAACAGTCTTGATATAAGTTTGAAGTACCTGGATGACCGAGCTTTGCTCGGTTAAATTATATTTAGATACATTACATACTGATGAAACATAAATAATATTTTCGATCTTACCGACATAATAATAAAATAATAAGAACTGGTTATTTAAATAAAAAATAAAAAGAGCTCTCAATAATAGTTTTTCTCACAAAAGAAAAAACTTGAAAAAAAAAAAGGAAAAATATACTGGTCTGTAGGCACCTGGATTCGAACCCGAATTTTCTGATATCGAATCCGCCCGATTCCCATCCGAGCTATTATAAGCTTGTCAATGACAGCAAAATTGACCTTCGTATTCTAATGATATTTTTTAATTGCGTAAAAAAGGGATAAAACGACATTTGCTAAAAATAAATCCTAGCTAGATCGATTTATCGCCCCCGAAACCTCCTGTATACTAAATTTCATGAAAATCGTTGGAGCCATTTCCGAGATTCAGATTATATATATACAAGAATTGCTCGTTTAAAGATATAATAATAAAATAAAATAAAATTATAGTTTATATGTATTGTTAGAGTAACAAACTAATCCCGAACCAATCAGAGTCAATATGCGCAGTGAATTTTTAAACGAAACCAATAAACATTATTAAAACACTATGCCTAATGAAATAAGATTAAGAATAGTCTAAAAGCATTATTTCTTTGAAATAACTTTTACAGATAATTTATGATTTTCTTGCTAAAATTATGACCATAGTATTAATAATAGTATATTAATAATATAATTAATAATATATTAATAATAGTTTCAAAAACTATTTTCCACATATTTATTTATAATACGAAGGGTGATCCAAAAGTAATGATTATGAATATAAAAGAGAGTGATTATGGTTATAACAATATTTTATTTTTTTACATAGTCTCCTAACAAATCAAATACATTTAGTCCATTTCTTTCTAACTCAAGGATTCCTTTAGATAAGGTTCTGTGTCTGGGCTCTTCCAAAAACGACTCCAAAGCAACCATCACTTTGTTATTGTCCTTTATTTATTATTTTTTACCTCGGAGGCGTTCTTTTTTAAAGTCACTGGGGGCCAAATCTGCCGTATAGGGTTCACCCTATTAAGTTATTTGAATCCCGTTTCTTGAATGGCAGCGATCGAAACTGCGGCTTTGTAAGCGGGTGTGTTGTCTTGGTAACACAGCACTCCAGCTCACAGTTTGCTGCGTCTTTTTCTTTCCTTCCATAATCTAATTAAGTCTGCTTAGTATGAGTCTGTAATAGTGTTGCTCCCTTTTCCAAGTATTCCACCATTATTCCTTCAGCATCCCAACAAACCGACGCTATAAGCACTCCAGCTGAACTTGATACCTTGAATTTATTTTGCATCGGTGAGGAGGCTCGGGAGTCATGACTGTTGTTTAGTTTTAGGATCAAAATGATGGGTTCAAGTCTCGTTTGTTGCTACAAAACCCAACAAAATATTTACCTAATCGGCTTGGAACTTCTCGAAATTCGCTCTCGAAACGTCGAGTAGTTTCTTTTTTGTACCTTTTTCATATGTAATTCATTGCATACCTGATGGTCACTCGATCTGCAACATGCAACATCTTCTTTACATACAACATCTTACACATCCTACAACATCTACATTACAACCTTATCTTGATTACAGTTCTAATTTATATAATAAATGTTATAATATATATATATATATATATATATATATATATATATATATATATATATATATACATCCTGCAACTCATTTTGCGTCAACGGTAAAAAATCTGCATAGTAATAGTGCGTCCACCGACTTACGGCGCCCGTATATCGGACGCAGTATTATTTCAAACCGAGATTGGCGCCAAACGATACCTATAAGCCTCAGGTGCCTATATTTAAAAAATCGTTTTGACGTAATTTTTCTTCCGGAGTAACTGAACGAGTATATTGCTAGTTCACCGAAAAGTCGCTAGAGGCGCTGAATTTCAATATACGTTTTGCACGTATACCATCGTAAGGAGCGCCGATACTAGTGCATCCACTGTAAAATATGTTGTGTTGTACGCGCATGAACGAGACGCATCGTGCGTCTCGTTCATACGCGTCTCGTTCATTGGTTCATTCATGGTTCGAACGACAAGGTCGCGTTTGGAGCGAAATGCGACGTTGCCGTTGACGGCAAGGTCGCGACGACGCGAACGGTTTATTTTAATGTTTAATATCATATTTATGTTCACTAAAATGGCGGACGAACGAAAATATTATTATACTCTTTGTTAAAGTCTTACTTGCGTGGTGATTTGATTTTATTATTTGTATTTTAAGCGTAGTGACATAATGAAACGAAACTTAATAACTTTATAAATTTAACTTTAAAAAAAGGTGTAATAAATTTTACTATAAATTAAATATAATAATGAATGAGAATAACTTCAATTTCTGATATTCTGTCTATCAGCCTAGCTATCCCCTGTATCAGGCACCTTATAAATAAAATTTACAAAATGAAAAACTAATTCATATACGTCCAAATCACTACATATTACAAGACAAAGTCGCTCTCCGCCTCTGTCTGTCTGTTCGTGATATTTCTTCGTTTAAACCGCACAACGGATTTTGATGCAGTTATCACTGTTATTTAGAAAATTTATTCCCGAAGGTTTACGCATACATACAAAACATTCTGATAAAGTATTTGTATAATAGAGTAATAGAGAAAATTCCATGTTTTGTGACGCAACCGTTAAAAAAAAAAAAAACGATTTTTCCAACACTGGTTAAACCATATGAGATACATCAAAATATTGTACTACGGAATTGTATATCATAAAAATGCCTACAAAAAATCCGCGATAGCATATATCTATGTCCTAAGGTTTACTCACAGTAATAATTTTTATCTTTAAGTAATTAATTTAAAAATATTACTTTATTTGCAAAGCTAATTTCTCCTAATGAATGATCTTTATCCAAATAAATATATTAGTTACCTTTGAAATTTAATGTAGATCAAAACTGTTCTTTACCTTATTTCATTAAAATTACATAAAATACTTTAGAAGTTATCTCAGATTTAAAATTTAAAAAAAAATAATTATATATATCGGTCGGACGGATTTTTGTTTCGACCGTTGTAACATTGTACAAACGTCTATTATTTTCAGTGTTCCTATTTAAACTTTACTTTGAAGCAACGAAAAGTCTTAAAATTTTTGGGATGACGCTTGAATCTTTAGGGACTTTTGTGTTACATGTATTTTTTTTTTAATATTTTTACAATTTGTAAAATCATTTAAATTAAGAAAATAATGTGTTCGTCATTGCAAAGTTATGTCGATCAGAAAAATTTACATCTGTGAAAAAGATCAAGCTAACTTGTACATATAATATTAATCAATTAATATTATTTATGTTATTATTCAAATGTCATACAGGAAAAGTAAGTAAAAAATAAACGGCTAGTATCAATACTATCAATGTCAGTCAGCTGTCAAAGCTGTCACTAAAATTATGATATAATATGACTTATTTTAAATCAATACAAAATCGATAATAATTTTGATTTATCAAATACTAATTGATGGTTTCGCTATTAATATTACTTTATTTCAATGAACTTTATTGTTTACAACTTTAATTGTGCATCTAAATATTTTGAGTTAATTTACTAGTACTAACCTTTTTTTTATTTATTCTATAATCGAATCGATACCCAATTAATGTGATGAAAAATATCTTTCTCATTTTTCTCCGCTTGCAGATTCAGAATTGAGATGGTTTTTTATATTTTAAAACAAAAAAATATGACCTATTGTTTAAACCATATCTCTAATTATACGTATTAAATTTTGTCCCACTCTCCAATCCCCATCTCCTTTAAGATTTTATTTCCTTTCTTGGAGCAATTCTTTAAAAGCTTAAAAAAATCTGTTGGAAAAATTAAAAAAAAAATTATTTATCAGTTTCTTATTCATAAATTTTGTTTTTGAAAATTTAAAAATTTAAGTTAATCATCGAAAAAAAAAAATATTAATAAAAAATTGACAACAACTATATCATTAAAAAATTGACCGTTCTGGTCTTGCGGTGCGAGTAGCCTCAAATACGCGCGCCAGCTGGTCACGGGTTTGACTCCCGCTCAGAACAGATATTTGTGTTCATACAATATTTGTTTCTGGTGTGGGTATATGTTCCTTGTGGGCCGTCGGTCACGGTCGATATCATAGATACCTGATAATGATCGTTACTCATGGTAGGAAATTATCCGCCAACCCGCAATGGAGTAGCGTGGTGGATTAAGCTCTAACCCTTCTCCTATAATTTTAGAAAAGAGTCCTTCGCTCAGGAGTAGGTTGTTTACATGCTGATACAGTACAGTACAGTACAAAATGAGTTTTTACTTAAAAGTATGTTATATATAAACTTTATTAATTTAACTTTTTTTAAAACTATTTACGCATGAGAATACGCACTTATTATAGAAATATATCGATTTTTCGCCTTAGTCACCGAAAGAGAGGTCACTTACCTTAGATTAAAAAAAAATTAAGACACTATAATTTATTCCAAAAAATGAGATTTCGAATTGACAGTCGACATTTGCGCGCAAAAAAGGACATATTACAGTTCCGATGACGTCATTCATGTTTTTCAATGGTCGGTCATACTTATTCGACGCTGACTTTCAAAACCTAAATTAAAATAACCCTCAAGTTAGTTGTCAAACAAGAGTGACCTATTGATGTTTTAAAGTACGTTCCGTATAGATTTACTTTAAATTCGTAATTTTTGTTAATAATCAACATAAAGTTAATTAAATAAAACTTTGCAATGACCTGTCTTTTATATATTTTATTTTTTACGTTTTTATCACAAAATATTCGTAAATATTATATTCGTCTTTTCCCTATTTACACTAATATTGACGACATCTCATTTTTTTAAATCAATCATGTCATTTGTTTTTTTGTTGAAATTAAAATAAAATCCTTATTTTTTACGTTTTCTTCTATAATAATAATTAGTAAATATTAGTTAGACATGAAAATGGATATGGAAGATAGAAAGTTTATTTATTTATTAAGGAACTAGTGACCCGCCCCGGTTCCGCACGAGTGCAATGCTGATACTAAATATACTACAAAATGTCTTTATATACAACGTTCATATTTTTTTTTGTCATTAGACAATACAGATATGATTTTTTGCTATTTATAGGCACGCGCCACCGGCCCCCCCGGCCGGTACTGCCGCAAACGCTATGTTATTTGTTATTTATGCCACTATTAATATATATATTTTATCAGCCTATATATTATTATACATTTTATTACATGTGACTTAAATTGAAACCGCTTCGAGAAGCTAGTGTCAATTATAAAATTAATAGTAATCATTATATATAATACTAGCGGCCCGCCCCGGCTTCGCACGGGTATTTAACTAAAATTTAAAAAATTATAAATTTATATTTTTTATCACCTACACCTGCGTCGATACTGGAAAATATTTTATAATAGACGGATTGAGCTGTCAAATCAACTTCGAAGCAAAAGCAACCCCCTTTTAACCCCGTTAGGGGATGAATTAAATACGAAACACGTCTTCAATCAATTCTGTTAAAGAATATTTTATGAAAAATTTGAAGTAGATTGGACCAAGGAACTACGTTGTCCTATACAAACTTTGCCCCCCTTTTTTGCCCCCTTATGGGTAGAATTTCGTAAAATCCGTTCTTAGCTGACCTCTCCTTGGCAAAAGGAATATTCCTACCAAATTTCAAGTCTCTAGGTCTTATAGTTCCAGAGATATCGTGATGAGTGACCTTTCGCTATTATATATTAAGATTAAGATTATAAAACGGACTCGTTAACAGATTTATTATATGTATAGATAGTACGGATGAAACATTTGAACTGATTTTTTTTATTAATTATTTTTTCATTGATGAATATCATATTTTAATAAGTATTATTCCCGACGAAGACAAATCAAAAAACACAAAAATCATAAAAATCGTTCCACTCGTTCTCGAGTTATAAACGGTGTAACTAACACGACTTTCTTTATATATATAGACTCTAATACACCTTTCGCTTAAATCTACTTTTCTTACACTAATTTTATAATTTATTATTTTATTTTAGTATTTCAACTTGATAGTTTATCTATATTTCAATCTATAACGCTAGTAAATACTTTCGTGGACTTTGGGTCGTTTCCTTAGTTTCAGCTTATTGCATATAGCAGATTCTTTTCAAATTTGGAGCTTATAGAAGCTACAGCTCGAAAATTTAAAAATTTAATTGTTGACACCCACCTCCGCACCGATTTTACAATAAAGCGATCACACGTTATATTTACAACTCAATTTTGTTACGTTTATTATAAAGTCTTGCCTGTTCCACCTGGAGCACCCAAAAAAAGATATTACCTACACCTGCGTCAATACTGGAAAATATTTTATAACAGACGGATTGGTTGTCAAACATGTGTCAAAATAAATTTTAATTTAAATCAAAATCACTATGGAGTATTTATATCAAAATAATTTTCTCCCCCCTTTTAAAATCGTTAGAGGATGAAATTCGATAAAATACGAAACACGTCTTCAACCAATTCTGTTAAAGAATATTTATGCGAAATTTAAAGTAGATTGGACCAAGGAATCGTGTTGTCCCATACAAACTTGGCCCCCCCTTTTCACCCCCTTAGAGGTAGAATTTCGTAAAATCCGTTCTTAGCTGACCTCTACTCGGTGAAAGGAATATTCCTACCAAATTTCAAGTCTCTGCGCCTTATAGTTTCAGAGATATCGTGATGAGTCAATGTATACGTGGAAATCTCTTATATATATATATAGATTAACAATTTTTGCCTTTCTAAATATATAGGACAAAACTTCAAATAGATTATTTATAAAAAATTTAAAAGTTAATTGTAATTCGTAATTGGTCTCCCTATTAATTCTAAATTTTTATTTACATATTTATTTTCTTTTAACATTAAGTAAGTAAATTAATTTTAAGTAAGCTAAAATTTGTAAATAAATGGAAAAGAATTTACTATAAGAAACAAAATTACAGAAAAGAAAAGAGAAAAAAATATAAATAAATCACACAATACAAATTCAAAGAGGATTGGAACCTAGTTTAACCCTTAGTTTTATAAAAATCTCGTACTATAACCACTACACATTTCGTTACATAATGATTATAACATAACGTAAAAAAAGCGATAACTATAAACTATAGTAGGCTTGTTGGACACAAGCCTAAGAGCAAATATAATGGATAGGAGCTTATAATGATTAATTATATTATGGAGAAAATAACAAACAATTTCAATTGTTAAAAGCGTGAAAGATTATTAATATTTTTAAAAAATAAATTTCGTAAAATATAACCTTTAGACACGTGACAGTGAACACCAATCAGAAAACATTACGTCACGCCGTGCGAAACACCAATCTTGCGTGTCATTGACATTTCGATTATCGCTACAGGTTATATAATATATTAGATACTCTTTCGTTCTTAATAAAATTTGGTTTTTAACAACTAATTTCAAGTTTTTGCAAGTTATAATTTGAAAGAATTCACCATGGAATCTGGATTTAGCAAAGCAAACAGTAATAAATCGCCGAGAATCGATGCCGTTATGCTTGGCATTTTTTTCGCGTAGAACAGTGACTTCTGCTCATCTGAATTTCGCAATGTTAAAACTTCCTTGTAAGTAAACATAAGTACAAAATATTAATTATAAACTTAAATGCTATGTCATATTTCAGTTCAGTACACAATAACTTAATGTTTTGACGTACATTTTGCAAGATAATTGATACCTACTGATTTTGAGGTTATATTTACAAAGTATAAAAAAATACAAAATAGTAACAAACTTGTATAATTTCAGGTTTTCGCGAGCTTCATATGGAGATGACGCCATAAGATAGGTCCATCTTAAGCGTGACGATAAATTTTGTACTGTTAAGTGTAAAATATGTCCTGAACACAGAGTTCACGTAAATTTATATGGATGCACACTGGTTGTTGATGAAGATAATATTATTATCTCCGTTCAATGTCAAGACTGCGTAGCTTCACAAGGCATGTAAACAAGCAATAGCTTGCCTTATGTGGGTTCATCGCAGAAGTGAGGAACTATCATGCACTTTGGTGAATGTTATTGGAGAAAATCAAAACTGTCTAGAGTTGGTAGTAGCCTAAAATATTTAATGCCAACACATTTAAAAATTACATAAAAAATGGAAAAGTTGCAGAAAAATATTGTGCCCAAATGCAGCTTCAAATGTATTTAACAGGAAAGAAAATTGTTTATTTTGTATAGCGGACCAAGATTATAGTGAGAATCAAAAAGTGGAGATTTTAAGTGTGCCATTTGATATTGAGTATGTTGAGAATTTGATTGATAAACTATTAAACTTTTGGGAAATTAATATATACCCATTATTATATCAAAGTGTAAAACTATAACATATTTGAAAAAAAAAAAAAAACAATCTTAAACTTTTCCTTAGTTTTATTTTATTAAAGAATCTTGCAAATTAATTAATGCACATGCTATGATTATTATCTTGTCAAGAATTTTTACAAATTTGAAATTAATATTGATAAACTATTAAACTTTATATATTATATTTTAACTTTTGGACATGATTATGGAATTCATTTTTATTTTTAGCTTTATTATTGATCAAGTTTGGAGTGTCAATTTTATTGTGTTTTGGATTTTGAAATTGAGTATATTTTACTGACAATTTAAAATTTTTATAAAATTTTTAATTTAATTTTGTTTAAATTTATGTTGACTTGGTTTTTAAATTTTTAAATTTGAATTTTGATTTTTGAATTTTAATTTTAATTTTTAAATTTTAATCTTAAATTTTAATTTTGATTCTATCTTGATTGCAACTTGGATTTAAATTTTGAATTTTACTTGGATTTAGTTTTTTTGACAGTAATTTTGATATTCACTCTGATTTTGATTTGAGGTGTGGATTTTGAGGTGGATTCTTAATATTGACTTTAATTGTGATTATGTTTTGGAGTTTGAATTGATTTATTTTATTATGGATGTGTAATTTTGAATATTATTTTTGTTCACATTATGCTGATTATGTAAAAGTTTCGATTCTGTATTTGATTGTAATTTTAATTTTGATTATGATTTATATTTCTTAGTTTTCTTGTCTTGATTCTAATCATAACTTATTTGTTTTCTCTTTAAATTCAATAGTCATTTGTTTGCATGGATTGAGAATGTTGTGTACACTTAGTTAATGATATGCATATCAGTGAGTGAGATTTTTGGAATTACTGTATAAATTAAAAGTATATATGTATATTGTAAGTGTACCTATGAAATAAAAAAAAAATAAAAATAAAAATAAACTTTTGGAAAATTAATGTATACCCATTATTATATCAAAGTGTAAAACTATAACATATTTGAAATAAAAAAACAATCTTGCAGTTTTCCTTAGTTTTATTTTATTAAAGAATCTTGCAAATTATTTAATGCACATGCAATGATTATTATCTCGTCAAGAATTTTTACAAATTTGAAATTAACACATGCATGTGGTCTAAGCAAATAAAATTCATGTAAGCGCCTAATAACTCTCTCTATTTGAATCCTCAAGCTGGCAATCTGTTTAGTTATCTTCGCTTCAGTTTTACTCATTTCCTTTTTCAACACTTGGGAGGTCTTACTAGTGTAATACTGGATTGATAATAATAGGATTTTTCTCAATTTTTTTAATTGTATTCAACATGGCCTTTGTCACTTCTATTTTTTGTCTTCAACTAATTCACTACAATCAGAAGATGATTTAATTTGTAGTGAAGCCATTGATAGTGAGGGACTATTGGAAGCTACAGATGGTATATACATATAAAGAAATATCACTGTCTGAATGTTCTTCAATAAATATATTTTTTGCAATTTTGCTTATACCACATACAGAAGGACTTAATTTTGTAACGGTTACAGTTTTAAATGGGGATGTGGACATGGATGTTACAGAATGTTTCAAAGGTGATAATGCCTAATCAATCAATTTCACATTGGTCTGCACAGCCTTACTTCTGAATTTTTTAGTTATAAATACTTGAACAGATTTATCTCTTGACTGTTGACATAACATTTCTGGCTCATTACTCCATCTGTTTCAATATCTGAAAAAGAAATACAACAGAATAGCTTTATTATAGTAATAACTGGGTATTTGCCATTTCAAACTTTAAATCATTTAGGTCGTTATGTTGTTTAATATTATACATACTTGAACTTTTATCAGAAGTATCTATAAGAGAAGAACATGAAGTACAACTTTCTTTCGATTCATTCAGACACTCTGCTATTATCATCTTTCTTTGTTTTTTTAATATATATGGTCGTTCTGTCCAGCTGCATGTTCGTTTTCTTCCGTTTTCTTGACATCCAAATTTACTTGCCATAGGTACAACCTTGTTTCATATGAACTTGTGATACTGTTCCCTTAATATGATACTCCATATAATTAATCATATCATTTGCCAACTAGAATAATAAAAAGAGTATGTTTGTAACATTAATTAGAAAACTAAAATAAAACGTTACGGATTCTACAAAACATCTAGTTTGCTAAAATTAAGTAATAGACTGTGTTATGTAAAACACTTACATCAAAATGATCTTCACAAAAATACATCAAAAATACATTCTTGAAACCGTTGATAAACTATGAGCATCTTCTCTTCTTGCAAGATTTAGCCACTTTTTCCGTATTTCTTTATTGTTTGGAACATAATTATATAAATAACTTGTCTGGGGTTTTTATCGTCGTGCTATTACACTGGGACACAATACAGTACTTATAATATGAGTAATTCATTTTTAAACGATAAAAACTAAAATATACGAAGACATGATCGCTCTTTGTTTTGTTTCACGCCGTGGCGTGACGTCATTCAAGACGCCATGATAGTTTTGAGCGTTTTAGACCCAAATTTAAATTGGTTTTTTAAAACGCGAAATTTAAAATGTTAATGCTCGATTAAAACTAAATAAACATTTTTTTTCCATAAAATGCATAATAAGCTAAAGTATTAAGCAGTTATTGAAATTTAGTCAACTAGCCTATTATATTAATTTTAAGCCTATATTATATTATTGTTATTATTTATTCCACTATTAATATATTATATGTTTTATAAGCCAATGTATTATTGTATATTAATATTATTATTTATATTATTTATTGCACTACTCAATTTTTAATGAAGGTGAAAAAACTACAAATTTCACAAACAAGTAATAACAAGTAATATAAGATATTATTATTGTTGCCAATTCATTCTCGATGAAAGTACAGTACAACCTTGATATAACGAGCCTCAATATAACGAATTCCTCGATTAAACGAATTTTTCGAAATCCCCTAGAACTGCCCGTAAGAGATAATACAAAATATACCTCTACATTACGAATAACATTTATCAAAAACCTCTTTATAACGATTTTTCAATCATTGCAGAATATAGGTAGAAGGTATTTTTACATCTATTTAACGAATTTTTTCAACTTAAAACCTTGATATAACGTATCCTATTAATTATTTCCACTTAATTCCAAGTTCTTACCTCGTTAAAACGAATCGCAGTCCAGTCTAACCTCTATATAACAAACCTCATTATAGCGAATTACTTGGTATAACGAATATTTCATAATTCCCTTCAGTTTCGTTATATCGAGGTTGCACTGTATTATCTTTTATAAATTGAAAAAAATATAGTATTAGGGGAAAGGTGTACAAAACGATCCCTCGAGGTAAAATGATTCCCTACAGTTTTGACGAAAATACTAGCGCTATCTATGCCATTTGTTATCTAACGTCTTTCCCGCACTCCGCTCAGTTGCCCAATAAAGTGTCATGGTGGTGTGACAACAGTGCGCCGATTTATTTCGAAAAATAGAAAATAGGTGTCTTCGATCTAAGGTAAGCCTAAAATCAATGTTTTATTGTTGAAATACTTTTGCGGATATGTGAATGAAAGTTTTACTGGTGGTTTTTATTGATATTCAGTAACATTTGAAACTCGTTTTGATCTCACCAAGATAGTGTTTTGAAGTTATACTTTGACATCATTTGTAAATTTAACATTTGGGGTAAAACGATCCCCTTTATTGTGTATAATTATATAATAGAATAGTAATAAAAACATTTTACCCCTAACACTTGAAAAAGAAAATGTAATATTTGTCATGTATTTTTATATAATATCTATTTATACTTTTTATAGATCATGCTACGTAGGTATATATCAAAGAAAAACTAACCGACAAAACTGAAATGAGGGTGCTATGATAAAAGCACTGAATGCAATGACAAATGGGATGCCATACAAAACAGCAAAAGTAAAGGAGTTGTAAACGAAAAACAGTCAATAAAAACAAAAAGATACTAAGTAACGGCACATAACCATTTCATTCCCGTGAAGTTGTAATGTAATGAAAACTATTTGCATGCACTACAATACTATTCTAAAGTATTTACACGAATGAAATGAAATTGTAATAAACTAATACAATTTTGTTCTTGTAAAAGTTACCACCATCTTTTTTAGTAAAGCTCTATAATGACTATGTTTATTAAATTAGTAAAATGGTATAAAGGCTTACCATCATATTAAGACAGATGTTCGTTCCATATTATATGACTACGGTATTATTATGGGTTATAATTGCGATATGATTCCGGAGATAAAAATAAATTGTTATAACTTAATGGATTTTTAGAAAAAAAATCTCTAAAAAAATCAGATGATATATTATGACCTATAGATGACGAAAATGCAAAAACATTGAAACTGTGATATCACTTTACGATTTTATTCCCCGGGGGCGTCGATATATATCTCTACAAAAGTGTAATAATCTAAATTAAATCCAATCTTGCTTCCCATGTGAACAGCCTCACACAATAGCTAATATGTTAGCGGCCTCTTGTCGGCTGGGATGATAAGCTTCTTCCTCTAATAATTTTCTCATTTCCTAGTTATAATGTACGCTGGTTTTGTGGAACCAATCAGAATAAGGAAAGATAATGGACCCTACTATGTAGGTGTCTATGATAATACCGGGATCGACGGGCTTACGTCCTTTCCGAGGTACGGTGGAAATACCCACAAGGAGATACACGCAGACCAGAAACAAATATTTGCACATATACAAATATTTTTTTCCGAGCGGGAATCGACCCGAGACCGGCGGCGTTGTTTGAACCGAATGTTGTCATTGTAAATCGATAGAACTGTCTTGAATACTTGGGTTTTATTTTGCGTGCGTCTTACAATTTCAATGTCGACAACGATAGTAAAAAAAGTAATGGCCTGGCCTTAATGACAAGATATTATTTTAGGGTATTATCAATATTTGGGACGGGATGTGACCAGCGCGGTATTATCGTTCGTGATCTCAATTTAAGTCTGGTAGCGTGAAGTATAAAAGCCTAGAAAACCCCTTTTCTTTTAACGCTGGGAAATGCATTTACGCATCCCGCCACGGAGAGGCGACGGGTATGTGGGACTCGCTGGCACGCAGAACGTATCAGAATACCAGCTAAAACCCAGCAGTGCCCTCATCGTCGTAATGAGGCGCCACGGGATCGCTCGCGCATGCAACCGTGACGCCCCGACAGCCTAGAAAACCCTGAACAAACTGATTATCTAACACAAAAACAATTGCCAAAATCATATATTAAAAAAAGAAAAAAAAAAACACAAAAGAATAATATTACGCGGTAAAAACACATCTTGATTTAACTTTACTTTTGTCACCCAGTTTTATTCAAGAGTATTTGCGGCAATAAACTTGAAACATCCTAATTTGTTTCATAGTTGAACTTTACAACAAGAACAAAGTAACGTATGTAAATTTAATTAATTTAAAACTCCCACTGCTTGTAAAACTAAGAAGTTTTGTTTATATTGCATGTATAAGTATATTTAGAAATTGAGATTGAAAATTGAAATTCAAAACTAACTAACAACCATTGATCTAAAAAAACTATAGATGTATACAAAAGTAACGCTTAAAAGTGTCAAATAAACAAAAGGACTTATGGTCATGACATAGACATACTTTTTAGGAAAGTTGTATTTACAAAGCGGTGTACAAAAAACAATAAAATTTATGACTGATGTTTGCTGGTAGGACAAAGCATGAATTAATTATATATAATATATAGGAGACTTTCTATAGATATAGTTACTCATCACGATATCTTTGGAACTATGAGACCTAGAAACTTGAAATTTGGTAGGAATATTCCTTTTGCCGAGTAGAGGTCAGCTAAGAACGGATTTTACGAAATTCTATCTCTAAGGGGATGAAAAAGGGAGGCAAAGTTTGTATGGGACAACGTGATTCCTTGGTCCAATCTACTTGCATGCCACGATATCAATGTCGATTTTTCACATCTTCATTACAACGCCGTAATAAAGGTGTATACAAAAAATCAGCTCACAAGGAATTTGTCCGCAGTTAAAACCTAAAATGACTGGGTTAAGTTTCTATGGTGACATTAATTTTAAATGTTTTTAGAGGATTCTGATTCCTCTATTGCAAGTGGCGAAAACACAGGGTCTACTGGCAACACCGCTGACTTAAAAACACTGCAATACCTTAACAATAAAGACACCAACCTAAAGAGTTTAAATGCTTACTCTACAATAAGAAAAATATTTTTCAAATATAACACCTGTTTGCCAAGTTCTGCTCCTGTGGAGCGACTCTTCTCTTTTGGAGGTATGATTATCAGGCCTGATCGAATAAAAGTGAGTGATAAAATGTTTAAAGAACTGGTTTTGCTTAAGTCTCAATAAAAACTTAATAATATAATATTTTATCTTCTCACTTTTACGCGATCAACGCGATGTAGGTATTTGTACATAATTCACGTAAAAAATTAAACTTACATTCAATAAAATGTTATTTTCTTACAAAAGAATTTGTATCTTTAAAAAGTATTTGGAAGATACGTATTTTGTATCTAGTATTTCAGATACCATTCCAGAAAGGTATTTGTATCTGTATCTGAAATACTTGATTTTAAAGTATCTTGTATTTTGTATTCCAGATACTTTGTATAGGGTATCTTGTACATCACTGTCTCTATGGTTACAACGCGTCGCTCAAAAAAAAAGACCTAACAACCTATGAATAAAAAAAAAAAAACCTAACATAACATTTAAAACATATCTTTCGATAATCGTATAACAAAAAAATTAATCGTATGATAATTTTTTAGAATTTTTTTTTTCAAGTCAAAAAAGGTCATGCGCCTTCACAAAAACACTAGTTATGATGTTTTGAAGTCACAAAGATCTTCTAAAAAAAATCAGCTCCATTATGGCTGGTGACGCGATACCAAATAAGTACGATAAATTTTTTTATGAAAAAATTTTAGGTCAAAAAAGGTCATGCGCCATCATAACAACACTAGTTATGATGTTTTAAAGTCATAACGCCCCTCTAAAAAAAATCAGCCTCAAAATCGGTGGTGGCGCGATACCGAATATTTACCGCGGTTTTATCAAATCTAAGAGACAAATGGTATTGACTTGTGGTGTAATTATACCAAACGAAGCATTGATGACCGTTCTGGTGTAGTGGTGCGAGTAGTCGCCTCAACGCCTCGCCTCAATGCCGGTGGTCGCGGGTTCGACTCCCACTCGGGGCAGATATTGGTATTTGTGGCAATATTTGTTTCAAGTCTGGGTGTAAGTCCTTGTGGGTTTCCTCACCATGTCCCGGAGAGCACGTAAAGCCGTCGGTCCCGTTCGTTATCATGGATGCCTTATAATAATTGTTATTTATGGTAGGGATATTATCCGCCAACCCGCAGTGGAGCAGCGTGGTGGATTAAGGTCCAACCCTTCTTCTATATGGAAAAAAAGCCTTCGCTCAGCAGTGGGTTGTTTACAGGCTGATACAATACACTACAGTACAAGAGCATTTGTGGCCTGCAGTGACAAAACTGAGTCTTACCATAAAAGGGGATCCGACAGTAATGAGATTAAAGTCTAAAATGTGCTTAGATAAAATAAATATACTGTTTTACAATTATTTATCTAATAATAATTTAATATAATTCATTTAAATATTTTTAAATGAAGAAATAAAATGTTATTTTCAATATTTTTAAACTATACCGAAACGCCAATCACAGTGCGTGACGTCATCTGTGGCCAGTCATTGACTGCACGGGTACCTACTACCTACTTAGTTTACTCAGTTATTTCCATAATTTTGTTGAAATTATAAAAGTTGCTATAAGATTAGTGATAAATTAGGATACGGTAATCGATTTAAAAGCTGTTACGTGGTGTTTAACTAGTTTTTTATATTTTCCATTATAAACAACAGGATTTACGAAAGCCGACAATCGAAATCTCCCCAGAGTGAATAGGTTTCTGATTTGCAATTTCTTTGCAAGTAATTCAGACTTTTGTGACACTGAATTTCGAAATGTGAAAACTTTCGATATTACTATTATAACTATATAATAATATATTATTTGCCATAAAATTCCTAGGTACTTGAAAAAATACCTCCTTGAAAAATAACCTCTAATATTACACAATATATGTATTGTACCTACTGTACTATCCTGTAAACCACCCACTGCTGAGCGAAGGCCTCTCCTCCATATAGACGAAGGGTTGGAGCTTAATCCACCACGCTGCTCCATTGTAGGTTGGCGAATAATATACTACTATGAGTAACGATCGCTATCAGGTGTATATGATAACAACCGGGACCGACGGCTTTACATGCTCTCCGAGACACGGTGGTGAGAACCACAAGGACATATACCCAGACCGGAAACAAATATTTGTACAAATACAAATATCTGTCCCGAGCGGGAATCGAACCCGCGACCGCCAGCGCGGGGTGTTGAGGCGACTACTCGCATCACTACACCAGAACGGTCGTAACAAGTAGAATACTGTCAACACGTTTAGTGTTATATCACATTCTTTAGTGTTACTAAAAAGTATGTAGTTGACCGTAGAGAGAAAACAATATATATTTACTAAAAATTACTTTAAGCACATTTCATTCTATTTATTTGTAGTAATTACTGTATATTTACGTCAAAATGATCTTCACAAAAGTAAATTGGTGAAATTAATTTCGTTGCATATTCTACTCGCTAAGTTTAACAATTTTTTTTTTTCGTTTATCTGCTTTTCTTGGCACATCAGATGAATATTTTATTTGGAGTACTTTTTATGTGTTTTGTTTTAAGGTACTGCACACCAACGATATTTTTTGCGTTCCATAAGAACAAATAAAGAATCTACTCCACGAAACAAAACTTCTCGCGAACTTATGCTCATGCAGCTGTTTTGTTATAACCCCAGATGACGTCACACGCTCTCGGATGACAATAACGTGGCGTTTTGGCGGGATTTTTAAACAGACAATATTAAAACATGATTTTGAGTACCTAAACGGCTATAAAAAAATAAAGTTTTATTTTTTATGGGAATAAGTATCCATAAGGATTAATTTAAAACACTTTCTGAAAATTTGGCCGATCCCCTAATATGAGAGTCCATTTAAGGGAAGATGTTACTGCCGGACAGTTCACAGATCTGTTGCTTAAAATAGGAAATGGTGAGATCCGGGAACTTTATAATAATATAACATATGAGTGAATATGAGTATGTATTTACCATAAACAAAGCTTAAGGTCAAATTCTTACTGTAGCGGGAGTATACTTGAGCGAAAGCTGCTTCTCTTACAGTCAGTTGTATGTGGCATGTTCTAGAGTAGCCTAGTGATTCTAGCACCCCAAAGGAAAAACAAAAAATATTGTTTGTAAAGAAATACTACGGAAGGTGTAGTATTTCGATTTCGTTGTAAAAAGATAAATACCCCCGTGTAACTTTCTCCAGATCAAAAACAGAGCTTCGTGATCATAAAATATAACAATTTTTATTTTTATTTTAATGTTAATAAAACTTTAAATTCGTACTCTATAATAAAGATTGTTATATTTTATAAGTATTCAAATATTTTAACATAATAATTTATATGTTAAAACAAAATAATAAAGTTAAAAAAAATCCTATTATAATCATTTTCGACTTCTACGCGGAAGAAGTCGCAGGCTATATATATATATTCCCCCTTCCCCCAACTTAGTAATGCGGTCAAATCAACAACACATTTATGTATACAGAACAAAATTCGTTGTTACCATTTGCAATATAAAATACAAAAAAAGTATATATGTTGTATACTAAATACAAAAAAAGGACAAAAGTTAATAAACATAATAAAAAAATAAAAATAAAAATAATAATAATAAAAAATCTACTCTACTACCTACTCTCTGATTGAAATGAGCACACAATGTGTGCTCTTTTGGCGGACGTTTTTGACATGCTGATTGTCTATCGGCTTTTTATACATCAATGCTAACAATATTAAATCATAAAAAAAATACAAAAATAATCGAACACAAATCAAATCTGGCTAGAAGGTAACTCTGACTCTGAGATTAAACCATTTGAACAATAAACGAACATATTATCGACCTTTTGATTTCGCTACTACTTAACGGTATGTATAGTTTTCGTACTTAATGTGAACTGAAAATTTTTATTCATTTACCTAAAATAGCTAATTTGGTTATAAACGTGGCTTAAAAACATTTCTTAATCAATGAGCAATTAATGTCAATGATTTTAACTTTTATACATGTAATAATGGGATCATTTTATACAATAGAGATGTATATTACTTCAAGATTTTTACCGAACGAGTGAAATAAGTATTACACAACAACATTAAGATGTAATTTCAAACATTTTGAATATCAATTAAATAATCCGAACAAGGTAAATTTTTCTCGGTTAATGTAGATTTTATTTTAATTAGCTCACATTAATTATAACATCAAAATGGAATGTATTCTTATCAACATGTTTATTTGAATAACAACTTATTGTACTAAATAGGCTTACCATACAGTTACGATATAAAATTATATTAAACTACCTGCAAGCTAAGATACCTATACAAATATAGTAAAAAAAAAATCGGGCAGTTACCTATCAACAGTAAATAAATATCAATAAAACAACCTCAAATTCTGATTGTTATTTTATTGTATAAGTAGAATACGGGTCTTGGAATTTAATGTTTGTTATATTTTTATTTTTGAATCCGTTTATTCAAGTAAAACTGTTGCGTGTTTTTTAAATCCAATCAATTACTTAACATTTATCTATTTTTTAGTTATTCTATTAACTATACGGTATAAAAAAATCGGTTAAGTTCTTGATAATTTTTAAAATTACAGATATACATAATATTTAAATGAAGATCATAAGTCGTCAAGATTCCTCGATCATTGATTCATTGATTTTATTGATTAACAATAGTTTACCGACAATTGTTTGATATTTCACGTATAAACCGTTCGAGGAAAAGATATAAGCATGTAATGTATCAACACGTAACTGATTTAACATACACAATGTTTGTATATGTTTATACATTGATAAAGACTTATAAATTATTAATTCTAAGCCTTAATTCTTACCTGGCGAAAAAAAAGAAGTGAATTTGTAAATTATTTAACCTAATAATTTATGCATTGTCGATGTAGACAAGTTACAAGTGAAAAAGTAGTAAGTCGTAAGCAAAGAGTTCTATGTATTAGAAGTCTTTGGTCCTAAGTAGTAATTAGTAAAGTTGACAAGTAACAACTTCGTTGTGTACATACGTATATTTTGAGTAGTTATCACAGCAACATTTGTGAGTATTTTTTGAATGTACGTATCTTTAAATGAATGAGATGTGTGGAAGTAGTGGGCGCGGTCCTCCCGGCGGACGGGCCTCTCCAGACGTCAGATGATATCGTCGCACTCACGGCATCACCACGCGAGTTGACGCGAGTGGTTACAACATTATTATAAACAGAATACGATCAACAGTCAACAGACGCAAGTACGTTATTTAAAACGTGTTTATACTTATTAATTTTAATGTATTTTTATTTCTTATTTTATTATTTATAAATTTTGTGTTAAATTTTATTTCTAAATTGTGCCGTGTAAAATAATATTTAATTAGATTTTTTGAGGTTAGAATCGTAATTTATGTTCAAAAATGTTTAAACTAAAAGAAAAATAGTAAATTGTGCTTTGCGAAATGTTGAAATGCGTACATTTTTTTTACGACAAAGTTTTAAATAGATCTTTTACATAACCGGCGTCCGTAACATCTGTGTAGAAATTGTCTTTGTGAAATAAATCATACAATCGTCAGTCATGTTATATTTATTTGTTAATATATTTTGGTATGCTGTGGCGATATTATTACAGTGAGGTAATCAAATGGTGAAGTGATATTATAATGTATCTATTTACTTCGTGATATGCTGTTTATTATAAAACTCCATAAACTCTTTTAAATTGTGTTTAAGTTAAATCGATTTTTAATTGTAGTACACGAGTATAAGAACAGTCTTATTTATTAACTAATTCGATGTATTATTATATAAAGAATATTAAAATCAATTATTTACTAGTCTTACTGCAGTTACTAAAAATATATGTAAATTAATATTTAATAAAAAGGTAAGCATATCAGGTTTATATTAATTGTGATTTGCATAATCCTAAATACTAAAAACGAATTTGTTTATCGCAGGCGAAAGCTGTGAACAAAGCGTGACTCTTGAAGTGGGTCCTCAATAGGACCGCCAAGGAATGGACGATAAAGCAGAAACAGTGCGCCTGCAGCCAGTATCCGACTCAGTAGAAATCTCATCTCCACTACCCACCAAGTAACGTGAAATTTTACAAAAGATTAAATTTTGTTTATCAATCTGTAGATCTGCGCGTACACGTTTAACACAAGTTCACGCATGTGCATGTGTGTGCACGCTGATATCCTTGAACAAGATTGTACGTATACGCGTGATATATATGTGTGATAGTGACGAAACCTAATTTATTAATTATTCACTATCCTATTAATATTTATTATAAATGCCAAAGTTCGTATGGATAAATATATAAATATAAATATTAACCAACAATCACACCACGTTAACCTAGCCCCGTGTTAAGTTCGTAAGAACTTGTGTTACAGGTACTAGGAACGGAAATAAATTTAATAAATCTATATAAATACATATATACATAAATACACATCCATGACCTGGTGCAGACATCTATATTCGTCATACAAATTATCTGCACCTGGCGGGATTCGAACCCGCGACCGCTGCGTCAAGTGCCAGTTACCTGACCACTCGACCAGACGGTCGTCATGGATGGATGTTTGTTACTCTTTCACGAAAAAACTGCTGACCGGATTTAGATGAAACTTTACAGTAATATAGCTTATACATTAGAATTACATAAAGGCTACAATTTTATAAAGATTTTGTGTAATTTGGCTATAATATAACATAGTTTCAAAATTATCACGCGAAAACGCGTAAGCGACGCTTAGATCACGGTGCTTACGACCTTCTTTTCGCGAGAATTCACTGAAGTGTCGACTGGGAGCATTCATTACTGTGCACTCTGCGAGCTTGTAGGAACATTTTTTTATGAGTCTTTGTTACTGAGCTGTTGTAAGAATTAGATACCGATAGTCTGAAGCGTGGGGAAGAACATAAGCTACATACAACATAAGCTTTTTGTTAATCCATCAAATTTCAATAATTCTGCACGCGGGTGAAGCCGCGGGCGGATGATAGCACTTTTATAATGCACGTTCGTCACGTAAATTTTGATATAGATACGGTAGCAAAACTATTTTACCTTACATATTCGTATCGGATCGTAGTAACATGTAGGAATATGTTCTATACAATTCAATTTCAACTACTTGAGATTAATAAATGAGCGGAAACGTGACCCAAAGACCCCTCTTATTACGCACATCGAGCATAGATTACATCTAAAGGAAACAAACCGTACCATAAATCAATATAAATGTAGTAAGCAAATAAAATCTTTCCCCATTATTATGTATAAATATTATATAAATAATATTGTTTACGACTATTTATTTTAAATATTTAATTACATTAAACATTTTTTGTTTAAATATCTAAAAGTATGTGTCTTTTAATGTTAATGTAATTTTTTGAAATTATTAACGAATCGGTCGCCATCTTGGCCTTAAGGCTTAAAGACTCTCAACCCATATACATATAATCTCGTAATTAAGTCATTTTCTTTTTCTTTTACATAACGGTAATTATAATATGCTAGTTTTAAAGTATAATTATTACTAACAAAAAAGTTAAAAGAACTCAACTTATATTTATTTCAAATTAACACACAAAAGAATGGCACGGTACAAATGGCGTCCTTATCGCTAAAAAGCGATCTCTTCCAGGCAACATTTGGGCAGAGGAAATGGTCATGAATTGGTATAGGTGTACAAATATTAATATAAGTATTTATAGTAAATATATAAGTACATCTAGGCATACTACTTACATACGTAAATAAATAGGTACATACACACAAACACATGCATATATACATAAATATATAAATTGATATTTCGAATTGTTAGAGCGGAATTTGTAATATTATAACGTTGGTACTAGATCTCCAACAAAAGTAGATAAAATATACCTATTAGGTTTTTTACATAAAGGAATAGGTAATGGCCATTCGAAGTAATGCCGCTAGTACTTTACATTACCTCAATGTAGTTGAGTCTTTAAATCTAAAATAGGTATTGCGTATTAATATTACTTAATTTTCTTTCTTTTTTCCTATTTAATATTTAATAATTTTAATTTTTTTACTTAGTTTTTTGATACCTGTATATAATTTTTTTATAAATGAAACTCTACACATTATTGGTATTTCAAGTGATAAATTTAATTTACCTAACTTTATATTGCGATAAGATTTCATTACAAGGATTTTCCTTAATATCAGAGAACTGGCAAGTAAAGCTGTGCTCAAACAGAGAATTCTGATGAGACCGAAACAGATAAAAATCTGAGGGTGCACGGTTGAGAGAATATGGTGGAGGGATTAACACTTCTCAAGCAAGGTCTCACAATTTTTGATTTAAAGCCAAATATGTGTATGGTCTGGTGTTATCATGATGAAAGACCACTCCTTTTCTGTTGATCAATTCCAGAAGTTTTCTCTCAATTTCTTACTTGAGCACATAATGAACGATGCCCTTCCAATCCGAGTTTCGTTACAGTCTGTGGAGCTTGACCCTCTGACCATGATCTTTTTTGCGAGATCACTTTTTATCACCAGTGATCAATTTTTTCAAAAATGGTTCAGTTTCATTACGTTTCAATAGAGAATCACAAATGAGTACATGATTCATTAGGTTTCTTTCAAAGAGCTCGTTTAGTTTCAAATATCGAGCTTTTCTGTTGGCTATACAAATGGATCACAACTACTTTGTTGGCAATCCTCGAGGAACTCATCGACTATGTCGTAATTATTAATATGCTGATTTTGCTCCACTTTTTCAAATA
Organism: Euphydryas editha; assembly: GCA_036937285.1. Taxonomy (NCBI): domain Eukaryota; kingdom Metazoa; phylum Arthropoda; class Insecta; order Lepidoptera; family Nymphalidae; genus Euphydryas; species Euphydryas editha. Next base: position 9,760,034 of record JAUPFZ010000005.1, on the reverse strand, counting down.
TGGCATCAACTTTATCCGTATGAGGGCGACCAGAGTATGCTGCATCATTAACATCAAAATTGTCAGACTGAAAACGCTTGAACCAACTTTGTGCTACTCTTATTCAAACTGCGTTAGGTCCAAAAACGTAAAATTTTTTTCGCGGCTTGAGTCGAGTTTGTCCCCTTTTTTTAATAAAACTTCAGAATGTATCGAATTTCTTCGTTAGATTCAGTCAAATTTTGACGGACAGAAAAACAATTGAAGGATATCGGGACAGTGTTTTTTAGTTTTTATTTTTGTTATTCTTAATGTTCTATATTTAGTAATATTAAAACCAGCAAGATAGAAAAAGTAAAACCAAAGAGATTTTTTTATTTATTATACGAGTATATGGTTATAAAGCTCAATAATCGATAATAAATATTAAATATAATTGCTTGAAATATTTTTTACTTCGTACATTTCTCAATAATCAAATACACATTTAATACATTCTATAAACCAATGTATATTTATTAATGCTTTAAAATTAATATTCATAATAAAATTGCCTAAATCAAAACAATGTTTACATAGTTTTAGCGTACGAACATCTCTATTTAGGAAATGTTCCCACCGTAATTATTTGAATATTTTTTACCAATAGATCTAATTGTGTGACATATAGAGCTGCTAAAAAGAGCAAATGCAAATTGATCCCAATTTCATTTAACGAAGTTACGATAATTTAGATTGATCAAACGTTTCAACAATTGGCAGTTTCAACATCTTCAATTTAATTAAGAGTTAACTCGAATTCCGGCATTTATGATAGATAATAGAGCATAGACTAGCCATACAATTAAGATGCTTTTTTAATCATTCAGCTGTAATGAAATAATATTTTTTTTATTATTTAAAATCAAGAATAAATATGGACATTTAACTTCTGTAACACAGGAGTAGCTAATTTGTAATAATAAAATCCTATAAAAATTTGTTTTAAACTATACTCGAGATGAAAGGGCAGCGTTTTTAGAAATGTCACTTATCATGCTATCAATTACGAGCAAATATTGCAGGACTGGAATCGGAAATATTTTAAAAACCTGAAATATAGCTCGGGGCCTGTATATAATATATACATTATACAGTTTATATATATATTATTACAGTTTCAGTTTAGTAGTTTATATAATTATTTTGATACTTCATTATAGTCAATATGTAATAATAAATACATACTTTATATTGGATTATTTGAAGTAATCGATCTTCTTTCTTATTGAAGTGCCTCTTTGACTAGCGAATGTTGGCAGTCAGCTTCGAATACTCCATCTTGTTCTTCACGAGGCGAAAGAGCTCGGCGGCACTCGCGATTCCCGTCGATTCTAGGATGTTGCACAGCCACCACTTTTTTCTGCGACCGATGGCTCTCCTTTCAGCAACCTTTCCCATCATAATGAGTTGCAAAAGTTCATATATTTCATGGCTAAGTACGCGTCTGAGATATGAAACTTTTCTTTTCTTAACAGTCTCCAAAAGTTGCCGTTTCTGGTTGACGCGCCGCAGAACTTCTACGTTCGAGACCTTTTGAGTCTAACTAATGGCCAACATACTTCGAGATGCCCACATTTTGAAAGTTTCTATACTTTTCTTGAGGTTTTCTTTAATTGTCCACGCCTCTCATCCCTAAAGAAGTATAGGCCAGATGTAACAATGTAAGAGTCGTCACAGGGATCTTAAGTCTGGAATTTCAGAGTACTTTTTTTAACATGCAGAAGGCACTTCAAACTATTTCTATGTGAGTGTTTACCTCCTGTTCACAGCTAGAGGTGTTATTAAGCCATGACCCTAGATATTTGCATTTGCGTACCCTCTCAATTTTTTGGCCCGTTACAATTATAATGTCAATGTCATCGAAGCTATATTTAGATAATAACCATGATCTTCGTTTTTGATGTATTCATCCGTAGATCAGCTTTTTCACTGCACTCATTAACACGGGTCATAAGCAATTGTAGATATTCAGGAGATATTGCTATCAGGACTGTATCGTCAACGTATCTGACTGTTAATACACCGGCCATTTATTTTGACTCCACAGTCTAGGTCTTCAATTGCTTCTGTTATTATTCTTTCCGAGTACAAATAAAATAGCGTGGGTGATAATATACAGCCCTGTTGAACTCCTCTCTTTATTTCGACTTCGTCAGTTTCCTCATCGTCAACTCGTACAGTAGTCTTCTGGTTCCAATACAGATTCTGGATAATACGGACATCTGTGTCATCTAAGCCAATATCGTGTAATATTGCAATTAGACGATTGTGCAGTACTCTGTCAAAGGCTTTTTCGTAATCGATGCAACAACTTGTTGCATGTCTCTGCATTTTTGTACGAGAACCTGCATTGCAAAAAGAGCTTCTCTCATGCCCACTCCCGTTCGAAAGCCAAACTGGCTGTCTGCGAGCTGCTCGTCACACTTAGCTCTTATTCGCTCGTGGATGATAGAAATAGTTTAAGTAACCGAATAATAAATTTTAAATGTCGTTTTTTTTTTTTGTTTCTTCAGGTAGGTTTTTCACTATGGGGATTTAATATTGTATCAAAAGTGTAAAGAAAAATAATAAAATATGGGAAAGGTTATATATATATATATAACCTTACCTATATTTTATATTGATAGTAAATATTTATTTCGAGAATTGTCCTGAATACAAAATAAAATTTATTTTAGACATAATAACTTTTAATTCGAATTATAAAAAAATACGATCTTCTATCATTTCTTTATAAAAAAAAAAACTGTTGTAACTGTGTTTTTACATTAATTCGAATTTAAATTCATCGATAAATAAATCTTGGTCTGATGGTGTAATTATTATTGTCCAACATATCGAAGATTCGTAGTGTTCTGGTTACCTATTTGTAAATATGTATTGTATTAACGTCAAGCCTCGTACGTATTGCGCATTAAGGCACGCATGTAGTGCTACGATATAGAACACGAGTAAAAAAAAAACTACATATAAACTCGCCGAGATGACCCACATTGGATTGAACACGTAAAACACTAGGTTACAGGTTAAAATCTGGGCTAGTACAACTTATTTTTTGATGTACCTATATAGTTTACGTTTGAAATTAATCTCATGCACGGTTAGAGGAAGACTTCGTGAACAAACCTGTTTGGAAGAAACTCTGAGACATCTAGTTTTACAGAATAAAAAACTTAGCTCAGCAGTGGGACATCTAAAGAGAAAAAGAGAAAAACTTAAGCGTTTAAGTACCAACTAAGTTAATACAGGAATGCGCAATCTGTTTAAGCATTTTTCCGTTTAAAAATAGTATCCAACAGCGGTCTGTAAAAATGTGATTACCCGATATCGAAAAGTAAAGATATATCTGCTGGACGCACGAAAAAGCATGACTCATTGTCACGTTCCGCGAGCGAGAGCGCGAAACAAGCGATAAAGAGGCACGATCAACCTAAGCATTCGGCTTGTGAATGAAAAAGAATAACGCAGATTGGAGGATCTTAAATATCACATATGTATATAAGCTGTAAATAAATTGTTGCTTGTAATTAATCTGTATTATTTAGATAAAAAAGTATTTGAGTTAACGAGTGCAAATAAATGTTAATTTATCGAATTTTTTTAAATTAATTGATTTAACTACTTCTTTGTATTATACAAAATAATGATAATTCAGTGATAATAATTCAATTTAATTAAAAAAAGTATGCAATTTTTTATCAATGTCTTCTTATGACGTTATCACGTAAAATTGTCGTCCGTAAACCGACTTTACAGGCAACCAATTTTTTTTAAATGTCACACTTAGCTCTTATTCGCTCGTGGATGATAGAAATAGTTTAAGTAACCGAATAATAAATTTGAAATGTCGTTTTTTTGTTTGTTTCTTCAGGTAGGTTTTTCACTATGGGGATTTAATATTGTATCAAAAAGTGTAAAGATTATTATTATTATTCACACTTACTTGGACACAATATTCTAATTATACGTAAATTATTCCATTGCAATAAATATTGGATAGAAATCCAGATGGATTGAAAAGACGTGTTCATTTTAATAATCGCTGTTACGTTTTCTAAAGTTTTAGAATATTGTTAAGATTTATGCAACTTTTCTTTCTCTCAGAGATGAAGCTGAAGAAGATTATGATCCACATCTACACCGGCAGGTGTCAAAACCAACGAAGTAAGTATACGAGTATATATTTACATAATAATTTTAATTCAATTTGAACATTGAAAAGCTAAAAAGTCCCTTCAGTAAAAGATCTAATGACTATTTGCTCAAAATAAAAATTTATTTTTGTTCTAATTAGTTTGTTCATTAAGAAGCATCCTAAAGACAGCAAACAAGAATTTAGTAATAAAATTATTAAAGCACGGTTGAATAAAATCAAACAAAATAATTGAATCCCTGATTAAGGCATTAAAATTGTTAATTAATAAATTTAAAACATCTTACGCCGACATTTTGACACTTTATATTCTAGTACCTGGATGACCGAGCTTTGCTCGGTTAAATTATATTTAGATATTATTACATACTGATGAAACATAAATAATATTTTCGATCTGACTGACATAATATTTTACAATAATAGGAACTGGTCATTTAAATAAAAAGAGCTTTTAATAATAGTTTTTCTCACAAAAAAAAAAACTTGAAAAAAAAAAGGAAAAAATATTGGTCTATAGACCTGGATTCGAACCCGGGTCTTCTTGTTTCAAATCCGCCCGATACCCATTCGAGCTATTATAAACTTATTAATGACAGCGAAATTTACCTTCGTATTCTAATGATATTTTTTAATTGCGTAAAAAAAGGGATAAAATGACATTTTATAAAAATAAATCCTAGCTAGATCGATTTATCGCCCCCGAAACCCCCTACATACTAAATTTCATGAAAATCGTTGGAGCCGTTTCCGAGATTCAGATTATATATATACAAGAATTGCTCGTTTAAAGATATAAGAGATAAGATTATATTGTACACACGATATTTTTATTTACCTTAAAATTTGAAACTACGAAGATTGTAGAGACGACTCTCTGTTAGAGACAACTGTTTCTGGTCTGACTGTATGTCCTTGTTGTTTGTGAGTCTCTCTACCGTGCCTCAGAGAGTTACATTGCGATTAATACTGTTTATTTCCACACTCCACCGTACGGCCAATATGTAGATGATTCCCAAATGACGAAGTAATCTCATTTGTAAATTATTAAAAATTTATAATCAATGTGTCAATTAACAGATGTCATTTATATACTCGTATATACACATCGCATGTATAGATTAATGTCTTGGTCACTGCTCATGTGATGTATTAAAGCCCATAATTTCCCTTAGTAAGTATGTCATTCAATCTCTATTTATACTCGTTAATCGGTGCAGTTTACTTCGAGGCTAGTTGCCTTCAAACAAACTCTTCCGTTTATTTAATATTAATGTATGTGAGTGAGTGTCTTGAGTAGGTTTGGCATCCTCACGCTATCTCGCTGGCAAAGCGCACATTTAACGTTATTAAGTAATTTCATGAGACTATTATGAAAAAATAAGTAGGTAAAGAAAGTCTTTCTACTCTTGAAGAAAATCAAACTTAACGAGTTATTATAATGTTTTTTTGCTAGTTAAAATTCCGTTCGACAGATGAAAATGATATGATATTACCTAACATATTATAAGTTTTGTATTAGAACACTGTTTGACGGTTTGCAAAAGATAGATATCACACTGTGTAAACCGTGACATATTATATAGGACAAATTAGATTCAATTTTCTGTATAAAATTCTATCTACGCTGAGTCTACGCATCTTTATATCTAAATAATTTTTTTGAATATTGTGTTCGGACTGTTAAAAACTGATTTATAAAAGCCCTTTAGTTAAAGTATTTTAGGATTTTGGGTTAAGACACCTAGATCCAAAGCACGCTTGATGTATGATTTAGGTATTGTTTCACAGCAACATCGAAACGCTAGTGCATCTCCTGAAGTGCAGCTTAGGAACTGGTATATTGGCTATGCCACAGGCGTTTGCTCGCGCTGGTCTCGTCACTGGTATTATAGCTACTGTGCTGGTGGGCATTCTGGTCACTCATTGTCTGCATGTACTTGTAAGTTATTTATTTAATTTTTTAATCTTTATATTAATACGTGAAGCAAAAACTTTGTACACCTTTCTACGAAAATCACGCGGATGGATAAATATGAAATCGGCACAGTTAAAGTTTATAGGGAGAAGTGCAGAATGCTAATATTTTTTATAATAAAGTTCAAAAAATACATTAAATTAATAATAATAATAAAAAAAAGAAAACACTACACACACTACGACAGACACAAACACACAAATGTCAATTAAATAGGTTAACAGATAAGTTTTTTGACAAAAGGTACACTAAATTTTTAATCGAGGATGCTTATATCGGCATGATATCTTTCATAGGAAGGGATGATTGGTACTGGAAAGTTTATTAGAAAATTTTAGAAATTTCCTTGTTAAATAAGTACATATTTATTATCTATTAATAATCTTAAACATACCTACCAAGATGTACTATTAGATTGCCTGACTTCATAATTTGTGTAACTAAATATTACATCTAATTAGGTTATTTCTCTCTACTATTCTCTTTTAGGTTCGGTCGCAGTATGTAGCGTGTAAGCATCTCCGAGTGCCTCTCCTCTCGTACCCCGATTCTGTAGCCACAGCGCTGGGTTGCGGTCCGCAAGTTCTTCGTAAATTCGCCCGGCCCGCCGCTCTCGCGGTAGACATCTTCCTCGTCGTCTACCAGCTCGGAATCTGCTGTGTTTACATTGTATTCATTGCTGATAATATCAAGAAGGTAGGTCTATATTACCAGACGTAACTCTCTGCGAGTGTGCACTTTTTCCCTATCTTTAAACCGAATATCACGTAACCACTGTCTTTAAGTTTTGGATCAAAAGCATATTTGGAAAATATATATAGATGAAAATATAGACTTACCCAAAATTTATCTTCCTTTAGACCGATAGAATTGATTGTGGTATAAAAAAGACAAAATTTCGGTGATTTTTAAGAGAATTTGGTTGTGTTATATTAGCATTGCGAAACCTAATACGATTGTAACTTCTCATGCATTTTGGATGCAGTTTTGTATACTTGTGTTTTCCTGACGAGAATGCTCTAGATATCATTGTTGGAATTTAGCATATTAATAAGCGATCTGTAACAGTTTCCTCGGTATTATGCAAGGGTACTGCAATTGGTTTTAATGGGCGAGCGTCAGCGGCGGCGATGTGGCGCGGGTCACAAATCGTACTGTGACCGCACGCCAATAACCATCAAGGGCACATACATGTACGCTTGTTTATATATATGCCTCTCCTATAATAATCCATCAATTATCATCATCATTCATCTGTCTATTCTGGTTGGAAGGACTGCAGTAAATTCATGTATATTAATTGTATTTACTTTTCAACTTACTGTTGCTTTGAGAGCACCTTTGTTGTTTCCTTCTTTTGTCATAAATATCTTTTTTATTGTGTAATATGTATATTGGTTTTATTTTATATTTAAATTGAGTATTTCAATGAAATATATTTATCAGTATCAAGTAAAATATGTGATCATATTGTTATATTATGTTTTAATTTCTTCTATAACTATAATTTATATTACATGAAAGGTGTGGAACTTTTCATTATTTACTTATTTTCATATTTTTGTACAAAGTTAGATTCTTACAATGATTAAATTTTTAAAATTAATTTTGAATAAGCTAATATGTACATACAAAGTGTTTAATTATTTCCATTAAATTATATCTTCTATTTTATTTAACAATCTAATACACTTGCTTTAAAATATTAAGTATTTTTACATTATGCAATGTTTATGGAAAAAGTGCCTACGTACCAATAATGTAAACCAAATTCTACAACATTGTATATATTTACAATGTAAAACAAACTATTTACAGACAATGTTAGCATAAATTGTTTTATCTATATTTTTATTATTTTATTTTATTTTTATTTTATATTTTGTGTACTTATTTGCTTAAAAATGTGTGTACCTATGTATTTTAGTAAGACTGGTAACTAATATAATTTAAATTTTAATTAACTTGAAATAATCATATGCGTTATTGAATAGTGTTATATTGTATTTTTGTGTAATACATATCTTAATAGCTATTCCAATTTGTTAAAGCTAGAAAGATGTCTAAGAAAACTTCTAATTTGCAAATATATAACTTCGAAGATGTTTGCACTTCGTAACAGTAAAATATTTTTACAGGTAGTCGATTCATACTACGTAATTGCAGCGGAGATACACATGCTCATAATACTTGGTCCCCTGATAGCATTCAATTTGATACCAAGTCTAAAACTTCTAGCCCCTTTTTCTGCGTTAGCCAATCTAATGACGTTTGTGGGACTTGGTATTGTGGTTTATTATTTGGTGATCGGAAAGAAGCCTAGTGCAAAAGATGCACCTCTCGATTTATGGGGATCAATAGAGACATTCCCGCTATTCTTTGGAACAGTATTATTCGCGCTAACGGCTGTTGGAGTCGTGAGTATGACATTTTTGAAAATTTATACGTATTTTATCTCTTAACTCATTAATTACGTTATCCAGTCCAAAATTTCTAAAACGTACAGAAACAAAATATACTAAGTTTTTCTGAGCAACTTTTTAATTTTTTATTATACATATTAGATTATTATAAAATTAAATGGCTAATTCATTCGCGTCGATTATAATTGATTCTCTTACTGTTCAGTCGCTTGAGATTTTTAATATTTATCATCAAGAATAATAGAGTACTCTGCCATACCTAATTTTGCTTCATTTGGCATCAGGTAATAGCACTGGAAAACAATATGAAAACTCCTAAAGCATTCGGAAAACCTCTTGGAGTTTTGAACGTTGGTATGACGATCATCGTTCTGCTGTATGTGGCGGTTGGGGCCTTGGGCTACGTGTACTGCGTGTCAGATTGCAGGGATTCAATCACTTTGGATCTGCCAGAAAAAGACCCGTAAGTTTATTTAAAACAACGACGGTAGATTTTAGACCCGCTGTCTATGCTATATTTAAGAGCTAAAGAATCTGATAAATAATGCATTAATCTCAAAATCTACTTAAGTGATACTGAATATTAATTTCATATGTTAGAAAGACTATTTATTGAAGATCATTATCATTATTACTTTATTCTACAAATGCCTACGTTGTACTTTGGCCAAATGTCACCTCACACAACATATTAAGGATAAAGGATGTTAGAGGATAAATAATCACGTTGAGATTAATGAGAGCTGAGCAGTAATCGTAAACGATGGTTATTTAAAGAGTATTATTTTTCACTTCTATGACTTGTAACTGTTTTAAAGTGGAACATACTACTACGAATGTATCAAGTGGAAGAGTTATCTTTTTCAGATTTGTTGTAACTTTGAAGTTAAGTAACCATTAATTATTTAATTAAAAGTCTAAAAACGGACTTTATCGCGTTTATTTAAAGTTACTGTTTAACAATTTAATTTAAATTATTTCCCGACGTTTCGGACCCTTTACAGCGTCCATGATCTCGGGGGACTGAGGTGGTGGGTGTCCGAATAAACGCGATAAAATCCGTTTTTAGACTTTTAATTAAATGAATAAAATTCGCGTAAATATAAGAGAACAGTAACATTTAATTACTTTTAAACTACAGGTTAGCTACGAGTGTGATGGTGATTTTTGCGATTGCAATCTTCATTAGTTACGGGTTACACTGTTATGTACCGGTGGAAGTCTTGTGGAAAGGTTACTTGTTGCCACGTGTTGATAGTTCGTCACCACAGAAAGTACGTTTGTGCGAATACGCCCTTCGGGTTGGACTTTGTTTACTTACTTGTAAGTATTACTGTCTGTCTAATTTAAATAGACTCAGCTATATTTAATTAATATTATAATTATATATTGGGGATGTTTTTATTACATAGTTTTAGTTACTTATATTACACCGGCAAACAAAAAAAAAAAAAGTTGTCAGTACTTTTGACGGGACCCATGTATCTCTATGTGTTTCGACCCGCTGAATCCGAATTTGAGGTAAGTTTGGCCCGTACACCGTCAAATTTTCGAGAAAACTTTGAAAAACCGAAAAAATGACGAAAATCGGCAATTTAGGCGATTTAAAATGATTAAAAAAAAATTTTGATCTAAACTAAGCATGGTTTTTATGTATTTTGACCCGCTTAATACTTATCTGAAGTTTATTTAGACCATAAGCCATTAAAAGTTTGAGTAAATTCCAAAAAACCCTGAAAAATTGCAAAAAAAGCAAAAATTCCAGATATTGTGTTAAAAAAAAATATTTAAAATTAAATCAATCATGATTCTCATGTATTTCGATCCGTCGAATATAAATCTTTAATTTATATGGCTCAAACATCTCTAAAAATCTAAATAAATGGCAAAAAACCAATGAAAATCAAAATAAATCAAATCCGTTATGATAAAAATCAGTTTTTAAATATAAATAAAAAATCTTTAAGATATTATTCGATCTGTGGAACATAAATTTTAAATTTTTTGACCTAAATCCTCAAATTTTTTTAGTTAATTCTACTTTTTTTGATATCGTTTTCATTACACTGGTGTCTTGGTGGAATCCTCCGCCTTACTCGTCACTGTAATCGCCAAGATTTTCAGGAAAATGTAGAAATTAAGAATCTAAAATGTGCAATTTAAGATTTATCAAGCAATCTTAGGTTGTAATTGAAATAAAGTTCACATGAGAATCATGATTGATTTAATTTTATAAAAATTTTTTTAACACAATATCTGGAATTTTTGCTTTTTTTGCAATTTTTCAGGGTTTTTTGGAATTTACTTAAACTTTTAATGGCTTATGGTCTAGATAAACTTCAGATTAGTATTAAGCGGGTCAAAATACATAAAAATCATGCTTAGTTTAGATTAAAAAAAAAAAAAATTTAAATCGCCTAAATTGCCGATTTTCGTCATTTTTTTCGGTTTTTCAAACTTTTCTCGAAAATTTCACGGTGTACGGGTCAAACTGACCCCAAATTCGGATTCAGCGGGTCGAAATACATAGAGATATATGGGTCCCGTCAAAAGTACTGACAACTTTTTTTTTTTGTGTGCCGTTGTTTTTTTTATAATTGTATTTAAGATTATACTACTTTTGCAAATAAGTCCGAGACACAGAATGTAAACAATTTTCTATTATTACAATGTAGTTTTGTACCTTTATCTATTTCTTTGGTACTTTCAGTAGCCTAAACAACAGATTTCTTTACTATTCGTAGTTTCAGTAGTAAAAATTGACTGGAAATTATTACTTTATCGATGTATAATTTATTCTTATCAACGAGTCTATTTACAGTTATCCTCGCGGTAGCCGTCCCACGCCTGGGACTATTCATATCATTGTTTGGAGCACTCTGCCTGTCCGCTTTGGGAATTTGTTTCCCAGTGTTAATGGAGGTTTGCGTTACGTTCCCGCAACGAGCCAGCGCTGCGAGGACCATAGTTTTTGGAAAAGACGCTATATTATTCGTGATAGGGGTAATTGGACTACTAGCGGGAACATACACAGCCCTGGATAGCATCATCCGATCCTTCGCACCTACCGAAAACGCCTGATCTACTAAATGTTAGATTTCTTTGCGATAGGTTGTCATACTCTCGTTGAGATGCGATTTAAATAACATTTAATTTTAACACTTATTTGCTTTATAATATTGTATCATGTTTTAACTGATTAAATCATGAGTTGTAGATACTGTTTCATCAGAGAAATTTTTAATTGATTTCTAGATAATACGAGTAGTTGATTTGTTTTTACTTAATTTTCTTTACTTTTATTGAGTACTGAAAGAAAATACTTGGATTTTATAATTTTTCAATTTTAATTAAATGTCTTGTGAGAGTGTGGCGTCTCCTAGATCATGTGCCTTGTAGCTGAGCTTCTGCTTAAGCTCCTGTCGATTAGTATCATAATAGTGCTAACAAAATTTGTAGCCACTGACGAATCCGTTCACATAAAAAAAGTCAAACAACTGTATTGTGACTACTCACTTTTAAATAGTTTCATCTCGTGATGACTCTGTGCCTAATCTTTCGTTTTGGAATGGTACAGGTAACTTACGGGCTACTAAAAATTGAGTAGGGTAATAAATTAGACATTAAGTTCGACTAAGTAAATTGTGTTAGGTTCCTTTATTAGTCGACAACGAATTTGTTAATCGTTACATATCTATGTCTAGGTCACGGGAATTGTCGATATTTTACACAGCACTCACACTAGTGTAAATTTATAGACGCCTTTTTAGTGGAAATTGTAGTTATTTATTTTTTATTGTAGTATTGAGAACTGGATTACTAAAGGATTGTTTTATATACATGATATTTTTCGTTGGATGTGTTTTCTGTTAAAGCGCAATTTATTTTATAATATAAGTATTACAAATTTATTTAATAAAATATGAATTGTATCTAAGAATTTGTTTATTTAATATACAGCTATTATTTCTTACCATTATTATTGAATTTTGATGGTTGTTTATGAATAACGAATTCTTATAAAAACATGAAATTAAATTTACCTGTAAAAATTAAAATTTTGTAAGTGTCCTAAGTCGTAAAGCCAATATAATTGCTCATGTAAAAATTATTTTGTTTTATTAAAGTTTAAATTCAATTTTAGAATTTAAATATATTGTAACTTAGAACAGAAAGTTTTGCAGATCAATTTCAATCAGAAGGTTTATACAGGATTTGATAAAGTGACATATAATTCTGGATCACTTTCTGTTCTGAATGACTCTTTGGAGATGAACAGCTGAGATTGAGAATATTTTGCTGGTTACTATAATTATTAAATTCAATTTATATCTATATCACTGATATATTTTATTTATACCAATTTATTAAGTTAGTAATGACAAATACATTTATGCTGTAAAGCAAATTCATGCAATTACTTATCTTACATTTCTAGCTCTTTAATTTAAACATTGGGCAGCACTTTACAAAATAAAATAATAACAATTTATTTTAATTTTAAATTAAAAATAACGTTTAATTCAGACAATTTAAAAATTAAATTATATTTTTGTTCGACAATGAAATTATCGTGTTTTTTAATATGCACACAAATTATTAATGTGCGTAATTTTTTTTTTTTTGATAATATATAATAAATTATATATAGATGTAGATGGGGAAGTAAACAAAACGTTTGTGTCGAATAAATATATAACTGTGTATGTACCTATGTATATTTTTATTTCCTAAAGTGGTATTAAAATTATTATCATCAATCACATTTAGAGAGATTATATATGAGTGGTATGGTAGCTTGGGTGAGATCGCTGTCGTCGGCAGATGGTAGGGGATAATGAAAAGTCATGTTTGTGCAAGGTACTGTTTACAACGATTTATTACATAAAACAGCGATCGAGGAAATATAATCAGCGGTCGGTTAACTAGAGGCGGCTCGCGACCGCGCTCCGGCCGTCAGCCCGCCATTAAAATAAATAAAAATAAAATACAACAATTAACGTTTATTTCAATCCATAGAACCATATAAATTATAATCAAACGAAATACTACTCGTACATCAATATGGTTTTATATTGTTGCAATACAGATAGATTTCCACAAAAGGCGATTAATTCTCATAAGAGGGAAATAAATAAATAAGGAGGCGGAGCGCCCGCGGTGCGATGCGATGCGGTGCGGTGCGGCGCGGTGCGGCGCGGACCGCGACGCTTACACACAACTCCTTCTTATCACGACACCTTACCATTACATGTACATTATGTATTACATTTACTTATATACCCATTTATTACAATGTCTGCGGAAACAATTATAATTTATTATGTAAACTGTATAAGTACCATATACATAATATTGCATAATTTAATTTTTAATGTATAATTTTTAACAAACAAGATGGAATATCAAATGCCGCACTGCGCGGCCGAATAACATTAAGTTCATTACATATAATATCATTTGATATGAAACAGTGCATTTTAAAAGTTCAACCGTCACACCTTTATAGAACCCCTCACATGTAAACCTTTATAGAAAAAACATTTTATTGTTCTCGCTTTGTATTCATAAAATACTTTCAAATGCAACAACTTCTTAGTCTTAGTTCATAAACATTAATTTTATTTCAATTCAATAAACATTCAATTGACTCATTTATCAACGACAAAAACCTACAAAAATATATTATAACATTAGCACGAGTCAAATAGAGTGCGGAGGAAACGTCCAGGTGATGCAGTCAGTGCGTAGGGACGCGGCCGCGCGGTCCGCACCGCGCGCCCCCCGCGTACGAGCGCGAGCAAGCGAGGACGAGCACGGACGAGGAGGGCGCGCGGCGCGGGTGAGCACGGGGCGCCGGTCAATGTCTACACGCGGGTTCTACCCAAATAGACGCGGTAACGCGAGTTTTACAACTAAAAAAAATAATATAAACTTTTAAAAACGTTAACAACTACAGCCATAACAAAAATAGACTAATAACGACTACGCTACGGAATCTACGTACTACTTAAACTATTCACTAAGTAAATTTGAAACGAAACTAGTGTTCGCTCACTACGGAAACGACAGAGGGCACGCGCGAGACGGCGGGCCAAGCGGCCGGGCCGGCCCGCGGGCTAATCTCACACGGAGCGGTCTACGAAGCGAGCTAGAGCGAGACACTGCGCCCCGGACAACGCGGACGCGCGCACGCTTTCCGGAGAGAGGGACGGACGGGGTCGGAGCTGGTGTCGGCGACGATAACGAGAGATCGTGAGCGACCGGGAGTCCGGGGCGCCGCCCGAGGCGGCCCGGGCGACTCGGGGTCCTATTAAAACTACCTATATACACGCAGCCACTACACTTGCGCATGCGTACGCGAGCCACTTGAGCAAACTAGCGCACGGCACGGGAGCCCCCGGGCCGTGCGCGACCTGTGCCGATAACATATAAATATTCAACAACATTAACTTAGACGACGACCCGCGCCCGGCGGACCGGACCGGACCGGACCGGATCTGAACGAGCCCGCGGGCGGCGGGCGCGGCGCCACGCACGCTCGGGACGGGGACACGACAAACATTCTTTAAAAATAACGATTCTTCATAAAATTTGGTCCGTACGTCGTTGACTAACCCTGTAGAGTGTCGAACCGAGTCCGAAGGAGGAATTAGAGACGACGATAGATCAGAGTTCGAGCGGAACTTTGGTAAAGATTCACCTATTAAACTAAGTAGATTAACTTACGGTAACTGCGTATTGATTATTATCTCTATGATATACAAACAAACAAATAACTTAGAGACGGGGTTAAACTAGTCGATTCGCTAAACCGCCCCACTGAGGCTCGCGCGCAGCGTCCGCTTACAGCTTGCAGCTTATCTAAACTACAGTTGTGATTATAACATTACTCTAAGTACTCGGGGAACGCATTAGCGAATCGAGTCGTTTAGGTAGAAGAGCGGAAATGAGTCCGAGGAGTCGGGGAAGGGAATAGGGGTAGGGAGCGGATGATACAGACAGAGCGAGTTACAATCTTTAACAATAGATTAGTCAGTAAAGTACAATATAACCGAATATTTGAAAAGCGTTACAAATAGAAGGTGGAGCTGTGTGCCCCGAGACGGCGCAACGCGCGATTATACCCGCGACCTGTAACAAAGAGAATAATCTTATTGGTAAAATAATAGCTAAACAACTTAATACTTAATCAATATTATATAAAAAAGAGTTTTCGCAAGTTAATTCAAAAACGACAACCGATTTAAAAAAAAAAATTGACACCATCAGAAAGCTAGTAAACCCTAATAGTAACAGGCGGTTATATATTACACTACATACAATAGCGAAACAACGGCCATAAATGTTACGATGGACCCACAGCATGATTCATTCTTCTTTATTTCCATATGTATATGTTGGAATTAAAAATATAAAAAGTGAAATCCAATTTACAAATGTCTCGTACAAAACGACTAACAATAAGACCAAGTCAAGGAAGGAGCCAAGAAATTAAATATGTAGGTTAGCGACCTGGCTTCTAACGGTTATAGAGTACTGTCACATCTGTCCTTATATGTATTTACATATAGTTTACGCCTCACGGTAATGTGATGATATCATGATCATCATATCGTGGTCTGTAAACTACTTCAAAATCTGTTCAGAATTTGTGTGAATGTATAACATGCTAACTTACATATCGTGTGGCTTGTTTGTGCTGAGCGGTGAGCCCGCTTATACGTCCGCGTACTTGGACAACTTCTCGCGCAGGATGTGGTTCTCTTTTTTCAGCAATTCCACTTCTTGCCGCAGGCCCATGTTCTAGAAAATTACCACAATTCACATTATTTATTAATTATTATTATTATATATTATCTCGTCATGTCGAAGTTTGAAAATCATCTCAATTATTAGGATCTTATGTCTAAATCTATAAATTATTTTCCTGAGACTTTAATTCGTATCTTAAGTTTCGTACGATCAAGCAGTTATAATTTTATTTACATATATTTCTTTAATATTATTAAAACTTCAAATTAATTCAGAAGTTTCATTATTATATTAGTCAGAGTAAAGGTATATTCCGAAATATAAGCCAGTCTTCTGGCCAATAATGACATCTCGAATAATCTAACGTCATACGTTGACACCAATAAATTTTTTCATGGTTCGAGGTGTCATTACTTCTGACCAGTTCTCTGGATCCTAGGATGCTTATATTTCGAAAAACACCCGAGGATCCTTCAAACCTACCTCCTTTTCAAGGTAGCCGGCTCTGAGCGCGATTTGGTTTTCTTTCATCCGGCGCGCGTCACGAGATCGTTTGGCAGCCATGTTGTTCTTCCGCCGGCGCGCCCAGTACTTGTCGTCTTTGAGGTCATCGGGCACGAACTGCCGACGACGTCGATATGGGGTTAGCACGCCGCGCCACACACTAATACCACCCTTCACCCATCATTAATAACACGCTTTACGTATCGCTACTCCTACCGACGCTACCTCGCTACCTACCCACAACCTGCACGTTATCCTACTTTAGTATTCCTAATCATGAAACCGTTTAAGGCTAACCGTAACGTTATGTATAACATAAAGACTATAAAAGTAGCAAGATTTAGATTTCCGTAATTTCGGTAACAGAAGACTGATATACATTTGTAATAAATATACATATAAATACTGTATATATAAATATATATTATGCCCAGACTCGAGGCGGGAATTGAACCCACAACCCTGGAGCAGAAAGCAGAGTCACTGCTTACTGCGCCAACGGGCCAGTCATTGTTTCTATAAAAGTATAATTTTAAACATATTTTTTTTTGAATGTTGATTGAAATCGACATTAAGTATTGTTTATAAGTTTGTTTATAAGTTACAAGATAAGAGAAAGAAGCGAGCGTGTTTTTTTTTACTGCAGAAAGAGTATTTGAATTTTAATCTATTTCAGTATATATTTATGATATTCACTTATAATTTGCTACTAAAATCACTTCCAAATTCACTTGTGAAACAATAATATTTTCATCTACTTCATGTTACCTTCGATAAATTCTTAAAGATCATTATTTTCTTTTTAAGTAATTAAAATACAATCATATATATACATTTTTAAATTTCACTTTATTATGCTAATGTTTAGTATATAATGAAGATATTCTAAACTAATATATAAATATGGACCACGTAGAGCCCAGCGCTACGCAGTGCTACGGTCAGCCTTAATAACGTTAAGTCAAAGTGTTAGTAAATTATCTATTGTAAAATGTTTTTTGTGTGTGCAGTACCCGATTGCGAGTGGTGGCGGCGATGTGCGTCTGTGTGGAATGTAGCAAAGCTATCTTTATTTACACAACACAACGTAATGCATCTAAGCTAAAACTATTTTTAAGATTAAAAAGTTTGTATTTTAGGTAATTGTGTTATGTCATAGTTTTTTATTTTAACAATGTTGTATTTTATTTGTCATTTTTATTATTTTTATAAATAATGATTTGCATTACGATGTGTTCCTTTTTTAAAACTTTATTTATAATATCTATAATACGAATTTAATAATTAAAGTGCAGTTGCATCAAGAAGTAGAATTCCTAATTTAAAAAAGTAAACAACTAACAGCTCTATAAGAGTTGCCCTAAACAAAAAAAAATTACGTAAACTTAATACCTAACGAGAAAACAAATCTCTGATAAATCTCGCGCCACACAAAAGCATAGTGTGTGTCAAATATAAATGTTTGTAAATATATATCTAAGTTATCTTTTTAAATATAGATACGTACATGTGTTCTGTATTATTAAATTTTGAAACAAAAATAAACTAAATCATACACTTAACATTTGACTTCATCTAAGTTTACTTCATTTGTAGTTTAATTCTTAGAGCAAGTTTTGTGTGGAACGGATTTAATATTAACAATTAACCAATGTTGTATGTACAACTTGTTAGTAAATTTTGATAAAGCATTAGTTAAGCATTTGTCATGCTGTGTGTATCCAAAAGTTTGAGTGTAATTACTTATTTTAAGTCTAATCATCACCGTCATCCTCATAGCAGCCATTGGATATCCACTGCCTAACGTAGGCCTCCCCATTTTAAGTCTTAACGAGTCTTTAATGTTCAACATAGAAATAATTTATAAATAATGTTCCAATTGAGAAAAAAAAGTATTTGAAAGTTGGAATACTATAAATGAACTATTTTAATTAACAACTATTTTCTTTGTATGCGGGAAGCTGTACCATACACATATCTTAAACTATATTAAATTTTATGTTTCAAGAAAGCTATGGTAAAAGTAAAAAAAATCAATGATATAGTATAGGAGAGTTGGTAACATCTCTGAATAGGTCTCCTCCCATCAAAATATAATATAATTTAGAAAAATATTTAATTTAATTACATTCGTAATTAAGAGACTAACTTCTACCAAAACTTGGTAGACATTTTCATTATTTGAGTACAAATTACGTTTTAACTCTCAGAATGTCTCTTTTACGACAGCGTTCGATAATTATTTTAGTTCTCTAGAAGTTTAAAAATAAAACTTCTCTTTGCTCTAACGATGTCGAGTGAGTCAGTGTTGAGTGTATGTGAGTGACGCCGCACCCCGCAGGCAGTTGCAGCATGCCGCTAGGAATGATCAGCGCACTAACTTCATTTACCTGTTTCCGGGATTTCTTGATCATGGGCTGCGGCTTCAGCTCTTCGTCGGAGAAGGCGCGCGTTCGAGGATCAAAGTCGCGCCCCGACGACGCCATGGAGAACGCTGGAAGTATACGTTTAATTTTTATTATTAGTATTGACCGTGAACCTGTCCATTTTCATTGATCCACTTGTGTATGAGTTATACACAGTGATTCCTATTTACTGATATAACAAATGTATTGATTAAATAAAATATAAAATTTATATTTGCCATTATTGCACGCCTCATAAGCGAAGCGTTGAGGTGAGTACTACTCTCACTTCACGCAAAATTAGTGATTTTTCGAATTTAAAATGTCTCGATCTATTTATCGTATATGCACTTGCAATAAAAAAAAAACACTATTTCTAACTAATACTTAAAAAACTGTTTAAACAAGTTCTGTCTTGGACGTCCGTGTGTCTGTATGTGCGGATCCTGTATGTTGTGGTCACGATAACTACCGAAATACTTCACTAATCGAGTTCTTTTTTTTACGTTTCAATATAGTTAGGAATAGAACCCTATTTAATTTCGCGGTCCAATTCGATGTGGTTTAATTGTTACAAGCTTTAGTTTCACCTGTCCCGGTGTTTGTTATCAAATCTTGCAAATAAATTTTGATCCATTTCCGGTTACCGATTGAGCTGAAATTTTGCATACATGTTTAAATCGCGTGACAATGCAATATTATGATGACATGGTGTTGATCTGATGATGGGGCTGGAAGGTGGCCATAGGAACTTCGCAATGAAACGACATAACCTCATCGAGTTTGAGCTCGTTTAAATCGTCTTGACGAGTAGATTTTTTTGCAATAGTAACCAGGGTCTGATGATGGAGTTGGAAGGTGGTCATAGAAACTCTATAATGAAACGACGCAACCCTATCGAGTTTCAGCTCGTTTGATTCGTCTTGACGACTATTTTGTTTTTAGATGGTTACCAGGGTCTGATCTGCTGATGGAGCTGGAAAAAGGCCATAAGAAGTCAGTAAAGAAACCACGCAACCCCATCTAGTCTCGGATCGTTTGATTCGCCTTGACGAGTACTTTGGTGCTTTATGATAACCAGGGTCTGATGATGGAGCTGGAAGATAGCCTTTGGAACTCAGTAATTAAACGACATTACGCCAATCGAATATGGGTTCGTTTGATTCGTCTTGACGAGTACTTCGGGGCTAAATGGCAACCAGGGTCTGATGATAAAGCTGGAAGGTGGCCATAGGAACTCGGTAATTAAGCGACACAACTGCGTCGAGTTTGATTCGTCTTAATGGATGAAACGTTTTTGATGGGTTGGTGGACGTGAATATGCTACACCATCTTGGGGAAATAAAGTTTGTTCGTTTCGTTTGTAATGAATGTGGATTCCGTCTTTGATTAAATGGAAGACCAAATAATAATTAAAATAATAATAATAAAAAAGTAATAATAATTTATGATACTTTACAAGTTTACACCTTGTAATAAATCTTTGCATTTTTATCACATTACACATTGTATTAAATAAATAATTAAAAAAATATTTAAAAAAAATAATTTATAATACTTGAAAATAAATACTTTTATAAATAATTAATTTTATTGTGAAAAATGAGATTATGAGGCGTCCACTTTTGAAGTTTCCAAATATTTTTTTTATATCTAAATATATTTTTCTTTAAATATATATTTTATATTTTACGTATTTCATGTTTACAATACAAAAATTATACTAATTATTTACGGACAGTTTTGGTATAAATCATATCTGGGTGATATTTCACCCAGCCTTAAATATTTTTTATTACTAACTATAATAATGTACATTAGCCATGTTGGAAATTACTGATTTGTCTAAAGACATAAAATGGTATGATTCTCGAAAACATAATGCAGAACTTATATACACAAAGGATTAATTAAGGTCTAACTCAAATCTAATTTAACTTCACATAGACAGTTGACATTTACGGTAGAGTCAATAAGGGCGAGATACATACTGGAATCGGCGGGTGACAGCGGCGGGTTGATCGTGTCAGGGCTCATACAGTCGGACGGCGACGGCGACCTCTCGCGCTTGGTGACAGGCGCTTGCAGGCCGAGTGCGAGACCTGCGCCGGCGCCGAACGCCGAACCTCCGAGGTGCCCACCGCCGAGTCCCTCGCCCGGCATGCCATTTTCCGACAGGAACTCGTCTAAGTCCACGTACTGGAATGCAAATGACACGTCACACGCCGCGCTCTGCACCGCGCTGGCAGCGAAGGCGCTAGCGGCCGACAATTTATTTCCATTAATTCGCACCAGCAAATTCGCCTTTGCAGATATATTTCGCAAGCTCAAAGACAATCATATATTCACAAAATACAATAAAGAATAAAATTAAAAATGATAATCTTAAACTAGAAACAACATCGATGGATAGGGATTCGCCGGTGGGTGAAGCGGGAAGCGACTATATTACCTAATGCGGGCGGGTTAGAAAGCCTATGACAAACGAACACACGACACGCAACACGCAGTAGGTAATAAAGTTGCGATTACTGACTTCTTGTACCTTGAGATCTGGATCGTAGGGCAGCGTTTTGTCCCAGAGGTTGGGACCGAGGAAGGCGGCTTGCGCTTCCCAGAGCTCGCTGTCATCCTTCTTATCTTCGAGCGCGTCCTTGTTGTTCACCGATTTTCCTGCAACAAGGAGGGCGTTAGCCCGGTCACTGCGAGCTCGCGCCCAACACCGGCAGCCACTCGCCCCTGCACCTCGATACCGCGATGTTGCGGCAGACAACAATACACACGGTGCACAACAGGTTAGGAGTAGGGCTGCGCGGTTGTCTAAGCTCACAGGGACACACGGCTAGCGTTTGCGACGCCGGGTTTGTAGGCGGCTCATTCTAAACCAATAGTAACTAATAGTCATTCGCTGAGCGTTCGAAACAAGTATCGGCTTATAAATATTGTAATCATATATCGCATAAGCAGATACACTTATAATATATTTAAAGCTTATTAGAACAAGTGGACTATTATAAAAATTGAGTTTGTAATAAGACAATAAATAACGTACCTAATTACAACCATTTTAATGAACACATGCACGACAGCAATGTAAATAAAGATTTTAAACAATATAGAAAGGGAAAAAAGGTTATGTCTTATTTTATCTTTTTACTAGAAAATAAACAATTTTCGAAATTATCCAATTATTACTACTAAGTTTAATTAAAAAAAAATACATATAAGAGTCGCGTACATGTCGATAAATGTCTTATAAGTTTTTATTTTAATAAACAACCACGAGTGAGCGACCATGTGCGGTGCGACGTGGGTTTGAGAAGAGTCACGAGGCGACACACGCGACAACCGCCGCGTGACAGAGCAGACCCTATGACGCCCCCGATCAACAGTGTGGTGCGTACCTTAGGGATAGAAAAGCCTACGTCAGGCGTGTGTGTATGCGGTCACGTGTATACTTAAAGTGTGTGATCTTGTATGTTTTTAGAAATATTTCGATTATAGCAAATTAACGTTTATTTATTTTCAAACGTATTTAATAGCCTTAAAACGATTACAATGTTTTGATATATGAGGTATTGTCGATGATATGTGTAAATCAACTTTAGGAAGGTTTATACATGGAAAAGAAAAATTGTTTTAATGTTATTTCAGATTCTTATTTGTTTGAGATGGAAACCTCTTAGTAACTGTTGTATTTATAGTAATACGTTATACACGATGTTTCCTTAAATGAAATAATTTTAAATGAACATATAATAATGAATATTGAAAGCTTGTTCTGCTTTTTCATTCTAACACAATTATTGTAATCTCTAGAAACTAGCAAAGTAAACGTCCTTCGAATATCGCATGTGGATTTTACTAGCCCCTTGAGCCCCTTTTAGGCCCTTTGATTCCTTTATTTAGCCCAATTACTAGCAAATAATTTATATGTTAAGAATTATCTATTTCTATACATATTGATAATAAAAAAATGCGATTTGCATCGATCAAACTTACAATCTTTCATAAAATTTGTTTTCTCGTGATAGCTTCGTTTAGCGAGTTTTTTTTTAAACCAGTTGTATGAAACAGAGCACATGGTCTATATCGGATGTTCTAAAACGGTGAAAGTTCGTTGATATTTTCTTACATAAAGCAAATTAGCAAATTAAATTTTCAAAATGGCAAAACTATAACTGCACACCTGCACGGCTTCACCCGCTATTCCATTTAGTATTACCTCTACTTTACCTAAGTCGTAACATGTTATATGCCTTTGTATTATAGATTTGGATATTTAGATTTTTGAGGAAATAATAATATATAATAATAATCTTTATTACCATGAAATTATACAGCAGTAATCGTATTATTGGCCTCTGCACAAAGCACAGCTTGTATCGCAGATAGCCAAACATGAAAATAATTTAAAACTTAATCCCATTATAAATCTATCAGGTCCAGCAATAAATAAATTATCTTATCAATCTATAGAAAACATTATGGATTTAAGCCTTTGGCTATTCAAATACAACTATAAAAATAGGTATTTCGTATGAGAAAACTTATTACAATTGTTTATCATACTAGTTGTTACTAGGGACGACTTGAAGAAATTCGATCAATATTCGTTGATTTGTCATGATTGTTTGATCCGAAAGGTTGAGAACCAATTTAGCATCGTTCATCGTAGTTCATTTGTACACAAAATAACTACAGATATCATCGCGCAGTTGAATCAACTAATATTTTCCAATAGGAAATTCAATTTATTGGATCAGAAATTAACCAGATCTTGTATAAAGCGTAATCACAAGTGTATAAGTTTAATAACAAAATAATAACTGAACATGTTTCAAGGGATTTATACACTTATTTATAATTTATATCTTAGAACCATTAATGTAGGTTTTGCATGGATATAGAACTGTTTATAATCTAAGTATCTATTTTGTTACTTTTCGTAGTAAGCTTATATAGGATGCAGTTATGAAGCGTTTGCATTATCACTGGCGACCTTATTCTTTACGAAGCCCTTGTTATTTTTGAAATATTTTTTTTTATTGTATAAATAATAATAGATATAATATAAATAATAGATTTGTTTGTATTGTATAAATGTAAAAGTTTAATATATAAAAGACAGACTTACTATTAACACTTTCTAATGCAGCGAACATATGGACGTAAAAGAAAGATCGTAACATATCTATCCTATTAATATTATAAATGCGAAAGTTTGTCTGGATGTTTGTTACTCATTCACGCAAAAACTACTGAACGGATTTAGATGAAACTTTACGGTAATATAGCTTATACAACAGAATAACACACAGGCTACAATTTATAAAGATTTTGTGTAATTTAGCCATAATATAACATAGTTTAAAAATTATCACGAACTCGTTAAGCGAAAACGCGTAAGTACCGCCTATTACATGGCGCTTACGACCTTCTTTTCGAGAGAATTCGATTGATCAAAATGGAGCGTCTGTTAGCGCGGCGCGTAAGGCGGGGGTAGAAGGGTGGTCCAAGTAATGACGCGCCATCGCTGAGTGCGGAAACCGAACGCGGGGCGTGGGCAGACACGTGAGGGCAGACGTCATTGATGGTTGTTTTCATTTTGATTTTTTTTTCTTATAGCTAATTCGATTCGCGGAGCGATTTATTACTTATCCTTGAGCCACACTAACGTAGGTGAAGCCACGACTTACCGCGACAATATGACAACGGCATTCACATTGCCATTTGACGTTAGGTGATAGTTCAAGTGGCGGTATAGTATTAGCGCCAATTTTATCGCCAAGAATGGGCATTCACGTTGAACTTTCAAGTGTAGCCACTCACTTTATCGCGTTAAAACTTAACGCAATAATTATCGCGATTATAGGTATTGAAATTTCCCGTTAGTGTGGCCCCAGAGTTACAATTAGTACAGCAGGCATAAAGTTATTATTTGTAGTTAGTATATTTTAAATATAAATATAAATTACGTTTTATTTTTGTTTCAGTCATATTAGAAATGCTTTTTTTTTAATTTGATTATAGGATTGTAGTTTTAGTTTGTATTTATGTAAATGTATATTTCGTAGCTAATCTGCTCCTCCGTTTGTAATGAAATTTCGTAGGATATAGGCTACTTTTTATCAATACACCCACGCGGGTGAAGCCGCGGACGGCAGCTAGTAATATATAATATAAAATAATTAACCTATTATACTTATCAAAACACAACAGTAAACAACATTAATATTTTATCTTCATTTCTAGTAAGATTAAGAACGCAGTCTAGTTAAAATGTTAATTAGAATCGCGTCATACCTTCATAACTAAAAATCTAACAGTGCGCAACCGTTATTGTGTATAGTATTGTGGGAGTAATTTAATATATTTCCTTATGAAAAAACTTAGTGTGGTAAGGAAGTTGAGGAAACGGGAAGTAACCCAGTCGACGTTACGCGCGCACGCCACGCATTTCTATTCGTTACGGCGCGTGCGCAGCTAGTCATCGGTCACTCGTGATACAGATTAAAAGATATTTATATGTAACACTAAATTATACACACTGTTTTACACGGGTTCTATGTGTCGTAAATTGATGTATAGATTTAATAGAATAAAAAAATAGCCATTTAAAAAAATAGATTTTCTGAGTGAATCCTGAGAATAACATTTTAGTAACAAACTTTACATTCTTAGTTAATCATAAAATCAGCATATTAGATTAATTCATAACAAAATTTAAATAAATAAAATACCATACATAATTAATTTATAGACGGAATTCTTAATGATATATTTATAAATAACCAATTTGTAATAAGACACTAAGTAGTATATATTATAAACTACTAGTAGGTATATTTTATAAAAATATTTCCTAGGATCAAACAATCATAAAATCATTGCATTTGTTATAAATCAAATAATAACACAACTAGAACACGTAAAAAAATAATACCTATTTAATATGTCAAAATAATTTACACTTTTCCAGGCTGATTTAATTTTACAAAGAAACCTGCATTAAAATCCTTACGAAAAAATTGATTATCCGACTTCAACAACTATTTATAAAAAAAGGAAACAAAACACTAATATTCTTTAGAGAAATAATATCCGAAATTTAAACCGGTTCATTTCAATA
Organism: Euphydryas editha; assembly: GCA_036937285.1. Taxonomy (NCBI): domain Eukaryota; kingdom Metazoa; phylum Arthropoda; class Insecta; order Lepidoptera; family Nymphalidae; genus Euphydryas; species Euphydryas editha. Next base: position 9,733,663 of record JAUPFZ010000005.1, on the reverse strand, counting down.
TGTAGATTATGTTTTGCCAATTTTGTTTAATAACCATCTACATTACAGCCTCGACTTTCATTTCTAGGTCACCAGTTAGAAGCGAAGTCGTAACTATATCGAAAAATAATCCCTGAACTTCAGGAGCTAGTTCAATTTTCATCTGCAAATATATAGGTCAGATTTACCTAGACAGTGACGGAGATAGGTTATTTCATGGGAGGAAGTGAGACAGCATCGAAGGCGCAGAGCGCTTCCGGGCTGCTCGTCAGACCGCTCTCACTTTCCTCGGAGAAAGTTTGACGATGACGACTTCAAACACTATGCAACGTTAGCCTTCTAGTATTCTTATTACCTTTCTTCAATTTTTGTACATTTATTTTAGTGTAATGCCGTTTTTTTTTTTTAATTTGGTGATAAGTTGTAGATACCAAATAACAATGGTAGATGTTTAGATCATCACTCTCTAAATTAACCTAACACTAACTACCCCAATTTTTGATCTATTATGAAGATTGGTGTGTCATTGACAAGAATACTGAGAATTAAAGTTAAACGCTTAGGATACGTCTCTTTTTTGCCTGTAAATATTAAATTACTTATATGTACAATTATTTCTATATCACAACCAAATCAAGTGTTAAGATTATGGCAAACAATGGTAATTGCAAGAATTGCGTGTATCTGTATAGGTATAATCGTGTTTATATATATAATCTTTTTTTTTTTGATATTGGTCAATTTATAGAATAACAACTAAAGCCGAAACGTTCAGCTCTTAATAATTATTCTTAATAAATAAATAAAAAATATTACAAAATTTTTCTTAAAGAACCAGCTCGGTTTCAAAGAAAACAACTTCTTGTAGAAAACTAATTGAAAGTGATATCACCCGATTTTCCCATCCTGACTGTTTTCCTGTATACGACAAAGTGACATCGTGATAGTTCCTTTATTATGTCACATTATTCTCACATTAACAGTTTCCTGGTAATATATGTAAAAGACTTCATATATTTATTCCATTCGTATTAGTCTAGAATTAATTACCTAAAGTATACTTTTTTTTTTGTTTTATTAATGAAATCGTCAGTAAATGTATTTCGATGAACAATATTATTGAACTGAGACGCATACCGCATAATTTAGTATTTGGCAATGGATTATAGCGGAGAAAGTAGTAGTCAAAATGTGCGAGTCGGTTTTACGAGGGGAACGGTGCACTCTCACTTTTATCGGTCTCGGCGAAAGTTTCCGAAGAGTTGCCCTTCGCGCTACGAACACCGACTTCCAAATATTTAAAAGAAATATACATGTAGCGTCGTGTTACTATCGTTATAGTTACGAGTATAAGTCATTTAGATTTACGAAACTATTACGTTTCTTTTTCAAATTATTGAATAATAAACAAGAAGTACGGAACAAAAGAAATAGTTACAGAATTATGAAATGCTTTCATAGTAAACTATAAATTGAAAGAATTCGATTAATTAAAAATATGCATATTTTTAGACAATTCTTAGGTTACTCTTACGTACCCTCACGGACTTGAGATATGTAATAAACGCATATTTTTGTCGAAATGAAAACTTGTTTTTATCCTGTTAAAATAGTAAATAAAATTAAAATAAATTAATAAAGAATAATGTAACATTATTATGAGATTCATATTTTGCTTGCCAAGTGTAATAGTGGCGGTTCGCGCCCGCGACACGCGACCACGACAGGCGACCGCGACAGGAGAGACAGAGACAACAGAACCGAGACGACCAATGATATAACTTGTCGCGGTCTCTTGTCTCTGTCTTTCCTGTCGCGGTCGCCTGTCGCGGTTGCGTGTCGGGGGCGAGAATCGTCATCATATTAAGGCGATGCGACATGACGTGACACGAAAATATCAAATAGGCATCTATATGTCCGACAATAAGCGTTGCCATCTGCGTAGTTCCTTATCGTTTTTCGTCGCTCACCCGGCCAATAGGTAAGACTTCAGACGTTTCTATTGTACAGATTATGAAATCTTCTGAAACATTCTTCGAAGATCCATTGTAAGTAACGTGTGTATTATCTGATGAACTACTAACATCTGTCGTACTGTTTGAATTGAGATAATATCTCTATAATATTTACTCGGCTCGTGTTGAATTCGTGCTAATACGAGTAAGTCTGGGATGCTAAGTTATGTATTAGTATCTAACTGTACCGGAATATCCGTGTGTATCCGTATGACTGTTATTTATCGAGGCATTAAAGCGTAAAAGTGGGACAAACAAACAAATTCACTTTCACATTTGTGAGGAAGGAATAAAAAAAATTTAGAAAAAAAAATTGCTGTGTAATTTATTCTTAGAGGTAATATTATATGGGATTTCATAACGTTTAGTAAGATGACATTACGGAACTGATAAAGATTTTTATAGACAACTATTAAATTTACAAGTTTAAGGAAAATGTTAAAATCTCAACAGAAATATATAAAATATAAATTAATATGGTATGATAGTAGATGAAACGATTGAAATGCCACGCGGGGGCTAATGGAAAGCTACTCTTGCGCAACTTACTTCCTACTCGGAAAATATAGGTAAGGAGTGCCGGTACAGACGGTCGAGGGGAGGGGGGTTGGTGGGGAGAATGGGAAGTGGTCACAGTTGCGTAATGGTGAAAGCAGGCGTTTTCCGCTGACGTTCTTTTTCGTAAATGTGTGAATTGAATGAAAGTTATACGAAAGTAGATGTATTCACAGCTGCCTGTTTAGCGTACGGTAGGTGTTAAAAACTACGTTCTGTACGGTATCATCTTAACAATATATTTTATTGATGGTTTTGATGATGTTAGATGATCGTTATGTTATAGTTAACCGTGAAATTACAAAAAAAATCCCCTGTTTTGTTTATATATTTAAAAATCTGAACTGACAATAATATGATGGCTTCTACATACAAAACATTATACTAATTATATCAATGAGGTACAATTGTAAAAATTATGTCATGTATTAGGTATATGTATTACGTAATAAATTAGATGTTTTGTGACACGATCAGAAACGAAAGTGTTTACAAACAATTGTAGGAAGCCAGTAGCGCATGCGTACAAATAACGTGAACACGTTACTTGCCTGACGGTTTCAGTGATAATACTTACTAACGATATATTTATTATACAATTCGTATATAGTTTACGCTAAAATTCTAGTTAAAAATCTCTAGAAAGGAACATCAGTGATCTATAATAAATCTATTTCTTATAGATTAATTTTACGCGTGTAATGTATTGAATTCTCTTGATTTCACTGAGATTCCACCATGATTCGGTGACCATGAAACTATTACTGGCGTATTCCTTTTTTTATATAAAAAAAGAAAAAAACAAATCGTTAAATTTAATTACTAATTGATAATTAAATTAATTTTAAAAATATATCTTTAATAAAATATAATCTAATTTTAATAGAGATTAATGACTAATTTGATCTTTGATTTCGTTCTCTACAAATATAATTTTGACTAACTTCATACGATCTTGCTTGTTTCTCCCGTGAAAAAAAAAACAGCTTTGCTGTGTTTCGGAGAGAAGGGCAAGACAGGCAGTGTAATTACTGGAACCGAGACTTTAACACCCTATGTTTGTGGATAGGCAATACATAAATGAGTTGCCTGGGCTAGTTCCAGGTAAACTAGTTTATGTTCATGGGTGACGTTAACCATTTATTAATTATTAATTAACATTAACCATCAGGTGGAACGTCAGCCAGTTTGCCTATTCACTTAACATAAAAAAAAATACGAATTGTGTCCAAAAATGTATCGCTAGTAAGCAATCCTCATAGGTTTAAATGAGTTGGCTGGGCTAGTTCCAGGTAAACTAGTTTATGTTCGTGGGCGACGTCGACCACTTACCATCAGGTGGAACGTCTGCCAGTTTGCCTATCCAACTAACATATATAAAAAGGTTATTATAATAATTTAATGTTACCTACACAATTCGCTCGTCCTTATAAATTACATTTACGACTGTACAAACAGTAATAGTATTACTTTAAAAAATTAAGATTACGTATTTAGATCAAATTTGGACCAAGACGACCGTTCTGGTGTAGTGTTGCGGTGTGGCCTCTAAGCCGTGCGTCGACAGTCGCGGTTTCGATTACCGCTAGGGATAGATATTTGTATTTGTACAAATATTTGTTTCCGGTCTAGGTGTATGTTTTTGTGGGTCTCCCCACCGTGCCTCGGAGAGCACGTAGGGCCGTCGGTCCCGATTGTTATTATAGACACATGATAACGATCGATACTCATTGTAGGGAAATTATCCACCGACCCGCAGTGGAGCAGCGTGGTGGATTAAGCTCTAACCCTTCTTCTATATGGAGAAGTGGCCTTCGCCCAGCAGTGGTTTGTTTACAGGCTGATACTGCAAAGTACAGTTGGAACAATATTCAAACGATCCAACTTCAATGACCAACGTCTTAATTCCATATTTACGAGTTATTTAAAGTATTTAAATAACAACCTGGCTCCATCTCATGTCTGGGAGACAGCTTGCAAATTGTCTTTGTGTCATTTTCAGTCGAAACACTTGAACCTTGGAGTAGCGATACCAAAAAAAAAAAAATCTAAAAGAATTAACCCCACGTCTCATAGCCTCCACTGGTAACAGAAGGGCTAATGCATTTTTTTTGCTCAAATAATCGGAATTGCGATTCAACAAGGAAATGCTGCCAGTCCAATTCTTGGCACCATTCCACGCGGACATGATTTATACCAAAATTATCTGCAAATAATTAGTATAAGTTTTGCATAGTAAATATGTATATTATTGTAAAATTTCGAAATAAATATTTTATCTGCTCCACCTTAAAATAACTGTTAATGATTAAGATTTATAATAAATTTAGTACTTGTAACAAAATATGTTAGTACAACTATTACCTTAACTTCATACTTTTTTTAGGGTTTCATAGTAAGGGTTTCCAAAGTAACTCTATTACTAAGACGTCGCTGTCTCTCCGTGAGTCACAAGGTTGTATTTTTGGGACCGTGATAATTATGGAGTTTTCACAAAATATATACAAAAAAATAAACAAAATAAAATAAACTACGACTCTAGTATATCTATTTATAATCTAGACTTTTATTCAATATTACGATAAAATGTTTATGAAGACCACATAAATTTTTACTATTTATTTTCCTTGTTATCTTGTATCATGAATGATTAGAGTCATAATGAAGTTGTGAAAATTTCATGGACCTATTGCAGTTTCAAAAAGATAACCTTAAACATACAGAAGGACAGATTAAAAGCCTGAGCTTATTAATGTTAGGGGACACTACTAAAATTTACTAATACTGTTTACGAGACTGAGGGCTAGTTTCACCACTTGCTATCCAGTTCCGAATAACCTAACTCTCACTTATTTTGATAGATAACCCATACAATTACCTGTCAAAAAAGTTTCGGTTAGATAAGCCGGAACTTAATAGCAAGTGGTGAAACTGGGTCTAATTGTAAGTACAATTTTATTATAATTCAGAATGTATACATTAGCTGGGCGACCGAACTCTGCTGCTATTAAACTAGAGAACATGAATTTTCCCAGATATGAGTCCATAGCTAGATTGATTCCTATATTGAAAATTTCATTGAAAACACAACAGCTATTTTCACGAATAACTACAAATACGAGTATGTATTCAAATATTGCTTGTGAACTAGTATAGGATAATTCAGTTTACTGAATTTAGTAACTTAACATTATTTGTGTAGCAGTGTTAAATGATCGACGAGCTAGCTTAGCCACAAGCCTAGATTGGTTTTAACTCAATGAATAGTAAAAGTGACGAATTAACATTAAGAACACGTGCGATATCCTCGTCGTACATACAAAGCGCAATTTCTATTTTATTACAAAACGTCATTAAATAAGCAACACACAGATTTGTATGTACCTTTATTTCCTTTAATATTGAATACTAGCACCCGCTCGCAGCTTCGCCCGCATGGATGTCGGTTATGCCGACCAGAAAAAAGTATTCTGTGTTACTTCTTATACCTTCAAGAATGTGTACAAAGTTTCATGTTGATCGGTTAAGTAGTTTTTGCGTGAAAGCGTAACAAACAAACTTACATTTCACATTTAAAATATTAGGGATTTATGTAAAGAGTAGAATCAGACGTGTTCCTATTCAAAAAATACTAAAACACGATTGGAGTTCCACTTATAGGGTAATTATCCAGTGATACACTTAAATACTTACAAATACAACGTGCGTGCATACATACACACACACACACACACACACACACACACACACACACGCGCGCGCGCGCGCGCGCACTTGTGTGAATATCACAACACACATAATAATATGAGTTGATCTATTTTTATTTTTTTTATTTTTATTAAAAGGACATTTTTATAGATATAACACAAACAATTTTAAAAATGTTACCCATAGCCTACTATTGGATAATGTATTTTTATAAATTTTGGAGTATTATCAATAACTACTTTCAAATTTTATTTATTCAGAGTAACAAATAACATGTTATTATATTTCCTTATTATAATACCATGTAATTAGAATATTCATTTCACATTATATACATTACTTGTAATAATAATAAGATAATATCTGATAAGTCTTGTAACGGTTAATATAGGTATTTTATAGATCTCAAGTTCTGTGTTCCCGAAGAAACTACGTTAATTATAAAACATAAAAATTAATTGTTTTACAATCGGAGATAGAGAGTTTTATATACTAACGAAATTATTAAATGATAAATATTTCTAATAATATATTTTATGTAAGTAATTAAATGTCATTGTATATTTATTATATTATAAATAATTTTTATATAATACACAATTACTTGATTAGTCTAAGCTAAAGAAAATTGAAAATTAATTAATTCTATATTAAATAATATTAAGTCTTCAACATATAATATCATACAAAAAATAAGGTAAATGAAGAACGTGTTGAATTATTATTGAAATTGAATGTACGTAATTATGTTTAATCTTAAACATTTTTATACATATTAAAAAACCACAATCCGCTAAAAAAATGAATTCGCGAAATTTTTAATTTACATAAAAATTTGCATTGAGATCGTTTTAATAATATAGTTTCACTTGCTTTCATTTAATCTCACCAAATGAAAACTGTTTAAAACAATATCTGTCTGATCATTCAAAATATATATATTATATATATATATATACATACGCAAAAGCTTACTTTATGTATCTCGTCTACAATACCTTGACTCAACCTTGGTATAATTAGTTAATAACGAAATCAGATGACGGAAGCTAAACTTCGTAAGATTTACTGTTATCGTATCGTTGCGCGCGCGTACCGACAGCGGAAAAGTAAAAGTTGGAAGGTGTTAGAGGGGACGAGAGGCAGGGGGGGGGGGCGGAAGCGATAGCGGAAGACCGAAGATTACTTTTACTCTCGCTAGCCGAGCCTGCATACAGCTCAAACTATCACTAAAACTTTCAATTTCTATGCAAGATTACAAAATACTTGACTGAAATTATGACTGCGTTTGAATCGTGTAATCGACGTTGTTTTTTTTTTTTACGTTTTCAGTTATCTGCGGTTTTGCAGTAATTTCGAAGTCACATCTTTTGAAAATACAAATGTAATATAATGGGAAATAAATTTGATAATCATATTTCCTTTGCAACTCGTAGATGTTATCAATGATATTCAAAAATTATTAAAGCGTATTCTAATATTATTCATAGAGAAATATTTTTATTTTCCTATTATAATTAAAAACATTTACAACTTAAAAACACAGCAGTATGTAAAATAATAATTAAAAATAATTTTGTGTGATATTCACACAGACTAACGATTTCTCCTGGAAGTTTTTTTTTTTTTATAAAAATATTTTGTAGAGTACTGTTTGTAGAGTTGTTTCGACTGCTTATACATATATTATATTTCAATAGGATTTGCACTACATAATGTAAGTAAACAAAGTTTTAAATAACAAAGTGATATTGTGGATAATAGCAAAGAATACTAGGACATGACACTAGTTATTATTAACTATAGTAATACTTGTCTTTTGCAGACAAACTGCAGCATACGCAGATATAATGGTCACGCAATTTATTGTTATTTTTATTCACATTCAAACTATTTTATATTTCATTAAAAAAAACTTTTGATGTTAAAAAACTTCTAAATAGATAGTATTCTCATAATTGCATCAGAGTATATTTAATAAGAGAACTGAGGACAACATAATAATGCCAGGCAGCAGAAAACGAAAAAGAATGTGCTAAACATGTCTTAAAACTTTTGTTAAATTGCTCAATAGATATATAGATATATACTAGCGGATTTTGTAAAAGAAGTTATTATAATACTTGACGTCATCAAGTGTACAGTTACCACAATTTGAGCTCTAAATTGAATATAGAAGATATGTTGAATAGAAACTTAAATTTGTTTTAATTAAAGATAAAAATATAAAATTCGAGCTATTTTCGTAACAGGTATATTTTTTAATGTACAAAAAATAAATTTATCGTAATGCCATTGGATGTATATTTTACAATATTTTTGGTTAATTATATAAAGAATTTAGTAAGTTTTTTTTTTGTAGTGGACCGAATTGTGAATCTATAACTATTCTCGAATCCACTTGAACACACAAAAAAAAATCGTCAAAATCTGTCCAGTCGTTTAGGAGTTCAGTCACATACACACGCACAGAAGAATTATATTTACATATATAAGGATGTATACTAATAGGATTTGATAATTTGACAAATAATTTTAAGTGTGAAAATATTTTTAAATAAGTTAAAGTTTTGTTTAATAAAATTGCATTTTATTTTGTTTTAGAAATACCACAAAAAAAAAGTAAAAAAAATGGAAACCTAAACTATATTTTTATTATTTTTGAAGTAGTGACTATACATGCATTCTGGCATTTAAAAAATGAATTTGTAAAAGTACCTATTTAATCAAATTTACTAAATTTTTTATTAATATTTGACTTTAAATCTTATAAAAAAAGCAGATTCTAGAAAATTTATATATTATAAAAAATTGTATTTATTCTTGGAACTTAAAAATGTTTAATTATGACTCGTAACCACCAGTGGGTGATGCCAGGTAAGTTGGTTCATTTTTTATCAAAATAATCGGAATAGTGATTTAACAGGGAAATACTGAAAGAACTCTTGACACCATTCACGCGGACATGATTAATACTATAACCTGTAAATGATTACTTATTTCAGTTTTATGTTAATATATATAAAACTGTAATTAATATTTTATTAAAATGCTTAACATCAAAATAATTAACTTTTTTTTACAACTTGACTTCCATTAAGAACTGGTTTCAGACTATAATTTTGTTCTTCTACAAGTATTAAAAAAATATTTTCGGAGTATTTTTTATCATTTGTTTTTTATCCAACAAAACATATCTTGTATTTAATTTAAATAATAAGATTATAGTTTAAAGTTCAAATTTAAGTTAAAAAATGAAATAAATTTGTTTTATTGTTTTATAAATAGCTAAAATATTTAAACAAAGTTTATGTATGTGTAATATAATATATTTTATATTATTTTAGACATTTGTAATTGATATGTAACTATCGTAATTTATTATTACAGCGACATCATCTAATAAATCTTAGATGAATAGATGAAAAAAAAAAAATTGATTCAAACCTTCACGTAGATAACGTAAAGGGCTTCGTAAGGTTACTTTTCAAGGTTCCGTTGCAGTCTGTTTTTTTAAAGTATAATAAACATAAAATAACATGCGGAATGACATTTTTAAAATAATTATATTCATTTTAAATATCTCTGTGCTTGATTTAATTTTAAGTATTTATTTAACTTTAACTATTATTATTTTCGGTTTTTGTAATACATTATTCTAATGAACGCTTCGATTACTGTTTAGTTTTACTAGTATTAATTAAAAATCTCGAGTTTTAGACTTTTTCGTTTTCGATTTAAAATATAAGTCAATAAATAAAAAAAAAGATAAAATACACAGACATAGGGATATTTTTTTTATATCTCGTTAAATTTCTCAAAATATTTTATAGTATTTCGATATTTTTAACAAATTTAGTAATACTCGAAATATGTTTCCGGAAATAGTACCGATATAAATTTTTATCGATAAAAATAAATATAGTTTTTTCCGCACTGACCCAAACCTTTACAACTTTGATATGGACATAAATATTTGATATGATATATATATCATATATTAGATCGCGGGTCACAGTTGTGACGTAGTTATTCGATAAAAATCATCCGGCGAGAGCATTGTCAAGTTTAAAAGTAAAAGTGCTCCGTAGGCAGAACGCGGAAGAAAGCACGTGTTCGGGGGACCGGGGGCCGGGGCGAGGGGCCTTTAGAGAAAGCCACGAGAAGGTCGCTACTTTTTCCCAAATATTCGGAGTGAAAGTGTGCGGCTATGCTCGAATTGATCAAAATAACCCAACGGACTAATCTTGCGCAGCGTAAATGAATTATGGAATCTTTGTAAAATTGCTATTTTTTCTTCCGTCCGTACACTATACTCGGATGGGACGATTAGGAAAATATAAATGTCACGCTATTTGATTGTTACAACTATAAAGATGGCGTGTGGAATTTTTTGTATACGATCATTTTTATCTTATAAACTATCTTAAAAGAAGCTGAAAGAGATAGAAAAAAACAACTTAAAAACCATAAAATTTTGCAAAAATCGTATTGAGATTTATTTTAGCGAGTATTAGAGACAGGACGGTGTTTATATTGAAATATGCGTAAAATACCTATATGTACAGTGAATAACGTGTGCTCGAATGCTGTAAACACATGTAGCCTTTTAAACATTTGTACAATGCTGGCCGACATATCGTGATCATTCTGTCGATAAATTCTTGTTATAGTTTGTCGTGAAGTTTTTCATGAATTATAAATTAAATTGTATCGATAAATAACGTGGCACAGCCTTAACGCAAAATATTGAAATAAAGTTTCTAATTTGTAATAATTAGTCGACTAATTAAATATGAGTTAAGTGTAGTTTTTTAATCTATTTTTTAATTTCATAATAACAGATTGTTTTAATACTGTAAATATTTAAAAAAGATGTTCGTACTCCGTTAATGTCAATAAGACGATTTAATAAGTAAGCGATCCTTATAAATTAATATTTTTTTAAATAATTTTATATGGAAACAAGAGTTTTCTTGATGGTTTTATCTTATGTATTTATAAAAAAGAATTAATAAATATGATAAAGGTTTTATGGATTCAATCGAAATTAAATCGGATCGTTTAAATAACAGTCTTCTATAATTTTAAAATATCATTTGTGTAAACCAATTGATAATTTTTTATTATTATACAAATAATAATCTATTTTCTATTAGATTTCTTTATTTTTCGATGGAGTTTCCCGACGAGTGGGTCTTAAAATTAATATGGAAAACAAAGAGCATATTGAATGTCCATGTCGTGCCCACCCTGATATCGGTTGGATATTCTACTTTCGAAATTGTTTACGAGTACATCTACCCAAGACAAAATGTCCAACTTGGTAGGTCCAACTTCGAGAGAGAGGTCAATCGTCGACTCCAGCTAGGATGGGCAGCGTTCGGGAAGTTAAAAAACGTCTTTTCATCCGTCATACCTCAGTGCCTGAAGTCGAAAGTCTTCGACCAATGTGTGTTACAAGTGATGACATACGGATCTGAGACGTGGTTTCTGACCATGGACCTTTTAAACAAGCTCTAAGTTGCACACCGTGCAATGGAGAGGGCTATGCTTGGTATTTCTCTACGAGATAGAATCGGAAATGATGAGATCCGCTGACGAACGAAGTTTGCCGACATAGCCCAACGAATTTGCAAGCTGAAGTGGCAGTCGACAGGATACATAGCTCGCAGAACTAACGGCCGATGGAACAGAAAGGTTCTCGAGTGAAGACCACATACCAGCAAGCGCAGCGTCGTACGGCCTTCCGCTAGATGGACAGACAACTTGTGGAAAATCGTCGGAAGCCATAAAATGAGGCTGCTTCGAACCGGTCGCTCTGGAGATCGATGGGGGAGGCCTACGTTCAACAGTGGACATCCAATGGCTGATATGATAATGATATGATGATTTGTTTAGAGGAATGTAACTTACAAGAAATCACTCGCGGTTTTGCTTTTTTCTCTCTTAACAAAGAAAATTTTCCGCTTTATAGTATTAGTATATACTAAATATTAATCGAGTTGTAATTTCTTCTTCATTAAAAATAGGTTTATTTATTGGAAACAAATTATTAATCAAACATATTCACTGTACTGAAGTTTATAAGCGTCCCAGTGCTGGAAATAGGACTCGTCTACGAATAAGCATTAGAGCATGCACCACGACGCTTACTTGTTTAATTTTAATTAAAATGTATTTATTTTTATTATATTATTTATCAACCAATATCGAACATTCGTTTAATTATCATTTATATATACATATATATTTATATAGCGATAAATGTAAAATTGGTATTTTATGTTAATCATACCTTGATTTATAATAAATTTGATTTAATAATGACATTGATTATAAAATTAACAAAAAAATAAACTATTATTATAAACAAAAATAGATATAAATTTATTATTAACAAGTAATTTTTTTATACGTTAATTAATTATTATTACCTATTTATAAACACGCTATATAATATACACTATACACTATTTCTTGAAGTATTTTCCTCTATAAAAACACAAGAGGGCTGATTCATCGTAATCGCATCTGTATGCTCATGTTTATGTTAGAAAAGTTTTAATTTAACTTTGATCAAGCATTTATTAAAGCATTTCATAATTTAGTTTATTTTTTTAATACAGACAGACAGATAAAGTAATTATTAAGTAGTAATAGTTAGCTCAAAAAGTATATAGAGTAAAACGTCCCTAATGGATCAATTTAATTTTAGTTTTTGGAGGAACCGTGATTTTTAAACATTACACATTAGCCTTGCGTGATAAAAGTAACGTTATCTGTTACTTTAAGATTTGTTTTTATTACTGTTTATTAACGTTTTATAAATGTTATTCAAGCGAACCAGCTTGAAACATGTGTTCGAGACGTGTATTCAATAATTTATTATATATCACGACTCAGATCACCATTTTTAACACCTTATTCCGTTTACATTATGTTTTAATAAATATATATGTATTTAATCACAATCGATAGACACACATCGAAATTACTAAATTATAGTTATTCTCACAAAATAACATGCCAATTTTTAGTTTTGTTTCAAATAATTAATTCGTAAATGAATATAATTTAAAATACTATACATAAATTAAAATGTACATAATATATACACTATGTTTTGCGTCAACGAAATAAATGAATATCAACTACAACTTCAGATAATGAGCGCTGGATTAATCTTTGACCTAGTGAACTAGAGATGCAAATTGTCATGGAATAGAGTTTGATGGACAGCCTGCGTTCAGTACACTGGTCCACTAGGGCTTCCTGATTCCGCGGTAATCGCCTTTGTGGCCGGACACGCGGCCTTCCGTAAACCTACGCCTCGTGTTATGTACATAAGCCCCTTTACTCTTTCTTTCGCACACACGTTTAAAAGAATCTGAAGAACGTGACGACCGTGTTAAATGTTACAGTAATTTTGTTGGAAGAAGAAATTCGAATACGATGGGAGCAGTTGAGACAAATCGACTTGAAAAATTTACGGTGACAAAAAGTAAGAAGATGAGAAAGTTTAAAGCGAGAGCCGAGTTGAGAACTACGGGAACAAAGAAATTTCGATGAGCCAAAAAGTTCCGATCGCGGGTTACGGTCGCGCACTTTCTCTTTTCGGCCAGTGTCGGGCGAGCCCTGTCCGGGACGAGCGAGGAGAGAAAGTGCGCGATATTCCCGCGACCGCACCGAGCGAAACTGACCATTGACAAAAACGTGCTGCCTCCAAATGTGGTATTGGCTCCAGCGGTCGTCGTCCTGGACGTGGCCGTGTTGGAGCTGCGGCAGCGAGGGCAGGGGGGGCGGCGGAGCCGGCGGCAGGAGCTGCGGGGGCGGCGCCGGCGGGCCGAGAGGCTGAACGGGCTGCGGGTGCTGGTACTCCATGAGGCGGGTGCTCCGTCACTGATAACACATCGCGAGGCGCGCGGGTGGCGCTGGCCGGTGCGCGGGCGTGCGTGCGCGGCGGCGAGCAGCGCGCGAGTCGACTCGCATCGAACGGCCGGCTCACGCGCCCCCCTGCCGCCGCCCCACCCCATGCCCCCACCCTACCGTGCCAGGCCCCCGTGCTGATGACATAATACTGATGCACGATCACTCTCACCAATGATAACCGATTACCGGCACACATAACATGCGCACGCGCATCATTGTAAACAACCGATCCATCCTAAGATTCCATTTGCGATCGGATCAGCTCAATCTTAGAATTTCAAAGACATCAAAATGTCGCTACAATGATACAAGACGAGTTAAATCAACCGATATTTACCTACGACGCTAACAATTGCTAATAGTATTGAAACCGGTTTAGAGCAAGTGAATCGAATTTAATTATATCTACGTATTACAATGAAGACATTTCCTCATTGCTTAAAAAACAAACAAATGCAATACTAATAATTACGATCAAATGACAAATGAGAACGGCGACGTGAATCGTCGTAGCGCGTTGAATTCTTCTGTTCGTTTAATTTGGACATCATTTTTTTTAAAAAAAACAAACGCTACAAGCCTCTTATCTAAACATAACAGAGAGACGATTTTAAGGTTTTATTTGTAAATGCTTTCGGATTGTTTTATAGTATATCGCTTTTATAATAAAAAATACAACAAACAACAGACAACCGTTCTGGTGTAGTGGTGCGAATAGTCACCTCAAATCCAGTGCTCGCGGGTTGGATTCCCCGTCAGGGCAGATGTTTGTATTTGTGGAAATATTTGTTTCTCTTCTAGGTGTATGTCCTTGTTGGTCTCCTTATCGTGAGCGCCTAAGACACCTGATAACGATCGTTACTCATGAAAGGGAAATTATCCACCAACCCGTCGAGGAGCAGCGTTGTGGATTAAGTTCCAACCATTCTTCTATATTGAGAAGAGCCCTTTATTCAGAAGTAGGACGTTTACAGACTGATTAAATTACAAAAATGTATGTATTGTTGAAAGGTTGTAGTTAAAACATTTGGATGATAAAATGTTATATTTAAAATTTCATCATCAAGATAAATGTGTGAGAATATCGCTTTTGCCGATTAGCATTTTTAGCACTAGAAAAAAATATCAGTCAAAAAACGTTCGTAATATTTATGAAGACACTAATTTCAATCATTCAAGGATTAAATATTCCAGAAAATGATCATGACCAAACGAGTGCCACAGGTGCAATCTACGTACTATCGTATTAATCAAACAATGGTGTTTTGGTCCACACCAGATGGCTCAGCTTCTGAAACCCTTTGTTTGAAACAACACATCAACGATTAGAAAACTTCAACACAGTTCGTAAACATTACACTTTATTGCCTTTTATTAAAATCGAAATTTCATGAAACTATACCCAAAAGTACCTACACGAAAGTAACACAATGATAGTAAAATTGATATCTTTCAGACAACATTAATTTAGAATTTTGAACAATGACTTTGGCACTAAAATTTGGTTAAGTAGTCCATGGTCGACGACAGAAACAATACAAGGGTCGAGAAAATATACATTTGCAATGTAATTGGTGACATCTAAATTGCAAAATAGAAACAAATTATTTCATTCTAAGTTTCTAAATTAACATAAATATTGTAAAATCATTTGACGATAGTTTACTAAGAATAATTTATTTCTTCCGGGAGACCCACAGTTTTCTACCGCGCAATAGATAGCTATAAGCATAGAGTTATCCGCGTATTGGGTTAACTAATTACAGATACTGGAACTAAAATACAAGAACTTAATATAGCTGTAATTTTTTATTACTTTACTTTAAAATCGACTTTTAAAACATTCACGTTTTTACTTCTTTTTGCTATAAAAATATAAAGGAAAAATAAAGATATATTAAAACTTTAACAAAAAATAATAACTTAATAAGATAATATGACCAACTGTTCTGGTGTAGTGGTGCGAGTTCTGGTGTAGCGCCTCAACATCAGCGGTCGGGAGTACGATTCCCGCTCGGGGCAGATATTTATATTTGTACAAACATTTGTTTCTGGTCTGGGTGTGTGTCTGCCCACAGTGATTCGGAGAGCACGTAAAGCTATCTGTCCGATCCTTATCATAGACATCTTATAGCGAACGTTACTCATAGCAGGGAAATTATGCGCCAACCCGTAGTGGAGCAGCGTGGCGGATTAAGCCTTCCCTTGTTCTATATGGAGAAGAGGTCTCTGCCCAGCAGTGGGTTGTCTACAGGCTGATTCAGTTCAGTTCAAGACAACGTGGATTAATTCTAACTAAAACCACCGCGATGTCCCTATAGGTATAGATACACCTCCGTGTCTCAAAACTGATAAATGAAATCTTTTTTCTACTTATTCAACTCCTATATGATTGAAACCGAGTGAACAATAACTTATTTTGAGTATATAAATTATGCCGAGAAAATAAAACCTACATACAAATATTTTTGAATAAAATTCGTTTTATAGATCAAGGCAACTCAATCATCAAAGATAAAGATCAGCTCAAAGAGAAAGGAGAATTTCACAAAAAAATAGAATACGTAATTAAAAATAGAACTACCCCCATAGCTGAATCAATACAGATGAAAGAAAAAATTGAGAGTAAAAATAAATTAATTATTTTCAAGGAAGGAAGGAAGGAAGTTCTCGTCAGCAAAATATAATCGGTGGGACGGATAACATTGTAACATTGTACAAGCGTCTATTATTTTCAGTGTTCCTATTTAAATTTTACTTTGAAGCAATGAAAAGTCTTAAAATTTTCGGACGACGCTTGCGAAATTTACCTTCGTATGTTATATTATCGTAACGATATTTTTTAATTGCGTAAAAAAGGGATAAAACGACATTTTCTAAAAATAAATCCTAGCTAGATCGATTTATCGCCCCCGAAACCCCCTGAATACAAAATTTCATGAAAATCGTTGGAGCCATTTCCGAGATTCAGATTATATATATACAAGAATTGCTCGTTTAAAGATATAAGATTTTTCAAAGTGATATTTATGAAATAAATATACTAAAAGTTCTCCTCGTGGACATGAAACTGTATGCCAACAACTACGTCGAAACAGGAAAAATCTTGCCGCCGCTTAGATTGACTACAAGAAGGCATATGATTCAATGCCTCACGCATGGGTTATGAAGGTTATGGATTTGTATAAAATCGATGCAGCTCTATGTTCTTTTCTAGGTACGTGTATGGGGCAGTGGAAATCTTTTCTATATCATCCAGGCGCTGGATCTGGATCTGGATCCGGCGATGATGATCCCAGATTGACCGAGCCGATAAAGAGGACGGTGATAGTGTGAGCTTATTGATTGTGGATTTGTCTAGCCCTGTACCCTTTAAGAATTTTATTAGAAGATTCAGGTTTCACATGAATGATTTTAAACTGTTCACAACGACCAGACCTATTCAAGTTATTTAAAAATTACGGAAACTTTAAGCACTAATATAAAAATGGAGTTTGTGTATAAATGCGCTATCAGCCATGCAGAAAGAGGTAGAATTACCTCATTAAAAAATATGCAACTTACCAACTCATTGTCTCTCAGATCTCTCAACTAGGGTAAAACCTACAAATATATAGGATTATCGATGGCGTTGTGCATTGATGACGGAGCAATGAAACAACTGGTAAAAGGACGGCTGAAGAAAGTTCCCTTTTCTATCAAGGGTGGTAACAAAGTACGCGCCTTTAACAGTTGTGTTATGCCCTTAATCGCCTACACATTTGGCATTCTGAGATGGACTTTACCTCAATTAGATTTTTAAACTACTAATAGCATATCGAATGCACCACGAAATCCCACGAATATGTGGTGGTCGTGGCTTTTTAAACGCTAAAGACGTCCACAATCATGTGGTGTATGATTTCAGAGAGTATTTTTGTCTATCAATAGTGATATGCACAAGGATGTTGTGGCAGTTGATAAGGGCTTAATTCTGGCAAAGAGAAATTGCGTATACCTATAGTATTGAGTACTGTTGAGTACTGTTGGCCATATGGAAAGTCAAACAGCTACATGGTCGATTCTATAAAGCTTTAACAGACCCCAATGTAGATCAGTCCAGCTTGCCCACGTGATTACCGGTATGTGAAATATGGACTCAACAATAATTGTTCCTATTATCGTGTCGGTCAAAGGCTTATTAGCGAAGAATGTCGACCTACACCTTTAGAAACTCTCGCTAGACTGTTGGATCAAGAGTCGGATACAAAAGCCAGCGCTGCTTGAGACGGCACGCATTATGAGGAGGATGCTTAGCCTGGAGACCTAACTACTACCTAACCTACTTATTTTTATTTTATGAATATATTTAAAAATGTATAAAGTAAGTTTAAATAAAACAATTTTCGATGACCGAACCGCATTTAAGTAGGTAATTATATATAACATTATGGTTATAAAAATATTGCTACATAGTTCATATGCATAAATTTAATGTGTAATAGTGTGTGTAGAGTACAGGTAGCATGCGCGGGCGCAGGTGACGTTACATTGTTTATAAAACAAGTAGCCACCTGGTCATTCAGTCACCGGTTAGATATTTTTCATTGAATGATTTTTTTAAATATATTCACTTTTTTATTAAAATGTTTCACAAACGATTAATTTTAATGTTATCAATATTTAATAAAGTATGATATATTATTTTTAACAAACGGGGTCAGGCTCTGGAATCATTTCAAATGAATAATTTTGAATTATTAGTTCTTTTATTTGAATATTGAAATAATATTATTACTAATTTAAACAAATTTTTTTTTAGAAATGTTTAAAATTATTTTTCTACATATTATGTACGATTCTTACATAATACACAAATATAGCTGTTAACTAGTTATTACTTATTGAGTATACGCGTGTAAATAAATGCAATCCTTCCTGCTTCTAATAGTGCATAGCAGTAAGGACGACTCGACGTTCAAAGATTGTTTCTTTCTCTCGTAAATAATCTTGTTTACTATGTCACATTGTAAATATAATAGTGTGTGAGTGTATGTGTGTGTGTGTTTGTGTGTGTGTGTGTGTGTGTGTGTGTGTGTGTGTGCGTGCGTGTGCGTGTGCGTGTGCGTGTGCGTGTGCGTGTTGTGTGCGTGTGCGTGTGCGTGTTGTGTGCGTGTGCGTGTGCGTGTGCGTGTGCATGTGTGTGTGTGTAAGAGAGAGATGCAGATGAAAGAAGATAGTCGTGGGACGGCCGGAAATACATCTCTTACAATTTCCCTCGCAAATACAAATTTTCTTAGAGCCAATTTCACCGCTTGCGGATAAAGTTTCAGACAGTTATCTGAAGTATAACTGTATCAAACAAATATAAATTTCTGATATTTTTTTCTGTTTCACCATCAAACTTCACTTTATCTGACAAGAAAGTATTTATATTCTCAACTTGTGATACTAAAAGTTGTACTTTATTAGTAGAGGTGAAACAGGCTCTCTGTTGACGTATCAGTAACTTATATGCGAGATAAACTTTATCAGCAATCGGTGAAATTGGCCCTTAAGATTAATTTCACCGCTGAATAAATGATATAGGTATATTTAATATTAGTTCTAGTCCTGTTTTAAATTTCTATTAATATACAAAACTCATCATACTCTTGTAAGATATAATCCGCAATAATCGAAACGTAAAGACGCAGCGCAGGAAGCGGCAAACAGATAACCCTGTACTATCAGATCGAACTTGAACTCATGCCGAAACGTGTAAGAAGTGTATTGATTGACACATGTGTCGCGACGTTTACGATGCGATGTGTCGCTACGATTAATGATTTTACATTTTGAACTTATATTTTGGAATAAAGATATAGACATATTTTGGATGACTATTGTGAAAACAATTTTTTTATTCATTGATGTTTTTGGTTTTGACTAAACCCTTTATGAATAGATATATTAAAAATCTAAATTTTTGTTTTAAAATTATTTTAAAACGAATAAGTGAATAAAATAATAATAATTCATTATTTCTCCCGTTCTTCATCTTTAGAAAGTTTGGTTAAAAATTCTTTGAAATCAAATAAGTTATTTATTATTTTTTCTGCCCTTCATCAAGAGATAGCGCTCAAAAAATGAAGTGATAAAAAATAAGAGTAGGAAGGGAACCCACACCGAGATGCAAGATCTTGAATGTAAGAAAAGTAAGGAATGATGAATGAAAGTACGAGAAGCATGATTGCGAGAACTGAAATGAAAGAGTCGATAAATAACTAGATAACCATAGTCTCTAGTTATTTTAGAGAGAAGTATATATATATATATATATATATATATATATATATATATATATATATATATATATATATATATATATATATATATATATATATATATATATATATATATAAAACAAAAATAATAGGCGCTCAAGTCTATTTAGAAATCTTTACACGTTACCGTAGTGAGTTTTGGTGCCTTTAGGTTGGTCTGTATATTGTTAAAAACTCTCTATCTTTGTTCTCGATAACTTTGATTGTTTGTGCGTATCATACAACGATTTACGGTTTTATTCACATACATTAATAAACTCATATTAATTGTATTGTACTCACTAGAAAATATATTATATACTCTACTGTGTAATATTCCACTGCCGGGCTCTTTCGATGGAAGGTTTTAATCTGCAATTGCGGATTAGTAAGATATCCATGTTTCGGAATTCCTTCAAAAATGGTTTCTTTCACAATCCTATTAATATTAAAAATTCGAAAGTTTGTTTAGATGTTTGTTACTCTTTCACGCAAAAACTACTAAACGGATTTAGATAAAACTCTACCGTAATATAGCTTAGACATCAGAATAACACATAGGCTACAATGTATAAAGATTTTTGTGTAATTTGGGCATAATATAACATAGTTTCAAAATAATCACGCGAAAACGTGTAAGTGACGCCTATACGACGGCGCTTAGGACTTTCTTTTCGCGAGAATTCACTAAAGTGTGGAGGTGGAGGGACGGTCCAAGTAATGATGCATCATTAATGGAGTATGCGAACTGCGACCCGAACTTGGACAGACGCGTGAAGGCAGACATCATTAACGGTTGTGTTCAGTTTGAGTTTTTTCTTACACCTAATTCGATTCTCCGATTCTCAAAGCGATTTATTACTTACAATTAGTACAGTACCTAGGCTTAATTAATATTTTTAATTAGTATATTTTAAGTAGAAATGTAGATTACTTTTTATTTTATTTTCAGTCCAAAACAATTCTAGTAGAATTGTTTTTTTAACTGTTTATTTGATTATAGGATTGGATTTTTAGTTATATAGGTATAGTTTTAGTTATTTAGGTTGTATTTGTTTAAATGTATGTTTCATGGCTAATCTACATAGCCGTTTATGATGAAATTTGATTCGGATAGTCTGAAGCCCGAGGAAAGACAGGCTACTTTTTATTAATACAACAAAGCGAGCGAAGCCGCGGACGGAAGCTAGTATAAAATAAATTTATTTTTTAATCAAAAATGACTTAAGTCAAGTGGAGTTGTAATATATTAATGCGAAGCTACCATCGGATTCGAAATTAAATTCTGCTGAGATAGAAACTCAAAAGAAACTCTTATAGCATGCACGTAGAGATTTCATATTATTTGTAAGGATGATATTTTTTACTGCTAGCGTCGTGTGGAATCGGTGTAATTTTGTATAAGGTTTCTTGATTACCTCTTTCAATTGTGAATAAATTTATTTTATAGTTTAAAAATTAAGTAAATACTTTCCCTTGGTTTTATTTTTTAAAATAAAATTAACGAAAATAAATAAAAACAGTGTCTCAAGTTTTTATTTCCTTTTTATTGACCGTCGAAATCTCAATTTTAAGTAAATAAAATAAAAATAAAACAAGCGGACCAGAAACTTCACGGAATTCGTAAGTTTTTTTTAATTTTAATATTTTCGACACAATAATTTTATTCCAAGACATTTTTATTTTAAATATGAAAAAAAAGAAAAAATTAAGAAAAAAATAGATTTATAATATTTCTATTACTAAAGGGTTTTTCAATAGGGACGCTCGAACTTGTACAGTTTATAGCGGCCATATTGGAAAAGCGATAACAGTTAAATTTGGCGGAAATACATATTTATTCGTGATATTTCATCATGGAATGCTGCTACATGTTTTAACAACGCGTAGAGATTGTTAAAATTTATTATCAATCAAATTTCTATGCGTTGCGTCCAATTTATGGTTTTCGTGGTCGTCCTGCAGAGTCCACAATCCGTCGTATAATGAATTTTGAGACAACCGGATCGGTTTTGGATGAAGAAGTGCATGTACGTGAAAGAGTGTGTGCGAGAAAACCCCAGACAGACAATTTAACATCGTGCGCAAGAACTACGACATCAACTTAGTGGATTTTGCGTCGATACTTGGGTTTTCATCAATACAAAATTCAATTGACTCAAGAGCTAAAACCTAACGACTATAGACAGCGCCGTGAATTCGCGGATTGGGCCTTAGAGCATTTTGCGCCTGGGAAGAAAATCATCTTTAGTGATGAGGTTTATTTTTGGTAACACCATTATTAACAACACTACTTAGTTGTTAATAAACAATACTGCCGGATTTAAAGTTAGAAAAATCCATACAAGATCCATAAGGTGCCTCTACACTCCGAAAAACTTACTGTTTGGTGTGGATCTTGGTCCGCCGGTATCATTAGCCCTTATTTCTTCGAAGATACGCAAGGAGCAGTGCTCACTGTTAATGGTGACCGATATTGGACGATGATACCAAATTATTTATGGCGTAGAATAAATAGTATGGATCTCACGAACATGTGGTTCTAACAGGACGGCGCCACTTGCCATACTGCACGGGAAACTCAAAGTTTATTGGATGAAAATTTCGAGGGCTTCGTAATATCTCGTGGTGACATCAACTGATCGTATAAACTAACACCGCTCGATTAATTTCTATGGGTCTACGTGAAATCTCGAGTCTGTGCTCACAATCTATTATCTACCCACAATTTCTGCCCTGAAGGTCAACATAGCTCGCGTTTTTCATGAGATTTAGCCCCATTTATGCGAAAATGTTGTTCAAAATTGGTCCACCAGGATACACCATCTTCAGCGGAGTCGTGGCGGCCATTCGGCTGAAATTATATTCCATACATAATGTCATCAAATGTTTTTTAAAATAAAATAAAAATCGTGCAATATCACTTAAACAGGTTGTTTTATTTCACTTCAAAGTTCGAGCGGTCTTAATGAAAAACTCTGTACCTACAATTGGAAATATTGTTTTATAATTTAAATACGAAATAATAAAACAATATATCAGACGATGTAATATATATAAAAATTAAAAGAAATATTTAGAAGAATTATATGTTTAATTTAATAACATCACTTGATTGATGTTGTAGAAACAAAAAAAAAAAAAATAAGATCACGACCATTGTCTTGTTTGGCGGTCGTTTTGCCGAAAGTTTCAATTGCTTTCACTTTCATGGGGGAGGGGTGAGAGGTTGGAGGGGATAGGCGCTCGATTCGACTCTCAACACAAAAAATAACTGCTTTTCCTTTCGCAAAAATATAAACTTTCACTTAGAGCCGAAACTAAAGATGCCTTGTACTACTGACCGATCTGGCCATTTGCATCCTGCATAATTATTTTATTTTGTGGAACTTGTATGTGACACTTAATCGTAATATTTAATCGAGCTAATTAAAATTTTCTTTTACGTATGAAGATTATCTTTTGTTCTGGTTTAACGACAGAATATTTAAAATATCAATTGGGTTTTATATTATAATTATTTTAAGATTTTTAGCAGTAGTTTTTAAGCTTTTGATGAATTAAGTATTAGGTAGTGATTCAAAAACATGGTAAAAATTTTGAACCTTATGATATTGTCTATATAGTACGTACGAGGATATGTAGAGGATAGATACGAACGTATTGAAGCTCTAAAACAAATATCTGAATAAAACTTACTTCTATATTTCTAAGAGAAATTGTAAATGTATTATTTATTCATAACATTTTTTATACAGACTGTAACTTTCTTTAAAATTCTTTTATAAAAATAATTTTATTTTAAAAGGTACGTAAAGGTATTTATTTAAATTAGTATTGTAATAAAATGGTCGGAATTTGAAAATGAAATTTTAAAAGAAATCAACCAATGATTTTAATGAAATTAAAAGTAAATAAGTTACTTTTAATTTTTGTTTAAAGTTCGCCGGAGGTAGTTTTTTTGTTGTTTCAATCATAGTTATAATAAATTATAATTTTTATAATTGTTTAAATTAAATAAAAATCAACTTTATTCAAATGACATTTTTAAAAGCACTTTAAAATTGATCCGTTGGCGCAGTTTGTAGTGACCCTGTTTTCTGCTCAAAAGGTTGTGCGTAATATATGTTTATTTATATATGTATTATTATTTATATGTATATTTATTAAAAAAAAAAACCTAAAACACAGGCATTAAGTTGCCTACCTTAGGAACAGACGACCTTGTGTGTGTGTTAAAAAAAAAATGGTTAGGAAACAAATCATCAACACATGTCTTCATGAGCATAACTTCGTTCGAGTGAGTCATAATACAACGTATTATTAATATTAAATCTTTCTCAATGAACAAACTTTCTTACACAATATTTTAAAATGTGACCAATAGATCCTGAGATTAGCGCAATCTACGCTAACGTCTCTCGAGTGCGTTTGTCATTTACTTAATTAGACTGCCTCAGTGAGCAGGTTTTCTAACTCGACAAAAAGTTGAAATGTAAATCCTGGATCTAGTATTCAAACAAATATACTATAAGCCTTAATAATTATACTTACATATATAATAGCATAGATAAGAACCGTCATACACAATTATTACTCCAGAAATATAGAACTTATTTAACAATTTGATTCTAACTTGATCCGGTGTGAAAAAAAAAATCACATTTCAGTCTTCTCAGCGAAGGAGGTCTGGACCGTGTTGTTATCGTAGGCGACATCAACTTACTGGATATGGCAACTTTCTCCGTTTTTGACCGGTTCGAGAGTTTACTGAAATCACCTAAATGTTAAATATTAATATTTATGTGATTTAGTATTTTAATAGTGTATCAGGATAATTTTTAAATAATTTATAATTTAAAAAATATATTGTGATTACATAAGAGATACAATATTTTAATTTGACGTAAAAATAATCTTTATAGTCCATTGAAATGTTACATTTTTTAGGCCTTACCTTGCGTTTTTTAGAGGACGAAATTTTATTTTTTCGATGTGTAGGGAGGCTCAGTGTAAAGCTAAAACCAAGTTTGTGGGGTCGCCACCCTTGTCCCACGGCCGCCATCTTGAAAATAGGGGTTGAAATGGTTTTTACGATATATCTCTTAAACTATTTATCTGATAAAAAAAGTTCTTGACATTTTTTGTTGCAAATTAAATTATCTACAACTTTGGTCCAGTAACTTTTTGTCGTAGAACTATAAATAAAAAAGTTATAAGCGAAAATGTTCAGAAATTCGAGAAAAAAATTTAAATATTTCGATATAACTTTTTTTTTATCATTTTACGAAAATGATATCAGACCAAGTGCTGTGAGCAATATCAGTATATCAATATCTTCAGCTACAATAGTAACGGTATTGAATAATGGAGATGCAGCAAGAGCAGAGCGAACGATAAGAGTGTCTGCATCTGATTCTGCTTGGTCAACAGTGAAACCTGCTTCCGAGAATACAGTTTTAAGAAGTATAAATAAAGTTAGATTTGTAATTGTATCGACTGGTGTTTTTTCGTGCGGCGCAAACGCTAATAATTATTAATAATTAATTATTAATCAAATTGCAAAATTAATAATTAAAAAAATTATAACAAAAAAAGAAAAAAAAAACAATAACTGATGGGCTCCATCTAGTTAGCACCCCAAATAGTTAAAAAAATAAAATAAAAAATTGTCCAAATTGGTCACGAAATGGTCATTATAGGTCAGTTATTTTTAGTAATTGGTCGATACTTTGACAATAGTTACAGAGGGGTAAAAATTTCAAGGACATCGAAAAAATTTTGGCACCCCAAATTAATCCTACGAATTGGTTCTAAAATTATTTCAATTCATCTCAAAATAGTCATAATTGGTCGATTGATTTTAATAATTGGTCAACGTTTTTTTTTATATTAAAATTAAAAAATAATAAAAAATTAAATTAGCTTCATCTATTTAGCGGCCCAAATGATGAAATTTGACCTGTTAATAAGTAGTCCAAATTGGTCACGAAATGGTCACAATTGGTCAGTGATTTTTAGTAATTGGTCAATACTTTGAAAATAGTTACAGAGGGGTAAAAATTTCAAGGACATTGAAAAAATTTTGGCACCCCAAATTATTCCTACAATTTGGTTCTAAAATTATTTCAATACATCTCAAAATAGTCATAATTAGTCAATTAATTTTAATAATTGGTCAACGTTATTTAACTAATTATTAATAAATAATAAAAAAATAATACAACTTTTATAAATCGCGGGGTGAATAGGAATAAAACTGGAAGTTTCACTAATTTGTCTATTTTATCGATTATTTTTAGGTTTAACCAAAAGGCAATTAAAATCGACGTAAATGCAAATTTTTAATCGCTTATTAGATTTTTAGAAACGTTTTGGTTAAAGAGATACGATTATTTAAAGTTGGAATGACATTTAAATTATTTATTTATTTATTGTGAGAAAAAGAGGGCAAACTCAAAATCGTAGGTAGAATTAAAGGGCAATTAATGTCTATAGTTTAGTATTTTTAATTAACAAATTATTAATAAATAATACAAAATAACAAAACTTTCATAAATAGCGGGGTGAATAGGAACTAAACTGAAAGAAACTACTAGCTTCATCTATTTAGCGGCCCAAATGATGAAATTTGATCACTTAATAAGAATGCCCCTTAATTAATTGCCCTTCGGTTAAACCTAAAAATAAGAGATAAAATAGACATAAAATAGTGAAACTTCCAGTTTTGTTCCTAATCACCCCGCGATTTATGAAAGTTGTATTATTTTTTATTATTTATTAATAATTAGTTAAAAAACGTTGACCAATTATTAAAATAAATTGACCAATTATGACTATTTTGAGATGTATTGAAATAATTTTAAAACCAAATTGTAGGAATAATTTGGGGTACCAAAATTTTTTCAATGTCCTTGAAATTTTTACCCCTCTGTAACTATTTTCAAAGTATTGACCAATTACTAAAAATCACTGACCAATTGTGACCATTTCGTGACCAATTTGGAATACTTATTAACAGGTCAAATTTCATCACTTGGGCCGCTAAATAGATGAAGCTAATTTAATTTTTTATTATTTTTTTAATTTTTATATAAAAAAACGTTGACCAATTATTAAAATCAATCGACCAATTATGACTATTTTGAGATGAATTGAAATAATTTTAGAACCAATTCGTAGGATTAATTTGGGGTGCCAAAATTTTTTCGATGTCCTTGAAATTTTTACCCCTCTGTAACTTTGTCAAAGTATCGACCAATTACTAAAAATAACTGACCTATAATGACCATTTCGTGACCAATTTGGACAATTTTTAAGAGGTCGAATTTCACTATTTGGGGTGCTAACTAGATGGAGCCTAACTGATGACACATTGTTAGTAGGTACACACGTATAATATATGTATAGTTAAGACTACTGAAAAATAATACTCACTTCGGAGCGCTGTAAAACCTTAGCTATTGACTTAATGAAAAAATGTTTTATTAAAAAGTTGTTCCTCAAAAAACGATCTACAAAAATGGTCTGATATCATTTTCGTAAAATGATAAAAAAAAAGTTATATCGAAATATTTAAATTTTTTTCTCGAATTTCTGAACATTTTCGCTTATAACTTTTTTATTTATAGTTCTACGACAAAAAGTTACTGGACCAAAGTTGTAGATAATTTAATTTGCAACAAAAAATGTCAAGAACTTTTTTTATCAGATAAATAGTTTAAGAGATATATCGTAAAAACCATTTCAACCCCTATTTTCAAGATGGCGGCCGTGGGACAAGGGTGGCGACCCCACAAACTTGGTTTTAGCTTTACACTGAGCCTCCCTACACATCAAAAAAATAAAATTGCGTCCTCTAAAAAACGCAACCCCAAATGTAACTTTTCAATGGACTATTAACTAAACACGCATCAAAAATGCTGTTTTCTTAATTTTGTGTAAATACTTTGCTGATGCATAGTGCATACATAATCAGTTTAACAACTTATTATATGATGTGCTTTCCACGCACGACGTGTATTTGATGCTTATGTAGGTACTAGACTTATATACAACAAAAGTAGGTAATTACATTCAAAAGATAAACAAATTATTCTGTATTTCGAATACTGTACTTTACTGTATCAGCCTGTAAACAACCCACTGCTGAGAGAATGCCTCTTCTCCATATAGAAGAAGGGTTGGAGCTTAATCCACCACGCTGCTCCACTGCGGATTAGCGCATAATTTATGATATGCTTATGGTATAATAATCATACACGGACTGATATGGATATTGATGACGCCACGAAATCTTGAATCTACACACAAACTGTTTGGTCAATTTATTGTTTGTAAAGTTAGTGAAAAGTTAATGTGGTTCCCATTGTTTATTACAACAACAATTGCAGCAAAAAAAGGTAATTCAATCTTGCATTGTAAGGATTTGATTAGCGATATAATCTCATATATTTGTTCTTTGATTAATAAAAAAAAGTAGCAACAGCGAGTGCAGTAATAATAGGTTATATTACAATTTTGACTAAAAAAATATTATGACTCTGTAAGTCAACTGTTTTTATTGAATATTCAATATAAAAAAGAGACATAAGTTGTAAATAAATTAATAATAGCGCATTGTTACTTGTAATAATTAATTTTTATAATTTAGGCAAAAAAAAAATTATTAACGAATCCAAATAAATGTTAATTTATCGAAAAAAATTGTAATTCATTGAATTAACTCCTTCTTTATATTGTACTCGTATAAAATAATGATAATTCAGAGATAATAATTAAATTAAATTCATAAAAGTATGAATTTTTTTATCAATGTTGTTGTTGTTTTAAAATTTATCCCAATTAGGGAAAGGCAAAGGACTGTAGTCCATACAGCCTAGTCTAAATTTGTTTTTATCAACGTTTTCTTATGACGTTATCACGCAACTAAAATTATCGTCTGCAAAATGGGTTTACAGAACCATTTTTTTTAAAAACGTGTATTTTACTAATCCTCAGTTTTGCATACTTACAAACGTCCGCTCTTGTACTCCTAAGGTTGGCTGGTAGATAATGTTTTTAAAATTAAGCACGCTTTTTGTACAATTCTTTAAAGTATTGTGCAATAAAGTACTGTACTGTACTGTATCAGCCTCTTAACAACCCATTGCTGAGCGTAGGCGTCTTCTCCACATAGAAAAAGAGTTGGAGCTTAATCCACCAAGCTGCTCCTCTGCGGGTTGGCGGATAATTTTCCTACCATGAATAACGATCGTTATAGATACCTGTTCTATGATAATAACTGGGACCGACGGCTTTACGTGCTCTCCGAGGCACGGTGGGGAGACACACTAGGACATACACCCAGACCGGAATAAAATATCTGTACAAATACAAATATCTGTCCAGAGCGGGAATCGAAACCGCGACCGCCGGCGCGCGGCGTTGAGGCAACTACTCGCACCACTACACGAGAATGGTCGGCTACTATACATATAGTTGTAAAAAAAAAAAATCGTATATAATATTAGTTTATGACAAACTACTATAAATTCGGAACGTAAATTCGGTTGAAAAGAGCCGTCAAAATAAACTCAACGAAAACCAAAGGACCTCGTCAAATTGATACCAACTTCTGAATTAAAGAGACTGTAAGGATATTGATTTGGTTTTGGGTATCTAGGGCGAGTGAAAGCGAATATAACGTAAAACTGCCTGGTGTTAAAATTTAAATAAATGTAAAATTTTAATAAAAAAATAATGATAATAAGTTTAATTTTAAGCACAGTTAACGTTAAAAACTGTAAACGCTACTAAATTTACACCAGCTTTAATGTTTTTGTTAAACAGAATAGAAGAATTGTACCTCCTCCTTTTTTTAATGTTGGTTAAAAACGTTAGACAAAATGATGATACAGTTTAAAAAATAATTTAAATAAACAAAAACATCAAATAATCTTAAAATAGAAACCAAGGGGAAGTCCGGATCAATGCAAAAATGCGCAAAATTGATTTTTTTCGTTTAATTTCATATAGCACACGTATATTACTCAGGGCGTCAAAAGCAAATTCAAGAGGGGGGTGTAGTAAAATAGCCTTGCCTTCTATGTGGACAACACAAAGAAATGTCCTGTATTTCGCAGTATTTACAAGTTGTACGATTTTACATCTCCAATCTTAGCTGAACGCACTGATGTTCACTATTGTATTATTATATTTATATGTTGACAAAAATATAATAAATAAATCAGTCCATATCGAAATTATCAATTTGAAAGTGAGTCTGTCTGTTACTCTTAAGACAAAATCAAAATACGTATTAGGTGTTGATTATTTTATAAAATATGTACCTACGGTGATTAAAACAAAAAAAAAAACAAAAAAATAAATAGATGAAAACAATTACAATTAAAGATTATCATCGTATTAAAAAAATACTAAATTTATTAAATTCGTTTTTAAAAGTAAACAATATAAAAGAAATAACAAAATTCATATTCCTAATCTTCAATGCTATGTTACGTGTGACGAATCAGAAATTTTGTCGATACTATGAAATAGGTATATAAAAATAATACGACATCTCTCATCAAATTTCCAACATTTTTTAATTTTAAATAAATATACATTTAGACACAATTTTTTTTTATTCGACTGTTTGTAAGATTTTTTAAATATAAAATATAATATACCTATATATTTATAGGTATTTTTTTTCTACACCATTATAACTATGAACTGCGTCAAGCGATTCAAATGTACATTTATATCGCTCGTACCGATAATAATAAATAATCTGACTAGAAATCGATTGATAGATATTTACGATGATGATATTCCTCACGTAAGAGTCATGACGTGATGTTTTACAGCCTGAAACCTTCCTATATAATAGGCCTATGTAATGGATAAATAATTTTTCATATATCACTAGTAACGATTAAGATTATTACTTTAAAAAACGAAGCTGATCTTTATAACATTCGTATCGTTTTGACCCCTTACGTCCTCAAATACAACTGAGATTAGTCAAGTAAAACTCAAACATGTTAAAAAGTATAGCAATTTTACATAAGTTTTAAATAAACGGTTTAAGAGCTCTATATGCAGTTGTCGTGTTAATCACTAAAATTATTATAAAATAAAATTAAAAAAAAAAAGTGTACAAAACTACGCTTTGATATAAAAATAAGATTGTAAACTCCCTGTTATTATTTTATATGTCAAGTATTTTAACTTGCAAAGCGATATACCTACATAGATGCGGTTGGTTTGTATACATGCATAATATCGAGATGATCATGAGACATGAGATTTGAATTAAAACGTTTTGAATTATGAATCAGGTAAGAATAAAAACATTGTACATGTGTTAATCTAATAAGATTTACTTGAAGGCGGATACATGTGCTGCCATCTAGCGGCCGTGGCGTGAACTACGTCAGTACGATACGAATAGTTGAGTCCGCCGAGCAAATTTGAAGATAATTTCGTATTCATGGATTTAACTTACATTAGTATTTTTGTATGAATAATTTATTTAGAAGTTTTCGTGTTTTAGTCTGGGTATGTGTATGTGTATTTAAGAATTTATATTTCGTTAAAAAAAGGGATTTACAATTTGGTTGTTTTGCTTTTTAACCGACTTAAAAACGGAGGAGGTTCTCAATTCTTTTTTATGTGTGTTATCTCATAACTTTTTACTGGATGTGCCAATTTTGATGATTTATTTATATTCGAATCTGGTATTTGTCATGTGGTCCCATTTAAATTTGAACGAGATCTGACGATTAGTTTTTCAGTTATCCCCAATAATGCGTATTTAATCGACTTCGACTACGTTGATGATGTTCTCATTTTTTTGGTTTGAAGTCGGTTAAAAATAGTGTGATCAACATTTTCTATTATTTGTAGTAGCTACTGTTATCGTAATAATGTTTGATTACTTTTTTTCTAGGATTTCAATAATTCAAAAGGTTTCCATGAATATTATGTGTACACGCTGTACGTAATAAAACAATCTATCTTTTTATATCTATTATGAATCGGCCACGACTGTCGTCACCACGAACTTAAAAGTAAAGTTTTTTTCGTTAGCGCCTCATACTAAACGACCCGTAGTAAGATGAAATCCTGTGTCGAGGGTCCGAAAACATTTAAAACACACAACATAAGCACAAACGCCCAAACACACTTTTGTATGGTGTATATAAACATTTGTAACGAGCGCGATCAGTTCTGTGATAATAATTATATTTTTTATATTAAATTCTCGTTTGTGTTAATATGTAACAACTGCATCAATAAATATGAATGAATCATTGTATATAATACCTGATATGTAAATGCAAGGACAGATCCGATCCGTTCATGAGAGTGACTATTATGGTAGTTGAATCACATGAATCGTCAATACAATTGAAAATAAACAAAATATATAGTATACTCGTTAATAGTTGCGACTTCATCTATGTTGCTTGGTTATGATTTCCCTACAAATCAAGATAAAATTAGATTTGAAGATACCGGAACAAACATAGACAGGCAAATAGATAAAAACTTAAAAAATAATTATGGCTTCTAATTTCTATTGCTCTCATAAAGTCCCTTATAATTCATTTTTCCTAAATATAACCCATGTACATATACACATAATTTTACCATTTTATTATGTGTACGGATTGTCATTTTACTGTTCGTAATACATCTTCACACATTATTGAGTTAGACCTTTAGCCCCTTTTTTTTTAGACTCGCGTTTTCACTTGATTAGATTAAATATGATTGGTTGAAATATTTGTTATTTGGTCTGCAATTTTCGTAGCCTTTCGTGAAAAAAAAAAATTTAATACATTAAGGGCCCAAGGGGAAAAAGTAGAGTTAGTAGAGACGGTGGTCGGTAAAGCAGTAAAAAATTATTATAAACTTTTATCTGTTGGATACCGTTATATGTCATATAATTTGAAAGTTTTATCAGCAACCAGTGAAATTGGCCCTAAGATTTAGGCCCTAATTTTTTTAATACAGATGTGTTAATATGCGATTATCGTTTAACGAAAATAAAGTTTTAGTTAAAATTTTATTTTTTTAATATTTTAAAGATAAATTGTAAATTCAGAGCACCACGTCAAATCATCACTTTAATCAAATTAAAAGGTACTAGGTTTTATCCGCCACATTACTTTGGAATAACGAACACGCTTACAAACACTCGATACATAAACATTTTTCTGTAAGATCACATTTTTATTTTTAGCTCTAAAGCTATTTGAATTTACAATATACATCATAAGTTGAATGTTAAAAGCAGGCGAATATGATGTATGTTAACAATCTGTTTGTGCTCACTGCTCGACCGAGTAATCGTTGAGTCAAAGGACTACTTATGGGTATAGAGAGGATAAATTTGTATCCGTGTTCGAACTATTCCGGTTAACTCTGGACCTATTTGTCCAATACCTGAATGCGATATAACAACTTTAATTCCTCTATAAAAGATTCTGAACCAGTTAGCTTTATTGCCAACATTAAAACACCCAATGTCATGATAATAACACTCCTTTGTTTTTTTTTCTATTCCTTCTGCGCAAAGGGTTAACAACAGACATCCACATTCTTACTGCTCGATGCATGGTATGTGTATGAATTAAAAAAAAAAAAAAACATCTGTGTGAACTAAAAAAAAAACATTGCCATTCACGCGCGTTTCACTACCAGAAAGCCGCGCGCTGTAAAAAAACAAAAAAGGAAATTTAGGCTAGGCTGTATGGACTATATTCCTTTGCCTTTCCATATCGGGGATAGATTTTAAAACAATAACAACAACGTAAAAACCAGGTCGGCTATTCGAATCCCCGCCATTTTTCTTCAATATTTTTATTGTTTTGTTTGGATTTAAAGCATGGGAGTAGATAAAGTCTTGTATGCAACTATTAAAAATTAGGTATTAAAACACTCATGTGATACTATTAAACCCACATTCGTGTTTTGATACCCCTTATTATACAACAGTTGCATAAATAAATATAAATATAATTTTTATAATAGTTAATTATTATATTATGTAACCGGCCGATATCTGTATATGAAAGATATTCAGGAATAAATGAATTACATGGGGTTTAAAACTGATATGTGCCTAGTTTTATTAAATTTTACTATCATGAAGCCGGCCCCCAGTAGGAAGTGAATCTGGTGTCGGGAGTCCGGAAACACACAACACCCAAGCACACCCAACGCCCAGAACACGACAAACATCTGTTGGTCCATACAAATTAATATGTTTCATGTTTGAACGCATCAACCAGTTGCTGTGACACGAGTCGTTAAATAGGGTATAAAAATCGTAACTCATGCTGAATAAGACACACCATAGTTAAAATATAAATGACGTTCCACTACACACGTCGGTCACCTAGACACTGTGAGAGATTTAGGTATAATACTCGACTCCAAACTAAATTTTATTCCAAACTAAATTTTATTCCTTACATTGATATTGTTGTGAAGAAAGCGTCAAAAATACTGGGTTTCCTTATCAGAAATATCAAATCATTTCGCTCTCCAAAAACTAAAATTGTACTGTATAATAGCCTCGTAAGAAGCATACTTGAATATTTCGTCGAAGTTTGGCGCCCTCACATATAGCATAAGAATTGAGCGAATCCAAAAGTGTTTCTTAAACCATTTGGTCTGCTCTACCGGAGTTGCAAAAAAAAACAACCGAGCTATTTGAAACGCCTCAAATATTTCGAAATTGACTCATTAGAAAAGCGTAGGAACTCATCTGAATTATTATTTTCGTTTAAACATTAATACACACAAATTACATACAATATTGATTGCCCTAAGCTGCTGTCAAAATTTAAATTCAAAGCCCTTTCCAAATATCCTAGAAAACCAATCATGCTTCTACATCCCCCTTTTCGAAGGGCAGTTTTCGGCTGTAACTTGCCTGTTTCATGGCTGTGTAAAATATACAATCACTACAGCAAACACAATAGATATTTTTGGCACAACATTTGAACAATTTAGGAGCCAACTCCATGATCTTGCTGTCGATTGACCACCTACTGATCGCTGTCTGTTTTGGAGATGTTAATGTTTTAATTTTTGTAATATTTATTTTCTTACTGTTTGGATAAGTGATAATAGTCAGATCCTAGATTGTGTTAGATTATTATGCATGTGGTGTTTACCTACATAAGTTATGCACTTAGATTAAGTATAACGCTATGTTCTACTTTGTAATAAATTTTTTAGTGTAATAACTTGCTGGTAAACCAATAAAGAAATTAAATTTCAATTGTTACAGTAAGAAAATTTCATAGAGTGTTTATAAAACGAGATGTGTAACTGAATACTTGAACGTTCGAAACAAATAATACAATGTTTTATTTATGTACAAGCCATTACACGTGTCTTCGTCGATATTTATTAGGTTTTTTTTTTCATCTAAAACAATAGTTTATAGAGACGCTAGAAATGACATTGTTTACAACTGATATGTATGTATACGATTTTAAATGTAGCAGTCTTTAGAGTAGATATTAAAATTCCTCTCCTATGAAGACTGATTAATCTTTAATGAGCAATATATGTATATAATAAACGTGTCTCAGAATTTCGTCCGAGACATGCATGTGGGTGTTCTTTACGTTTACTTAACTGACAACGATATGAATTTGAAAACTCAGATATAGTAGCTAATTTAGGTTATAATAGGTCGGGCAAAAAGTCTTTGTATTTTATAAAATTGAAGAAAATTTTCTTAGGTTGTACTGTTTGTATCTGGCTGGTTTTAAAATCAATAAATGAAAGAAAGAAAGAAAAAAAAAATTCCCGCTGTCTTTCAATTGTTTTTCTGTCCGTAAGAACGAGTGAATCTAACATATAAATTTGATACATTCTTAAGTTTTATTACAAAAAAGAAAAAAATGCGTCTCAAGCTACAAAAATGTGACGTTTATGGACCTAATGTAGTGTCCGTAAGAGTAGCACAAAGTCGGTTCAAGCGTTTTCAGGCTTGGAAGTTTGATGTCAAAGATGTAGCTCACTCTAGTCGCCCTTATACAGATAAAAGTGATGCCCTTTTTGAAAAAATGAAAAAAGATTAGCATATTAGTAGCTATGACATAGCTGAAGAACTGAGTATTGTACAAAAAACAGTTTTGACCCATTTGAAAAAGTTGGCTATACGAAAAAGCTCGATATTTTGGTGTTACACGAGCTTACTAAAAGAAACCTAATGAATCGTGTACTTATTTGCGATTATTTATTGAAACGTAATGAAACAATTTGAAAAAATTGTTCTTTGGTGGTGAAAAGTGGATCATCTACGGCAAGAACGTGCAAAAAAGATCATGGTGAAAAGGTACTCAAGTTCTAGTAAACTGTAGCGAAACCCGAATTAAGACGCCACAAGGTGATGCTGTGTATATGGCGATTTATGGGTGGATCGGAAGGGCATCATTCATTAAGAGCTTTTACCGCAGGGTAAAACCATCGATTCGGATTCCTACTGCCAATAACCAATGAGACTCAAGCAAGAAATTGAGAAAAAAAAACGGCTGGAATTAATCAATAGAAAAAGAGTGGTCTTTCATCATCACAACGCCATGCCACACACATATTTTGCCACAATTCAAAAATTGAAAGAGCTTGGTTGGGAAGTGTTAATGCATTTACCATATATTCCTTACCTTACAACATCAGATTTTCGCCTAAATACATTGTTTAATAATTATGAATTTCACCATATCATAATTTTTCTGAACATACATACAAAGGATATTGTTTTATTTTATACTACGATTATAGTTCGAGGCTCTTATGCTAGGTCCATCTTGAAATATCTTTGCAAGCTTTATAAACAATGTATTTTAAATTTATATTGACAGCACTATTATAGTTTCAATTTCAAGAAAGATTTATGAAAAACCTCATACGAAAATAGTAGAATGAATTGCATTATTAACATTTGTCATTTTGAGGGTTCCCTAGCAAATTGTTGTCAAAGGAATCCTTAAGCCCGGACTCCACCAAAGCGGATATGTGCGGAGATGTCAGACGCGGCGGCGAGAAGAAATGTTTTTCAGCTAGAGTGTATCCACCAAAACTGTGCGGAGATGTGTACTGGATTGACTGGAACGGAGATGTATGCTGGCTAGAGCGGAGATGTGCACTGGCTATAGCGGAACTGAATTGTGTGCGGTGAGCGTTGGGTGTGAACTCATAGTTTAGCTTGTCATGTCGCTATTACAAAAACAGTATCTTCTTTTACTTGAAGAAGAAGAACTAGAGTATGAAGAAGCAGATTGCTTTATACTACCTAAACAAAGTTGCCAGCTTGCGCGGCACAGCTCACATCTCCGCTTAGTTCTGCCGCGTCATGCCGCCTAGCTCAATCTAAGCGAGGCAAAGCTCACATCTCCGCTATCATCGCGCCATACAAATATGATACATCTCCGCTCAGTGGTATCTACTAAAGCTGGGTGGAAACGAGATGTGTGAATAATGAAATTCTATTGGTTGTTTAAAAACAAATCTCTGTTCCGCTCGTCTCGTCTCCGCTTTGGTAGAGTCCGGGTCTAAACCATCTTTGAAACTAACAGCGGACTCTTGAACATATCACAGAATATATATGAGTAGAGCTTTATCGACAAAAATCACAAGACAATCTAGTTATACAATTTTTGAAAAATAATTAATATTAAATAAAAATAAATAATAATTATAAAATAAAAATAAATGATAATTATAAAATAAAACTAAATACCAATTATAATTTTTTAAGGTGTTCTTACGTATTTTAATTTTTCATTAATATCCCCTGAATAAAGACGGATTATGACGATTAACAGAATTAGTTTAATATTTTAAAAAAAAAATTTAAAATTATTATATTAATAATATCATCAAATATTCACTTATTTAAACTGTTCTAAGATAGAACCTGTTTTTAGATTTGATTTATTATTTTGTCTAAGTAGACTGTTTATTGCAGGTTGCTATGAAATATTAAGTTGTTTATAGGCGAAGCAATTATTAGTTAAATAATATCTGTGAGCTCATATATGTGAGCTGTGTTGAGTTTCCATTGGGAAACTAAACACAGCTCACAGACATCAAGAATCCTTCGCAATAATATCAATATAATGGATATTTAATATATTAATAAGTTAGATATATAAGAACTTTTCAGTCACATTATCCGTGATTTTAATTTTTTTATCTTTTAAAATTAATCATGAATATTTTTAAATATTAATTGATACGTTTTATTACGTGAAAATTTTTAGGTGTACGCACTAAAGGCTAAACGTAATTTAAACAATTTCGTAACCAACTAGAGGACGACTATTAATGACTTTAATGTATGTATTTTTTTTTTCTTTTTAGTTCGAAATGTTTGAATGCAATTGTCGATTGGACATCACACCGATTTCTAGTGAACAAAAATCAATCTTCCAGGAATTTACCAATTCTCGAAACAAGAACGAAATAGTTATTAAAAATTTTCATTTCGAGATAAACCTTAGCCAATTCTCATGTGTTGTATAAGACTTCTCTTAAACATAATTTTTAATATGATTTCTTGCAACTGTTTATTGAAATTTTATGTGTTCTTGTTAAAATTTAAAAATTAGGTATCGATCAATAATAATATATCTTTTGCGTAATCTAAATAGAAAGTAAGTATATAATATAGTATAATATGATTATATTGTCTATGAAAAAATATTATACGATCACTTTAATTAATTTAAATGAATATACGAATACTCGTATATTGAATTGAAGTTAATCTTAATTGAATATGTATTTACCAAAATACAAAAGTAACAATTATATAGCTTTTTTTTTTTAAACAAAGGTAAGCGCCGCATACGCTATTACCACAGATCTGGTGGACAGAATATGAAAATTATAACTAAATGGTCATAGATTGAAATCTGTTCTAGTATCGCATAAATTTCAAGTATTAAATTTGTTTATTCTTCAGAAAAACATTACGAGTGAATCAGCATGTACAGAAGTACAGAAATATGTATAATCCGTGCGCAGAAACTTTGCCGATGGCCTTGAGACGTCACGCGTCGATAGTCAGTAGGGTTGAAAAAAAAAAGGTCACATAAATGTAGATTATTATTGTATATATTTTACATCAAACTAATAAAAAATAGTCTCGGTCGAATTATAAATTTGATATAAAGTGTAATTATAAATATTAAATAAAAACGCTGTTGTTATTAGGTAGATTATATATTTTTATGTATTTATATTTAGTGAATGAATGAAACGTAGCCGTAAAATAAAAGTTAAATGGTTCCAAACAACGAAAACAAATAACTAACAAAAATAAAACAAGTAA
Source organism: Euphydryas editha (assembly GCA_036937285.1). Lineage (NCBI taxonomy): Eukaryota > Metazoa > Arthropoda > Insecta > Lepidoptera > Nymphalidae > Euphydryas > Euphydryas editha. Next base: position 9,693,836 of record JAUPFZ010000005.1, on the reverse strand, counting down.
AACCTAAGAAAACAACAATTAATTAATTCGTAGTAAAAGCAAAAAATTACACGCACGTATCGGCTGCGTTGCTAGCGGTACACCTCAGACGAGCGAGGGACGCAGCCAACTCCGGTGGGAGGGGTGGTCATCGGCAAAGTTTCTGCGCACGGATAGTACATAAGCCAATCCGCAGTGAAACTGTACTCTTTCTCCTGAATACGAGAGGAGAATTTTGTCCAGCTGTGGGATTTTTACAATCTGTTACAGTTACGATATAATATAATAGTAATTAATCATTGTAAGTTCAACTATAACTTCTGACCGTGTGTTTATATTGTTTGACAATAGGACGAAGTCATCATTTCAACTGAATCCTTCTCGTGATGAAAAATTGAATAGGCCATACATGTTTTGTCGGCCATAGTAGGCCATAAATGTTTTGTCGTTTCCTGATTATTTGTTTTGCATGCGCTTCTGGACCCTCGACCCAGGATACTTATTTTATTGGGGTCGTTGAGAGTAAGACGTTGGAAGCATAAGAAAAGAGGATTATGGAAAGTATGATGCACTGTGATAAAACGGGTTGAAAGCCAATTAATTCATATTTGTTTGACGCATAAATGTTAGGGTAATTAAAAAAGAATGAATAGGCATATGAAAGTGCTTCGTTAAGGAATTTAATACCAAAAAAATTAAATGTTAATATGGGTTTAATTCGTATTTTATTAGTGACGAAAAAAAAAAATTGTTTATTGAACTGAACTGAAACATTCTGTAAACGTCCCGCTACTAGGAAAATTATTTTTCTCTTTATGGGCGAAAGGTTTGGGTTAGATCTGCCACGATGATACTCTGCGGATTGGCGGATAATTTCCCTATCAAGACTAACGATCGTTATCAGGTGTTTATAATAACAACCGGGACCGGCTTTATCTGCTCTCCGAGTCACGTCGGGTAGGCTCAGAATAATAATACTAGAAAAAAAAAAATTAATAATTAAAAACAAATATCCGAGAATCCATCACGCAACAGTTGGTACGTAACGTAATCGATAGTAGGTATGAAAAAAATACTCTACGCGAAATGACATATAATAGAATATAGTATGTATGCATATATACAAATAGAAGACTAAGCGATACCTTGACAGATCATAATACAGTCACAGGTGCTACAACGTTTGCAAAACGAAAGTAAGTTTATCTGTAATTGATTAGTTATCGTTAGGTCAATTTATACACATTACTTGATTTAGTTATTCATAGCTTATTTTTACTTCGCATCTCAAAATTTTATACGTACCTACTTCCTAAAAAAATATGTTTTTTCAACTTGACAAATCTCAAGACATGGTATGGTATCTTATGGTCAATTCTAGTTGCTATTAATATTAAAATACACGGTTACTTTGTTTTTGTGTTTGGAGGCATTAGAAGTTGGCGAACAGAAAAAATCTCTAAATAAAATCATAAATCCATAGCTTTTCCTGCAATTAGTGAAATTCCCAACGATGTACGAACACGGCACAGACACAAACTCCCCCTACCTGGCTGGTGCAGCTGTTGGGAGCACCGCCTGTGCGAGAGCGGTGTCGAGGGCGCGAGGAAGCAGCGGTCAGGCGGCATCGGATGCGCCCGGACATTTGAGTCTATACCCATGTCTATGTACCCGTGTCGGTCGAGGCGTCGGGCCGGCCATCGCGAACAATCGCTGACCGGCTTAGCTGTTGCGAGCTCAATCGTGGCGGCTTGATCGACGCGACCGTTCCCGGACAACTGCAAGGCGGGATTGAGAGGTGGCGCGGGCCGCACGTGTCGCGATCCGTGCGCGCTCGCACACTCGTCCGCAACGTGCGTACCGGCGGCCACGTGCGAAGCCCCCGCCCTCACCCCTCCCGCAGGTATTTCGAACTCCTCCACGACCTTCAGCCGAGATATAGCTTCATTCATTATTTTATTCAACGACCGAACCTTAGCCTTAAACCTTTCGAACTGATAGAAACCAGTTTATTTTTTTAATTGCCTCCATGAAAAATGTTATCGATTCTATTCGCTACAACGCCAAGCAAGGTTGTAATAAGTAAATAAATAAATTTAATTAATGGTAGGCTTTTTTGGTTCTCGAATATCCACTTAGGGGTAACATTCCGCCCAATGGTAAGATGAAAAGAAAAATCTGAGCAAAAATCAGAGCCAAGGTTATTCCATTATACGTGCCTTGTGATGATGTACTAATGAGTAGGATTTTTTCAGAGTAGGTGTCATTGTTGTTGCAGCCTTAAGCCCACGTACTTTTACACGTTACATGATTGTTTACTGAATACGTTTGTATTTTTTTATATTTCTATTTTGATAAGTCGGTATATAACTCAAATAACACATTATTAAAGAATAATGTCTATGTTTATATATCACTTGATCTCTATTTATATATTTACAAAAAAAAAACAATTCATGACTTTCAAGTTTATTATAGACGAAAATAAAATATAATTGTATACTTAATAATAATAAAACAATCCTAGCTATGTGCACAGGGAACTGATAGAGATTAAACTTGACTGACGACTGTGAAAACTTACAAGTAACGTTTTAATTATATCAATATCATGAGATTTCGAGTCTGAGACAAGACCGTATGTTAATATTATTCTCATGAATGCTACATCAAATGTATCATTGTTTGAAAAGTTCCATTAGAAACATACCAAACAGAAAATGTTAAAACTTTGACGACTGGACGGTACTGATTAAATACATACAAATGAAACCAGATTAAATCGATAATAACGATCTAGACGAGATCAAATTACGAACAAGTTAAATACAAGGCAGATAGTCATACTAAAATTATAAATGCGAAAGATTGGATGGATGCTCGTTAATGAAATTTGGCACAGAGAATTATTATTGTCATCGGTAGCGTTTTATATCCCCAAAAAATATACAAAAGTGAGTGTGTAAACAAATTCACAGGCAACGACTAGTTTATGTACAAAATAAACACAAAGGACTGAAAACGAACATTAATAAAGAGTGAACATTTATAGGGCGGAGTTTAGAAGGCAGAACATTAGTATCTATATATTTTATAGAAGCAGATGTTCCTTTTAATTCGTTGGTATCTATCGAGAGTTAAAATCCCAAAACAAAATATTATTTTTGAGTTAGTTTTACTTAGAAATAGTACGACTCACAAAGGCGGAAACACATGGAACGTCTAGTTCACAACTTGACATGGAGGACGAGTTCGCGCAGTGGCTACTACAGTTCGGTCCCCGCTCATGACATTTTTGTATAGGCCATACATACATAAATGGCGTTTGTTTATAGTCTTATTATATTTAAATTGAATAATATGAAAATTTAATACACATCACGATCTTCTATATATATGAGATTGCCTTCATAACTAAAGTACTTTATAACTTTAATTACTTTAAGTACTTGCAAGAGAAGAATAAACAGGCGTTTTCTAGGAAATAGCGCTCCTATCAAAAACCTTCCATCAGATCAGATTGTAATCAAGCGTAACCCTACTTTTCATACTTTATTTTTAATTATTAGGCCTTAAAAAATCATGCATGACTCGTTGGAATTAGGCTTTACCCGTAAACAAAACTTGTTTTTTCTTTCCGTACAGAACTTAGGACTTTATAAAAAGGAATTTTTTTTTGCCAAACATTCTATTGAAAGTATATAATTTCGAGCTTAATATGTTTAAACAGCATGAAACTTTATGGGAAGCCATATCATTCGTTGTGCGAATTTTACCACTTGTACGAATGTATTACAAACACTTATTATTTTATAATGTTCCTTAAATCCTTGGCAGTTTAATTAACTTTTTATGGTTTTAGGGAAGTAAACAAAAAAAAAAAGAAATATTCATTACCTTGTTATGAATTCTAAACACATTGTTATATAATTAACAATGATAACAAGATATAGTTTCTATAATTAATTACACACAGATCACAATATATATAGTTATTGATTGTTTTAGAAAATAACTCATTTCAAGATTAATTATTAACATTTAATAATAACTAATTTGCATTTAAAAGGTTATAATAATCTGCTAAAATATCATGACACGACTCAAGGAGCAGGACAGTCTGCAATAGCTTGAGAAACTTGATGTTTTACCGAACTCAAGCAGAGTAAAACAGTTCGGGAAGTCTTGTATATTTTTTGCAAGCAAAGTTTTCAATAAACTACCCAAAATGATTTTATTTAGTGGAATATAAGAAAAGTTCTTATTATTTTTTTAAACTTAAAAGACCTCGGCTCATCCACCTTTCTAAGTGTATCTGTGTGTGTCATTTTTTAAGTATGTATGTATGTATGTATGAATGTTTGTATTAGTATATATTTATTTAGTTATTTATTTATTTTATTTACACTTAATCGTACAAGAGTAACTCTAATAAAGTATTACGTGACTTTTCACATAAAATGAGTTGTAAAGTGGTAAAAGTAAAATATGTGTTTCGTACAATTAGGAAGAAAACCGGCATGTCACAATTCATCTCTCTTTCCCATCATCTCCATCCTACATTGAACATTATACCAGGATGTCTACTGCACTGCCACGGTATCAAAATAAAATTTATTTATTGTGTTCACCTCTGCCATGTGCAGATTTTTAGATTAAAAAAAATAAAAAGGAAAATGTTTGTGTCAGCTCCGACGCACGACTGGATTTACTCATTAAGAACGATTCTCTAGACCCAAATAATTCGTATGTGACACAGAATAACACTTATCGCCTATTTTACAGTTTTTACACGAAAATATAACGCCCTTTAGATTTCTGAGGCAATAAATTGTCCGTTATTAATTTGTCTTCATCATCAAAATGAGAATTAGTAAAGGTACAGCAAATTCAATGGAACTAGTATCCACGTTATTCACTATGACATAAGAATGATATTTCTTTTTGAATTATCCAAATCGGACCATTACTTACGAAGATATTAAGTTATAAACATTATGCCGTTCCTGCCGCTAAAATTCAGTGTGCGCGAGTGCGTGTGACGTCACTGTGACGGTCCGAGCGTAGTTCACTAATCGACGGAGCGGCGGCGACGCGATTGGTCATTTTATTTGCAATTTATTTAAATAAAGTGTTGTTATAGAGTGTAATTAATAAAGAGTAAAATTAAATATAAAACGTATTTAATAATCGTACTAATAAAGTAGAAGCTGGTTTTGTGCAAACAAACAAAGCTACAAGAAGACACACAAAGAAGAAATTTGAAAGAATTGAGATTTGAAATTACTCTTATATTATATTATATGACATGTGCTTTTTATTATGAAAGGTTTCGAAATAAAACTCTATAAAAGTAAGAAAAGCAATTTTATTTTTAAACTTAATTACTAAATAGACAATCCTGTAAATTAACTAAACCACAGGCTATTGTTACATTATTATCAAAAAAAATTATGTATGAAATATCGACACATGCGTCAGGTCCGATCAAATGATCGGAAAAAGTCTCTCAACTTCCATATGCTTCTTTCAATTTGAACTTTTATAGCAGCAAGTCTCTCTGTTTGCAAAACTTCCTCTGCTATAGGTTTGGAGTTAGAACTCACAAGCGCCGCTCCCTGGCCGGATGGGGTACCCGCTCGAGTGCTGGCCCTGGTCCTCGACCACCTGAAGTCCCGCATCAAGGTACTGTTCGACACTAGTCTGGTGTCCGGACGATTCCCACACTGCTGGAAGGAGGGGAAGCTCGTGCTCCTGCCGAAGCCGGGAAGGCCTTCGACATCAGTCGTTGGCTTCAGGCCCATCGTGCTGCTGAACGAGGTAGGCAAGCTGTTGGAGAGGGTAGTTACTGCTCGCATCGTCCAGCACCTCACGCGGGTCGGCCCTGACCTGTCCGACGTCCGGCTCGGGTTGCGGGCTGGTTGGTCGACGCCATTCTGCATCTGAAGATTGTGGCTTCGGAGGCCGTCGCCTCGAAGGAAGTGCTGTTGGCGGTGTCTCTTGACATCGCCAACGCATTCAATAGTCTGCCATTCGGCTGCATCACGGAGGCACTCCGGTTCCATGAAGTGCCCCTCTACCTAAGGCGGCTAGTGGCAGACTACCTTGACGGTCGCAATGTCCTCTTCGTGAACCGGGAAGGGGACGTTGTCAGGAGGCCCATGTCGTGTGGCGTCCTACAGAGTTCTGTTCTCAGGATCGAGGCACTGGGGCTTAGGGTGGTCCTTAACAAGTTTGAGGCCCTGCTTTTCCATGGGCCTCGATGTGATCCACCCGCCGGTACTTCGATAATGGTTGACAATACTGTGATCGGTATCCGGGCCCACATGAAATATCTGGGCCTGGTAATTGACGGAAGGTGGTGCTTCGACGAGCACTTTCGCCAACTCGCAGCGAAGCTCGTCGGCACGGCGTCCACTCTCGGTCGGCTAATGTCGAATATGGGCGGGCAAAGTCAAGCGTGCCAACGACTCTACGCCGGGGTCGGACCAACCCAATGGCGCTGTACGGCGGCCCCGTGTAGGCAGAGTCCCTGACTGCCCAAAATAGATCCCGTCTGTGGCGTCCACAGAGGGTCATGGCGGTCAGGGCCATACGCGGCTACCGCATGGTAGTTGCTGAGGCCGCCTGCGCATTGGCCGGAACCCCCCTATGGGACTTGGAGATGGGAGCGCTCACCGAAGTTTATCGGCGGGTATCGGCGGCGTGGACGGGGGGCACTAAACCCCCGCCGATCGAATTCACCGCATGGCGGGATGACACCCGCCGCACCACCTTCACACGGTGGAAGGCTCGGCTGGAGACGTCTCGGGTTGGTCTTTGGGCCATAGGGGCGCTTCAGCCGATATTGGAGGAGTGGACGGTGCGGCAGCACGGAGTTCTCACCTTCCGACTCGTGCAAGTGTTGTCGGGGCATGGTTGCTTCGGCAAATACTTGCACGTCGTCGCAAAGAGGGAGACTACTCCGGGCTGCCACCATAGTGACTGTTGTGAGGACTCCGCGCAACATACGCGAGATACGAGCGTGTCGTGCCCGGCCTGGGCTGAGCAGCGCCGGGATCTCGCTGCCGTTGCGCGAGCTTTGGTTGGCGGTAATAGGGCCTGGACCGCGGTCGCCATCTTCATCAAGAGGCGGCGGAGAGGGCCCGGAAGGACTCACTCTTTTCGGATCACGCCGGCGCCGCGGCCTTTTCTCTTTGTTTTTTACCCGAGTACATCCCTTTGTCATTGATTTGACCTTGGAATATTATATAGAAATCGGAACGGGCGAATAGGTAAGTACTTAGGTTTATCCACAAAACACAGAAAAAGTAAGTAGGTATGTTTTTATTAATACAGCAGACTTAAAATGAGTGAATACTTATATAAGTACATGACACGTTGTAGTGGGTACCAACTTATATTCATATTACTAAATAATATAGGTATAGGTAGGTAGTAGTAAGAGTACGTAGGTAATAAGTAGGTAATAGTAGAAGTAGTAATATAGGTATAGTATAGGTTACGTAGGTACTTACATCGAAATTATCTTCGCAACAATGTCTTGTAGCCCGGGAAGAAGGTGGAGTTTTATCATCTCTTTTCACAACGGCATACTATTATTTTACGTAGTTTTGGGTATTTAGGCACGTATAAAAAGACTTTTTCAGGCCTTTTAAAAGAAGTATTTGTACATTTCGGCACTATACAATATTTATACATAGTTAGAAAGGAGAATTAGACACAAATCGGACACTTAATTTGTTTCGAATAATAATAAATAAATAAATAAATATTAACCAACAATCACACCACGTTTACCTAGCCCCGTGCTAAGTTCGTAAGAACTTGTGTTACGGGTACTAGGAACGGAAATAAATTTAAGATATAAATACATAAATACACATCCATGACCCGGTGCAGACATCTATATTCGTCATACAAATTATCTGCACCTGGCGGGATTCGAACCCGCGACCGCTGCGTAAAGTGTCCAGTTGCCTGACCACTCGACCGGCCGGCCGTCAAAGACACAATAAACCAATGAAAACACCTACGCGTAGGGTTGCCACCTCTCCGGGTTTGACCCGGAGTCTCCGGGTTTGCATGGTGCATCTCCGGGCTCCGGGTTTAACATCGAAATCTCCGGGTCAGACCGGGCAGTGGCAGTGAAGCGATAGCCGACCATCACGGCGCGGGGCGAGACTTAAACCAAGTACGAGAGTTCGTACAATCTAGTGATTCAACATCGCCTGTTGATTTAAAATGGGTTCAGTTATTCAAAGTCGAGGTGACTTTCCTTCACCGAACTGCCAAAAATAATCGTATTTTTTACACTAATCCTTATAAGCAATGCTTTTGTAGAGCGCGTCTTTTCTTTAATGTAAAATTTGTGGACAGATGAGCGAAACTGCGTGTCAGTGGTCATGGTTAAGGAAGAGTTAATTGTAAAGATTAATTACAAAAATGAAAAATAAAAAATATTGTTTTAAGCTGGTCCAAGTTAGCCTAGCACTAGTTAGGTCTTTTATATATTTTTTTTGACCTTCCGTCTGGTGCAGGTGCTTTCCGGACACGGGTGCTTCGGTAAGTACCTGCACAAAATCGCCAGATGGGAGGCGACTCCAGCCTGCCACGCATGTGAGGCGAAAGAGGATACAGCGCTCCATACGCTTGAGGTGTGTGCCACCTGGGAACCGTAGCGTCGCGCACTTTCAGCGGTCCTCGGGCAAGATCTCTCACTGCCGAGCGTCGTAAGCGCTATGCTCGACAATGAGAGATCGTGGCAGGCGGCGGTCTCCTCCTGCGAAGAGGTAATGACGCAGAAGGAGACTGCGGAGCGGACTAAGGAGGACGACGCCTCTGCTGACCCACTCCGACGCAGACGCACGGGGGTAAGGAGGAGACGGTTTGCCCACCTCCTCCCCCCTCGTAATAATGGGGTCGCTGGCCGATAGTCGGGAGACTTCGGCCAACTTAATAGCGCGACCCCACATGTCTGAGGGGTGGCCTGTGTTGTGAGCAAGGCCGCCCTACCTTTGTCTCGGGGCCCCGGATGTTCGTCCGGGCCTACCACCGGGGCGAGGTGGAGAATGCTACGGCGACCCCATACGTGGGGTTTTTAGCCCGTGGGAGTCGGGCATATCCATTTCGGTGCCCCCGCGCCGGAGTGGTATCCATAATGGATTTTCCCCACGTATAAAAAAAGGTCTTTTATATTTAATAAATATATTACCAGTGATAATTTACCATTACTTTTTACTTTAATTAATTAAATCACACTTAAAAATGTTTTATTTTATATATAAAAACTCTTACTAAAGAAATTAACTTTATTTTTAAAATCTCCGGGTCTACTGTTTTTGAAAGGTGGCAACCCTACCTACGCGCCTTATCGCTGACAACGGGGACCGTCATAGTGACGTCACAGCCTACCGTGCCGGTTAGTGAACTCCGCTAGTAATTTGATCATAACTTCGTCAATTTTTGTCGTAAAACAAAAATTTTTTCACTGTATCTTAAGGATTTCTTAGCTCTATAAATCTGCATTCTCAACTAAAAATGTTACGGATCCTCATTACGAGTAATCGCGTCTTCGGTAAGTTCAATGTCAGATTATAACTCATTGTAATTTTTACACTTAATTATTTAAAAAAAAAAGTTAATACATAAATCAAGTCAAAAATTATATTACATAATACATAATAAATACATTAATATTTCTTAATTAAAAAAGACTCGATAAGCGTGTTTATGGTAGTGGAAGAGTGCGGGCCAGTGTTAGCATTATTTGCTGACAGTATTATGTATTTTCGGCCGTAAAATTATCGTTTTTCGTTCCAATATATCGTACAAATACAAAATTTTCGCACTGATACTTTTCGACAGTAATAATAATATATATATATATATAATATATATATATATATATATATATATATATATATATATATATATATATATATATATATATATATATATATATATCCGGCCTCTGAAGTGGAGACGAAAAAAAAAGTCATCGCCTGGACATGTCCACTATATCTAATCTAAAAAGCTAAAGTAGATGTTTAGAAACTCAGACACATGACACATGTTCGATCGTACCAAGTGCTAAATTATGTGATTTGTACGATAATTATGTGACGAATGCTAACGCTGGTGCGGGGTACGCGTATAATGCGACGGTCGGGCGCGGCGCACACCAACCTTCCTTCCTCAACCTTCCTCAACCGCCGATTCTGGCCGATTCCTTCGGATTTCGCGCGCGGACTATACGTCTTAATTCTCGCGACTTTAAAGTGAAAACAGGTTGCGCAAAAAAAAAAAAACGTGACTAGATCGACGATTTTTACTCCTCATATTTTTTCATACCGGGGGCCTTATATGAAAATCGATTCTTTAGGAGTAAACTCCAAAATAAAAATAAAAAGCGGTAAATGCACATATCTACACAGAACAATGATCTTCCCTTAACCCTTTGACGTAAATGGGACGCGGGCGTCCCCTGATAATTTTTAAAGATTTTATGCAATTAAACCTATGTTGTCATTTTTATTTGATTTGCTATGTTTGTTCTTGAACACATTTTTTCACTGTCAAAAGCTTGGTAGCATTGCGCTGCGAATATAGATATAAAATAACCGTTAAATTGGAACATTTTAGTGTACTTTTTTAAAGTAAATTTTCATTAGTATTTCTTAGTTTTAGAATATATTCTGTGTAGTAATTAGTTGAAATGGTGAGTAAACTTATACAATTTACACAGTTTCGTTGTAGTCTACTAGTATAAAGTTCAAAAAACATTTAATAACTTCAAGGGACACAGGCGTCCCAATATGCCCTAACGGTCGTCTATCAAATGATTTCATATTTCTATTTCTACGACTTTTTAACGTATTTAAACTAATTTGTACTAATGAGACATAAAATATATTATGTTTTTGAGCATACAAAGGAGCAAGATTTTTTTTTTTGCAGTCTTCAGAAATAAAAGTGTATCTGCGTAAGTGTAATGGCGACTATGAAGATGCCCTTATTTTTGACGAAGAGGATCAGGTATTTACTGAACAATACAAGGCGGAAGGAGCGTCAGAAGTCATTATTGAACCTGCGCGTGAACCAGACTCAGCGTAATCATCATCATCAACTTCATCAAGAGAAACTTTACCATCTATGAGCACGCGGTACTAGTTTTTAGATGGAAAACGAATACCTACAGTCCATACAACTTCTCGGCAAGTGATTATGCGTGTGGTAAGATTAACGTACTTCAAGTACTTCTAGTTTTCGAGGCAGTCACCAATATCAAAGTGGATGAAGACGTAATATTACCGGAATCTCTACTGTACGCACAACAAAATGGCTTCTCGTTCATCAACGACTACAACGAAGTAGCTGCATGCTTCAGAATGAATTATGTAATGGGTTATCATGTCTTGCCTACTTTACGAAATTATTGGTCAACCGAACCCGACACGGGGGTCCCTTTTGTAGCCAATAGCATGTCTTTGTTAAGATTCGAAGAAATTCGAAAACATCTTCATTTCTGTAATAATGAAATGCAGCCTGCCAAAACTGTCGTAGTCATCTGATTTTGATAGAGCTTTCAAAATTCGCAAGATAATCAATCATTTCAGTTGTAGTTTTCAGGCGGCTTTGTACAATACTATGAATACCATATGGTGAAATACCGACAGATCATAGCTAGCGCTATGATAGGAGGATTTTCTGCGAGGAAAAATGCCCTACCATCTACGTCTATGACAAAAAAGCGAATACGAAATTCGAGTAGCCGCTGCTAGACGTTATTACAGATTCATGTCAAACTAAAAGCAGAAAACAGAAAAAGATGTATGCTGTGTTCTCAAGTCATATAAAGAAAACCGCACTAATAATATTTGTGAAATATGCTGTGTACATTTATGTTTCACAGTAGACAGAAATTGTTTTGTGGCTTTTTATAAATGAAAAATTTATTGAAAATATATTTGTTTAATGATCTAGAGAGGTTCTATTTACAATTCATTATAATTATCTTAGATAACCTAATCATAAAAGTTTGAGAAATTTGTATGGTCCACGACCGTTAGTGCATATTGGGACACATATGTCCCATTAATTTTCAAAAAATATAATAAATTTAAACAATTTTTATTATTATGTACCCTTAAAAACAACTAAAATAAACGTATAAATCCATCCTTATGTTTAGAAAAACTTCCCGATCAAATTTAAACGTCAAAGGGTTAAATAGTATGTGTTATGAGACGGTAAGTACCTAGCAACGAGATGTACTGTTAAAAGGTTTACAGTTTCTGTTTGGCTTCTTAGTTATATAGGTTTAAATATTAAAGTTCCTTACTCAATAGGTGTTATAAAATTCCGTTTCAATGCATCGGCTATCCATCCGTCTGTCACAGGTTTTTTTTGGCACTATGTTCAACAGTCACTACAAATTTTCACAGAATATTTATTTTATTTTTATATATATTTAAATAGGCTGATTCGAAGAGGTCGATAAGGGAGGCTTAGGTGGGGATCTAGATACGAACACACAAAAAACATGCAGACAATAACTAACATTCAATGGTACTCAGTAGGATGATGTCTTGCGTCGAGGATCTACTCGTAGATGCGAATACAACACAAAAAACATAACATTCAGACAACAACAAAAATGCAATGCCCCCCAGTAGGATGATATCTTAACAAACATATCATAATTGATTAAGACATTTTATATAGTGATTGCACTGTCAAGTTACAAACGCGTCGGTTTGTGAAATAAAACTTTTTGTTATTTTCGGTGCATTTTACTTATTTATTTTGGTTTTTCTTTATTTATGCTAATTATATAGTGTGTGTAGTTGATGAAGATTATTCATCCATACTTACACTTTTGAAGTTCCCACAGGATGTGGGAAAATGATCAAGGTTCGCAGAATTAATAGAAAAGTGATTACCAATGGTACCATAGAATGGCAAAACTCAATCAGTAATTCTGAAAAATATTCAACTATTCAATGATCCAACTGCTACAGATTTGGTCACACCAAATTACAATGCAGATCTAAGCCGAGGTGCTACAAGTGTAGTCAATGTCATACTGGTAAGGATGCCTGACTTCAGAAGACACATCTGTTTGTATTTACTGTTCGGGGAGACATTTTGCCCGGAGTATACAAGACAGACTGAAATTAAAACAATAATGTCAGAGCGTAATGAAGAAACATCCAAGTCCCAACCTGCATCCTATCGCTCCTATGCTGATATCTCCAAGACTACAACTCACACCCATAAAACCCCATGCAACTCAATTTTCTGGATATGACAAACAAGCTCATCAGACTATCCTTAACAAATTCATTATACTATCATCAGCAAACGGATGTGCTATACCAACTGAAGACCAATCTGCAAATTCAAATTATAGAATATCAATATTCTGTTAACTTTATTAGTTAACATTCTAAATAACAAAGACTCCGTAGTAACTGACCACGTTGCAAAATTATTTTCCTCAATTCTCCAACACCATAATAGATCCACTCAAGTTTCTTCAGTAGCATACCAGGAGCATTCAGAATAAGAAACGCTTAAACACTGAACTTATTCATTTAGTTAATCATTTTAAGCCCGACTTTGTAAGTATTAATGAAACTTAGTTAAAACCCGATCAAAACCTTTACCTTCGTGGCTTTTCTTCATTACTTGATGATCAGACAGATAGCCATGGTGGCACAATGGTACTTGTAAACAACAAATTTCCAATTAATATACTCCTGATACCTATACTCATTGTGGCAACGAGAGTGCCATTTGTTCCAAATTATAATGACCGTCCCGACCAAAATCACAACTGCCTTCGATCACAACATTTCATTACCTATCCCTTTACCATGAGTGAACTCAAGTTTGTACTATCGCACGTCAAGGATTCTGCCCGGGAAGTGATGGATTCCCTTTACTCCTTTCTAGGGAAGGCTGGACCTAATTTTTTAAAATATTTTGGAAAATTATTAAATAAATTCTTTGACTTCAACTTCATACCCAATGAATGGAAAATACAATTAGTTATACCTGTATTAAAACCGCCATATATTTCACTTTCTGCAATATTTTCAAATATCTGCAAAAAATCGCCTTGAATGGTTCTCAGAAAGTAACTCATTAATCCACCAATGCCAATTTGGTTTTAGTAAAGGTTTGAATAGTACCAACAGCCTTAGCATTTTCCTTACTGATTTGCGAATAGCCTTCTCAAGAGAGGAGTCTGTGGTGGAAAGCACTTACTGCGCACGTACATATTCTCATTAAACTGCTAGGCAAAGGGCTCCTCTCCGTGTAGAATAGGGTCTGAGCTTAATCTTACACGCTCCTCCACAGCGGGTAGGTTTAATTTCCTTACCATGAGTAACGACCGCTATCTGGTGTTTATGATAATTGCGATCGACGGCTTCAAGTGTTCTCCGAGGCACGGGGGGAGACTTAGAAGGATGTACAATCAGACCAGAAACAAATATAGGTATGTATAAATAGGTACAAATATGTGAAGCAGCGTGTGAAAATCGGACTCGCGAACGCTGGCGTTGAAGTGATTACTCGGACTACAATATCGAACGGTTCTCATTGTCATTGTAATAAAGTTTAATAATATTTATTAAGATCTGGTGCTTAATAAAACTGGAAACACGCTTCATGTATGTACCCCGGAAATATTTAATAATTTATAATTTGTCCTTTTAGTGATCATAACAATACACTTTCTGTGAAAAAAATCTACAGTAAATAAATGATAAACGCGTCACAGTAGGATGCGAACTAGTACTAGATTCGTGAGAGCATTTAACGTCGCTTCCTTATTGTATATACTGATATAAATAAAACTAAAAACCTTTTATGAGTATTTAATTGTGAGATAAAACTAAAATAGGCTCATAACATAATAGTAATAATTACAATTTAATCTTCTTTATAATATATGACCAAAAAAAAAACCTATTTAAAAGTACGAAAGTTGTAACGTCATATCGTAGTTCGTAGCACTGACGTAGCACAGAGCGAAATCTTATAACAACAGTTCCCAAACAAAGTATTACATACCGTTTTTTTTTAACAATGTGTTCGAAGAGTGAAATTGGTAAGTTTTTAGTTGCACGCGTATTCAGTGTTTCGACAAATGTGACGTAATAATAAATTACAATTTAAAAATATTACTAGTTGAACCCGCAACTTCGTAACCGTATTGAACTTCGGGATAAAGAGCTCAGTGTTCTAGCTCGTAGTATGGACTCAAATCATGGCTTATTATCATGGATAAAAGATAACTTTTAGTTTTTATAAAAAAAATATATATATATTCCTCTTATTATGTGTTGTACTGTTTTTATGATGTTAAATTTGTTTTTATTGACGTTATAATCGCAAGTACCGTTTATATTTACATATTAGATATTATTTATCTTATATTTTAGAGGCAAAAATACAAACAAAAATTATAAAAAAAGCGAAAAATAACTGCTGTAACACTAGCATATGTATATGTAACGCTAGCAGTCACATAATTGTAATAATGCATGGACGCAACACTTCTTCTCCTCTCCAGAGATAGCGCTGTACTAGTTTCTGAATCACACTAAAGTTTGTACAACGTAAGTATATAACTAGGCCTATGAATTGTTATTCCGACGTCTTCCTTAGTTGAGGTGAGATCTTAATACAATTTCACCTTAGGGCGAATGTTAACTTGGACTCCTACTAGAGGGTTTCTCTTTCTATGTATTTTCAGCTAGATCTAAGTACCCGGCCCCTATGGATTGACACATCGCACGCTATACGATTTGCTCACTATTGAGACGCCTTGAGACTTGGTTCACCGGTTGTAGAGATGGGTTGTACTAGGTAAATTTAAGATCAAGTCCACCTGTTCCTAGTCCTAACAAATACGCGATCCAAATACCTGTTCCACCTAGTCTCACCTAGTATCAACTATGATTCACGTTGCGAGTGCTTTACGTATCAAGTATCAAGACTCGAGAAAATAGATGAGATCACTGATAATGTCCGTGATGTAGTCCGTGGAGCGAGATGCAACTAACAATGTATTGCGAGCAAGATGGCAGATATAAAGCGAAATACGTGTGAGTGAGACAGAGCAATATAAATTTATTATTATTTATTTATTTATTCATTCAAAAGTCAACACCAACAAGCAGTACAACAACAAATACAATATTAACAAAGTAAACATCGATATTTAGATAATTGCCTACTTTTTTACAGGTGTTCTTAATTATTAAGAATATCATCAACATCAAAATAAGTCAAATGAAAAAAATGTCCATGTAACATACAGTAATGAATATTCGAGATTAAATATAAAAATTATTGTCAGAACCTAAATTATGAAATTAAAAAGAATTATTGTGAAATTAATTACTAAATTAACAAGTAAAAAAAATAATTAAAGTCATGACAAATGAATGGGTGTTGTACGCGATCATGGTCTAGTATACTTAAAATACTAGGCCGAGTACGCGATACGCGTAAGCGCTGTAAAGTGTCATCGAGTAAACGTATCAACGTACACAATACTAGGTGGACTAAGTATTAAAATACTAGGCCGAGTACGCGATACGCGTAAGCGCTGTCAAGTGTCATCGAGTAAACGTATCAACGTACACAATACTAGGTGGACTAAGTATTAAAATACTAGGCCGAGTACGCGATACGCGTAAGCGCTGTCAAGTGTCATCGAGTAAACGTATCAACGTACTCAATACTAGGTGGACTAAGTATTAAAATACTAGGCCGAGTACGCGATACGCGTAAGCGCTGTCAAGTGTCGTCGAGTGAACGTATCAACGTACACAATACTAGGTGGACTAAGTATTACGACAGTTGGAATAGGTGCGGCCTAGTATCCTTAAATACCTAATCTTTTGATCTGTTCTAGTAAATACGACTCACCTCTAACCGGTTGTCGATAAGCTATATTTACGGTATCAAACCAGTTGTTGACATATTTTTTTTTCGTTTCACAATTTAACTTCTAATCGCAACTTGAGAAACCAAAAAGTGCAGTTTATTACTTGAGTTGAAACAGGCCCTAAGGGTCTACTGCTAAAAAAAATTCTATTGTCTATCTGTAACAAATGTGAAAGATAAACCGCGTGCAGAGATTAGCGAAGTGGATAAATTGAGATTTGGCACCGAACCTCTTTTTGTGCAGTCGGTTAGATATATATGGTAATATTGTCTGATTGTGCTAATTTCGGAAGTTCAGATTTTAGATAATACGATTATAAAAGTTTTTAATGTATGCTCTAAAACATCATGCTTTGACTGATTATACAGAATTGTAACCATTACTTTTGATCAATATCATAATATTAAAGAATAGACTTTTATATCTCTACTTCGTAGAAAATGTGAAGTGACAGTAAGATTTTACGATGCCAAATATAAATATTCAGTAAAAATAAAAATTATTTGCTCAATTCTAAAGTTTACAAAAATCCGTAATAAACTATTTTATCATCCTTTTTTTTTAATCAGACTCTTTTGAAAAATATTTTAAAGTAGTAATTTTTGTTTTGAAACATTACCAAGTGACAAAATTACTATAAAGTCGACAATACTATGAAAAATCATAAAAAAAATATATTCGGGAAATAATAAGCAACTAAAACACAAGAAACTGATTGTTTTATTGACAAAAATGTATAGTTTCGCAACGCTTTTGTAATTTTTCTTAAGAAACGATAAATAAAATAATAACAGGTTTATAATTTTTTATCGTTATAAATACCTACAATCTTTACATATTATGTACATAATTTAATTTTATAATAATATAATATATTTGTTTCTCTTTTTTTTCGAATAATGTCAGCATGGATTAAAAAAAATAATAACATTACTAACCGTATTTTTTGTTGAAACTAGCCCCGTGACTCAGGAAATCTGAAAATAATAAAAAAAACAAAATATAGCAAAATCAATGTCGAAAACAATAATAAAACATTCTCAAAATAAAAAGTTTGTATGAAGCTGAACATTTGCTTTATTTGATTTATATTTAAAAAAAAAACATTTGTTCATTAGATATATTGTATTTGTATATAAACATTTGTATTTAACTTTTTGCCTGTTTTGTTTAAATAATAATACTAATCTTATGCACAATTTTCATGTTTTAACTTTTTCTTACAGCGCCATCTACATCGATATGCTTAAACTAGGAAAATGAAAACTTGCCGCACGACAGTCAAGATATATTCAATACGTAGTGCCGTTTATTGCCACCTCTACGAGTGGCGCTAGATATCACGTGCCTATAAAAGGAAAAACTATATTATACGGACTTACCCTGCCGACTCATGATTTCTAAAAGCAACTTCACAGTACTAAACTATGGCACAAACCTACCGTTCTAAAACTAAAATTAAGATATTACACGATTTAAAAACTTTATAAAATATTTTATTCGCAATATGATAAAAGTAGAGTGCGGTCACATGTGCGCGCAATGCCCGAATTGTAGTTGGTTGCGATTGGCGTGTGAATTGGCGTCGATAAAGTAGAGCGTTTCGCTATTGGTCTGTGGATAGCACGTCGGTAAGGCAGTCTGGAAGAACGCACGTGACAAGCACGCCTGAAGGCCACGCGCACCTCATGCACTTTGAATTACAGATGGCGCCAATGTACGTTTTGTTTACAACTCCCACAATACTGACTGCTGTGACATAATTTCACGTAATCGTAAATCGTTTAGTAGGTTGCGTACATAACGTCAACAGCTAAAACTTTGTAACCGGTCAGTGGAGTTCGGATTGCAGGTTGTTCGGAGTGATTATGTAGGTATAAAATGCGGCATGGCCTTGGGCGAAGTGTATTGTAACATTGAACTAGATGTTAGAGGTGAGTCGTATTTACTAGAACAGATCAAAAGATTAGGTATTTAAGGATACTAGGCCGCACCTATTCCAACTGTCGTAATACTTAGTCCACCTAGTATTGTGTACGTTGATACGTTCACTCGACGACACTTGACAGCGCTTACGCGTATCGCGTACTCGGCCTAGTATTTTAATACTTAGTCCACCTAGTATTGAGTACGTTGATACGTTTACTCGATGACACTTGACAGCGCTTACGCGTATCGCGTACTCGGCCTAGTATTTTAATACTTAGTCCACCTAGTATTGTGTACGTTGATACGTTTACTCGATGACACTTGACAGCGCTTATGCGTATCGCGTACTCGGCCTAGTATTTTAATACTTAGTCCACCTAGTATTGTGTACGTTGATACGTTTACTCGATGTAAACTCGGCCTAGTATTTTAAGTATACTAGACCATGATCGCGTACAACACCCATTCATTTGTCATGACTTTAATTATTTTTTTTACTTGTTAATTTAGTAATTAATTTCACAATAATTCTTTTTAATTTCATAATTTAGGTTCTGACAATAATTTTTATATTTAATCTCGAATATTCATTACTGTATGTTACATGGACATTTTTTTCATTTGACTTATTTTGATGTTGATGATATTCTTAATAATTAAGAACACCTGTAAAAAAGTAGGCAATTATCTAAATATCGATGTTTACTTTGTTAATATTGTATTTGTTGTTGTACTGCTTGTTGGTGTTGACTTTTGAATGAATAAATAAATAAATAATAATAAATTTATATTGCTCTGTCTCACTCACACGTATTTCGCTTTATATCTGCCATCTTGCTCGCAATACATTGTTAGTTGCATCTCGCTCCACGGACTACATCACGGACATTATCAGTGATCTCATCTATTTTCTCGAGTCTTGATACTTGATACGTAAAGCACTCGCAACGTGAATCATAGTTGATACTAGGTGAGACTAGGTGGAACAGGTATTTGGATCGCGTATTTGTTAGGACTAGGAACAGGTGGACTTGATCTTAAATTTACCTAGTACAACCCATCTCTACTAGATGTCTACTGGGCAAATATCTTCGAAATGGTTTGAACGCGAATGTGTTTGTAAATTGAATATAATAATTATTTAAAACGAGCGTCGAACGATAAGTTCGTAGATACAAATGATTACCCGTTTCTTTTTATTTAGTAATTTATTACAGTTCATTTGATAAATATCGATATTAAAATATATACTTTCAATAGTTATTTATAGGTTCGTTAATTTTAATTGTTGAATATTTACAATGACGTAGTACGTCGACTTAATTTACTTTAGGTAAATATATAATTAATGTTTATATAGAAGGTACATAGTTGTAAGTTACTGTAACTTGTAGTTACGTACACATTGTTATGTCATGTAAAGTTAATTTTTTTTTGTGTCTTTAACATAAGGTTTTGAGTTTTGAATGAGTAAGGTTTTATATCGTAACTGATGTTATCAGCTAAGATAGTAGCAGTTAGGTCTAAAAAATGTTTATCAGTGTAGTATGAAACAAAACTCCATGCGTGTAAGACCACGCAGAATATCTAGTTTATTACATTTAACGCTAAAATAATTTTAGTTATTATAAACATAGTCAAGCATTGGTTCAAGCATTGGTTCATGAAAAAATGGTGATCAATGATAAAGATTTTTTAATCTGTTGACGCAGTTATCATTACGAGTAATTGTGGTTCGGGTCACGAGTTCTATTACCACTAGGTGTGCCTTTTTAGAGTCAGCTCTGTTTGTTTTGTATATTAACATCCGACGTATACCTAATCTCAGCCCACTGAGTTTTGAAGGGCTTCGTTTAATCATTTTTTTTTTTACGTAATAATAATTTTAATGATTATAAAGCACGTCGGTTCTAAAACGACCTAGGATTATTTTATCATTAAATTCTATGACATCCAACGTTATGGGTGACATAACAATATTTTTTATGAGATTCGTTAATACTGTATGCGGGTAACGGAGTGTCAACACAAACTGAATATGTTGATATCATGGAATTATTATGTACTAGTTGTACCTAGTACATAATAATTCCATGGTTGATATACAAAATTAGTATTTTGATACACTTGGTAATGTTTTATTACGGTTTAAATATTTTAATAAAAATGGGTTTTCATAAATAATTGGTTATTAATAAATGGCATAGTCATTAAAAAAAATACTTGAAAGTGATTTTCTTAGTTGCGATTTACGAGGCATAACATTTAAAGAAAGACTAAGAACTCACGATCGAAAAACTATAGTAGATGTAATGTTGTACAAGTAACTGTAAATTTTTTTAAAACTTTAAATAAAGGAGAAAAGTATTTTTCGGAGTAATAAAAGTTTTATATTAAATCAAGAGAAATAGAAATAAATATATACAAATATATATTATATATTCTATATATATATATATATATATATATATATATATATATATATATATATATATATATATATATATATATATATATATATATATATATATATGTGAAATATCAATTTTGTTTTTGATAAATAAATAACAAAAATGTAATGTAAATGGGTCATTGTATATCATGTGATTGTTATCACACGTTAGAACAACATCAGAGGAGCTAAGAATGTTACTTCTAAAATATCTAAACTTTCCAGCTATAGAAGTCATATTTACGAGTGTATTCAGTACATTGTAGCCAATTACCTAGAGCTGGTCTCAACTAAAATAATTCTATTTTTGTATAAACTTACAAGTGTAAAACAAAATTATATGTGGAGAATTTACACGTTTTTAATTTGTTTTCGTCGAATTTCTTGGCCTGAGGAGTCTTGGGATGAACATATTGTATTTATCGAATAAAAATTTGAAACAAATATTTCTCGGTTACACATATTTAGTGTTGTACAAAATTGATAAGAATAACTTCGAATGTATTTGTATTTTAACAAAATATTTTCTAATTGTAACACTAAATATTAGTAATTATCACTTGTATATATTGATCTATAAAAAACCCTACGAGTAAATACACAATCAGCGTGTCAAAAACGTCCGCCAAAAGAGTGCACATTGTGCGCTCATTTTCATAGAACGATTGCAAATGGTAACAACGAATTTTGTTTTGTATACATAAACGTTTTGTTGATAACCGCATTACTAAGTTGAAGGGGTTAAAGTAATAAAAACTTAATTATTATAAAAGTATAAATATATTTGTTTAGAACACACAATATATAGAAATTTTAAAACTTAAAATACTAAGTTAATATATAAAAAATATAAATTGTAAAAATATACTCGACACAATTTATGCCTTGTCCTACCGGCAAACTTCTGTCAAATTTTTTTATTTCTTTTTGTACACTGCTTTGTAAATACAACTTTAAGTTATGAGAGTAAGGTTGAATTTACAAAAAAGTGTTTATGTCATGAACATAAGTCCTTTTGTTTATTTGGAGCATATTTATGGTTTAAGAATCTTTATTTCCCATAAGAATTAAATTCACTAACATGAGAAATGTAATATAAACAACAAATTAAACTAAGATACAACGGTGGGCTACTTTAAAAGAATATCACAAAAATTGAGGGTAAAATTAAAATATATCTTCAAGTGTAATTCGAGAAGGCAAACTCCAATGCAAATAATTATTGACGTGAAATGAACAACTAGAAGTGGCTCAGAACGCTTGTAAGCGTAGTTGCAGTTTATGTGTTAAGTATATGATTTTTTAATAGTTTTTTAAATGCACCAAGGGATTTAGATTCTTTTATATCTTTGGGTAGGTTATTATAAATTTTAGATCCTTCGTACATAATAGTTCTTTTACCGTAATTTGTTCGTGGCAGATATAAATCTATGTCTTTGCATTTTCTAAGTTTCATTTTATGTAATTGAGGTTTCTTCGTAAAAGTTATTTTTGTGTGAATGTCTTTGTTTAAGATTTTCCGAATGAGTATGCAGGTGTGATATTTATAAATTTGAGATAAATTCATTATTTTAAGTTTCTCGTAAAGTTTATTTGAAGGTGTCAGATGGTCATAGTTGAAAAGTACTTTTAAAAGTTTATTTTGAGAAATTTGAAGTAATGATAAATTTGATTTAGCCGCAGCCCCCCACAATTCTATTAGGTAAATAAAATGGGGTTTTACTAGACTATTATATATTGTATAACGGACACTTAATGGTAATAATCTGACGATTGCGCGCAACATCCCCATAAGTGACGTTATCTTAGTTTTAATGTTCTGAACGTGCGGACGCCATGTCAATTTACTGTCTAAACATAACCCTAAATATTTTTCTTGTTCTACTTTGTTAAGTGAAATATTATTAATGGTTAATGGACTATGGTTTTCAATTTTTTTATTTTTTGATGCAAAAATCATATAATTAGTTTTTGATATATTTATGGTAAGAAGGTTGCACTGGAACCACACGTTCAGAGAATCTAAATCTTTTTGTGCGTGTGCTATAAGGTCATTTATTGATCTTCCTGAGTAAAATAAACACGTGTCATCGGCATATAATGTGACGTCGCCGGTGAGTCCAATACCCGAAATGCTATTTATGTAGATCGTTAAAAGCAGAGGACCTAAAATGGAGCCTTGAGGCACGCCAAAATTTATAGATTTGGAAGAACTTTGTATTTTACCGATTTGGACTACCTGCGTTCGATTTGACAGATAAGATTTTAGTATATCATAAGCTGTGGCAGTAAGACCTATATCAAGTAGTTTTTTTAGCAGCAACTCATGGCTCACAGTGTCAAATGCCTTTTTTAAATCAATAAACACTCCCAAAACTATTTGTTTTTTGTCAATGTTAAGCTTGATATTAGTTATAAGGTCTATTGTAGCGGATAGCGTATTTGATTTAGGCCGGAAACCGTACTGTTTATCATAGAAGAAGTTAATGGCAGTTAAATAAGTCTCAAGACGGTTGTAAATAACTCGTTCAAAGATTTTGGATATCACGGGGAGAACCGATATAGGGCGATAGTTGCCTGGTTCTATTTGGCGACCCTTAAGCGTTCATTTTGTATGAGACTGTGCATCTAGGGTTTTTTATAGATCAATGCTTGTATATGAATTATGTTAACTGCAACCAAGCGAATTGGTTGGAAATGGTCTTCTTTGTTAAAGAAAACGTAATGCGATGAAATCTAAATGTAATGAAACCATGGGCACAGCGAAAGCCCGCACCCAGTATCATTTTGCTCAAATAAAATATACTTTATTGTATCAGCCTGTAAACAACCCACTGCTGAGCGAAGGCCTCTTCTCCATATAGAAGAAGAGTTGGAGCTTAATCTACCACGCCGCTCCACTGCGGATTGGCTAATTTTTCTACCATAAGTAACGATCGTTATGAGGTGTCTATGATAACTACCGGGACCGATGGCTTTGTGTGCTCTCCGAGGCACGGTGGGGAGACCCACAAGGACATACACCCAGACCGGTAACAAATATTTATACGAATACAAATATCTGTCCCAAGTGGGAATCGAACCCGCGACCGTCGGAGCCCGACGTTGAGGCGGCAACTCGCACTACTACACTAGAACGGTCGTCGTAATAATAAAATATAGGTACAGTATCTGAGATTTACTGAGCTAGTAATTCCTACTTTTAGTACAAGGTAAAACTGTTTTTTATAAGTAGGTACTTTAGGGAGAAATCTATGTTAAGAAAATAGCAAGCATTATTATATTTGCAAAAATAAAGCTACCACCGATTCGGAATGTAGATTCTGCAGAGAAAAATTGGCAAGAAACTCCGCAGTTACTCTTTTGAAAATAATATATAAACTGTGTAATATATTGCCATAGTCTTAAATATTATATATTTATTAATAGGATAATATTGATATAATATCTTGCATGAAATACAGCGCCATTAAGTCCACACATCTTTATCAAATAAGTAATATTATTTTTTATATAAAATTATTATTTTTTTATATAAAATTATTAATTTTTATTAATTTTTTTTTTAATAAAATCTTTAAATTTATTTATGTTGAGACAATTCCAAAATTGTTTGTAGGATTTTATTATACATGCGAATACCATAACCCAGAAAGGAGACGTTTACTTTGCACAGTCGGAAACTTGGAGTTACAATTTTGTTATTCCTTCTTGTGTAAATGTAATATATAATATTGTAATAAATATATTGCGACGCAATTGTTAATATGTCTATCTTTGGAAAAACATCCCGAAGGGAGACGTAGGAGATCGTAAATGCCGGGAATAACCCTTTTTTGCAAAATAAATACAGTCTCAATATCTGTAGCATTACCCCACAGTAACAGACCTTAAGACATAATACTATGGAAATAGCTAAAATATATTAAACGCGCAGTAGCAGCGTCGGTTAGTTGTCGCACTTTTCTAACTGCGAATGCTGCGGAGTTGAGTCTACCATTCAAGAATGACAAATAGGGATTCCACTGAAGTTTTGAGTCCAAATTTATCCCTAAGAATACTGTAGTATCATTGACAATAAGCCTCTCGTTATTTATTTCTAAATTATAATTTGGATATTTAACATTAGGCAACGAAAATACAACGCACTTCGTTTTTTTGGCGTTCAAAACGAGGTTGTTTGTTTTAAACCAAACTTGAATATGAGACAAAGAACTGTTCCTGTCACAATTTACTTTTTTCCTATCAACTTTAAATATAAGCGATATGTCATCTGCAAATAGCACTATATCACAAATATCCTTAACATAAAATGGCAGATCATTTTTATATATTAAAAAAAGAAAAGGACCTAGAATCGATACTTGTGGAATGCCCATTTTTAACACAGAATACTTCGTTCTTTTTATTGATACGTGTTGAATTCTATTAGATAGATTCTCTTCCCTTTTTTATACTACCGTTTCGATTGATTTACAAACAATATTTTCTAGTTAATGTAAAAAGAGTAATTTGAATACACGAACGTTAAACCACGAATTACTGGAATTTTATAGTATCTGTTTAATGAAGTGAAAGTTGCATCAAAGATATTCGCTTACATAATAATCATGCTATTTTTAATTTTAACGTAATTGTTATATTCATTTTCACTTTCCATTAATCAAGATTATATTGTAATTTAATAAATTTTTCGTATTTTCATTTATTAATTTCTGTCCGCGACTTTGTACGCGTGTAATAACAACAATAATAACAACAATCTGAGGAGAATAATAAATATCTCATCTACATTATTATATTAATAATCCCACTTCTAGAACACATATCCACACGAAACGTACACCAGTATGAATTTGAAAACTACAAATGTTAAAAAACCATATATTACCACAAACATACAAACTTACACACATTAACACTCTCATAGGTAGACAGCTTGAAGTATAAGCAAGTATTTCTTTTAAAATAAACCCTAGAAGTAATTTCTCTATAAATCTAATCATATTTCGCTTTCCGCATTTCTGTATTTCCGTTTCAAATCGACTTCGCTATCATGGAAATATTTTTATTCGGTAAAGTTAAGCTTAATGGTAGATAAAAAAGTAATAGGATAGAAAAAGTTTATGAAACCGATTTCTAAATTCAAATGAATTACTTTTTTTTAAATTTAATTAGTGAGATAAGCAAAGAGAGTCCCTGAGATCGGTTAGATAAATTATTTTGTGAATGTAATTATAAGTGGTTGTTCAGTCTTAAAAATTTTGTCGCATCGTGTAGACTTGTATAAATTATATCGACATATTAATTCATATATGAATATGACGATGTCGCAAGCGGCTCTAACAATTTCGTAACAAAGAATGTAGGTTCAAGATGTTTTAGGTGTATTATACATAATTATTATTTAACAATGTTGTAATTTTTATAATAAAGGGAAAAAATTACATAAATCCTGTTTTAAAAACATTCAAATAATTATTATAATACTTCTAATTTAAGGGATTTCCTATTATAATCCAGCTTTTAAAACGGTTATTATTATAAAGATCTCGGTCGTACGAATGAGGTTCATTGGCTCCCACTTTCGCATTTCGGAAGTGGCTGGGGTGGGGTAGAAAGGGGAGGGGTTAGGGTGAGACAGTAGCGAAGGTCGAGGACGCGCCAAAATCAATGGTTGGCACGGTGAATGCAGACAGACTTCCTCTTAGTACTGTCATGTGATTTCTAAATACCTCGGTTTTATTAAATTAAATAAATTTTATTTTATAAGACTCTCATTTTTTTTAAGACGATAATAAAACTTACTAAATTTGTTTTTTTATTTTTGTACGCTGTCGTTATTTTTATACTGCAAAAAAAGAAAAATCTTTTAAAGCTTTAAATAATTAAAAACGTAACTATTCCAGAACGATAGGAGTTTATAATCTATCTTAAAACTAAAATCTGAAATTCCTAGCAACCGTTATTTCATTTTTTCTTCGTAAAAGAATATTAGAGATCTTTCTGTTTCAGCGTTTCTTGAGATACTTATATCAACTGATCGGAGGACGTTTTTGACTATCTCTTGTACAAAATTATCCAGGGTCTAAGCTTGTAGTATAGGCTTGAGTAGTGACCAGTTTCATTTAAATTCATTCAGTTATTTTGTCGTGATGAGTGATCGGTTAGAACGATGCTTTATATATATATATATATATATATATATATATATATATATATATATATATACATATATATATATATATATATATATATATATATATATATATATATATATATATATATATATATATATAGTCTATACTTATAAAAAAGTAACAGAATCATTTTTGCAGAGTATTCTTTAATCGACACTGAAGCCAAAAATGATTTTTTTTTGTCTGTCTGTAGCTTGATTGATGAAAATATCCGATGAGATAGTAACGCGGATCAAACACAACCGTCGTTATGAAACTGTCGCACGAGTTCGCCTTGTATTCAACTACCAATATAAATATATAACACTAGAACAAGCATGCATGGTCACTCACGTTGATAATCAACTTGGGTGAAAAAGTCTGGGGTAAAATCTTGGATAAGGTCTAAAAAAATATACTTTGGCAAAACTTTATTACAAAAAAAAGTCAGAGTATTTACAGAATAATCAAGATAGATAATTTTATCCATTGAATAAATCCTACCTTCGAAAAATAAGAAAGATACAAAAATGAATAGATAGATATTAATGCTCTCAAAGTTATTAAAGTTGTAATTAAACATAATGTTAATATAACCATTTATATAATTATCTATATCAGATTAATTTCATTGCACGTTTCGAATGTCGCTTTTATACAATTTGCCGTGAGTGTATTATCCGCTGCCGTTGTTCAAGTTAATTGATTTTACTGCAATGGTCTCGTGAATTAACCACCGATAAAATTGTCAGGCTTATTCATATAAATTCAAACAATGAAATTAATAATTAGAACGAGTAAGTGAGATTAGTAAATCTTATTGATTTCGTTTATTCATTTTGAGATTGGCTATATATATATCATTATCGTATATTCTAATTCGAAAAAAAACTTTGTAGCGTCACCTTTTGCATGAAAAAAAAATTAAATATCGTATACAATTTAAAGATTAAGATCAATGACCTGTCCAAGCTTAATTTCCGTTTCGCCAAACGATAATCGACTGAACTGAACCACCTCGTAAAGTTACAGTTCTCCAAAACGATACAGATCAACGAGATAGGAAGATATTATGTCTATTAAAATTATAGAGAAAAATTGCTTTATTTGTTAAATGTTTGTTTTAAGTTGATACTCTAAATAAATCTACTAAACTCAAAAATTCATTATTCGGAAGGCTATAAAATATTACTCTTGTCTCACCAAAGCGGAAAGGCCTAATCTAGGCCTATTTTCACCATCCTAATTTTCCTTTGATAGTGGTGACGTATTTTTGTGCAAGTCAGACGATGAGAGTGTTTATTGGCCACGCCGCTTCGTTTCTTCACATCACTTAATATTAGATGAACACTGATCAGCCCCTTATTATATAGTTTATTTTTTAAGGATAAAAACGAGTACATAGCTCGTGGTATGTATCCGTTTTTATAGTTTATAGTTTTTTTACGATTTTTGTTACATGATCCGTGGTCACGACGGGACTGCTGTGGAGCGATGTGTCAACTGTCAGTCGACATGGACAGTATCTTTCTACCCTACGTCTAGTTCTTCTTAAGCCCACTACACCACTTATCTTCGAGTTTTTATCTTTAAAAATTAACTATGTTTGAAAACTGCGAGTGTCTATGCCTAAAAAGGTCCTTTATTATATATATCTTCACACAGAAATTGTAGAGACAATCTAGCAGCTAAGTTTAAATAGATGACAATTGGGATTGTAAATCGTATAACAAATTAGAGTAACTTGAGAGTCAGACATCCATAGTGAAAATATTTTTTTGAATTAATCAGAGTTTGCATTAGCAAACATCTGATTTAAATGCATATCTTTAAATTATTTAATTATGATATACGAATAATTCAATGACATAAAATTAATACAATGAATGATACACAAATTTATAATGAGACACTACACTTGTATATAAGATTATAAGTCTTATCAGGTTTTCCCTCCTTACCTACATTTAGTATCTCGAGGAATTTTAATTTGTATACTTATCATAGCGCGAAGTAACGTCAGATTTGTGATAAGTGTCAGATAAGACAGCACACAGTGTGGTGTTGCGATCTAGAAAATTTACGATATATCGAAACTTTGGGTTGAGATTTATGGACAAAATAGTAGTACAAAAATAAACGCCTTCACATTCAACGGCAACCAGTAGGATGTGAATCATGTGTTGGAGGTCCAGAAACAGACAACACACAAGCAGCAATCAAGCAAGCATTTGTATGGCCTATACAAACATGTGATATCCGGGGATGTGACCCACGACTATTTACCATTACTAGCCAACATTTCTGGATATAACGATTCTTAGAGGAAGATTCTACTATAATAATTGTATAACAAAGGTATACCATTGCTTTTATAACGGTAGTTTTGATATTAGTATAGTCGCTTATCACTGACACTAATGACCCGCCGAAACGTCATTCGTCAACGTCAAAATATTTTTATATTACACGTTTGACAGGGTTAAAGTACTGAATTTAATAAAAAAAATTCTGTATATCATAATTATTCTTTAATAAATAGCACAAATAATGTCCTTAATTTATTGTACTATACATATATTTTTTTACCATTATTTAACCAGTTTTCACCAGTTTGTAAATGATAAAAATTTATTTTAAAATCAGACTAGTAAAAAAAAATACATTTTTCGATAAAAACACGGATAAAAAATATTTTTATGATATTTAAAATTATTAAAACTAATCAAGTAAAAGTGCATAAAATTAAATATTTATCAAGTTAATTAATTTAATAATAAAATAAGAAGATAAAATACTGAATCAAGTAAAGTTATTTCATTACTCATTTATAACCAGC
Source organism: Euphydryas editha (assembly GCA_036937285.1). Taxonomy (NCBI): domain Eukaryota; kingdom Metazoa; phylum Arthropoda; class Insecta; order Lepidoptera; family Nymphalidae; genus Euphydryas; species Euphydryas editha. Next base: position 9,663,489 of record JAUPFZ010000005.1, on the reverse strand, counting down.
ATCCACCACATAAGCCGTTGGATGTTCAGTGCTGAACGTAAGTCTCCTCCATTACCTCTGGGGGGTTGCCAATACACGCCACGCTTGGTAGTCGGCTGATAATTCATATGGCCTATACAATTATTTAAAAAAAGTATTAATACATTGTTCTTTGATTTTAATATAACATCGTTTGAAACAAGATGAAACCATTATAAAGCCAAAGACACAAATTTAAGTAGAATAGGAAGCATAATATTTTAAATTATAACTTAGCATTCAATCTTGACATTACATGTATTAATATGGTATTAGTACCTATAATTGGGTAGTTGTGTGATTGAAGCTATTAACAAACCGTGATTCAGAAAGCGCCACTAGCGCCATCTATTATGATGGCGTCGTACTTCAAAGTGCGTAATTTTGCGTAAAAATAAATCGTTATCTGAAATTTTTACGGATTTTTTTTTCGTTTACTAATTAAGATTATAAATTATTAATTATTATAAAATAAAAAGTTTTTATAATTTCTTCTATAATGCCATCATTTAAAATACAAAAATCAAATTTCAATAACTTGATAGAGCGAAGCGATTTTGATGAAATAAAGACTAAATCGACTGTCCCTACGTATACTATCGAAACTGAAAAAAGGTACTTTACAGGACAGCACTTTTAAGTTAATTTTGTGTACAAAATTGTCATTTATTTGTTAAGTATCGATATTATACTCATGAAAAATGTGGTTTAATATGTATTTTTTAGCTTATTCTTTTTTTGTATGAAAACATATATAAAAAGGAGTTTCTTAGTGCAATAAAAAAAATCGCAAATTTTCAGTTTCGATACTGTACGTAGGGACAGTCGAAATATTACTTCAAAATATGCGTTATGATCAATGATTTTCATGCTGATTTTTAACCCACACCTAGTACTTTACCAGTGTTGCGCGTTCCAACAAATAGTCAGGCAGACAGACATACATTTCTAAAAATGATATAAATAATAATATTTTTAGACCCTCACAAAAATTTTCGTTAAAAATATTCAGAAAAAAAATGTCATATTTACAATTTTGCAAAATTTATAGGTATTCGTTCTGGATTATTCAATCATTTTTATTTACTAATTCTTTATGAACGTTTCTCGTCGAAATAAAGTCGTAAATGATACAGTAAGTAAGCTTATTAAGTATTGAGTATGTATTTTTGTATCGGTTTATGTATGTATGTTTGTATTTATGATTGTTATTTATTTTATTACGTTTTTTTTTGTTTTTCGTATATAAATTAATTTCTTCAGTTTATCTGATTTTGCATACCTACAAACGTCCGCTCTTGTACGTCCTAAGGATGGCTGGTAGAGAATGCTTTTAGAATTAAGTACAATTTAATAATGTATTGTGCAATAAAGTATAAAAAAATAAAAACAATGCATAAGCGCTTGGTTATAAAAATCAATAATGTCCAGTATTACATAGACAATCTAATAAATTTAACCCTTTATGTCTCCAAAAGCATAGTGATAGAAAATTTGCGAAATTTTAATTTCGAAAAACAATAATACTTGAATGTGTAAGTTATAGTTGGATTATAAAAGAAAATTTGGTGTCAAACAGTGGCAGAGTTGTCGGAAGGCTTAGTAGCTTTTATCCAACTGCGGTTAATCCCAAAAGGGTTATGATTAACTAAATATACACGGGGCCAGGATATTTTGAATCCGAGTGAATTTGGGACTAAAATTGTGGTCGTATTCGCGAAAGTTATTTGGGAACATAAAATGCCTTTTTACAGCTCTAGAACTTATACGGCTTTAGTTTATAACGTAATTATTGTTTAATGGAATTACTAAAATAAAATAACGATCAAGTGCGAGTGAAATTCGCTCAAAAGTTTCCGCACGACAGTAAAATATTTTATATTATTAAACATATATAAACCATTCGGGAGCCTTAAATGGTTACATTGGCAACCTTTGCGCTTAACCGTAAAAACAAATGAAGACGCATTATTTCAAAATTCACCCGTACGTGTTTTCAAGGGTACAAAAAATGATGGAATCATTGACGAAGTTTGTCTACAAGTCGAAACGTACGAAAAAAAAGACTATGTTTTATCGAAGGTTTATGTAGTTTTCATATATTTATTCAGTGTTCAATATTCGTTATTATTTTGTCAAATCGATTGTGGTAATGAGGTACGCGATACTACGTAGATAAACACGATAAGTTTTGAGATATTAGCAATTTAGAAATGAAACGCATCTGTATTATAAACTCTTTTGCAAAAAAAACGGGCACTTAAGCAAAGAACTATTTTATAGTTACTATTAGATTGTTTGACAATTTTAGGTATCAGAATCTTAGAATTTTATAAATTAATTAGGAAGGAATAGTTTTCATCAGTTTTATCATAACATTTTAATTAAATTATTAAGAAATAATGTTTAAGCTCAAAACACTATGATTGTACCTGCTCGCTAAATAAAAATGAAACGCGTTAATTTCTTTGTTTTTATTGAATACATTAAAAGCAGATAAAAGTTTAGTATTGAGTGTGACCCCCTCTTGCTGAAATCACAGCTTGCATTCGTCTGGGCATGCTAGTGAGTATATCTTTTATGGTTTCTTGCGGAATACGTTCCCACTCCGCGGTAATCACATTCTTTAGCTCTCTGATGGTCTGCGGAGCCGGCTGAACTGATCTCACTCGTCGCTTCAGAACGTCCCAGACATGCTCTATGGGATTGAGGTCCGGACTTCTAGCTGGCCAGTCCAAACGACGAATTCCGACTTCTAGCATATACGCATCCACACCGCCAGACCGGTGGGCGCGAGCATTGTCGTCCATAAAAATTGAGTTTTCGCCAAGAGCGGTTAAAGCGGGTTGTGCATAAGGAATTAGAACTTCCGTTATGTATCGATGTCCAGTCAGTGTACCGTTTTCGATGAAGACTAACTCCGTACGATCCATAGAATTTATTCCTGCCCAAAACATAACAGAGCCCCCTCCATAAGGTGTGATTTCTTCAAAACATGCCTCTGCAAAGCGTTCTCCTCGTCTACGTAGCACTCGCCGACGTCGGTCTTTACCATTCAGAGATATCCTGGCTTCATCGGAGAACAATACCCTATCCCAGTCTTCATGAGTCCATGACACACAATTTCGAGCGAAGCTAAGCCTGGCAACTCGATGTCCACGGAGTAATTTAGGGCCGCGTGCCGGGCGATGACTGTGTATATTAGCAGCGAGAAGCCTCCTCCTGACCGTCCATTGACTAATTTGCACATTTCTTACTTCTTCGAGGGTGTTCTTGAGGTCCACATAAGAAGATTTGCGATTTCTCAACGCTTAACTAACTAGAAAACGATCATCCCGTGGTTCGGTACTGCCAGGTCCTTTGAACTGTCGACCGACTCACATTTAGCCTCTGAGCCACGAAGCATTGACTGCAACCTTCTTCAAGCAGCGCAATAATTTTGCTCGCTTTTATCACTTTATCTACCATTTTCGAGATTGCTAAACAGCAATAACAATACTTTTAAATGTCAAGGACACCAGATAATTTAATAAAAATTGACAAAAAGTTAATTAGAGTCGATATTAACTATAGGGAATTCGCGCCACAAAATGTTGTTAAAAGTTATTTTCTTTGAAAACCAGGCTCAGTCAAAAATTTGAATTTGGAATGTACTCTTATAAACATTATGGCACTTTTATAACTGGCCAGTAACATGTTCAAATGATTAAAACCTTTTTGGTATTTTATTTTTTTCAGCCAGGAAGAAAATCGAAACCGCCCGTTTTTTTTTTTGCAAATGAGTTTATATTTTTAAAAAGCAAATTTATTTAAAAATAGAACGCAAGTACTCGGGTTGCTGGTTTGAAAAAAATGTATGATGTTTCAGTCATTTAACTCCGACGGTTCTCACGTTTGTCTTTGCAACGATGGAGCTTAACTACGATCACTTCGCTATCGCTATGATATTTTATGATTTTTAAATTTGGTTTAACTGAAAAACTTAGCTTTCAACTATTACAATCAGCGTTAGGGAAGTCTGACCCATATCAAGCAACAGTTTTTAGATGGTTCAGTTTTTTTTTGCTTTATAATACGATACCATGTCTCTCATGAGTCTAAATTCAAGAATTTTCGCCACAATACAAAGATCACAAAAAAAAAGTTAAGAGATGATGTTTTAACAACTGTTCTGGTGTAGTGTAATATCAGTCGTTATTCATGATAGAGAAATTATCCGCCAACCCGCAGTAAAACAGCGTGGTGGATTAAGCTCAAACTCTTCTCCTGTATGGAGAAGAGGCCTTTGCCTGGTAGTAGAAAGTTTACAGGTTGATTTAGTTCAGATTATGTTTTATATTATCATAGATAATATCAATAAGGAGACTGGTTGAAACAGTGGTCTCAGCAACTGGCTGTTTTCAGTGTTTGTAACAAATATTTGTATGGGTCATACAAGTGTTTGTCGTTTTCTGGTCGTTTGTGTATGTGTTGTGTATGTTTAAGCCCTCGACACAAAAATTTCACCCAAATTGTGACCTTTAGGAGTTATGTATTTATAACTATATTTATAGCATTAACCTTATCATCGGTTTATCTCGATACTTTCTAAAACCATGACCCATATATAAATTAAACGCACAATACAAAATCGATGGTTTTATTTAAGAGAACATATGAAGAAATCAAATTCTACTCGATAAAATTTATTGACGCTAATAAAATTCTGTTATGTGCGTCTGTAAATAACTTTGTTTCGATTGATGTTTGTATCTGATTTTATTGAATATATTTCATTTGAAAACAATACGAGTAAAAATGTAGAAAACGCATTTTCTTATTATTTTTAATTTTTAATGCTATTGAGCTAAAAGTACGATTGTTTGTAACTCTCTGAAAATTTATATCTCTTTATATAATGGATTCGACCTCTTTACGACTTTTGTTAATTTTAATTATTCCTCGTTTGATTTATAGATAAAAGATAGAAGATATTTTTTATAACCGCAATAGAATTTTTAATATTTTTCCGATTTCCGTTAAAAAAGACGCTAACCGTATGCTATTATTAAGATTATGCTGTATGACAGCCTATCTGTCTATTACAGAGTACTTATCTTCGAAATCGTATTCGCTAGATACTTGAACTTTTTACAGAATATTTCGTTACCGTAAAAAATATTCCAATAAGCTCAAACATTTTTTTTTGAAATATAATCTTGATATATAGCGTGTTGAACGTATATAGATGGGCACTTAAAAATAATTGAAAAGCATAGAATCATGACGACCGTTCTGGTGCAGTGTTGCGAGTAGTCGCCTCGCCGGTTATTGTTATGAATATCTGATGACGATCGTTATTCATGGTAGGGAAATTATGCGCCAACCCGCAGTGGAGCAGCGTCGTGGATTAAGCTTTAACCCTTCTTTTATATGGAGAAGATGCCTTCGCTCAGCAGTGGGTTGTTTACAGGCTGATACAGTACAGTACATACATAGAATCATGAAAAACATTTTAGAAGATTTACAAATGTTGCTTTATATTTTTTACGATAAATTCAATGCTGCGCTATTTTAAGCGACCATTCAAGACACAACGGTCGCAATATCACACACAATTTATCACCTAAAAATATCTTTAGTTTCCCTTTTTTAGCTTTTCTAACCCCTCTCCTATATAAAAAAAAATCTTTTCCCGGCAATGGGGTAGTTTAAGGCTGTTTTAGTTTAGATTAGTTTATGTAAAGCTATGGTCGGTTCGGAATTCATAATTTTTACTGGCGCCAATAACCATTCTGTTTGGTGTACAGCAGTTCATACCATATAGCCTTAGTCGCTTTTTACGATACCTGGGCAAAATGGGGTTCGCCACTTTTTTTCTTTGCCGGTCATCGCACGATTAAATACATTACTTCTATAAATATTTGCATAAAGCTATTACAATAGTTAGGGCCTGTTTCACTGGTTGCTGATAAATTTTATCTCGCTAAACTACAACTTTTATATTCGCAGGTTGTAAGTACTATTATATAATATATAAAGTGCATTTCTGTGGTGAAAAAGAAAAAAAAATATCATAAAGTTTTATCTGTTAGATATTATTATACACCACAGTGAAATTGGCCCTCAGTGTATATTAAAGATTATCAATTCGGGCTACTTTTTTTAAATGAAGTCTGTCATTTCACAATGAGAGGAAACCTGAAGTTTGTTTGTTCACTTTAATAAGTTAATTTTAGAAGTTTACGTTAATATTACTTAAAAATGTTGATAAATCTAGAGATTTCAAGAATAAGCGCCAGTGAAGCGTGGTGCGTCTAATCAGATAATCTTCTTATTAAGTCTCCGTGACGATATGTGCGTCTGTTGCAGCGTGAATGGCCGACATTACTCACTCGTACTTTGCACTTTGAATGCCTTGGAAATGTCGAGGCTATTCTATTTCTGACTTAACCTAGATTTTTTATGAGCTTCCTTCTAGTATCAGTGTGTTTCATTGTTAACAAGTTTCTATGCTTTTCAAATATTTGAAAAATCGTAAGATAAAGCCGTATTTAATATGAGATGAATTGAACTGAAACAGCCTATAAACGTTCCACTGCTACGCAAAGGCCTCTTTTCCATATAGTAGTAGAGATTAATGATCTTAATATTCTTTTTTTCTTTTTAAAATTAATTATTGAAAAAAAAATACAGTTTACTGGAAAAATTAATTTTCGATAAATTTTTATTTGCTTTTCGATAAAAAAAAAATTGTTAAATTTTTTGAAGAGGTATTTAATACGAAGGAAGGTCAACTTTTCCTTTCAGGAAATTTCTGCTATTTTTATAGAAGATTTTATTATTGTACTCAGACTCAAGTATTTCAAAAAATAGGAAAGTCGAGCATATTGAAACATACTTAATAGGTTTTGATAATAGCCACAGAAAATTAAGGTTTTAAAAATTCTCGAAATCAGAATACGTGTCCCTCAGACGATGATGACCGCTTTACTGTCATATAAATCAAAACTGCAGACATAAGAGCACGCATAGTAGTGCACGCTTTACATTTCGCTCAAAGAAACAGTTCATCATAGTTTTTCGTAAGACAATTACTCGGGCAATGATGTATTCTGACATTTTTAAATCTATCGATATCGATGTGATTGTTTGCTACCAATATCATATTGATCACGATCTATCTATCGCTCTATGGTCCGAACTAGCCAACCCTGCGGTGGAACTGGCAAAGCTTGCGCTATGACGCTACTAAGCCCTAAAATCCTTTAAGCTCCGTGGGAAGAGATTCTGAATCGAAATTTGTATACGCAAATATCGTATTGTAAATCGAAAACTGTTTGAGTACCGTTTATTACCGATATATATTACTGATATATTTGTTACTGATATTCGATTACTGCGTCACTATAATGAATTTCTAATAAAAAAATAAAAAAAAATAAACATGCAAGTTTATTATTCATATAAAAATTATTATCACAACGTTTTTAACTTCGCAAAGCCATTGATTTATTTCTTTTTCTGTACAAATTCAAAGATCCTTACGCGAATAGATGAGATTTGATGCGACAAAATACGACTAATAAAGACTTTAAAGGACAACTTCACCGGTTACTGAAAAAATTTCAGATAATTATTTCAAATATAATGATATCCAACAGATAAACGTTTCTGATATTTATTTTTTTGTTTCAACATCAAAAATCATTTTATTCGTCAGATGTTTCTATTCACAATTAAGTTACTCATACGCTATCAAAGACTTAACCAACAGGAGGTGAAACAATCTTTACCTAAGTGATATTAATGTACGCAACAACTTAAGATAACTAACGAATTTGCAGCATTTTTAAATAAATAGATAAATCTGTTAAACATACACACTTGTTCTGAAGGTAGGCAACTTAATGCTTGTGTTTTAGGTAACAACCGACTGATATACATATAATTATGTTATTGCACCCCGACTCGGGGCGGGAATCGGACCTACAACCCTGGAGCAGAAAGCAGGGTCATTACTAATTACGCCAATGAGCCAGTCGATGCATTTGTCGCTTATGTTAACGAAAATATATTATTTTCAATTCTATTCAAAATTAGACATCGTTTATATACAGTTGTGAATGTGTTTAATAAACAATGTTTCATACTCATATCACGGTTCGCTTAAAACTTTTCTGGAAACTCATAGCTCTGATATGGAAATAGTTTTTAACTATCCCCTGTCTAACATAATATTGAAAACACTCTCCGAGACTCATATTTTACTACGAAAAGTCTACAGTCGTTTAATTAATATGAATTATTTAATATATCTACACTTGTTACTCACACGTATGATAAAGTTTGGGATTTTATTTGTTATAACGTACTATTATCGGTATTTACAATTAAATTTAAAAATGTATTTTGTCCAAAGTGTAAATGCGACTTCATCCCCTCTTCCAAGGGAACCATGCATTGAATTATGAGATGAAAAATATTTAGTGCAGCTCTTAGCATGGACTAAAAGCATGACAAGTTTCATTTAAATCCATTGATTAGTTAGTTAGGAGTAGTGCACTGCCAAAATAAAGTTAAATAAACACACATACAGATAGACCAACAAACAAAAAAAAATACAGTAATATATTCAAAGTTAATTAGTAAGAGCACCTTAAAAAAAATTTATTTCAAAATATCTTCTATTACAAAATTCGAAATCTTACAGTAGTATTATATATTGAACTGAAACAGCCTGTAAATAGCTTACTACACCAGAACGGTTGTCGTTTAGTTTATTAGTTGTTTTTCCCTAGTTTATTTTTTGCAGCAGGGCTTTTGGTTACCTAGCTACGCCATTGTTTGATATGGTAGTCAATAATATCCACTCAAAATCAGGCACCATTTAATTATTTAAAAGCTAAAATCGGAATACAAGTAGTAAGTATGTGAAATAAGTAGTAGAAGTAAGTTGACACGAATCGATGCGGAATGATGCGTTATAACACGACTACTTCACGTGACGTGAATTAACGTGACAACGTACGACATCTTAAACATACTATGACATCGATATTTGTGCGTCACGTCCCGTCTAGTGGTGTGACTACGTGTCACGTAGGACGGATTATATCTCAATATGAATGTGCTACAACTGACATTGACATTTTAAGAGTTCAAATTCACGGTCAAGCATCGAAATTCAATGCAAGCGAGGTTTGCAATCGATAAACTCTTCATATATTGAACTGTTAATAATATATATTAACAGTTCAATATATTAAGAGTAAATATATAATAAATATAATATTTAGAATATAATATGATGTCTGTAAGATACACATAAGTCACGACCATTATTTGAAGTAAGGTGAAAAATCAAGTGTTATCTTCTAACTTATAATAAACTGAAATGAACTGAATCAGCCTTAAAAATTCTTACTGCAGGGCAAAGGTCTCTTCTCCATATGACAGAAGGGTTGGAGCTTAATTCAATACGCTGCTCCACTGTGAATAATTTCTCTATCATGAGTGACGATTATTATTATTAATTATCTGTGATAACAACCGGGACCGAGGGCTTTACTCTCCCAGACTAGAAACAAATATTTACACAAATAGAAATATCAGCCACGAGCGGCAATCGAAACCGTTGAGGCATCTACTCGCACCACTACACCAGAACGGTTGTCTGAGATTTATAATAGAACAGATAAAACACGAGATCGGCTCTTCCGCTAGTTGAGATAGTAAAATTTTGTTGAAAATATAAAATATAAAAATAAATAATAACCCAAACAATTGTTATCTCTAATGACCCAGTTGATGTTAATCTTAATCGATAGTAATTGAAAATCAGAATCATACTCATTACCGTCAAATTACAATTCATCGAACTTTATGTTAGTAGGTACTAATTGTCGCCCGTCATGGTTGAATGCGAAAGCGACCCTATGGCGTCCCACTACGGCGCGCGACGTAATCGATGGGTTTTAGTTAGGGTATTCGGCCTGCTGGGATTGACGTGCAGCCCTGGCGTCTGGCCGCGAGTCCCACATACCCGCCGCTTTTGTGGCGGGAAACGTAAATGCATTTCCCATCGTAAAAAAAAAAAGTACTAATTGTCGTCAATAAATTTTTTTGTTTGTTTTAGTTTCAATGCAAATAATATTTGACAGTTAACGAGGGACCAGCGATTGATGTCTACAGTTTTCTGATCGTGCCACACTACTGTAACTATAGCTTGTAAACGTCTCACTGCTGGGCATAGGTCTCTTCTATGAAGAAAAAGAGTTTGCAGTTTAATACCCCACGCTGCTACACTACATGCTGATGTTTCCCTACTAATGTTCGTTATCAAATGCTTATGATAACAACTGGGACCGACGATCTTAGTTGATAGCTAAGAAACATACTGCTAAAGAAAAAGAAATATTTGTAAAAATAATTATATTCGTACCGATCGGTAATCGAAACGGCGATTGTCGGCGTTTCTGGAATTTTCGTCATCACTACATGAGAATGGTGAATTTTTACACGCACTACTTATAATAATGTGTATTTTTTTTTTAATTTAAAATTTCTTTTTATAATCAGCATACGGCAGTGTAAAAATAAACTTGTAAATAGTACACGAAAGTAGTTTTTAGAGCAAGAGATGACATTGTACGGGAAACTATTGTACATTTTTTCACGAGTGACGTTAAAAATCGGTAGTCTACCTATCAAAGCGGATGCACGGGAAAATATGTCATATTTTTTCAAAGAATCTCATTGTTAATCGAGTTTTGAACGTCGGTATGGCACTTTTGAATCTAAAAATAGCGAAAGCCGCAAGGGATACAAATGGTACAGGTAAAGCTTGGCATTTATCTATTATTTGTAAAATTTAGCCATTTCTGAATTGTAAATTATTTTGCTACCATGACGTTTTTATTTCAAATATAGTTTCGTTTCGTATTATAAGAAAGATGAAAACAAACTGTCTTAGTTATGTTCTGAACTGAACTAAATCAGTCTGTAAGCATCACCTTGTTGGACAAAGGCCTCTTGTCTATATAGGAGAAAGGTTGGACTTAATTTACCACGTGGCTCTATTGTGGGTTAGAGGATAACTTTTCCTTACCTTTAGTAACGATTGCTATCAAGTGTATTATAAAAACCGGGATCGACGGCTTTACGTGCTCTTCGAGGCACAGTGGTGAGGCCAACAAGGACATACACCAGAAACTAGGACTTACACCGTGAAAGCCATTAAGCCTAATTAATAATAATAGGACTTACACCAGACATAGACCAGAAACAAATATTTGTACAAATAAAAATATCTGCTAAGAGCGGGAATCGAACCCGTAGCCGCCGGCGTTGAAGCAACTACTTGCAACCACACCAGAACGGTTGTCTAACGATTACTCCTATTTGTTTTTTTTTTAAGTACTTATAATAAATACCTACATATTTATTCTGGTTTTAAAATTAAGAATATAATTTTCCTATATTTCTAGTTATTTTAAAATTTAAACGCTCAAATTAAGCAAAAGGTTAGGCCTATTAGCACCACAGTATGTAAAACATATATTAACTCAAGTCTTTAAACTAAGTTAAAGAATAGTGCCACATTTACATTTCTACGGACACGCAAGACGTGGTGTGACCACAAAACACGAAATAATGGAAATGGAAATGAAATAACAATGATTTATAAGTTACTATACATATATTAAAGAATAGAAGTGGATTATATGTATTATTTCTAGTTGTACTTTCAATGAGTATCCAGTACATAAAACATTACTTAAAAGACAATAAATAAAATTCTAAGTAAAGATACTTAGTTTAAAATAATAAATAAAGAAATAATTCACCTTACTCAACTTAGAGGACGTTACTCAAATTGTGTTGTGGTACACACGTCTGTTTTTCATCATACTAGTAGCCACTAACTGTGATTATTTGTTTATCATTTACACATTAATATCATAATATATTGTATACCATTTATAATCGTCCGTGTTCTATGTCGCGAGTACCGTGCGTTTTCTGACCTTGCGTGTGTGTTTTCTTCCACATGCTTATCACACAAGCACACAAGTTTATCTTACAGAACGTAATTTAAACGGATCAATCACGGCATATCTTTACTCTCTGATAGCGTTTAATCGTCGATTTAAAATATATATATTTATTAACTTATTAAAATTAAGGTAATTCAACCTATTTTATTTTATTTACTAGCGGCCCGATCCGGTTTCGCACGGGTATTTAACTAAAATTTTAAAAATTATACATTTATATTTTTAATCACCTACTACACCTGCGTCGATACTGGAAAATATTTTATAATAGACGGATTGAGTGACAGATTTATTATATATATATATATATATATATATATATATATATATATATATATATATATATAGATAGTACGGATGAAATATTTGAACTGTTTTTTTATTAATTATTTTCTCATTGATGAATACCATATTTTAATAAGTATTATTCCCGACGAAGACAAATCCAAAAACACAAAAATCATAAAAATCGTTCCACTCGTTCTCGAGTTATAAACGGTGTAACTAACACGACTTTATATATATATATATATATAGATTACAACTTAAATAGCTATAACCATCCAACTTTGTACAATCAACAAACAAATAACGACCAAATATTGTAAATTTTAACAACGAACAAACAATGAAGACCATAGTACCCTAAAGTATTTAATTAAATGCAAAAAAGAAAAACAGTTTTCTAAATACGGGCGAGTGTCATTCTTTTGGCCGAAGCTTTGGTCAGCGCGATTCAGAAGTCAGTTTTTATATTTAGTGACATTTAACATAATTAATATTTAACTTAATAGTATATTAATTGAAAATGATGTTTATCTAAAATATTAAAACGATTTCTATTCCTATCCGACATATTTAGTAAACTTTTAAGTTTAACAAAATAATAACTCAAAAATAAGTTTTGTGAGTTTTTAAGATTCCTTAGGCCAGATGGCGTTGGCGGCGTAGGTACCTATTTCTATTTTCTTAAATATTTATTTTTAAATTTAATTACAATGAAACAAAAACTAAATTATACTGTGAGTTATTTCTAATTTTTATGTATTAAAGTTATTTACATTGGTTTTGTACTTTTTATGTGATACGTGAACACAGAATAACACGATAAGAGATGGCGCTGATACAAAAAAAAAACGCGCTATTAAAATTTATTCTTGATTATATATAGTGTATTAATGAAACGGAGTTTTTAACAGATTTATTATTTGTATAGATTGTTTAATATTTATCAGTCAAACAATATTATATATATATATATATAATCTAAATATAAAAAGGCCCCCGACAGGGAGAAATGTTGATGACGATTAATGATAAAATGAAATGACGGCCGGCTGGTCGAGTGGTCAGGCAACTGGACACTTTACGCAGCGGTCGCGGGTTCGAATCCCGCCAGGTGCAGATAATCTGTATGACGAATATAGATGTCTGCACCGGGTCATGGATGTGTATTTATGTATATACGTATTTATATCTTCAATTTATTTCCGTTCCTAGTACCTGTAACACAAGTTCTTACGAACTTAGCACGGGGCTAGGTTAACGTGGTGTGATTGTTTGTTAATATTTATTATTATTATTATTATTTATTAATATGTCCACTACACAGGACTTCATGTTACTGGGAGTCCGCTTCATACTTAACGGTAGTATTAGATTGAAGACCGTACACCATCATTCATCTGTAATTAATTAATTTTAAATAAATATTAGTTTTAAGTCAATTAATTGACTAACAATAAGTACAAATTGCTCTCTACAAATAAAAATTACACGGTACTATTGAAATAAATTAAATAAAAAGAGGATAACGTTGACAGCTATACTAGTATAATAATTATATTGTGTTACACCAGTTATCAGTTTCAGTGGCCCTTAAAAGTTTTATTTTATTTGAATTTTATATCATTTTGTAATAAATATAGTTAATGTGAAACTACCACTACTTGGGAGTGTAGATTATGCTGAGAAAAACCACCAATAAAGCTCAACAGTTACTCTTTTAAAAATCTACATTGGTAAACCAACCACGCATTATACCTAAACGCGCAATCAGTAACGGTTTACGATGCCAAATAACACGCAGGTTGCGTCTTTTCTTAATACTGGTGTTATCTTTAATTGATGTCATAACATAAGGCGATTGTAATGCGGCAGTAAGTTTTAGTTTGTACTGCGTATTTTCATAGAGATAAAAATATATGATTGCCTTATCCCTTTACAGTGTTTTACAGTAAATATAAAATTAGTTGAGTTATATCTGATTGTAGTGGAAATTTAATATTTAGTACTGAGCGTTAAAAAAAATTGTTACAATTACAAATGTACCTACTGTTCTCTTATATTTACGCGAATTTTATTCATTTAATTAAAAGTCTAAAAACGGATTTTATCGCGTTTATTTAAAGTTACTGTTTAACAATTTAATTTAAATATATAAAAAGCGGGGTATGTAACAATTGATTCATTATTCGGACACCCACCACCTCAGTCCCCCGAGATCATGGACGCTGTAAAGGGTCCGAAACGTCGGGAAATAATTTAAATTAAATTGTTAAACAGTAACTTTAAATAAACGCGATAAAATCCGTTTTTAGACTTTTAATTAAACAAATGTACCTATCTTTTTTGTCTTGTAACATTGTAACTTTTAACATATGAATCATAATTCTAAAGTTTTATTTGAATTTTTTTAAACAACATCCTATAGTATCACTGTAGCATCGTATTTTTGTATGTATATTTAATATGGCCCGTTTGCGCAGTTGGTAGTGACCCCGTTTTTGAGGGTCGTGGGTTCGATTCCCGCCCCGAGACTGGTTGCAATTTTAAATATATATGTAGTTATTAAAAATATATTATAAATTTGTATATCATTTGGCTGTTACCGAAAACACAATCATTAAGTTGCCTACCTTAGGAACAGACGACCGTGTGTGTATGTTGTGTATGTTACATACTCTGCAAAATTTGTGTGTGTGTTTGTAAGACTCTACCTCTTACGGTTCCCTGTGACTAAAGATATTAGTAAATATTCGTACACTGTGTACTAAACGTGTACACATCTCGTTAACCATTGTACGCATAGATATCTGAGTGTACTCAGAAACCGTCAGTCCGTACATTATATTAAATTATGTTCCTAAATGTATTTATCTTTATTTAAAGTTATTAATAAAAGGTAATATTAGATGTCTATATATGAATATACTCAAACAAAAAAAAAAGTGTGTGTGTGTTATTTTACGTGTTATGTACGCACGTAAGTATACTTATAATAAAACGATGCGCCGAGTTAATGGGTAGTACGCGCCATCTGTAATCACACCCTAGTAACCCACTAAAACAAAATACTCATCAAGACGAATCAAACGAACCGAGGGTGGAGTGGAATGGGGTGCGTCGTTTCACTACAGAGTTCCTATGACCACCTTCCAGCTCCATCATCAGACCCTAGTTATCATTGAAAGGCAAACTACTCATCAAGACGATTCAAACGAGCCCAAGCTCGATGAGGTTGTGTCATTTCATTGCGAAGTTCTTATGGCCACCTTCCATCTCCATTATCAGATCAGTCCCTGGAACCATCTAAAAACAAAGTGCTCATCAAGACGAATCAAATGAGCCGAAACGCGATGTGGTTGCGTCGTTTCATTACAGAGCTACTATGACCACCTTCAAACTTCATCATTAGACCCTGGTGGTTATTGCAAGACAACCTACTGGTCAAGACGATTCAAACGAGCTCGATGAACCGTATTGAAAGCCGTTACGTACTAAAGTCTCTTATGAGTCTTCATAAAAGTGGTCTTTTGCTTGTAACATTTAGAGACTGTTAAAGAAAACTAAACGTTATATAATATGTTTCAAATTCATAGTGAATAAGAAATAATATTCTAAACAGTTCTTGTCATTATAGTTAACAAATATTTATCGATAAGGGTCAGTCAATTAATATTTAAATTGAAAGATTACCGAGTGTTGTGATAAGTTAAGGTTGACTTTTGATGATTATGCTCGATTATTATTATTTTGTTTATTATCTTCACTTATTACTGAGTTGATTTTTAGGATAAGAATACAATGCGCGATTTTATTCCGTCGCGAAAGCGGAATTCGGTATTATTTCGAATCTTACTAAGCCGCTGGTTGTCAACCGCCAGAAATTTCAGAAAAGTCGAAAACTTGGGGTAAAAAGTAGCAAAACGGGCACTTTTTTGATGTCTGTTCGGATCGATCGTTTTTTTCCAAGTTTATCGTCTGCAAGACGCTTGAATAACATCTGCCAAATATTCAGATATGGATAGTGACCGCACTACGTTGCGTCTAAAAATACGTTTGAAACTTATTCTCCGTTTTTTATTTTCTACCTCGACTAGAACTTGAAATATAATATTTATATAATAAAATATTTTATTCTCCGTTTTAGATGCATGTTTGCATTCCATGGAAAGTACGATTCCGCTTCCATCGCGGACGAGTATAAAAGACGGTCTGTGAGTTTTAACTTAACTAATAAGTGAGGAAATAAAAATACAATTTAAATAAATATATTGCTTGGATATATTGATTGGAACCAGTTCTAAAATTAATTGAACCCAAGGAAAATAAGAACACAGCACGACTTCCAGACACAACAAGTTCATTCTGTGTGAATAGGAACGGTCAAAAGTAATAATTTATAATTGTATAAAAAGCGGGGTATGTAACAATTGATTCATTATTCGGACACCCACAACCTCAGTCCCCCGAGATCATGGACGCTGTAAAGGGTCCGAAACGTCGGGAAATAATTTAAATTAAATTGTTAAACAGTAACTTTAAATAAACGCGATAAAATCCGTTTTTAGACTTTTAATTAAATAAATATATTGCTTTAAAATCAAGGCCAAAGATAGGTCTCACCCTCGAGGTATGCCCGAGATGGGCGGCGCTGTGTCAAGGTCTGACGTCGGTCCTCGGAGGGAACTTGTCGCTCCCGAGCGTGATCATTGCGATGCTCGGCGACGACGGGTCCTGGAAGGCGATGGTCTCCTCCTGCGAGACAGTAATGTCCCAGAAGTAGGCCGACGAACGGGTGAGAGAGGAGGCGGCCGACGTGGCCTCCATCCACGGGCAACGAACGGGGGTGCGTAGGAGGTGCTACTTAATGCGCCTCCAGTAACGCCTCTGTGCCCGTGTCGGACCGGGATGGGGACCCGGTCCTGTTAGACACGGCTTCGGGACGTCGGGACTGTTCAGAGGTGAGCCGAACAGTCCCTATGGAGGAAAAGTCTGGTCTTTTCGCCAAGGCCAACCTGTCGCTGGAGGAATCCTGTTGCCTGTAGGTTCGGGACCCACCAATTAAAGCGGCTGAAGGCTCCCGCAGGGGCTTAGTACAGTATTGCACTCCCAAATTACCGAGTACGACATAGGTCTAGGACTGCCTACCCGGGCCTCCTGGATATCATCCGTAAATGAATTCCGTTGCGACACAAAAAAGGCCAAAGATAGGTCGTCTATTTCAGATAATATTTAAACAAAAGTTATTAAACATATTACAAAAAAAATACTTAATGTAACTATTTTAGGCTGGTTCCTTTTGTACATTTTTATATGTAAAATGTCTGTTATGGATACATGAGTTTTATTTCTACATCTAATATTCTGTGACAAACAAATCGTGATAATATTCGTGAAGTGGTCTCTATGACTTATAACGTATGTTTTGTAATACGATAAATAAAATAGCACCAACATTTCAGTGACATCGCAATGTACATACTAATATTAGGTTATACATAATAATGTATAAACTAATATTAGTATGAATACAGAATTTTGAATTGAATACAGATATTTGAACTATAATGAATATAGATAATGAACTATAAAACATCGTGACACATTATCAAAGTACTTGTACGCCTAATGTCACAAGTATGGAAGAACAAACGTGAGTGAAACCGCGCGGATCGCCTTGTTACCTACAATATGGCAGTAAATTAAATCTGACGTAAGTCAATATAGTTTCTACATTTTGTTTGAGAACTCGGTTCTGACCTCAGTTATCAGTAAGTTGTACCTTGAATGGAATTAAGTAATTTTGTTATTTACGCTGTAATATTTAATATAATTCGTCGAGAAACGTAGTCACTATCAAAATGAGGAAGAGTTACGATTAATAAAATAATGATGTAACATTCACCTTTGAAGGACATATGTGAATTGATAAAAAGAAAGATATGAGTAACCAGTTCCTATCTGCTTGTATCAATGAATATATTTTGTTTTTAGGTTAAGATTTATAATAAATCATTAATAAATTAAAGAACTTAATTACGGTCAATAAAAATAAATTTGAATATCTAGGGAATTTTTACATTATTGTTTTGACTTACATTTCCTTCCGAACGTACTTAATAAATACAATAAAAATAGTAAAGATATAATCAAAAATGTCCTTTTCTTTTCTAATTAAAAATAATTATATTATTTTAATCAACTATAGCCTTAACACCATACCTACTTTTAATCAATTAAATTTTCGATTATAAGTAACACTCTATGCCGTAAACATCTTTTCATGTTGCTATGTTATTCCTTTGCTTGTTGATGTTTTCATTGTGAATTCTGTATCAGAATAATTAATAAATTATGTTGAGTGACACCTCTAGTTAGGACCTATGAGTGAAGATAATTTGCATGGAAAAATTGGTTCCAATTAAAAGTGGGCGTATATAGTTTGCTTCAAACTTTTAGATTATTTTTCATTATTTATACATTTTTATAATCTTACATGAGACGTTATTGACAACAGTAAAAATAATATTTATTTTGCTATAATTTGTGGTATACAAAAACAATGGTGATTCGAAGTTTTTTGGTATTAATTCTATCTAACATGAGAAATAAAATATCAAAAATCAATAATTATTTACAACGTGTAAAACTAATAATTTTTAAATCCATTTAGAATAAAATATATTAATAATATCTGCTGACTTAAAAAAATAAAATATTTGAAAATATAGAAAAAAATATTTTTCATAAAACATGTTTCAGTTTTATGATTTGTTTAAAAATGTCACAGTATTAAAACAATACGTGATTTGCGAATCAGGAAATATTATACATCATAATAGCTATTGTGAATTTTGTTAACATTAATTCGAACAACGTTCATATAATGAGGACCATTAGAAATAATAGACACAGAGGTACTGGGCACAACTCAATTCATTATTGAAATGTTCGAAATATACTGGCGAGAATTAGTGATATGACATTTTGCACTGTCTAAAAATGACAAGTTTATTTCAAAAAGAATTCGCGGTAAGCTACTGGTATTTAGCTATCCAAGACCGCTGCGTTTTAGATCAACGAATATCGACTGCTTGCGACGCAAGCAACCCTACACATCGGCATACATGCACACATACATAGGTACACACACACTCTACATTATAAAGCTGACGGTTTTTTAAAATAAATTTATCTACTTGAATCCTTTAATGTATTCGGAAAAACAAAAATATTAAACACTTTTTTTCAACTTTTTATATAAATGCAGATCTATACGAGGGTGGGGTGAAAAGTTAACTCGTAATAACTTTGTTTCTTTTTTTCCATATTGAAAAATTCATTTCGTGTTAGTCTGTTCATTGACGAAGAACGCTATGAGATACTAATACTTATACGAGTACTTATAAGACTCGTTACTGTTTAGAAAAACAGATAGACATTTATCTTTATACTACATTTTTTTAGATAACAAAAATGTAGTATAAAGATAAATAGATAGATAAACATTTTATTGCACTCACTAAAAGTATACACAAAATAATGAATATGTTATGATCGAAAATAAATAAAAGTAATGTAAGTTTTAGTTAGTTGCTGTTAGCAGGCTAGCATCCTGACAGCTAGTAAATTTTGTGATACAAATTTTTTTATGTACAAAATTTGCTTAAAAACTAATTATTGTTCTCTGTAACAGCTAACGCAATTAAATCGGAAGCCGCTGGCAGTGATGGTATCAGCAAAAAAATGATTCTTTTATCTCTCGACTTTATCTTACCTGTGGTTTGCCATATTTTTAACTTCTCTCTTTCCTCTTGTACTTTTCCTAGTGTCTGGCGTAACGCATTGATTATCCCTATTCCGAAATCTTCTCCTTCGTCTTCTGGCACCAACTTTCGGCCAATTTCCATACTACCTTTTCTTTCTAAAGTTTTTGAACGTATTGTTTATTCTCAGCTTAATCTATACCTATGTACTCATAATTTGCTTAGTCCTTTTCAATCTGGCTTTCGAACTGGACACAGCACAGTTACGGCTCTCATAAAAATTCTTGATGACGTCCGATTTGCAATGGACAATAAGCATGTGGCAATTGTTGCACTCCTTGACTTTAGTAATGCTTTTAACTGCGTTGACCATGATTTGCTTATTGCTATTCTGCGGACTCTAAATATCGCTCCTTGTGCTGCCCAATGGTTTCAGGCCTACTTATATAATCGACAACAGTGCGTTAGCTTTGATAATAAAACTTCAGCCTATTGTTCTCTTTCCTGTGGAGTCCCTCAAGGGGGAGTTTTGTCTCCCATGCTCTTTTCTATATTTATAAATTCCTTATCTTTAATTCTCACATCAAAACATCACCTTTACGCTGACGATTTACAACTTTATGTAACAACACCTATTGATGACATCGGTAATGCTATCGCTACTCTAAATACTGAATTAAATAAAATCGTTACATGGTGTCATTCGTATGGTCTATTGATTAATTCAAGTAAGTCTCAAGTGACTATTATTGGCAACTCGTATCAGCTATCTAAAATTAAATCACTGAATTTACCTCCCATCTTATTCAATTCTATCGCCCTCTCACCTCTTCCTGTCGTTAAAGATCTGGGGTTATTAATTGACAATTCTCTTACCTGGGTGCCTCAAGTTGCGGAGGTGAGTCGAAAGGTTTTTGCAACTATAAGCTCGCTAAAACGTTGGAAGAACTTTCTCCCCTTTAAAACCAAACTTACCTTAGCTAATTCATTACTGCTACCCTTACTGGATTATGCCGACATTGTTTATTTTGATTTGTCTGAACAATTGTTAAATAAGCTGGAACGATTACAAAATATTTGTATTCGCTTTATATTCGGGTTGCGTAAATTTGACCATGTATCTCAACATCGCAAACAGTTGGGTTGGTTACCAATTAGACAGCGTCGGAATATGCACGCTCTATCTTTGCTGTATAGTATTCTTTACCACCCTCACACACCCCCTTATCTTAAAGAGAGGTTTACTTTTTTAGGACATGACACTGAATGCAATCTGCGTTCTCGTAGCAATAACTTACTTGTCACACCTCTTTGTCGTTCAAAAGCGTACAGTAATTCTTTCACAACTAAAGTTATCAAACTTTGGAACTCTCTGCCTAGTGATATCCGTCAAGCAGAGTCATTGAGTACTTTTAAGAATCGGTTGCACAAAAATTATCACTCCCTTACTATGTCTTAAATATCTGATCTATTGTTTCTATATGTATGTATTATGTATGTATGTATGTATTATGTATGCATTATGTATGTATGTATATGTGTATGTATGTATGTATGTATGTATATATGTATGTGTATGTAGATACGTATTTATATGTGTATATATATATATAAAGTATTTAATTAATTAATTTTTTTTTTCTTTTCTCTGTTATTATTATATAATAACATTGCACTGTCATTTGCGCACTCTTCCCGGCACTTTCTTTTAGCTAGACTACTATCATTAAAGGTTGCCTGGAAGAGATCGCTATAAGCGATAAGGCCGCCTTTGCATACATATATTTTGTTTGTACCTAATGTTTCTAAATTGTATCTTTTGTTTTTTATTTGTGTGCAATAAAGTTTTAATAAATAAATAAATAAATAAAATAACAGCTAAATCGCTGACTTTTTTGGTTATTTAAGAATAACTATTTTTAATTTTTAACACTTAGAAGTTAATTAATATTTCAAATTAAAGAGGGAATTGAAATAACTCAATCGAACTTCAAAATGCAATGAACCGACATCGCAGCGGAGCGGAAAATTTGTTTTTAATAAGTACAATAGTACTTACCATAGTGTTTTTTTTTTTAATGGATTCTAAAGATGGGTACTTCGAAGTTAACTTTCGAGTCTCTACGATCTCGCCTTATTTCGGAAAATGTTATCTTTATTATTGTAAAGAATTAACCTTAACACATATAGTTCTGGCGAAAGAAGTTGAAATTAGTCAATAAATACTTATAAAGATATCTTCAATTAATTCTAAATTACTAATAACAAGGTAAAAGTATATTTTGGGAAGAACGATGAACCTGTAATGGCCAATTTATAGACAATAATTTCTTCTGATATTAAGAAGAAAAATCACAAAACTCCTCCTAAGACAAGTAGATTTCGTCCATTTTTTTTAAACGTTGGGAAATGCATGTACGCATCCCGCCGCCCGAAGGCGACGGGTATGTGGGACTCGCTGACTCTCACCGCTAAAGCCAGAATACCCACTAAAACCCATCGGCTGTCTGCGCCGTAGTGGGGCGCCACGGTATCGCAAACGCATACAACCGTGACGCCCCGACGCTAGGCCTGGCGGCCCCTCCGTATGTGATTGGAGCCGCTCGACCGGTCCACTCTGCTAGTTCAGAGAAGTACCGGGAGCGGCTCAACGAC
Source organism: Euphydryas editha (assembly GCA_036937285.1). Lineage (NCBI taxonomy): Eukaryota > Metazoa > Arthropoda > Insecta > Lepidoptera > Nymphalidae > Euphydryas > Euphydryas editha. Next base: position 9,640,727 of record JAUPFZ010000005.1, on the reverse strand, counting down.
CGAAGTGGAGGGAAAGAGTACCCTCAATCTCCCTCCATCCTCCATCCATCGCTCTACTAGTCTACTCTGCACGAGGCAGAGAACACAAGGAGTCCCTCCTCCTTTCCCGCGCCCTCCCGGCGCCGCGCCCTCTCCAACCGCACCTTCCGTGCCAACACACTCAACCGCGCCTGCGCGCCCCGCCGTATGTAATTGGAGCCATTCACCGGTCCACTTTGCTAATTCAGACAAGTACCGGGAGCGGCCCAACCACCGAAGTGGAGGGAGAGAGTACCCACGATCTCCCTCCATCCTCCCTCCTGCGCTTTCGCGCCCACCGCTGCTGCTTTTGGTCCGCGGGGGTCCGAAGACCCCAACCACTCATGGTGTGCGACGAGTGGTGACTCCTATCCGCCACCCGGGGACGCGCCCAGTAGGAGACCAGCAACTCCCGTGGAAGATTTCGTCCATAGTCGAGCCATTGATGAATTTGAATTTCAAATAAATAAGATTATAAAAAATAGAAACAGAGTCAACCACAGTTGAACTAAACTTGAAACTTAGAACTTTTAACTAACTTGAATGTTAAGATGTATCTCTTGGACCACCAAATGACAGTTATTATAATAAATCTACAATCTATCGAACAAATAGCGCATAGAATTTACGTATTTTATCAATTTCAAGGTTTTCTTTAAATTTAAAGGTATACGGTACACATTTTCTTTTGATTTTTAGTATAGCTTTATATAAAAATGTCAAGTTGTGGCAAAGTCTTCTTTTAGAATAAAAACAAAATTATATTTCACTTTACTATTTCAGTATGAATTTATTATTGAGTTTTTACGTCGGTTAATCTTTTTCTAATCGTATAATAAAGTACTTGTGTGATATCTATAGTCAGTATATCGCAGATAGATAGAGTTATTGATAAATAATTAATATATGATATCGCAATTATATGAACAAGTTTTTGCTTCTCGTTTCATCTTTTTATCTTAGAATCATATTTTGTTATTTTGAGTCTTCTCCAATAAACCCTGGAAAGGACCAGAACTTTTCACAAATATTTGACAATGTATGATTTTGTTTGACTATACTAACCTTTTTTAACGTTTGACCTTTATCGGATAATCCGTTTAACGATATGTTTGACAACAATTTTAAAGATCTACGCTTATGTTTGTCAAATGAGATTTTAGTTGAGGTATGATAACATCGTGTGACGAAAACAAATATAAAATCAAAACAAAATATGTTTTATCTCAACGTAGTACGTTCTTTTGTTTGATTTTTCACAGGAAACTTAGCATAAAATATCTTTCTAATATATTCTAGAATAATTTTATTTAACACATCATACAGAGACTAAAAATAGTAAAAAAAGATTACTTAGAAATATTCAAATTATGGACTCAATAAAACTGACCTTTTAGCGATAAACTTACTATCACAAAAGCTATGAAATTACGGAAACAAAACATGATAATTGATGAATGCATACTCGTATATCATATTCTAGGTCACGGACTATTGAACATGTGAATTTAGAATGGCTGATGGCTGAAATTTTTTGCTGTTGACTAGTCGAGATGGCATACTTTGTTTCAGGTTTATGCCAAGTTTTCAGCAAGTAGAGGCTATTTCTGTAGGAGGGTGGGGATCCCGCCAGCTACTCCGCACACTTGGACCTAAACTCTGGCCCGCCACCATGGCCATAGCCCAAGCATCTAGTGCATCGGAGTAATGGTGATTGGTCCTCGGCTCTCACTCTCTGGAGATCGATATGTACCGATCCTAGACCGGTTATCCGGCTTCAGTGGATGGGCGAGGTGCTAAGAACCATATGGGCAATGTGGGGATTTAATTTGGACGGGTCTTCCCCGAAAGCGAGGTCGCCAAAGAGGTCCATATTTTAGTTTATCAAGGCTGTGACGATGTCTTCGTCTGTATTAACAGACAAGACGCCTTCGAGGACCAAAAGTGGGTCTCTGTTTTTGACGTCCTCGTCGACGACGAGGCCCATTCCATCCTTTGCCGTTCTTCAGCCGCTTGGCTGCATTTCGTCAGCTGCTCCTGAAGAACCCTCATTCTCCCATTGTTCTCCAGAAGGAGCCGAGAGTTGTTCTCTAGTTTTTCGCTCAGACCAGACTCCGGAACCGCCATAAATGTGGTGTCAGTTAATTAAAAGTCTAAAAAAAAATCTTTTTTAGACTTTTAATTAAATGAATAAAATTCGCGTAAATATAAGAGAACAATATGTGGTGTCAGTGTTTGCGTTCACCAGCACCACACTCAAGGAAACTTTGCCCCGATTCCGAGCCTTCTCTGCTCCCAAGGCAGCCTTGGACTCAGCTACCAGTTTTTTGAGCCCGGCCAGGGATTGCAAGATCGTGTCTTTTAGTTCGGTCTTCAAATTACTGGACGAGCCCACCGCAGATTTCGCCCTTATTACCAATGCGGCTGCCTGCTGCATTCTGGTTTTCTGGGTTTTAGCCCCCCTTCTTTTGGGCTTTCTACTGTTTTTCGCACAGTCGTCTTTTTCGGTTTTGAAGTGGTCGGGGCGCCCTGCGCCTTCATAGAGGCGATGTCAGTGGCTGTGGTGTGGCCGTGCCAGTTTTCGGTCTACTTTGGAGGGGTATTTGTGGGTGGGTTCATTACACCCTGTTATTTCATTTCATATTCGTAAAATTTAAAAGAATTTAAAAAAATGTCAACAGTATAAAATGTCAAATAAAAATGTCAAATAAAAAATCTCCGCAAAAGTGGGTTGTATGTAATAAAAATAGAGACTGTTCCTGTCTACATAAATATGCTGTAGAAAAGCTACATCCCTTAACAATACTTAACCTACATAAAACTAATAAAAAGCTCTCTCGCAGTCCAATTATAAAGTTTGCTCTACTTTTGCTCTATGTAGAGTTGCGTCGTGTATGCAGCCTTAGAAGAGTTCGATGAACAGTGAAAACCGCGTTGCGCTACAACCAGGGTTGACGAGATATTGCGCCTTAAAGTTTTTCAAAATGGCATTCACGCTGTGTTGGTCTCAATCAAGACTATGTTTCAAAAATAGATATCTCGGAGCCGCTTATTGCAGAAATGACTCTACCTAGAGTCCCTGACTTGCTAAAGATGTAGCTCTTGTCTTTGCAATCAGTATACAAAAAACCGCACGTTTGGGCGATAACACTGCCTGGGTTCGTGATATTCAAGTTTTAAAATTTACAAATGGCGGACAATATGGCCGC